>CM014277.1:24702999-24771386 GCA_004135705.1 Alloteropsis semialata | reverse complement strand
CAGCGCACCACCTGCGCCACCGCCTGGCCGAGCCCCCATCCCCGCCATTTAACGCCGCCCACCTTCCCCTCACCGGCCGCCGGCCATCACCGCGCCCGCCTCGCCTATATAAAGCATCCCCCGCGCCCTTGAGCCGCCACACACCACCCCCACCTCTCCCCGAGCTCCCTCGCCACCTCCTCTTCCTTCCCAAGCCGCCACCGAGCCTTCGCCGCCGCCGCCGTCGTCATCCTTCACCCGCCGCCGTCGCCGCGCCCCCTCGGGCCCTCTCCGCCCAAGGTAGGGAGGGGGGCAGGTTCCCCTCGTCGCCCTCTCACTCCCCCGCCTCTCCCCTGGCCGCGCCATGGCCGGAGGGCCGGCGCTCGGGCCGCCGTCGGGCCACCGGCCCAATCCCCCTCCCTCCTCTGTTTTCGATCGGAGGAGGAAGAAAGAACCGGCCAATTTCCACATACCCCCCTGCCCTTGCCCCAAATCTCAAAAGAAACCCTCCCCTTTTAGCCAAATTCCCGAAAACCCCCTGAACTCCACAAATAATTCCAAAAAGGCCCCTAGCCATTACCAAGACCCCACATACTTTCCAATATTCACAAATAGGCCCTTCCACCATTCAAAACTATTTACAGAAAAGTCCTTGACCCTTTATAATTATTATAAAGAGGTCCTAAACCCCTCCGTTTAAGCCCTAATCATCTCTTAACCCGTCATTTTATGCGCCAAACTCCGCCGGAATTCCACCAAACTCGAACACGTCTATCTTTCATCCATTCCGGCCGAGCTATACACAAATCATCCCAAAATAATCCCCTTTCCTATTTTATTTTATCATTTCCTATTTCGAGCTCATCGGTAAAGGTTTGATTGTTTTCTTTTATGTGTTTTGCTGTGTGTGCCGTAGACGACGGTATAATCGAGGAGGAGCAGCCGGACTACGCAGGAGAGTACCGCGAGCCCGAATCCGACGACCCGTACCGCGAGCAGGATCTCCCGGAAGCTTTTGACGGCAAGTCCAATCCCATCCTTTGATGCATGTTTATCCCAGTTTTATAAACACAACCTATTGGCCTTTGATAATTGCATTGTCTTTGTTGAAAACCCGGTTGGATAGCCACTCCTTGATTGTTATAAACATTCCTTGATAACCTAGTTATCACTAAATATGATTTGCTCTGTTTGGTTGATAACCTTTGCTTAGAATGCTTAGGACTTGTTCTAGTTACTTAATCAATCATGACAATTACTGGTTTTATACAAGAGAAAAGAGTGAGTGTGTTGAGTAAAGGCTTGGGCTTTTGGGTTTTGAAAGTAAAGAAAGTGTTGGATAAAATGGATGGGTATTTCTTTGTGAAATACCATTCGGTGGCTTGTACCTTTGTGGTTAAGCAAGTTGGGAGATATCCATTTTGTCCGGTTTTAAACCGAGGTGATGTGTTCATCTTGCCTAACCCATTTATCTCGTACAACCACTCGACTCTTGTATGGTGCAAGGGTTTAGTCTAAATCCCACTAGCCGTGCTGTTAGTTGTCTGGTGGCAGGTGTGCAGCGAGAAAACCAAGTGCCGTCTTAGTGACATGGTTGCCGACTTGGTGTCATAAACCCCTTGGTTATTTCTCGTGATGGCTAGGCAGTTTTGGCTATGGTGGGTAATGGCTTCGATAGGATCCGCACTGGCACTAAGGTGATCGTGTTGCGGTACCCTACTTGTGGTGAAAGTGTACACCTCTGCAGAGTTTCCAAACTATTCGAATAGCCGTGCCCACGGTCATGGGCGAGTTATGGCTTGGTCACAATACCGAAGGTTTTGGGATGGGTTGGAGTGTGTGTTTTGGAATTGTGTTCGGCTTTGTGCCAAGAGCTACGGCGGATGGGAAATCCGGTAGCGTTTAAAATTGGGATCCTTTGTGGATCATCCCCCACTTATTAGTTGTGTTACTTAAGCTTGCTTTGCTAAAGTTTTCCCTTGATAAACCATTGCATGAGTAAAACTGGCTTTATTGCAAATGAACCTTAGCCTTATTCCTTGATTTATCCTGTGCATAATTCTGTGTTAACCCTCCGTGGGTGTGGTTGGACTTGCTGAGTACTTTTGTACTCACCCTTGTATTTGTTGCTTCAGAAGAAGACCCGGACTTTGTCGTTGAGGACGCCGAGTAGGTGGTCGTGCCCGCACCCGACTTTGCCTGTGGAGTTTGACCCTGCCCGAGATGCTTTCGCTGTCGCACAACTCTGATCCTTTTGTTGAACCGGTCTGGTTCATCATTTGGCTCATAGCCGTAGTTTACCTTTTGGTTGTCTTAGCTTGTATCAAGTTTCCTCCCCATCGGGGAGTGTAAGGTTCTGAACTATCTGTTGAATAAATGTGTATCAGCCTCCTGGGACTGATAATTGTATCACATTTAGTCTCTGCTTAGGCAGGGGCGCTTCAATCTGACGGCGCACAGGGCTGCGTGGATGCACACTGCTCACTGCCTGACTGGCGTCTACTGCTCCCTCCGTCCGGAAAGAATACAATGGCCGTGTTTAGATGGCCAGGTCCTTACTTTGACCACTAATTAGGGGTATTAAATAAAGTCAGTTTACAAAACTACCTCCACAACCTCCTGGCAAATTCGCGAGACGAATCTAATGAGGCCTTTGACCGCACGATTAGAGGATGATTACTGTAGCATTACTGCAGCAAATCATGGATTAATTAGGCTCGTTAGATTCGTCGCGCAAAGTTACACTCATCTGTGGCTGGGTTTTGTAAATAGACTTCATTTAGTACTTCATGCATGCAAGATTCCTTGGGGACAAAAAATTGTCCTGGCCATCGGAACACGGCCAATGACACATTCTAGTATCTCAAATTTGACCAATTATAGATTAAAAAATATAAATATTCATGAGATGAAATAAACATCATTAGATTAGTTACAAAATGTATTTTTATAATAAATTTATTTAAAACTGTAAATATGAATATAACTCGTTAGAAACTTGGTCAAACGTGAACCACTTTAAATAACACGCAACACGTAGTTGCATTCTTTTTTTTAGGACAGAGGAGTACACCCCAACGGTAGTGCCGCTAGCTCTACCAACCCCAGCCGCAAAACCCGGTGGGCAGATCTTGCTCTGTGTTGGTAAAGCTTGGTTGGAACTTGGAAGATTGCTCGAGAAGTTTTTGGCAGGGCCAGGGACAGGGATCCAAATCTATCTTGGTGTTTATTGCTCTAAGATGATATCGTGAGCATTTTGCTCGACTCATTTTTCTTTTATCTGCTATAGTAGCAAATTTATTTTAAATGGAATTATTTCCAGAAAGCTTACTTTGATCTATCATCGACGCTATTGTAGTTTTCAAATTTAAAATTATTTTTAAAAAATTATATTGAATTGAACGACGAGTTGTTACATATAAATCAATAGCGATACATTTTGTTTTGATCTAGCATCGTAGCTAAGTTTAGATACAATTTTTCATTGGAAGTTATATTTAAATGGTCACATGAGTTGTTTACAGACATGATTGTTTTTAAAAATCTTGAAACATTGTAAATAGATGATACAAGTATATAGCAACCCAAGCTTTGATTTGACGTCATAGCTATTATAGATTTTAAATAAAAACTCATCCCAAAAAGCTATATATCAGTTGTCAGGTGCGTTGTTTGCACTCAATATGGATTAGAAAAATCTTAAAACTCTATAAGTTGGTTCTATCAATAAAAAGCAATAAAAATATTGCTCCTGACAAAAATAATGCTAGCACTTCAGTAGAACCAAGACAAGTATATTAACAAAAGAGTAAACCAAAACAAGACGTGCAAAAGATAGGCAGTAGGACACGATGCGAATATATGATCGTTAAAATACACTTAATATAAAGCCCGAACATAAATAGGCAAAAAGGAACTAGTATAAAGCGCGTCAAGAATTTGGCTGCAAGACTCTACATAAAGAGTCATCGGTAATGATTAACCCTTTTTTATAATTCAATAGATAACTCCCAATAAGATTCGATTGTTTTGCACTTCGTAAGAGGCATGAATATGAAATAATGCCTCATGAAATAATCAGATGTATTTATTATATGCCTCTGACTGCTATATATCAGTTAAGTCAAATTATGATGTCATTATTCTATGATTTGTTTTGTTCGTAACAACGCAAGGACATAGATCTGGTCAATTGAAACGAATTGGATGTGGGAAAAAACGGGACTAATGCAAAGCTCAGGGTGGGAGTCATGTGGGATGATTAGCCATAATTGATGCCGTCCTCTGTCCCGGCTCATGCTATGCTTGTAGTAGGCGGCAACGCGAACCAACCGTCCAACCGAGACGACGACCTCCGTCTCCGTCGTCCATGTGCGAGCCTCGCCTACCTGCGGCGGTACCACCACCACTACCAGTCTACCAACACCCTCGGCGGCCGTTGACATGGGAGAAAGCCGGCTTGTCCTCGTGCTGCTTGGAGGGTAATATGCCCAGAGACCAGAGGTGCACCACCTCCGTCTGCAGGAATCGCCAAGCCCACCTCGACCAGGCTCAGACTGCGGCGCATAAAATCGACTGCGGTTTGGTTGCGCGCGCACACCAGGGTTTTATTTACCGACCGGTGACTTGTAACCGCCGGCCGGCGGTAGCGGTTAACCGGTCGGTTAACCGCGGTTACCGGTAAAAACCGAACAAATTCAAATCCAAATTCAAAACGCGCCATACAAACGGAAAATAACGGTTAACCGACGGTAATAACGGCTAACCGGTCGGTAATAGCGGTTAACCGGTCGGTCGTTGGGGCGGTCTGTCGGTCGGGCGAACGGCCGGTTGGACCGGTTAGACGGCCGGTTGGACCGGTTAGCCGGCCGGTTGAGAGATAATTGAATAATTATACATAGAAATAGAAAATGACCACAAATAGATACAAACATGGATTCATAATAATAATTGTGCATAGAAATAATAGTTGTGCATATAAATAGATCAACGGTAGTATTGCGTAGCCATTTCGTACTCGGCGGTGGACATCACATTCAAACCTTGCCTTAGAAGCAGCTCAGCTTTGTATTCTTGCCAAGTTTGGCCCGTCCACGCCGATGTCGTCTGCCATTCCTGAAGTAACATATTGTACCAATGGGGGTCTTCCCATTCGTACACCCATCTCATCGGTGGCTGCGTGCTCAAATCAGGTATAGGATAGTGATAACTGGACTGGGAGGAATCGCTGTATGAGCTAGAAGAGTACTGTGGAAAGTGTGGAGTGTTGTAATCCGTCGGTTGAACCGTTCTCCTCTGGGATTCCGGTGCTCCATGGTCAACGTCCTGAGTAGCATGCGTGAATTCAGTCTCCCCTGCAACCAACCATATAGCATAATTAGTACTCACAGTGAAAAACATATGTGCATATATACGTGCATGCACTTCAAACCTGTGAAACGAAGACCAGCACCGCCACCGCCACTGCCACCGGCACCGCCACCGCCACTGCCACCGGCACCGCCACCGCCACCACCGCCGCCACCACCGCCGCCAACACCGCCATCACTATCATCATCATCATCAGCGGAGCTGCTATCCTGAGACTCCTGATACGGTGGACTACCATCACCCTCGCCATCATCAGTGTCGTCGTCGCTCAGCACTAGTGTTGTTTTGCCTTTGCCTTTTCCCGTGGCCTGTCCTCGTTGGCGCTTCGGGTCACCCTTCGTAGGCCCTACGTGGTGCTTCCTCTTCCCTAGGTGAGTGTCACCCACATTTCGACGTGCCCAATCACTGATGCAATCATCCCCTGTAGAAGTCCGGAGGTCTGATGGGTTTATATGATCCGTGACAATATGGGACGGGAGCGGGGTGTCTCCGTCATCATCGTCCTCGTCCAGAACTGGATCCCCGTTTGATCTACCATATTCCATCCACTCTCGCACCGGATTTTTCTCATCATAGAATGAAAGATGGGACAGCTGGTCAATGAAATCACCTTCATCACGCACGGGGTTGCCGACATCCGCAAGTCGCAGGCGTAGGTTGTAGTTGACATAGACAAGCTTGTTCAGTTTTACCGCCGCGCCGAGCGGTTACCCGGGCCGGAGACGGTAGATCCGCACTCGGGCCGGCTAACCGGCGCAACCGCCCGGCCAACCGCTGGCTGGGGGCGGCGGGCCGACGGCGCGCGGCGGTTGCGGCGCGCGGCGGGTCAGGGAGAGCGAGCGAGCACGGGAGGGCGAGGGAGAGGCCTCTGGCCGTTCGTGCGGGCGGGGGGGGGGGACCGGGGGAGGTGTTAGGGGCGTTGGGCCCTAAATGGGCCGGCCGGTTTTTTCTTTTTTTTTTTAATTTGTAATGCCCGCCAAAAATACTAAATGAACAAATATTTGAAAAATTTTGACACCATTGGATTATACGCACCTTGAAGTATTTTTTGAAATTTTTACTCTATTTTTTCATTTTTTGAATTCAAATTTCAAATTTTTAAATTTAACCGGTTTGCTACCGCCCGGTACCGCTACCGGTCCGGACCGGTAACAGCGGTTACCGCGGTAACCGGACCGGTAACGGTCGGGAAAAAAAACCCTGGCGCACACACACATGCCATCAGCGGCGGCAGGCGGCCGGTGGCTAGCTGGCGTCTTTCCCTGCGCCGGCGGTCCGACCGGCAGCGCTGGCCGCCGTACCGCTGCCACCAGGGTGGGGTGCCGCGGCACTGCGGCAGCGCCACGGCCACACCGGCAGGCAGAAAACAGAGCAGTGAGGCCAGGCCGGCCGCGCCGTATCAATTGTCCCGGCGCAAATGCATGGAGCTCTCAACGAAGTTAATTTACAAAACTTTTTTATAGATGAGTGTAACTTTGCGCGACGAATCTAATGAGCCCAATTAATCTATGATTTGCTACAGTAATGCTACAGTAATCATCCTCTAATCGTGCGGTCAAAGGCCTCATTAGATTCGTCTCGTGAATTTGCCAGAGGTTGTGGAGGTAGTTTTGTAAACTGGCTTTATCGGTGAAAAAAATTTAAACCCCCATCTAAACACTGCCGATCGTGTACGCCTGCCTGCTGCTCGCAGTCTCGCAGAGCCATCCATAATTGTACTGTACTACCAGTATTTTGCATCTTTGAACGCCGGACTGGACGACTGGCATCGTACGTTCTGATGTGTGTTTCAGGCCTGGTTTAGTTTGTCAAAATTTTCAAACTTTTTTAAATTCGTAATTTTAAACCCAAGATTAGGAGGACTAAACATGATCTAATAATAAAACTAATTACACGGATGGACGGAAAATCGCGAGACGAATCTATTAAGCCTAATTAATCCGTCACTAGAGATTGTTTACTGTAGCACGACGTTGTCTAATCATGGCCTAATTAGGCTCATTAGATTCGTCTCGCGAAGTTACCCGGGTGTTATGGAATGGGTTTTGTCATTAACACACGTTTATTACTTTATGCATGTAAGATTCCCTTTGATGAATAGTGAAGTTTGAAGTTTGGGTAGGAACTAAACAAGGCCTCAGCCATGTTTGTTGGTCTGCGCTTCGAAACTTCTAAGGCGTGTTTAGTTCGGAAAGTGAAAACTTGACGAATCGTAAAAATGGGATATCGGAAGAGGTATTAGACTTATTTCAAAAGAAGGGGTATTCAGATACTAATAAAAAAATTAATCACATAACTCACCTGAAAATTGAATTTTGAATCTATTAAGTCTAATTAATCTGTCATTAGAGATTGTTTACTGTAGCATGACGTTGTCTAATCATGACCTAATTAGACTCAATAGATTCGTCTCCCGAATTTACCGGGTTATGAAATAGGTTTGTCATTAATCAATATTTAATACCTCTAATTTCTGTCCTAACGTTCGATGTGATGGGTGAATAGTGGAAACTTGCCGATCTAAATAAGGCCTAAATTTGAATAAGAGACCTGCCCCTGCCGGAGTTGATGAATGACAACGTTTCAGATACAAGCAACCCCATAGTATTCATTAACAAAAGAACTGATCTACTCTCTTTGTCTCAGAAAGAACACAACTATAAATTGGGTGCTAGTTAAAATGACACACATTTGACCGAGTTTTTACTTTAAATAAATTTATTATAAAAATATATTTTATAATTAATCTAATAATTTTTATTTGATATTATGAATATTGATACTTTTATTATAGTTAGTTAAATTTAAGATAAAATATATACTGTGCTATGCTAGAATTATATTTTTTGAACGAAGAGAGTATAAAACAAGCCGAATCATTTCGAACATCAACCATTCAGGCACCCAGTAGCAAGCCGAAGAACGACCGGCCGGGGACCGGATGTCGCCGGGGAAATAAATATTGCAAAATTTTGCAAAAGGGAATCTTTTTTGCATGGAGTACTAAATGAAGTCTATTTGCAAAACCCAGCCACGGATGAGCGTAACTTTCCGAGACGAATCTAATGAGCCTAATTAATCCATGATTTGCTACAGTGATGCTGCAGTAACCATCTTCTAATCATCCTCTAATCATGCGGTCAAAGGCCTCATTAGATTCTTCTCGGAAATTTACTAGAGGTTGTGGAGGTAGTTTTGTAAACTGACATTATTTAATACCCCTAATTAGTGGTCAAAGATGCATTTATTACCCTGAAAAATTTTTCAGGAGCCAATGAAACACGGCCAGATTCTACCACTCCCACCGTGACACTGATGGACACGAGAGAGATGATGGTGACGAGCAGAGCGACAAGAAAGGACGGGACAAAATAAAAGGCGAGCATGTGACCCGGCAGTGCCCCCAGCAAAGCTTTTAACCTCATCTCCCTCCTCACCCTTTTTCTATATTCCCCATCATTCTGTTCTTTATATTACTGTACTACTACCAGTCCTAGTAGTATCACGTTACGGTTTCAGGTTCAGCAGCGTAGATAGCCGTGCTTGGCACTTTGCAGTACGCCTCGGCATTGTAGATTAGTTCATGACAAACATGCGCCCTGTCATTACCCCTGTCGCTAAGCAGATGGTGACAAGCAGAGAGAACACTGATGAAAGATTGAAAGCCTATGGTAACAGGCAGACAGATGAGTTGTTTATCCTTTGCTAATCACGCACAACTGCCGGTAACTTGTACTCCTAGTACTGGTATACTATAAATCTATAATGCTTGTAAATTTTAACACTGCTGGTAGCAGCAATACATTATGCTTCCCGATGAGAGAGAGCATGAGCGTTACTGTTTGTTCGCGCTCCCGAATTGGTGCCATTGGAGCATCTGCCGTCTCTTCTGAACAAGGCTGATCCATGCCGGCACGGCACGCCCTCGGAAAGCTGAACTTTTTTGTTCTCTGAATGAAAAATACCAAATTGGCAGTGTTCATCCACACAAGAGATGGAAAGATTCCTTCTTTATTGAAATTAAGATGAAAGTATTCTGTTTCTTTTTGAAATGTGGGATGAGAAGATTCTAGGGAGATGGCAAATCCAGCAAAAGCATTTCATTCTTTTTTCTGAAAATGTATGCGCCTTTTCCAGAAAATCTAGGGGAAGGAATAACTAAAAAAAAGGCTGGAGAAAAATGGAAAAGGATGGAGGAGGTCTGGAGCTAGGCATGCGCGCCCGTGGCAGGTCAGGCCGGGTCGGGGAAAGGCGTTTGGCGGTTTGCAGCGGCGTGGAGCGGGTGGGCATCAGCGGCGTCAGCGGACAGCGGCCGCGGCAGCGGCATGGTGGTGGATTGATAGGTGGGGAAGGGGCCTGCTGCTGGCTGCTGCCGCTGCTCGTTGGCGTTTCCCTTCGCCCCTTGCGGCCTTGCCCCCACTACCCACCCCCACCATCTTCCTCTCGGACGCTCGGGTGAACCCCTCTTCCCCTCGCTTTCGCGCTGCGTCCGCGGTGGCATCATTGGATATCTGGATTGGCCTGGGTTGGGTAGAGAGGCCGCCTTCTCGGCTGCTGATCCCGCGAGCTCTGCTGCTTCTTCTTCACTGCTGCGGCGGCGGCGGCGGAGCGGAATTGTGCTTTGGAGCTGTGGGCTGGCGCTGGCCTGCTCCTCTTCTTGTTCAGAGTGTTTGCCGAATTGAATCTGCGGGGCTTTGCCTGTGCGGGCGATGCGGGTGCCGGTGGCGCCGATGTGGATGCGGTGGTGGGTGGTGGTTGCTGGCCTGCTCGCCGTGATCCTGCCGCCGTCCATCGCCACGCTCTCCCCGGCCGGCATCAACTACGAAGGTACCTAACATGCTCTCCTCCTCATCTTTTCTCCAAACTCTCAGCAAATGGCCATGGCCAACCTTTTCCTATTTTGGAAAAAAATGAAAGGACGAAAGGCCAGCCGTTTCAATCAGGCAACAACAGAGGATTTTCAGAAATTTGTTGAAAAATCTCTCCTTTTTCCCCGTTGCAATGAATCGCTGGTTTGAAGTTGGTGTACAAGGTCTTATCTTTTTTGGTGAAGGGCATTAAAGGAAATGCAGCTGCTGTGCTTTGTGCGCTTCCTCATCCATCATCTTACTTGTCGGGTTTTAGCTGCTTCTTGGCATTACGAATTTGATGAACCTGAACCTGCTTGCCTATGGCTGTACCGCAGTGGTGGCTCTGATGGCCATCAAGACGGAGCTGGATGACCCCTACAATGCGCTCGACAACTGGGATATCAACTCCGTCGACCCCTGCAGCTGGAGGATGGTCACCTGCTCCTCCGACGGCTACGTCTCAGCCTTGTACGTTAAGCTCCCTTGTTCATGTCCATTCCCCAGAGTCCAGAGCACCAACGGTCTTTGCTTTGGGCTGATCTTCGTACATGTGCTTCTTCGTTTGCAGAGGATTGCCCAGCCAGAGCTTGTCTGGGAAATTGTCACCCGGCATTGGCAACCTCACCAGGCTGCAATCTGTGTGAGTCTTGCTATCCCCTATGCTTACCTCTAGCACTTCAAAATTTAAATTTGAGGTTTCTTGAGTGGACCAATCTGGTTTTATAAATGAGTAAATGACTGAAAGTGTCCAGCTTTGCTGATCAACAGGCTGTTGCAGAACAATGCGATTTCTGGCACCATTCCCAGTACCATAGGAAGGTTGGGGATGCTAAAGACTCTTGACATGTCAGATAACCAGCTCACAGGGAGCATCCCGAGTTCACTTGGGAATCTCAAGAACCTCAACTATCTGTAAGATTTTTCTTACTTCATTCTTGATTTTCAACAGCGCTCTCCTGTACACAGTGATTTAGTTTTTGCTCATTGCCTAGTTCTCTTTGTCTCCAGGAAATTGAACAATAATAGCTTATCTGGAGTCCTGCCTGATTCACTTGCCACCATTGATGGCCTTGCTCTCGTGTATGCTCTGCAATCCCTTTTTACTATTCATTATCTATTCCCCTATTTTAGTACTAATTCGCTTGGATTGTCTTGTTTTGATAGAGACCTTTCATTTAACAATCTTAGTGGTCCATTACCCAAGATTTCTGCAAGAACTTTCATGTAAGTAACTTCATCTTATTCCTTTTCGTGATTGTTTCAACCTGAATACTGTTGCTACATGTTATGCCGTAGACTAATGTTCATGTAATCACGCTTTCATTTTACTGTTTGTTCATACAGCATTGCTGGAAACCAAATGATTTGTGGTGCTAAGTCAGGAGATAACTGCTCTTCTGTGTCCCTTGACCCGCTCTCTTACCCACCAGATGATCTGAAGAGTGAGTTGTTTTTCTCATCATTCAATTTTGGGAAATATGCACCTTTTGCAGAAGAAATTGGCCGTACCTTTTCTTCTGCGTGACACTCATATATGTCTTTTTTTTCCTCAGCTCAGTCACAAGGCATTGGAAAAGGCCGCCGTATTGCTATAATATGTGGAGCAACTGTTGGGTTGGTAGCTTTTGTTGCTATTGTAGTTGGTATGCTTCTTTGGTGGCGTCATAGGCGAAATCAGCAGATCTTTTTTGATGTTAATGGTAATATTCTTTTCAAACCTGTTCTTGTGTGATCATGATCACCACCACCAAGGTTTAAATTGCATATTAGATTAGCGTGTACTAATTGTAGCAACGGCTAGCGGTTTATGATTTTACGATCTTAAAGCTTCTCCTTCTGATCAGTTCCACAGTAAATTTACATGAATATAAAAGATGCACATACTGTCTAAGTGTTTCAAGTCAATTTGAGCTACTGATATTTGAACGGACGGACTAATTAGGCTTTGACATGTTTCCTCAATAGCTACTGAGGTTTTCTCTAATATTCTGACATGTGATCTCTGTAAGGAGTTTCGAAATTACTCACAAATTTGAAGACACAATATATGCACCATGCAAGATTAGTTCTATGCGTTTACCATCAATATTGGGAGTAAACTTTATGCCACTTTTCAGTTTGTTACTTGTATATGATCTTCCAGTTACTTTTGGTATGTGGGCTATTTCATAGTCATGATCTCTTTACCTTCTGTACCTTTTGTGACCTTTCAACAATCATGAGCTATTTTTTTCACCCTTCTAGTACTTACGTTGATCTTTTTTAGCATGCTATGTTTTTGTCTTCTCGCATTCATGCTGTTCTGTTTGTCTTTAGAGCGGTATGGTAATTGATCCTGATAGTAATTGATCCTGATACATTCTTCAACGTGCAGACCAATATGATCCAGAAGTTTGTTTGGGTCATCTGAAGCGGTATGCCTTCAAGGAGCTCCGAGCAGCTACTAATAACTTTAACTCAAAGAACATCTTAGGTGAAGGTGGATATGGCATAGTATACAAGGGTTATTTGCGTGATGGCTCTGTTGTTGCTGTTAAAAGGCTGAAGGATTATAATGCTGTTGGTGGGGAAGTTCAATTCCAAACTGAAGTTGAGGTCATAAGCTTGGCTGTTCATCGGAATCTCCTCCGTCTTATTGGATTCTGCACTACAGAGAGCGAGAGATTACTTGTTTATCCTTATATGCCGAATGGAAGTGTCGCATCCCAATTGCGGGGTTAGTTTCTCTCTTCTTGCTTGTGCTTCCATGTGCCTATGTTGTTGCCAGCTGGGCCAATTTCTTTGAAGTATGCAAGTCCAGGATTTCTTTAAAAATATATTTTTGCTACAAGAGGGGGGAAATGGCTATCAATTAGACCAAATTTTTGTACACGCAAAATTATACACTTTTGCATTTCCTCGATCCAATACAAAATAACTACCCTATTTCTGGATAGAGTCCCTAAATAAGTCCCATTCCCATGAAGGCCTAAATGTAGTTCATGTGAAATATGTGATTTCCAACATTTGCTTGATGTTACTGCATAGAGTCCCTAAATGTAGTTTTGTGTTGTCGTCATTAGGCTTTGTACAAACGAGCAAGGTAGCATGATCTCTATTTGTGTATTGCAGCTGGTCTTGTTACTCAGCACAAGCAGTTACCACATGCACAATTTACCGTCGAAATCATAATAAGTACTTGTGGTTTTGTGCATGGTCAAATGTCATCTGGATATTACAGTCTAAAAATGTATTAGCTTAATTTATACAATGATTTGAATACATGGCCACTTTCAGTCTTATTATGCCAGACAAGCAGCTTGGCTTTGACATGCTGATGTCCTTTTTAATAAGTATAATGGTGGCGTTGACCGTTGAGTTGATCAAATTAAATCCTACTCATGTTCCTGTTGTGGAATTCTGCAGTAATCTGGTCACACGATATATTGCATTCATGTCCAGTTTTGGAATATGAACTGAACCCATTCAAACATTGCATGTCTAGCTATCTTTAACTCATAGGATGGGGATATTAAGCTTAATCAAATAATCGGTAACAGCAAACACCACCAGAGCATCATCCAAGTATATTATCCACTATGCATGTAAATTAACTTCCTTTCATTTTTTCTTCAGAACATGTAAATGGCAAGCCAGCTCTAGATTGGTCAAGGAGAAAGAGGATAGCACTAGGCACAGCACGAGGCTTGCTGTATCTGCATGAGCAATGCGATCCAAAAATAATCCATCGTGACGTAAAAGCCTCTAACGTGCTTCTTGATGAATATTTCGAAGCAATTGTGGGAGATTTTGGATTGGCAAAACTTTTGGATCACAGGGAATCTCATGTTACCACTGCAGTGCGTGGGACTGTCGGACATATAGCACCAGAGTATCTGTCAACTGGCCAGTCATCAGAGAAGACTGATGTGTTTGGATTTGGAGTTCTTTTAGTTGAGTTGATCACTGGCCAGAAGGCGTTGGATTTTGGAAGAGTAGCCAATCAGAAGGGTGGAGTGCTTGATTGGGTAAGTATGCATCTTGTGGTTTATACTCCTTCAAAATTTGCATATTTGCTTAGCTTGAAGTGAAGAAAAATCTACCTTTGCTTTTATACCTTCTTTGTCTCTGCCCTCCACTTTAGTTGTCCAGAGTTTTTTTTTTGTTCGTTATTAAAGGCTCATTTTCATGAACATGTTTCCTCATACTCACTGGTTCCAGGTTAAGAAACTTCATCAAGAAAAGCAGCTAAGCACGATGGTGGACAAAGACCTGGGTAGCAACTATGACAGGGTTGAGTTGGAGGAAATGGTTCAGGTGGCTTTGCTATGCACGCAATACTACCCATCTCACCGCCCTCGAATGTCTGAAGTAATCAGGATGCTGGAAGGGGATGGTCTCGCAGAGAAATGGGAAGCATCACAAAATGTGGACACACCGAAGTCCGTCTCATCGGAGCTCCTACCTCCAAAGTACATGGATTTCGCTGCGGAGGAGTCCTCGCTCGGCCTAGAAGCCATGGAGCTCTCCGGACCGAGGTGACCGACTGATCCACCGGACCGGCCATCGCATAGACGCATAGATGCTTGCCATGTGAAGCCTATTGTTGCATTACATTCAATTTATTTAGGTGTAGAGCCCCGACACAAGGCGAAAATTTTTCCTGTCGATGTAGGGCGTGATCTGTTGTGCCTGTCTATAGCTGTGGTGGCATTCATTCGTACATACGGAAGTATTGTGTGTGAGGAGAGCCCATCCTTGTTGCGCATCTACTTGGTGGCAAAGAGATGAGATGAGTGAGTATATATAGAAATGAAATTTTCCAGTGCAGTGTGTGCCTGCCTGTGGTTTCGCCTGCTGAAGCTCTGTGCAGTTGATATGCTGATACTTTCTGTTTCACGCATTAGTTCATCAACAGCTTGGTATCATGATGTGTTTTTATTTTTTTGTGACAGAGAGAGTTGGAACAGGGATATGTTACACCAGAAAGAATATGCTACAGACATACGGCAGCAGATGTATACATGTCGAACGATTGCAGTGCTGCCGGCATGTGCTAGAACAGTAAGCCCTGTGTATCCCTGTAGATGAGAGGGAACTGATGCATTGCATCGTGCCTGCCAGGCGTCGATGCAGAGCTGCCAAGCTAGGGAGCTGCAGCTACATGGAGTACAGAGACTATAGAGCCTGTGTGATGAGGCATTGAGGCCGAGCATCAAAAGCGCGATGCGATGGAACCGGTCGACGAGTGTTTGCTGCAGCTACGGCGCAACAAGATGCATCCCCTCACATGCAGAAGGATCTCCGTCGCTTTCCTCCTCCCCTGCTCTGAGGTTTCTGGTGCCTCACCGAGCGATGGCGCCATGGCGGCCACACAGGGCCTCGCAACGCAATCATCCAAGCCGATCCAGTTTCGGGCAGATTGGGGAAGGGGTTGGTTAGAAATAGAAAAGGGAACAGATCTTTAACGATCCCAATAACGGCACGCCCTGGACTGGACAGTCGCAGACCAAAAGGTTTCATCGAGCTTCAGATTCAGAGAGAGCGTCGGAGGCGTTGTCTTGCTCTTGCCTTGGGAACCGACGCCATCAGAGATGGCTGGCCGCGTCGCCTCGCCCGGAATGTCCGGCAGATATGACAAGGTCCTGCGTGTCCTGCGTGCTCGTCACATGCCCGTGGGACATGGACCCTGTCGCGCACGCGCGCGGACGGAGCCCCGCGACGAGCGGGCGGCGCGGCGCGGCGGCAGGCACCAGGCAGCGTCCATGAGCCGCGGCAGCGCGGCGGCTGGATGGACTGGAGGCGGTCAGGTCAGGTCAAGCGGCAGCATCATGCCCGTGCCGTGGGGCTCTGTTGCCCTCGCTGCCTCGCCCGATCACATCAGAGATTCAAAGCCGAGCACAAGCAGCGCGCGCGCACGGCGCGGCGCGGCGCGGTCACGGTCACGGTCACGGGGGGCCAGCGAGAGCAACGGAGCATGGCCACGCCGTGGCTGCGGCCGTTGGACTGGCACAGGCTTGACAGGCAAGCTAGCGAACAAGCAGAGCAAACCGAGACGTGGACAGGCGCCAGCAGACGCGGGCAAGCGATGGATGGAGTCGCCATCTATCCGACCACTCATTGCGCCTCTGTCACTCCGGTGTCCGCCGCCCACGTCAAATCGAGTCGCCCTCCTCGCCTCCTCCTCCCGTTGCGTTCGCTCGCATAGCTCCCGCACATCATTGCCGATCATTGCACGCCCTTCTTCTCCGGTCACGCAGTCACCGCGCGTCCACTCCTACACCCGCATGCCCTTCTCCCTCGCCTGTGTCAGCAGCGCGCGTCTTGTCGCCGGCTGTCTCGGCTATCCAGTCTAATCCTCGGGGTCGTCGTGGGCAAGCTATAGATATGAGCGCCGCCAGGTGCGCCAAGCTCCTGCTGCTGCTGACGCTGGTCCCGCTGGCTCTCAGGGCGGCCTCGCTGCTGCTCGGCGGCCACGCCGTGCCGGCGTCGTCTCAGCACCGGCAGTCCCCGATCAGGAGCGGAGGCACCGGCGACGCTACCGCCACCGCCACTACCGGCCGTGCGAGCGTCTCGGCTGCTGGTTCGGTACGCGGCCGGCCGTATCGCCGCCAGACGAGGCACCGGCGGAGGGCCCAGGGCGCCCTCGCAGCCTTCGACGGCACGCGGCGGCTCCGGCAGGCCGACGGCGGCGGCTGGTTCGAGGACGACAAGAGGCTGGCGCCCACGGGGTCCAACCCGCTGCACAACCTGCGATGACGCCGGCCGGCCGCGGCCGGGGATGTCGCCCGCCCTGCTGCCGTCGCTTCATTCTCAGCTCGTCAATGAATCCTTCGGTCCAGCACGAACGGCGATGAGATTTTGCTTCTGGTAACGCCTACGAACGATCCCAATTCCCAATCCGTGATTTTCTAGATATATCAGCGTGCATAGTTATTCTTCGTGCTCCTTGTACATACACTTTGAATACTGCAATTGAATTGGTGTGAAGAAATACTTGATCCAAGCATCCTTGTCTACATTTACTTCAAATAATCCGTATGCTACATATGCTTCAAGGTTCAACCGTTGCGTATCTAATCTTGATATATACACCATGAAAACTGCCAGATCCTCACATTCAGCAATTGCTGAATTTCCCGTTTCCTCTGCAACCGCGCGTAGGCTATGATTTCAGGAGCCACAGTTTCGCATACAGACATGGAAACTCTAACTTTTCTCACACAACTTATGTAAAAGTGTAAAAACAGAAGGAATATCAGGCGCTGAGTTCAGGCGTTTGAGTGCTTACAAGTACATGCCATGATCACAGGATTGGAACGAAGCTTCACAGTAGACTGTTCTGTGGTCCTTCATTTTTACTCTGGCACAGAGACGTCCATGGAGTCACAGTCACCACTCCACTCGCTTGGTTCTTACGGATTCCACGGTTTTCTTTTCTCCAAAGGAGGGAATGGAACAGAGAAAAAATTGCACGGTGCGTCGGTGCCAGTGCAGAAATTAAACAGGGAAGAGCACACCACTGGCTTCTGTGCAGCTGAGATTCTCCAAATTTAGCAGCCTCTCCTGCAATCATGGTGTCGCCGCATCATGCCGAGGACGAATTGATGTGAAGGGAGAGAACCTAATCACCGCAGCAAGAGACAAGCGCCGCAGTACAGCACTAATCACAGTGCTAATCTATCCAACCTGCAGCTGGGATTCTAGAAGCATTTTTCTTTTCTCAGTCTCTCCCCTTTGGAGAGAGAGAGAGAGAGAGAGAGAGAGAGAGAGAGAGAGAAACAGCGCAGACAGATCGTAAAACCATCATCGTATGAGGAGACAGATTCATCATCATGAGTGGTAAAAGTTGCAAGGCGAGTAGCATACTGTCAACCATGGCATGATCAGAGATTCAGAGCTGACAAAGCAAACTACTGACGAGAGTACAGTGAACTGAAGTCGCATGGCAAGCAAACAACACGCATGGTGATCAGCTAGCACCGATGAACTAACTACTGAAGTGTGTGACCTCATTCAGCCGTCGGCTCCGGGCGGCGGCTCGTCGGCGACGACGGAGATCTTGCCCTGGTCGAGCAGGCTGTAGAACTCGCGGGTGCGGCGCTGGTTGTTCCAGTGGTGGAGCTTCCACAGGTACCCCGCGAAGAGGCCCAGGCTCATGCCGTACACGATCTCCCTCAGCACGCTCGGCGGCCGCCTCCCCGTCGTCCTCGCCCTCGCCGCCGCGTGCGTCGCCACCTTGTGCGCCGTCGTCGACATGGCTGGTTCTCCCTTCCTGTTGGTAGCCTGACGCGCAGAGAGTGTCGGATTGCAAGAAGCCGCGCGGCAAGACGAAGATTACGCCAGAATGCCCGTGCAGTGAAGCAGAGTAATTACCCGTCCGAGGTCGAGGGTGGAAAGGAAGAGCGCGTATGGGAACGTCAGATGATGATGACGACGACGATGAGATGTGAGAGAACTGCGCGCGGTTGCACTCCGTAGGGCGAAGAAGCAATGCGGCGGCGGAGCGCCGTGTCAGCTTCGACGGCGAGCGCGTGGCGACGTCGCGCCACGCGTGCCCGCTCGGGCTCCCCCGCGGCGGCCAAGCACGTGACAAACGGTCTGCGTCTGCGTGTCTTTGGCCGTGCTCCAGCAGCGAAATTTGGAAAGAACCCTCTCGACAGTGATTTGGTGCGTAATCTGAGACAGTTAAGAAAACTGGATGGTAACGTGAGCAATCTAGGATGACATAAATCTGCTCATCACATAACTTATCAGCGACACGGAGAGTGACGAGAGAATGAACACTAATGCTTAGCTAGAGAGCGCGTCCCGCCACTGTCTACCATCCTCTCAAAAGAAAAGAGGCCAAAACAATTCCATCCATTTTAAAATCCAGAGCATATTATACTTCATAAATTTAAATTTTCCACTTTCTAGAATATCCTGAAATGTTCAAGACATAACCATACATACTACATTATTAGTACGGGTAATAAAACCAACAAAGAAAAATCAGACCATAGCAAAACTGACAACACACTTGCAACTCTAGTTTGCTTCCACCCATCTGAACAACTCCATTTTGACGGTCCCAACCAGTTCCAGTTCGCCTCAATTTTAGTTTTTTTCATGCCTCGAAATCTTCATCTTGTCCCACTCGTTCTTGAGTTGCAACTTGGTCGCATCAAGTCCTGTTCTATCTTTGAACCCTTTTGCAACCTCATAACCAAGCAGATTCAAGTATGTGTTTGGTTTATTCCCTTTCCCAACTTGTAAGCAGATTCAAGTATTGTGTTTGGTTGATTCCCTTTCCCAAATTGTACTGAAAACAACTTGCATACAATCCGAGTGTTCTCAGTGTTCCAAACAATTTCTGGCATCTATAGCAACTCGCAAATGTAATTTTAGAAGACATTACAGTACTACACAAGAACATCTATCACTAGAACATTATGCATCTCAGTACCATGTACATGTGCGGTTCTGTTACTTCTGTAGCATCTCAGTACTCACAAATGTTATAGTTGTCCAGTCTTCATGTTGAGTTGGCCACAAAATGTTTATACATAACAGAGATGAAAAACCATCAAGCAGCGACTTCCCGGTTTAAGTAGTCAACAAACATCCTCTTTGCGCTGTCGGCATCGGTTGGTGGTGGTGGCCCACTCAGGCTGTACTGCCCTGCCAGCTTGATGAAAGTTCGTCGCAGGCTTCGGAGCTCAGGCAGGCCAACAGATCTTTGAAGATTGATGTAACAATTAGTTAAGGATCTCAATCAAAACAATAAGAAGCAAGCATGGATAAAGTTTCCTCCACTATGTCCATATAGAAATGCACAAGAGGTAAATCCTTCAGGCTATCTAAAGTTGTGGAGCTAATTCTAGGTTGATACTGGACAGCAAAGTTACAAAATAATAATTTTTGCTTTAATATAAATGAGCAAAGGATATAGTTGGCAAGTTAGGTCCAACAGAAATCTTATTCACGGCAAGCCCAAGACCACTGGATTGGGCTTCAACAATTGCATTGACTACCTCCTGCAAAGAACAGCTCGTTAGACTAAGTAAATTTAGAGAACAACACATCTTCAAGACCAGCTACCAACCAAGACTACTGCTATTACCTGTGTTGCCTTGTCCATCTCATACAGGGAATTAGCCTCTGTTGTTCGCACCTGGAATATCAAGCCATTATGAAATCCAGGAGTAAAGATCCAGGACGAAAACTAACAGTATATGTCCATTTAAAACTCCCTTACACGGGAAAGGAAATTTGGAAAGCATTTAATATTCTAAGGGAAATTCACATCATGGAAGAGCATCTGGAGGTTTTTTTCTTGAATCATTCCATTTTTCATGCAGCCAATTTGTATATACTCAATATTTTGGGCAGAACAGATATCGATACCACTGACTGAACTAGAAATCTGAAAAGTAGTGGCCCAACACGTTGACATACTGGTTCTTCCCCTATACTTTATGCCAACCAACTCTCCTGACTCCTTCAGCTGACACTTTGCTGCCTATACCGTGTAATTAGGGAACTTAGTCATGTTCAATCCAGCAGTAGATGGAAGTAGAAAACATACAAATTTGTCAAATTTGTCACTTGCACAAAGTGCACACCGTTTTGGGCAGCAGGTTGACATCACACCTGACCTAGGCCTATGCTTATTAGAAAGACAATGTATACCACATATAAGATTCAACAACCATCGGATAGGCAAGATACAAGGTGTAACTGAACATGTGACAACGATGTCCATGTTCAATATATTCAAATGCAGTTATTATAAGAATATGTTTGGCATATGGTTCTAAGGATGACGCCTGATTCACATAGAAAACAAGCATACACTTATAACATTGTGAATTAAAATGTCAAATGTTACAATACCAGGAAGAAATTGTCAGTGGAGATTAAAATTTACAGTGTAATGCAGCTTTTGGTAATCTTGTTATTTATTTCAACTTCATTCCTACAACAATAACTTTATACTTACAGTCTGAGTGGCTATTGTGGGTTGAAGAACTTTTACATCTCTTGTCTTTGAATCCACTTTCTTTGTCAAATACGACACAGCCTCGGCAATGGCAGGAGCTGATTCCACTATTTCATCTATTAAAAGCAGTGGAGAAAACAGGTTAGTGAAATTGACTTATGTGCCAACCACAATGTGAACAGAATTGAGGCAATATGAGGTAGCTGCACTGTCCTGTGAACACAACTGCATGTACTTTTAAGCAAGCTGCTGCACAGCAGCAGTTTAGATCAGATTACTGAAAAAAATATTGCAATGATCGATCCTTCCCTATTTTTTTTACATCAAAGTACCTTTGCATACTATACTAGTCAACCACAATATATTTTTTTAACTGGGATATGACACCTTTTGGAACATAGTTTAGAAACAAGTAACTAACCAAACACCAAATTTTAAAATCAGTTCTGACAAAGTTATTATAGTCCACTAACAAATGGAGTCGTACAGTTTTTCTTTCTATTTTCTTTAGCCTATAATGGAGCCATAGAGTTTTGTGAACCAGAACACATATAGTTCAAATTTGTTGGTTGGTGCCTATTGCTAAGTAGCATTTGGCTAATGCTTTCAACAAGGACTGTAAGCGACAAAAAATGAGGTGGGTTTGAAAACTGGAATATGAGAATTTGGTACCCTTGCCACATTTGGAAACATCAAGTTTGGGACTATGGTTGTATTTTCATGACCGATATTTTCATACTTTTTAAAATAAAGCCCCTGCCAAATGAATAAATAGCAATGAATGCAAGACCAATAGCAATTAAATCAATCACTTGAGAAGGTAGTGCAAATTCCTAGATGGGGCAGCAAGACAGCAACAAGACCAGGCTCAAGGGCAAATTCAGAAGGGGCTCTGATTGGCAACAAGATTGGGTGACCTGTGGTAAAGGATGGCAAGGGCATTTGACAGCTAGTAGAAAGAATCAATGGCATCAATAGCAATTAGCTAGTTTGAGGGCTCAGAGCCTCAGACAACTTCAATCAGACAATAACCACAAGACAGCGGTAGGAAGGAAAATGACTCATATCCTAACATGGGGAATCCTCATGCCCCATTCTGAAACCCCAATCTCTTCCTAATTCCTAAATTCAAGTAGTCATAGTAAATTTATCCCACCCAAGAATTCCAAGTTCCAGCAGCCGTTTCAAAACAAATGTCACCTTATCAGTTGCCTTGTGCAGCCAATCAAAAAGTGAGCAGAAAGGGCCATGATGACAGAGAACCAATAATTTTATGTGTAGCTAGTCTATGTTTCCATCCACAATGCACATGACTGTCTACTTATCTTGATAACAAGCCGTAACGAATACTGAGTTCAAACAGTATATTTTAAAATAACTACAAAAAGCAATTGTGTACACATGAAAATACGAACAATGAGACACATATAGTAACCCAGGGAGCAAACAATTTGATGGTAAGACCAAAATAGGGCAGCAAAGCGGCTACAGATTAGACAGCATATGCAAAGCTAATAAGAATTTCTGAGATTAACAATAGCAAAGTGAGGATAACTAGTACAGGATCAAGTGTAGAAATTAATTTTCTAATTAAAAAAAGGGAAGAAAGTCAGTTACCTCTAGATGGAAACAATTCAAAAAGAGGGGAATCCCAACGATTACGCCTATCTGGCTTCTCAAATCTCCTTGCAAGATCTTCAAATCTGTCATCATTGCGAATGAGAGGGCAACTGAACTGATTGTACACATAGAAGTACTTGGACAAAAAAAATGCACAGTTTGTTTGTTATCCACCCCAGAAATCCAATATACTGGATATTTTGATCAGGGAGTAAACAAAATGGATTTTCGCTCTTAATTTCTATTAGAATGTTTATCCGATTTCTAGAAAATCAATATCATCTTAAAGGGGACATAAATCTATTGATGCAAGTTTTAAGTCCTAAACTTGCATATAGTTTGACTAATTGTTGGTCAAGCTTTACAAAACTTGAACTTTCACTTATCAAAATATCCCTATCATTTATGAATGGAGAGAGTAGTAACTAAAGATTTTATAACCTATGAAATATAAATCCATTTAAAGCAAGAATGCCAAAAATATGTGGCCTGTTAGTAAATCTAACTTAAGTGACCTGTTAGTAAATCTGACTTACATATTACTATCATATGCTGGTTCTCCTTTCTCCTGACGGTTACTGTTCCATTCCCTACAATGGTCCACTTCTGTATCACAAAAAAGCTGAAAATAAAAGAGGAAGTTAAGGAAATCACTGTCTAATGTATGATTTACTGAACTGTTTTCAAAGCGCAAAAAAATTTCCCTTCTTTCCTATAAGTGCTCTCGCACAAGAACATAATGCAGAACATAATCATAAATTCGAACATGTCCTATTCGTTGAATTAAATGAACTCCTCTTGGTAAATTTATTGAGGTGAGGCTCTGTCTTGAAACTTAGGTGATGCTCTGATATAAGATATAGAGGCTAGCCTGAAAAAGTAGCTCACCATGCAAGCAATATTATCATCTGCTCTGATGTTAACTAATCCATACTTTCCAAACACATAACATCATCTAAAACTCCAGCTTGTTCATATTATGATAGCACAACCATTCTTCTAAAAAGAAAAATAATAATGGGTAAATAAAGAAGAGAGCAAGTGGCTACCACACAATATCTTACTCCAGATGCACGTGCAAGACACCACAGCTCATACCGGTACCCCTGCATATTATCATGTGAAAGTCAATTGTCTATACCTAAGATACATACCTATACACAATAATATTTTTTCATGAAACAACACACAATAGTATTGCAAGACCATAACGCATTTGAAGGCATACAGCTGTAAAATGATGTAACATGAATTGTAGATTATATTTTATATCACAAGTAATGTGAGAATTTATACAGAACAGTTCGGATGTAGCAATAACAAAGGTAGTCAGCCTAGAGACCTACATTTGCAACTGAGTGGCACATCCACTGATTCAATGAATGTCAGCTGATAAGAGTTAGCAAGTAGAAACATTTGCAACTAGATTTTAACATAACTTATTCATGTGACATCTGTAGGAACTGTTGCTCTTGCTCTTGGTCTCCTTTGCCTGCTGTAGCTACACTCTGCTCTGTTCTTGCTCTAGCTCTGATCTGCTGTTACTCTAGCTCTCTGCTCTGTGATCCTACCTTGCTTTAGTTTTGTGTGCTGTGTATGTCCAGATGTGAACCAGCGGCATAGAATGGTGGAAGTGATAATGCCTAGCAATGAAGCAGGTTCATCAGCTGCTGACATTGCTTCCTCAGCTGGTCCAGATAGTAAATCCTTAGCAGAAAGGGCCATACCTGCACTACCACCAGATCTTGCAGAGATGCCTAAGGATCCTAAGAGGAAGGCTAGATCAACAGACCCCTCTGAAGGAGATGGTGCAGTGCATCTTCTGTAAAAAGGTAGTCCCTTCAGGAATCAAAAGGTTCAAGGCCTTGGTGATGAAGTGAAATGTCCAAAAGCACCTGACATAGTTAGGTAAGAGATGAACCCTTACTTCAAGATGAATTCTAGGTCTGTGCTTCCACAATTGATGAAGCCAAAGAGGGTGAAAAGGAGGGTCAAGAGGGTGACCAAGCTACTGAAGCTGAACAAGAACCAGCAAGGGTACCAAGTTCTGGGACAAGGGTAAAGGAAGCTAAGATGAAAATTTCTCAAGCAGCAATCACTTCCTTCATGGTTTCTGGTTCTTGTTCAGCTTAACCAGCTTGGTATGCTATACTTCTTTGAGAATGCTTGAGCTGAAGCAAAATGGCCCACCACAAAAGGAGGGTCATCACACTTACTACATGGTTATTTGATGTACTGGCTTAAGATATACTGCAATCATAATTAAAAAATCAGACTATACTAACAGATATTTAATATTCATGTTTCTTTATTTATGGTAGAAACTGTGATCATACCAAAATGATACAGAACAAATTTGAAGCATATCTAATAGACATACAGAGAGAGGGTCCAAATCCAGGCAATAACCAGCGGCTACCATGGGACATCAAGACGAAAAATATGCAATTTGAAGCTTTTCCTTTTTATTGTTATGGCTAAACAAATGCTTTAGAAGTAGAAGATTGTCGAAAGTTTCAAAAATTTTATGACCACTATTGAAATTGTAACCAACCAACAATCCAGTAACCTCCATAAATCAGATGGTTACCAGCTCCCTTCAAAAGTCAGGGAAACATTCAAAACATGAAGTTTGCAACCCTTAACTACAAGATAGACTGAAAGATAAACATGAAGACTGTACTATTCTACTTTTAACTGAGAACTGATTACTTGCTGCAAATCTGCAAAGATAGGATAAATAATTTGATACTGCCCTCACCTTAATATTGTTCAACGAGTCGACAATAATTATGCTGTCCCGTGACACAGACCTGTCAACTTCTGATCTAAGAACTCCTCTCAAGTTTTTCTCCACAACCATATCTAAGAAGGGAACAAACAAACATCATTGGAAAGATGCAAGCTAATAGCAGGGCCAAAATAGAAGTGAACATCAGCATGAATAGAAGCGCAAAAGTAAGACACAAAATAGTCAGTACCTTTGTAGCTATCATTGCGTCCAAGATGGAGCGATGACTCGTCAATAATACGAACAGTAAGGTCAGATGACGAGGAGTGCAGTGCAGCAGCAAGGCAAGCAGCAGCGGCTGATTTGCCGCTGCATGGCTGCCCACACATCACAACGAGTGCCATGGAAGATGTAGAAACCTTGAGAGATGGAGAAGGAAACTATTCAGCCATACATAAACAATCCACATAAAAAAGCTTAATATTTTACATAATAAACACCAAAGTGAACAGATAGCTGATGCACTCTCCACCTCTATCTAACACTAAGGCTCCCGACTCCCACGCCGATGATGACGAGGTCCTAGTCAAACCCTCCGCGAGCCACCACTGCGCCGTCGTCGATCTGGCGCTAATCTCTAGCAAGGAGTGAAAAGGGATGAGGAGAAGGGGAAGGGGATGATGCGGAGGAGGAGGAGATGGGGGGAGGACCAGAGGCGAGCTCGAGGAGATGCACCTTTTGCGGAGAGAAGCCGACGGCAGGGACCGGCAGCGACGGCAAAGGGCGGCGGCGGCGGGGGTCGGGGTTACCCTTTTTTCTGTTCTCCGCGACTGGAACGACGGGCGGCGGCGAGAAGGTTGCGAGTGCGGAGCGGACACTCGAAGCCACAGCTCAACCCGCGCCCGCCCCGCGTTTCTGACAAACCCGTTTCCGTCCACCCGCCTCGGATCCCGACCCGTAAAATCCATCTCCGCCCGCCCCGCGTTTCTGGCAAACCCGCCCCGCTAGATGCCACAACCCGTTTTTACCCACCCAAACAAACCCGATCCGCCCGCCCTACTATCAGGCGTATCCGCGTATCTGCAGCTCGCTGCCTATGCCTATGATAATCCAAAGTACCTGGAAGTTGCAAGAAAACAGTTAAGTTACCAGGTTGATTGGATCATTCATATGGAACGCACTTCTGCCCCCCGATTAATTTTCCTCCTTCACGAACACCATTTATTTTAAATTGGTGGTCTAGGAATACCTTGCCTCAGGGATTTGAATCTGGTACTTTTGGGTTCATGGGTTAAAAGATTTATTAGAGATGAGGGTAAGATTTGGCAAGAGTTGATTAAGAAGAAATACATTAGGAATGCAGTGAATATCTTTTGCTTACCTCATTCCCAGCCATCTACCTTTTGGAAGGGGATAATTTGGGCAGCTAAAGCTTTGAAGTTTGGTTACAAATGGAGTGTGGGGGATGGGACTAAGATTAGATTCTGGTAAGATACTTGGATTGGGTCTGCGCCTTTGGCTGTTCAATTCTGGGATCTTTATAGTGTTTGTAATCAAATAGGGGTGTCACTTAGTAAAGTTTGGGATGGTATGGAAGTAAAACTCACTTTTAGAAGGATTTTTTCTGAGTACATGTTGAGTAGATGGTATGATTTAGTGGAAGTGGTCACTGCTGTGTCTTATAATCAAGATGGGGATGCTTTAGTTTGGCAATACAACTCGAGTGGGATTTACTCATCCCAGTCCCTTTATGCTGTTATAAATTTCAGGGGTGTGATCCCAATGTATATACCTGCTGTTTGGAAAGTTAAAATCCCTCCAAAAGTTCAAATGTTTCTTTGGTTGATGGCTCATAATAAACTCATGACAGTAGATAATCTTAGAAGGAGAGGTGTCATTAAACCTGAGGAATGTCAGTTCTGTGGGGAAAAGGAATCTATTAGCCACTTGTTTTTTGAATGTACAGTAGCCAAGTGTATGTGGGATTATGTTCTAAAGTTTTCTGGTAAAAAGATTGCTTCTTATATTGATCTGGCCAGACATTGGCCGAGTGAGAAAAAATGTGGAGTGTTTAATAGTATCACTGCTGGTGTACTGTGGGCAATTTGGCTAACTAGAAATAGCTTTGTCTTTCGTGGTGATAATTGGCAGGATATCAAAGTGGTGATAAGGAAAACTTGGAAGTGTTTTCAGGAATGGAAGGCAATGTTTACAGAGAATTTGGCTATGGAGATCGACCAATGGTGCAACTTCTTGTTGGGACTTCTCAAGGCGCCTTTGGCGATCGGCTTTTTGTAAAGAAAATAAGGCTCGGGAAGGAATTCATGATGCCCAGGATGTTCGGTTGATGAAGACGGCGCGCTAGTAAGGACGTCAAGGATGATCATCATAGTTTCTGGTGTCATCTGTGTGTGGCCTTTGTTAGTTTACTAGTTTCTGTGATGCTGAACTATGGGGCGGGAGCTGAGAGCGGTGTTTTTCTGTAGGGATGCCGTTTGGCTCAGTCTCTGATGCCTGTATACTGAGCTGTGAACCTAAACGTTTATGGCCTTGATCGTAATGAATGCCTCTTTTTCTAAAAAAAAAACCATTTATTTTAAACTGTGATAACAGTTGAATCAGGTAAAACGCTATTAATTTTTTTTCCATCCGTACTTTTTTGCGTCGAATTCAGCAATTCAGAATTCCACACACTCCAGGATCCATTATGAAAGGAATACACGTATAGCATCAACAATTCGTAACGCAATCTTGTACACATTCATTGGCGCTTGAAACTTCCAGCCACTTAGGCCACCTCTGTGCCATGCTCATGACTGCAGTGAGTTTTATTATATATATTATCGATGCAAATTAATTACTGAGCAAAATTGCATAAAACATACATATTTGAATCCCAGGTATGCTATATATGACATCCCCTCATACACAAATTTGATGAATTACTAATTATTAATATATGCTCTTGATTCGTCGGCTTTCACCTAGAGAACCGGCGTCGTCGTCGCCGCTCGAGCATGACGAAGAAGAAGAGATCAGACAACAAGCCGATTCCTCTTCTTCCGATTTGTCCTCCTCCTCCACCTCATCTTCCCTGTGATGCAGGGCATGCGCGATTGCCTCGTCACTGACAACCTCTACATCACGACCTCTTCGTTCACACCATGTGCGATTGCCTCGTCATTTGTGACCTCAATGTTTTCACGGCCACGATCTCCTCATGCAGAGCATGTGCCATTCGCTCGCCGTGGACGGTATCAGCAATTCAGCATCACCTCCGCTATCATAGTCGTAGCTGCTGTCATAATATGGCTAGCTAAAAGTTAGCTAGAGTGCATCAAACAGGGCCATAACATTGGGGCTAGACCGTCCGGTCAACTATCATCCCCAATGATCTAGTTGGTCAGCTATTATGTGGGCAATGATTCTTTACTTTGAAGTTTGAAGACTGTACGCACCAACATCATAAAAGAGATAGCAGAGGGGACAAGCTTCTCATTCTCTGCCGTCATCATATCGTACAACTGAAGTGCCCTTTTAGTGTTACCCTTCTCACAGTAGCTGCTGATTAGCAAGTCGTATAAGTCACTACTTGGAGCCCCTGCTTTCTTCTTCATCACCGCCAAAAACTTCTCAGCTTCCTTCAGATTTCCACACTGGCAAAGGCCCCTGATTAAGGTGGTAAAAACATCAACACAAGGATTAAGTCCTCTGAGCTCCATCTCGTGGTAGATCATGACAATGCCTTCTGCTTCACCAGCCTTGGCATATCCATCAAGAAGCCTCTGGTATGTGTCCTTGTCCGGAACAAGTCCTTTGTCCATCACTGCTGTCAGCAGTTCGTTCGCCTTGCGAACCTCTCCTGCGTCGCAGAGTCCCTCCAACATCTCGTTGCAGCTGCCGATATCTAGCACGAAACCTTGATGGAGCATGATATCGAAGTAGGCCAAGCCTTGTTCTACCATCCCTTGTCTGAAACACCCGGCAATGAGATGGCTGTAAGTAGCATCATACGGCTTCAACCCCATGGACACCATTTCTTGGAGCAACTGGACAGCCTTTTCAACACTGCGTTGACAGCAATGAGCTCTGATGAGGCAAGTATACACGAATGAGTTCAGGCGACAACCTCGGCGAACCATGTCATCGCGTTGCTCCAATGCCGCCTTCAGATCACCGATATGGCAGAAAGCATCCACGATAAGTGAGTATGCTATATCGTCGAGCAGAATGTTCCTCTGCAGCATCCTTTTCAGCAGCAAGATCACCTGCTCCACCCTCTCTTCCTCGATCATCCTCAGCGTGAGAGCCACGTGTGACACAATGCCCGGCGCACACTTCTTACCGTGGATCCTCTCCACGAGTGCCGCCGTTCTGGCGAGCTTGCCCTCCCGGCTCAGGACGCCGATGACAAGCTCAACGGTGCTCTGGTTCACATACACCCGCTTCTGCGTCATAAGCTCGAACACCTCCCATGCGACACCGAACGCCCCGGCGTGCTGGGCCGACTGCAGCGCGGCGTTGAAGGCGGAGAGGGAGGGGAGGACGCCGCGCTGCGCGAGGTAGCGGCAGGCCTCTAGGGCCTCCCCCGGGAGGCGCAGCCGCGCGTAGGCGTGCACCAGGAGGTGGAGGCCGCGGGTCGTGGCCGCCGTGCCGCTGTCCTCGTAGGCGGCGAAGAAGGCATCGAGGAAGGATGAGGCAGGGGATGAAGACGAGGAGTGCTTCGTGATGGCGGACTCGAGGAGCACGGACGCGGAACGGAAGAGCGCGGCGCGGGAGAGGAGGTGGACAAGGAGGCAGTAGGAGCGGAGGGAGTGGGTGAAGGACGGCGAGGAGGCGGCGGCGGTTGCTGCGGACCAGTGGAAGAAGGTGAGGGCGTTCTTGGCGATGGGCTCGGGGGAGGTGTGGGGGTGCCTGGCCAGGGATAGGAGCACGGCGTCGACATGGCCGTGTGGCACCGCGCCGGCGGCGGCGCCGGGGAAGGTGGCGGAAAGCGCCTCCCAGGTCGCCCGCGGCTGGTGCGCGAGGTAGTGGGAGATGTGCTGAGGCGTCGTGGCGGCCGTGTACAGCAGCGCGTCAGCAACAGCGCGGCCGAGGAGACCACCGCCACCGCGCCGCGCCACGAAGCGGCGGCCGCAGCTGGCGGCGCTCAAGGCCATGGAAAGACCACAGACCCCGTCAGGCGTCAGCTACAAAGAGCCCTCTATTTGATCCCAAGGTTCGTTTCCAGCCGTCCGATTCGGCAACGGACGGCCGAGGAACGGCAGCATATATTACAGACTTACAGTCCGCCCGCTACAAATTCAGCATCTCAGCAACTGGAACTGAACATTTCAACTTGGACCATAGATTTTTCACTGATTTTACAAGCAATTATTATTTTACAATTACACCAGGCTTATATATCTTCAGATATACAAGGTGTAAACAGCGGCAAGATCCACCGGATCAATGCATGTCAAGCACAATTATTCATTCTGACTACCATACATACATAGACGTGTTGTTCTGCAGTGACTGAGATTGTAAACAGCAGCGTTCAAGGAGCTGACTACCGCTGCTACATGTCTACATGTTCTCCTTCACAACCGTCACGGGGCAGGCAGCGTGGTTGACAACATAGGTGCTCACACTCCCCATCAGAGCCCTGAGTGAGGCAGCAAAAGAGGTGGAAGTAAGGATTCTGTCAGTAATTCCCTTAACCAGAAATATCAAGTACTGGAAGGTTTAGATCATCAGGTTCTGAAATCAGAAGCCTGCAAGTTTACCTCTTGAGCGTGCTCAACCCTCTGCTCCCGATAACCATGCAGCTGAGGGGAACCAGGTCGACAGCTTCATACAGCTTCTTCGCAGGGTCGCCATAGAATATCTTTGCAAAGACTTCAATCTGTGGTCATGCAGTTCCAACAGCTCAGCAATCAGCTCATGTATATCAGCAACTTCCATGGAAAAAGAAGGAACGGGATTTGAGCACTGAAAACGGCAAATGAAACAGGAATGGCCCATACCCCTCTGTGACTTGCCACTTGAGTGAGGATCTCAATTGTCTCCTTGTCTGGAGACACACCGTATGTCTTGGTGACATCTGAGAACTCAGCCAGAGGGATGAGTGCTGAAATACAACAGAAGACATAAGCATGATAAATCGACATGACTTCACTTCACGAGGCACATCGAATCGAACATCAAACCAAACAAGAATGGATAAGAGACGTGATCACACACGCGAACCACTCTGTTCCCAGAGATGAACTGCGCCTTGTTCATTCTGATAGGAGTTGTTCACATGGATAAGTATGAGTTTATCACCGCTTCTGGTAAGGTTCGTCGATGCCCATCTGAGAGCTGCTTTGCTGCATGATGAGAAGTCCACTGCAACTCCAATGTTCCTTCCAGCCATGTCCCTCCCAAGTTGATCAGAAACAGGTTACAGTTTTCCAAACCACTGTGGCTACCAAAAAGGCAATGAAGTTTCACCTATGGACAATGGTATTTCCTGCTGCCTGGTAGGTCCTTAAATAGCAGATTGCAAGATGGAATCAAAAGGGGGAGAGAAGAACACCGATATTACCTTTCTTTTTTTTCCAAAATTCCTTTCCCATGTCGAATAAATGATCTTTATGCCTCAGTTTCCTTTATCCGATTCCTTATCATCACTTGAGCTTCCTAGAAAACATGTTAGAATGGTTCCTTCAGTGAATGAATGAACCTGATAAGGGGCGCACAAAGTAAAGATTCATGATGCAAAGCAAAAGATGGCAAAGAGCACACTATTCCATTTTTTTCATCCAACTATCACTAGGACCCCAGATTCCAGTATTATCAGTTCACTGAAAATATCACCTACAAGGGGGAAGTAGTGAGCAAGAGCATAATTCTGATGTATACTGATTTTGACCAAAAGAGGGAGCATCAAAAAAGTCGGTTTAATCAGGAATAAACTAAAATGAAATGCTAAGAGTGGCAAGAAGCTCAACTGATTGTTCTTTGCAGTAATTTTATTTCAATTAGATAACAGTAATATGCTTGTTCATAGCAACAGAAGGTACTTCAAATGAACTCATAACCACGTCCTTTTTACAGACATAAAATGAACTTAGAGAAGCAAATATGAGGAGAAAAGAACACAGTTGATGTGATTCACTTGGTCATTGCCAATTTAGTACACGCAGGTCAACAATATGCTACATGACAACAAGAATAAGATCTTCCAAGTGGACTTGCATTGTAGAAGTACATCCTATGAGAAATAGCACTGGATTGCATATATTCTTGCAAATACTTCTTTACATCATTGAACACGAGCGCTTGTAAACATTTTGCACTACAGTTCACCTATGAAAACGTCAATTTTCTAAGTAGCTATTGTCAGTTAGAACTGATTCAAAATATCCACTGTTCGGCATTAGCTGGTTAACTCGCTATTCAGAACTTCAATATATTCCACACTCGTCATATGAAGCACGGTAGATCCACCAGCTTCCCAGCATTCCAATGACATGCAGCACCCTTCCATCTGCTAATATAACAGTTCCAATAGAGAAGAACTTGTAATCTTCAATGCTAACATTTCCTGTACGCACAAACTGCAGAGAAATAAACAACGTTTAATTCAAAAATTAGGCACATACAGGAGTATACTGAAAGAGTAAAGAGAGTATTGATATGCATGTGTCACTATTGAAGGATCTGGAAAATTTTATAGCCATAATCCTAACAGGATTATGAACAGAATAGTGCAGCAAGATCGTAGGACACATCAATACTGACTGTGATATTGAGAAAACATGATGGGTGATCTTACTAATTTGGTTTTAAGAAAGTTGTATCACAAAATAAAATTAGTTTGGCAACTATCTCAATTCTGAGGGCTTATGGGACACTTCAGGGTTGTGCATAAAGGCTATACGTGTGAGGTTAAAATTTGGAAAGCATGTCAGAATCTGAAAGAGACGCGACCCATGTAGATCCAATACAAATTTGCAGGCATCCACTAGATCACTACACCCCCACTAAAGGCCTAAGGGGAAAAAATGAACAAGCATAAAACTCACCTCCTCCTTCCACACAGCATGATTTTGGCCCATCTCCCTATGACGAAGCTGAAATAATCAATTGTACATTAGTTCATCAGAAAAACACAAGAATAAAATGCCGTGAGTCAACTGTGTTGCACAGCATAATGAAATCGGAAACATCATTTCATGTTGAGAAACACAGATGTGTAGTCGCAAACCTATTTATACTCATAAAACAACATAAACATTTGCTAACCTCCTGAAGAAATAGGTATATTGAATAGCGGCTAGGTCTCGAGCAGTAGATGAGAAGCAAAACATTGATGAAGAGAGCTAACGGGAACTGCCAACCAGACACAATCAGAAACATCAATCCAATTGGCAGCTGAAGTTTCCTGACCAACGGCCAGAAGGAACCAAGCTCATTTTGCAAAGATTCCGGGGGCGGCCTACTAACGGCTTTTGATGGTTGCTCTGTGAAGCCAAAATTAGAAAAATAAATACCATTCATTAGAGAAAAAACAAGAACAGTAACATTTGGGTTTTCTATCAGTGCTTAACAGAAAAGGCTTTACAGATGTGAATGAAAATCAATTTTTCAACAGCTAGCTAGGATAAGTCCGTACAACAAATTAAACAAGATAACATGACCAGCCAAGTAGTCAACATAAACAAACCGATCCCTAAGTTTTTGTTGGTATATATGGCATCTGGGGAAATTTGAACTGTGTTTAAGAGTTGCTTTGCCGAAATGTTTCAGTTTGTTTCACAACTTTTAAGCCCTGGCGCTTCAACCATGTGTTTCACAAAAATGTTGTTGTTCCGAGTACATCAGTGTTCGTATGGAATTAATCTCCCATTGAGCTATACTTACTTATTTAGTGTTTCTCATGTGGGGCGCAGAAAAGAAAACCTTAATTCCACTTTTCCCAATGTATCTAGGGGCAGAATGTTCACCTCTTGTGACAGCAATAACCTTTCCTTGATGAAGTGTCATCCCTAGTACGGTGCTGGTTCCAAATCCTTTCAGCAGGTTGAGGCCTGGAAGTGAATTCACAAAATCAGTAAAAGGTAGACCGTGCAATTGTTCCTTAACCCGGCTCTTCACAAAATACTTGAGAGCAACAAGGCAACTTTATATCGGTAAACCAATTTACTCAGCGGACAAGTAAACCGCATAATCTCCGCCCTGATTCCTGATCAATAGCAAACGGAAAAAGGAGAGAAAGCATAGCGCTAGCGCACGAGCGATCGTAGGGTTACCTGACAACTGCGGCCGGAGCCCAAGGGCCACTCTCGCGGCGAGCGAAGGCCCGAACTCCGCAGCGCGGGGCTGGAAAGCGGGGCTCGAATAGCGCGCGAGGAAGTGACGAATAGGTCTGGCGACCGGAGCGCGGAAGGAGCAGGGGGTGGCGCTGGCCGCGGCGGAGCAGAAGGAGCGAGCGGGGGCGATGGGTGCGGGGGCGGCGCCCCGCCGGAGCGAGGCCGCGACGGCCTCCCTCGCCAGCCGCCGACACGCCATCATCGTCGCCTCTGTCGCGTAGTCGTCGTCGGGTTCCGTCCTCCCCCTGGTGCGGAAGAGGTAGAAGGGGAAGCAGAGCGGCTTGGGGCGTCGGAGTCGGAGACGAAGGAGAAGAGGTCGAGTCGTGTTGGGCTCAACCGATAACGTTTCGATAAAATGGGCCGGTGCTCCTTCCTATCGTAAAACTTTGGCAAGGCCGATTTGGTTCGGGTGGGCCTTGATGTGGACTAGGCGGATTGTGTTGTTAGCGCGCAGGCCGTGTACTAGATTCGGCCCGTTTACAAGTTCCACTCAAATCAAACAATAAAAATATCTCACCGCCCGCCACAGATTTCCTTCAGAATCGGCAAAAGAAATATCATTAGCGTGGCGATCTGGCCCACGTTGCTGCAGGGGTAAAAAGAAAATCAGATTTGACCGTCGGTCTCTTCTTTACAGGCGCGAGGCGACACGATCGGAAGATCTGCGTGCAGATGCAGCGATGAATGATGACGCAGCCCCAACCCCAACGGATGTTTACCGCCGATGGCGATGATGATGCCCCCCAGCCCTTGATCCACCCGCTCCCGTAGCGCTGACGTGTACGGTGTATACGGCTCGGCTCCATCATGACGTATACGTACAATACGGTCCCTTCTTTCGTGGAAAATACTGTACATCTATACGAGGGACGGTTGGTGACTGGAACAAGACTACAAGAGTGGGGATATTAGGTATGCGTCGCCTGTATTGTACCGCGTACTGTACAGCCGTACAGTGAGCACGGTAGTTGGTACGCGATCGAGTTGTTGAGCTTTGATGCTGATGGTTTCGAGTCCTTTCCGATCTGGTGTCTCTCGAGATCGTCTACCATAGTAAAAAAAATCTTTTTAGCAACGAGATTATGGCGATTTTTTTTATCATGTCCATGTCCAGAGTTGGGAGGCAAGAACATGATGAACAGAGCAGGTCGCCACCGACAGCCTCACAGCCCCCGGTTTCCAGCAGGTCCATGCCGGCCGTGTTCAGGTTCCTTGGGACAAAAAATTGTCCCAAGGAATCTTGCATGCATGGAGTACTAAATGAAGTCTATTTATAAAATTTTTTTACAGATGAGTGCAACTTTGCGCAACGAATCTAACGAGTCTAATTAATCTATGATTTGCTACAGTAATGCTACAGTAATCATTCTCTAATCGTGCGGTCAAAGACCTCATTAGATTCATCTCGCGAATTTGCCAGGGGTTGTGGAGGTAGTTTTGTAAACTGATTTTATTTAATATCCCTAATTAGTGGTCAAAGTAGAGATTAAAAAATTGATCTCTACAACTGAACACGGCCTAGTCGCTATTGCTTGATACTAGCAAGGAGTGGGCAGTATGCCAGTATGCAGAGATAGAGACTGGTCAGTACTAGGATCCCCCAGCTCGCAGAAGGAAAACGCGTGCGCCCGAACGCAAGAGATCTTCCTCGCTCGGCTGGAGTCTCCGACCACTGTTCACTTGTTCAGTGTTCACCTGGGTGGCAAGCAGCTGCTCGTCCTGTGTTCTCCACTGCAACTCGCTAGAAATGGGCACACGTTCTCTCTCGTGACCGGTGACTCTGCATGGCAACCCAATGAAGGAAGAGCAGAAATGCAGAACCTGCATGCTGGATGGACCGCGTTCACCTTCAGTGGTGAAAAAAAATCTCAGAAGGCGTCAGATTAACAACTCTGCATGTACTGGACTGATTTGATACTCAGGTTTAACTCCCAGAGATCCTGCACAGGCTGACGGGCAGACCGTGGAGCGAATGCAGTCAGTGTACTACGCTCAAATCACCACGGCATGTCTCATCGCCTGACAACCGTACTGGATCAACCTCCTCCGTTTTAGGGGGTGTTTACTTCACTCCATTTTGGCCGTGTTCCATTGGAGTGACAATTTTTTTTTCCCTCCATTAAATGCTACTTTGATCACTAATTAGGGGTATTAAATAAAGTCAGTTTACAAAACTACCTCTACAACCCTCTGGCAAATTCGTGAGACGAATCTAATGAGGCCTTTGACCGCACGATTAGAGGATGGTACTGTAGCATTACTGTAGCAAAATTATGGATTAATTAGGCTCATTAGATTCATCGCGTAAAGTTGCACTTATCTGTGAAAAGGTTTTGTAAATAAACTTCGTTTAGGGCTTCATGCATGCGACAGTATTTGAGGACAATTGCCGAACACGGCCAATGGGCACGCGTTGGATTGCGTGCACAGAGAGAAAAAATACATTGGAAAACGTGCGTTATGCAAAATTTTAGAGAATAGAGGTGAACTGAACACCCCCCCTAATTTGAACTTTGCACCGGGGAGAGAATGTGGCTGCATGTGCTGCCGAATTTCTCCTCCAGTTGGCATAGCAAGCCGCGCTATGCGCCTATATATATCCGGCACAAGCACCTTAATCTTAGACATCTGAATAATGCATTGCTTGCACTTGTAGTAACATACTCCACACAGTAAAAAAAAAAGAAAAAGAAAAAAAAAGGTGAAGCTAGGGTCTTGTTTGGTTTCCCGTCACATCATCTAGTACGGAGGGAATCTTTCTTGCATGAAGTACTAAATGACGTCTATTTGCAAAACCTCTTCACGGATGAGCGTAACTTTTCGAGACGAATCTAATGAGCCTAATTAATCGATGATTGGCTACAGTGATGCTACAGTAACCATCCTCTAATCATCCTCTAATCATGCGGTCAAAGGCCTCATTAGATTCTTCAGGGTTTCTAGTGCAGGGGTTCTGGAGTTAGTTTTGTAAAATACCTTTATTTAATACCTTTAATTAATGGTCAAAGTTGTGAACAGTATCTAGCAATGCTAGGTACTAGAAAACCAAGGCATAGAAAGATGAGCAAAATGATCAGCTCGCAGTCCTAGGCACCACTCTCTCCAGCAGTTACCACCACTAGTAATCAGACATGGCTGCTAATCTTGGTTAGTGGCGTTATGGTGTGCGTGGAAAATGGCAGGCGAGGGGGGACACGCATGCCATCCTCCATGAGCAAAAAGGCGAGGGCAAGCAAGCACCAAGCAGGCATGCCGGCCGATACGCCATGAAAGTGCTCTCTCTGGTACATCCACCCATTTGAGGGCGCCATGGAAAGGAGTGTAGTCATTCTAAAAGAACATGGATTAGACAGTAGGGATGGCACTGGAATCGAAAGAAACCATCGATTTCCCAAGATTTCATCTCGTGCCGGTGTGCGGCAACGCAATCCACTGCAGGCGCAATGCAAGCCGAGAGCCGCCGAGGCATGTTGCCCCACAGCTGGCAGCCGGCAGGAGCCACCACCACAATGCTTTGGTTGCTGCTCCTCCCACTGCCACTGACTGAGATATCCTACTCTTTCCCCCACACCCTGCGTGGCCTCTCTGTGCAGTGCAAAAGGCAGCGGCCATCAGGCAGTGGCCCTCGTCACTCTACTGTGGCCTTCTGTGGCTCTGTGTGGCCCCTCAACAAGCAACCTTTATGAACGAGCGCAGTGCACCGCAGTGTTGTGTTTGAGTAGTGTAGCCCCCCCTGTGTGTTAGGTGCTGAGAGAGATGCCAAAAGATTAGGATGCAGCTCGTTGGTGTTGGTGGCGACTGGCATGAATGAATGGGGAGAGTACTGAAGAATTGAAGGCAAGAAGAGAGATCGGCTGTGTCCATGGCGAGCTTGCTCTCCTCTCCACACTGGCTGGTTGGCTGCATTGCAGTGGACCTGCCCTGCCTGCTTTGCTCATAACACCTGCCCCCCTCCCGTTGCAGTCAGATCCGTTCAGGATCATCATAATTCATAAGGTGTAGGCCATGCATGGTACTGCAGGTACCTGCATGCCAATGCCATCGATGGTCGATCGAGAGAGAGTCCCTTGGCTGTGAGAGTGGGACGTGGGGAGTTATGGCCCCGTTTGGTTTCCCAGCGATGCTAGAAAAGCCAACTTTGACCACTAATTAAAGGTATTAAATAAAGGTATTTTACAAAACTAACTCCAGAACTCCTGCACTAGGAACCCTGAAGAATCTAATGAGGCCTTTGACCGCATGATTAGAGGATGGTTACTGTAGCATCACTGTAGCTAATCATCGATTAATTAGACTCATTAGATTCGTCTCGAAAAGTTACGCTCATCCGTGAAGAGGTTTTGCAAATAGACTTTAGTACTTCATGCAAGAAAGATTCCCTCCGTGCTAGATGCTAGATTCTAGCATTGCTAGGAAACCAAACAGGGCCTATGAATCCTTGTGTGTGGTACAGTACAGGGACTTTGCTTTGCATTGAGCAGGCCAGACAGCCAGCCAATGAACAAGGTACCCAGGGTGGGGTTGATGCCATTGCATATGGCATAATGGCGTGTTGCGGCCTTTGATTTCCGCCTTTTGTTAAGGAAAAGGAGGGGAAAGTGAGATCAAAGGATGCCGAAAGAGAGGTTGGGCAGCATGTGCAGGCTTTGTACTAGGTTGTAGGGTATACGTATGTCACTATACCTAAAGGCTACATCTTCTGGAGGCCAGTAGTGTACACCAGGTCATCAAGCAAATGGCTACTGACAGACAGTATCACAAATTCACAATTCACAGTAAATTGACTGCCAACCAACACCAAGTCACCTACTGGTGGTCAACAGAGAACACTCTGTAAGCAATCAGAATCAGTACTCCGGAGTTAGGTTTTTTTAAGCGGCAATCTGGAGTTAGTTTTTGTTTGAGAAATATTCGGAGTTAATTAGCTGATCTAATTCCTGTGCATGGCACTGCTGCTGATCTGACCAGAATTAAAGCTCCAAGAAAAGCTGGATCAGCAACCAACCGAAAGAAAACGAACAAACCCCTCTGATCTGGGCAAGAAAGCAAGCAGCAAAGCGAGGTACTACGCATCACATTCTCGACTCGACTGGGAGCTCGATCAGATTCAGATGTGATGGATCTGAAGTTCTGAACTGAACTGGACTGTCAAAGGAAACAAGCGGCCGTCAAAACGCAGGCACAGCCAAGAGTTTGCTCCAGGGAGGAATGGAAGCTACAACTAGGAGCCGACGAGGAAGCGATTTTGAGCATGACATGCACGCACACCGGCTGATCGATCGAACGGACTCCACTGTTGTGCCTTTAAAATTCCTTCTCCTGGCACATGCCCGCCACCCCGCGCTGCCTCCTCACCTCACCCTCTTCTCTGCAGCAAAAGCAAAGCAACCCAAAAGAAAGCCAGCCACAGCTCTCTCTCTCTCTCTCCCCTCAGTGCAATGCACACACACTCTCTCTCTATCCTGTCTCCTCTTTCTCTCTCTCTCTCTCATCTTGGTTTCTTTCTTTCTTTCTTTATTCGCTCGTATCCTGGTGAAGCAAAGTTGTGCTACTGCGACCTCTATGAAAGTCCCCAGTATCCCACCGGCAGACCCGGCACGACGCTCGCGCACGCTCCTCCCTTTCACTCTCTATCTCATAGGAGGAGACGCGAGACGAGAGGGGAGGGGAATGTGGAGAGGGAGACAGCGGCAGGATATAAGAACGGAACAAAAATGATCCATCCATGGCGCTGGCTGCAAAGCAAAGCACGGGGGTGGGGGCTCCTCGGAAAAAGCGCGGGCGCGCAGGCGAGCGAGCGAGAGAGCCCAAGCAGAAGCAGCAACAGGCAGCTGAATGAATTCCGCCGCGTTCGAATTCATCATCAATTCGGCATTGCCTCTCCCCCCCTGCTCCACCAGCCTACCAACCAACTCGCACGGAGAGCTTTGACCTCCGCGAGCTCAGCACGACAGCGGCAGCTCGATCTCCATCTGCTCTCCTCCTCCACGCCACGCCGCTGTATTTATAGCGCCTCTCCTCCTCCTCCTCTAGGGAGGAGACGGCGAGCGAGAGAGGAAGTCAGGAAGAGGACAAGCAGCACGCCAGTGCGCGACAGCTCCAGAGGAGGAAGAAGAAGTGGGATACACCGATACAGACAACAAGGAGAGCGACGACGCTACAAAGGAATAATAACAATCCGAGGTCGGTCCATGGCGGCGTCGTCTAGCTGCGGCATGAAGGTTCCCCGTCCCCGAGGAGGCGTCCCAGTCATTGCCTCCCTTGTCCCCTTGCTGCCCCTCCTCCTGGTCTCGTGCTCGGTCGCCTCCGCCTCCGCGAGCGCCGCCACCGCCAAGGGCACCGCGCGGGCGCCGTTCCGCGCCGGGGACGAGCTGGAAGCGTACAGGAGGATCATGGCTCGGATGGCCAGGATGGAGAAGGACTGCAACAAGACAATCAAGGCAAATCCTCCATCCCTTTCCCTACCAGCTCTCTTTGTCCTCTGCTGTCTGTCCCTGTCCCTGGTGGCGTGGTGTTTACCTGACCTGCGTCACGCGAGCAAATCTAGCTCACTCGCTGGCGTCTTCTTCTTCTTGGAGTAATCTTGGCTTAGCTCGTTTGCTCGTGCATGCAGAGCCCCGACGGTGACATCATCCACTGCGTGCCCTCGCACCGGCAGCCGGCGTTCGACCATCCCAGGCTCAGAGGCCAGAAGCCCGAGGTGAACGAACCATCTTCATCTACTTCGCCCTGCACTCATTTCACATTCATGTTTCTGTTCCTGCCGTCTGCAACATGTCGCTTACACATATGTCGCTATAATGTGCATGCGTCCTTGCGTTTGCAGGATGAGCCCGTGGAGAGGCCCATGCCCAAGGGCGGCGCCGCCGAGGAGGAGGAGGCGGTGTTCCCGCAAGCGTGGAGCGACGGCGGCGAGCGGTGCCCCGAGGGGACGGTGCCGATACGGCGGACGACGGAGCAAGACCTGCGGCGGTCCAGCTCGGCACTGCGGTTCGGGATGAAGCCCCGCGCCAGCAACGTCGTCCGCCGCGACTCCACCAGCAGCGGCCATGAGGTCAGTCAGTTCACTCAACCACCACACCACCTCGCCATGGCCTCGCCTTTGCCATTTCGGTTAGCACTGCAAGCAAACCACATCAGAGCTACACTTCAAAGGGCTGTCCCATCAGTACTGCAGCCGCGTTAATGCTGATTAGTTGGGGGAAAACACAGGTGTTAATTAGTACGTAGGCCTTGTTTAGATTGGGTGAATTCAATTGAAATCATTCAATGATTGAAGATGCACTGGGAATTGAAAAAGTAGAGAGAAGACACACAGTTCAATGTATTGCCTTTTGATTGAATTGGTGTCTTTTCGCGAATCTAAACAAGGCCGTAGTATCAGCAATTGCGTGGTTTTATTACGCGACCAGAACCGAAATCGTGTCTCGTCCATGCTCCTACTCCTTTCCAGTACAGGCTGCAGCTAATTGGAGCTAGTACTAGAGCACAATGATTGTGCTGGATGCAATGTTTATCTCTAGCACAATAGCTAGCTCGATCAGCTCTGATGGATCGATGGCCATTGCTTGTATGGGGCGGCGGCGACGACGACGGCGCAGCACGCGGTGGGGTACGTGACGGGGGACCAGTTCTACGGCGCCAAGGCGAGCCTGAACGTGTGGTCGGCCAGGGTGGCGTCGGCGGCGGAGTTCAGCCTCTCCCAGATCTGGGTCATCTCCGGCTCCTTCGGCAACGACCTCAACACCATCGAGGCCGGATGGCAGGTACGCAACGCAACCACTGGCTGCTCCTACTCTACTCGCCACTTGTCCAATACCAACGGCCTTCTTCAAGTACAAATGCGCCCTACCAGCACATCTCTGTACTCCTTGCATATACTTGCATCCATAATGATCATGCCGTGTTTGTTCTTAGGTCTTGTTAGTTCAGTCGAATCGATCGAATTTCCTGTAGAAAAAGTACAATGGAAAGCGTGTCCTGTAAGAGGAGGGCATGTTTTTCAATACGTTACTTTTAATCGAATTGGTCGAATTGGCCGGAACTAAACAGGGCCTTAGCATATGCGTGAACATTGACGTACCAGGGACTCAGTTTCTTCAGATGATAGTATTTTTTTCAAAAAAAGAATTTAACCTTTTTGAAACGAATTCTGATTTTACTTCTGTTCTGAAAATGTACAGAAGATATTGCATGTCTTTTAAGCCATCAGGCAGCAGTAGATAGAGATGTGTAGTTGAGGAAATTGAAGAGGAAATTAAGGAGCTAGCCGCTGCTGGTGCTGCTACAGAAGTTGCTTCCTTTTAGACTGGTCATTGGCGCGTCCGGATTGTCTTTTCCGGAGAGAGGCCTTGCTTGTTCCTGCAGTGCTTTCGCGTCAGTCCTGAGACTGAAAAAGCCATTCATGCCTCCAGTTAGTAATGGGAACCTGACTCGCCGTAGTTCTTCAGGCTCCCCCGGTTGGTGACACCAGTAAATGTGCCTGGCTGGCTACCTTCAGCCAGGCAGATGTGAATTGCAGGCCTCTTTGCTTGCATGCTTGCTTCAGCATAGTTCTGGTATTCGTATAGTATTTGGCTGAGCAAAAACATTTATACTGAACCATAGTGTACAACAAGTTTTTTGTAACCTGAAACTGGAAACCACTTACTCCTAGCTAGGAGCATGGTATTTAGGTGAGAATCAAGATCAACATAATCACAGTGCAATATTTGTAGGGTAAATTTCAGTGTTTTTTTTATTGGAGTTCAAATTCCAATTGTCTGGAACATATTAGTGGTCAAAGTTTCCAAAATGCGGACACACATGTGTTGCAACCGCACTGAAATCTATTTGAGATATGAGGATCTTAGAGGTAGGTATAGACTAGTTTTTACTGCAAACTTTCTACAATTGTGTGGATGATGACTCTTCTGACCTATGCCCATGAGGTTGAGGGTTGAGGCTATATATATTCACAGGATCCTGATCTTCTGAATTTGAGCATGCTCAGTAAACTAGCGCGTTTCTTCTTCTCTGAAGACAGCATATTTGGGTCCTTTCTCTGCAGCATGCATGTGGTTTTATGTTGACTTGGTTGTATATTAAGGAGAGAAGAACTGGTGCTCATTAATTAGATTCCATCACCGTGATCTCGATTGGAGATGTGTGCCCATTGACTTGTAATCCTGGTGGTTGCATTGCATGGCATTAGTCAGTCAAACTGATTCTGCCGGAGACAGTGCTAATTTCCTGCTCACATTGTTTACTCAGGTCAGCCCTGAGCTGTATGGAGATAGCAACCCAAGGTTCTTCACATACTGGACGGTAAGTTCCTGAAATCTACTCTAAACCAACATCATATTACCATGCATTGAATCTATGCAAATCATCAAGAGTTAATGTTTGCTATGCACAATGGCACCTCTCTGCTGCCTAGTGCAAACTAGTGCATCATTCAGTTTACTTTCAGCTGAACAAGTGGTAGTAGCTTATAATGTTTCTTTTACTGAACTGATTGATGTAACTCAGTATGCCAGTATCACAATCGATCATCACTAGGAAACGTTATGTTTTTTTTTTTGAGCAGGAAGTGTTATGTGGTTTCAGAAGTTAGCAAGCTTATATTGAGTGACATCGAATGCAACTAGGGTCAGGGTATACTGAAATACTGAATGTTGTAACTTTGCCTGGCAGACCGATGCATACCAGGAGACCGGGTGCTACAACCTGCACTGCTCCGGCTTCGTCCAGACCAACAACCGGATCGCCATCGGAGCCGCCATCTCGCCGACCTCGGTCTACAACGGCCGCCAGTTCGACATCAGCCTGCTCATATGGAAGGTATATACAAATGTTCACCACTGCAGTGCTTCATCAGTTTCAACTCTCAAGCTTCAACTTACTCAAGCTCACGTGAGCATACATGGTGCAGGACCCACACCGCGGGAACTGGTGGCTGCAGCTGGGGTCGGGCCCGCTGGTGGGGTACTGGCCGACGTTCCTGTTCACGCACCTGGGCGGGCACGCCAACATGGTGCAGTTCGGCGGCGAGGTGGTGAACTCGCGCCCGTCGGGGTCGCACACGCCCACGCAGATGGGGAGCGGCCACTTCCCGCGGGAAGGCTTCAACCGCGCCGCCTACTTCCGCAACGTCCAGGTGGTGGACGGGGACAACAGCCTCGTCCCCGCCGCCGCGCTCCGGCTCGTCGCCGACCACCCCGGCTGCTACGACATCCGCGGCGGATACAACCGCGCCTGGGGCAACTACTTCTACTACGGTGGGCCCGGCAGGAACGTCCACTGCCCGTAGTACTACGTAGCAATGATCACGCACCCGTAGAAATGATCACGCATGGAGAAAGCAGATACTACACAGATACAGGGAAGAAGAAGTAGAAGGGATCGATCGCCGTGGATGCCGCCGGAGTTGGAACGCCGATCAACCAGATTATTCATCGTAGCGTCGGTGCCAAGCTAGCGAGTTGATTATTACTACTGATAGTTTTGAGCCCAGCTACGTGCGGGCGACTAGTAGAGCCAAAAAGGTTTCGATTTGATGTGTGCGGGCTTCGTTCGTTTCATCTGATTTTGTTTCCTTGAGTGATGTATACATGACGGAATCACGCATAGAGTGTTTTGATCTCTATATATATGTATAGCACGACCCATATTTAGATGCGTCTACTAGGTCTTTGGAAATTTTTTTAGAACAGGTCTTTGGGAATTACTTTCTACTAGTATTACTGGAACAGCTTATTCTTACTATTATTAACTGAAGGCTTCTTTTGAAATCTCCACATTATTAATCCTCAAAAGACGCGCTAGAAAAAATCCTATAAATTCTCATAAAAATTAGAAACATCTGGCTATCAATCCGTAGACTCAAACCATCATATCCATCAGATTTATTATATTTTCTAAATTTGCCCACATTTGCTATTATAAAGATAGTCTAAAAGAACCCTCTAAATTTATAGCTAAATTACCCACCTCTCCCATTATGAAAATGAACTAAAGTAACCCTTTAATGTTCATCTAAATTACCTACATATACCAGTATAACAATAATTTAAAATAACCCCATAAATTTGCATATAAATTATACACATATGCCATTACTAAAAATAACCTACCGAAATCATTGTTAACATATAAATTACACGAATATAGGATTCTGAATTACCTTTTTCTATGAACAATTGTTAATATAGAAACTAAAACATTATCTTAAGGTATAAATGTACGAAGCAAACGATGAAAACACATATTTTTCAATGTTAAATACGCAGCTCAAACTCTAAACATGTATCTAAATTACCCACTTATATCATTAAATGTTTTTGAACTACACAAGTATATATAATTCTAAATTACATATTCCTATTATTATTAATAATATAAAAACACTAATTTATTAAGGTATATATATATATATATATGCAATTATGCATGATATGTTTCATCATGTAGACTATATATACATGTATTGAGGAAATTATGAAAATGCTAATTTTGATGTTAATCGTGTAGCTCAAATTGAGGGCTCGACTAAGGACATATAGAAATGTGATGCAAAGTGAAAAAAGGTATGTGATCAATAAGAGAGAGTATAAGATAAATAATTTTTATTATTGGCTATGGGCCTAGATTTTTTATGAATTTTTAATAATTATGTCTCCCAAAATTACTTAGCCCGTGCGGGAGCACGGGTTGATAGGCTAGTAACTTACCGAACTAAAAATAAAGCATTTTTAATAGAAGAAATAAGAAATATTCCATATCCAGACGTTATTATATAAAAAATGTCAAAAAGATAGGATGACACAAACAACTTAGGGCTTGTTTAGTTGGGAGTTGGAAGTTTGCGAAATTTACTGTAGCAATTTTAAATCAAAGATTAGAAGGACTAAACATGATCTAATTATAAAACTAATTACACGGATGGACGGAAAATCGCGAGACAAATCTATTAAGCCTAATTAATCCGTCATTAGATATTGTTTACTGTAGCACGACGTTGTCTAATCATGGCCTAATTAGGCTCATTAGATTCGTCTCGCGAAGTTACCCGGGGTTGTGGAATGGGTTTTGTCATTAACACATGTTTACTACTTCATGCATGTAAGATTCCCTTTGATGAATAGTGAAAATTCAAAAAAGTTTGAAAAGTTGGAGTAACTAAACATGGCCTTATAAGTAAAACTTATTACTAAACCATCACTTATTATTCACGAAATTGCTATAGCTGTGGCCTCCAAAGTTCGACAAGTCTTCGGCATGGTGTCCCTGTCCTCTTCCTTCTGCAACACCACCTATAATCTGGATAACAACAACATAACCTTTCAACCTATAATCTGGATGATGAAGTTAAAAAAAATCCATGACAAGAAAGTTAAGGCATATTACAGAGATTATGGTTAAGTACCAAATACCCAGAAATATCAAGGGTGCTATTGACCTCGTGATTTTCAGCAATCAAAGCAACCTTCAAAACGTTGCTTTCACTTTTCAGCCTATGACAAGCCTGCTCGCTTCTGCTGCAGCCAGGAGATCCGAGCACTTTTGCAAACTAATTTTCAAAATTTGCCAACTTTTACGAACTAAACATCCCCCATAGTATCTTATTCTAGCATGCCCTATAATACCTTATGGATGCAGTCTCTTCCGTATTTTTATCCAGATTGACTTACTTATATGTAGACCTGTCAGACTGTCAGTTACTATGTGTGTGCAAAAATCCACATCGTAACTGGCCAAAGCCTTTCTGGGCCACAAAGGAGGCAGGCCGGCCCATAAACATATATTGTGGAATTTGAATTTTTTATTTTTTATTTTTATTTACCATTTTGCAAAAAGGGCATCTAGGTGACAGAATTTGCAATTCTGTCACCCAAATACCAATTGAAACGACGGTCGCCATATGATACGGGTAAAGGCCAAAACCGTCGTATCAAACGACGGATAGAAAAACCGCCGAATCAAATGGTGGTGCTACAGTAACCACGTGGTACTGTAGCGATTTACCGCCAATTCAACCGGCGGTACCTCCACTGTCAAAAAATCATAATTTTTTTATATAAATTTGAATGGAGCTAAAATTTGTACGATCTATAACTTTATAGTTCAAACATTTTTCATTTGAAATCATCTTCATGTTCAAATAATCCATACAATGCTCAGATGTAATCCGAGCCGAGTCCTTTTTTTGGTTTCGGTGTCACTGCTCCATCGCGTTAAAATTGCACGAATTTTTTTTTATTTTTATATTTTTTACGATTTTGCAAAAACGGCATCCCGCCCTAAACCCTAAACCTTTACTGTAGTATCGCCGTTTGATTCGGCGGTTTTTCTATATCCGCCGTTTGATACGGCGGTTTTGGCTCTTGCCGCTGTATCATGTGACGACTGTCGTTTCAATCGGAGGGATGCCGTTTTTGCAAAAACTAAAAAAAATTAAAAATAAAAAATTCGTGGAATTTTAACGCGACGGAGCAGCGACGCCGAAACCGAAAAAAGGACTCGTCCCGGATTAGTACCACACGGGATGGCAACGGGTCGGGTTCGGGTCGGATATCCGCGGATTTCGGGTTTTCGGGTTTCGGGTTTGGTTTCAGTTTTTCGCCCATGGTTTTTGGGTTCGGGTTCGGGTTTGGGTTCGGGTTTGGTTTTTCACCCGTGGATACCTAATGGATAACCGAAACGAATCATTAGGACTTAAAACTCATATTTTATAATATAATAATAATAACTAATTTACTTATATATTACCCTAAGTTGACTAATGAAATTATTTACCATTTATTGTCTCTTGTTTATGCATGTCTATATTATATATCATGTATATGTTTATAAAAAAGTGCTCATTGCTCTTAATATATTGTCATATAAAGCGGTTTTCGGGTATCCAATCGGGTTTCGGATATCCGTGGGTTTCGGGTTCGGGTTCGGGTTTTAGGTTCGGGTTTCGGGTTTGGGTGCCCAGACACTTCCCCCGCCCCGAACCCGACCCGTTGCCATCCCAGGGCTTACCGATCCTCGCAGTTACTAGGTTAAGTACTCGGTTCTCCAGTAGTCCAGTGCGAGTCAGCCAGGAACGGTTGCGCGTGCCTGTCACTCCAGCTTCAGGAGGGCTAAAGAGTGGGTAGGATGGGGGGAGTCTGCTCTGGAGCCCATGTCAAATGCCATCCTGCCGAAAGGCCTGTGTGGAGCTCAGCCCACTGGACGGGTCAGAAGAGACCCGCGCAGGCACAGCTGGGTGGGCTGATGAGAGATCCTGGCCTCGGCTAGGTTGCGCCGCCTTGAAGAGGGCCCGTCAAGAGAAACGGGCGCTCCATTGTTGGGCCTGTCGTGTCACTGCGAAAGGCGCGCAGGCCGGTCGTTGTTGAAGGCGCACTTGGACCGTTGTTGAGGATGCAGTTACATCGGGCTGCTGTTTGCGCGCGCGTTGTTGGGCCGTTTGCCGATCAGTGTTTGCCGGCAGGCCGTTGCTGTGGACGATTCGGGGGTGACTGGGCTGCCGATTGGGGGTTGGACTTGGCCTGGGTTGTTGGCCGGTACAAAGATGCCGGCCGGGCAGAGAGATTACGGCTGGGGTTCGCCCCAGCTGGAGCCCGTAACGTCTTTCCTGGGCTTTCCACGGCGGGCTGTGCGCGCCACACCTGCAGCCCGCTTCGTGGGGCATGGGTTCGCAGACTATCCCCTCCTTACCCACTTTTGTTCCTCTTTCTGGCTATATCAGCCACACAGCTCAGCAAAGCTTTTTTTTTTTTTGCCTCTTCTGCCATGTCTTTGTTGTTTTCAATTTCTCAAAAAGATTAAAAACATCGGCTACATTGGCTGTATAGCTCCATTTGTTTTACAAATGGGTTTAAAAGTTCAGGGCAGTATGTTAATCGAAAAAAAACAAATGACATCAGCGATACTATAGGGAATAATAATGGAATTTTAGACTCAAAAGTAAAAAGTTCTACATCGTCAATAACAATGTACTGTTTTTTATGTTTCGGAAGTATAGTTTTAGTTCTAAAATTTGCATGCTTTCTTTTCAGGTGTAGACCCAAATTATGCATGGCGGTGCACGACGACCAGGGTGTATTTGCAGGGGTGGAGCCAGAATTTTGATCGTAGGAGGGGCCAAGATGTCGAGCGAAAACGATCTCATAACAACTATTTTTTATGGACTTTAATATACCAAACACGTACAACAAAGATATTCTAGCAACTGTTTTACCAGACATTATAGGATCGTACACGTTGAGTGTTTCACCTACATATTGCCATGTAATAATAGTTAGATTGTATAATCAAAATATATATAGAAATTTATTACACAATAAACTAGTTGTCACTGGTCCAACCAAGCACTAGTAAAAAAATATAATAAAAGAGCATTGGTACGAGTTTGGTGAGACATAGAAAATTATATCTGGATCATTTTTGCTTCAAAATTGCATCAAGTACAAAATATAAAAAATTAGAATAAACCTACATATTAGCCGTATGATTTTTCTCAGACTACCCAAACACCTTGAAATTGGATTGCCATCTTGCATTTTTTTCAGCAGCAGTAGCCAGTAGGAGCGGACGCTTGTCCTCGGAGGACCGGAGGATGCCGCCAGAAATATTTTTTTTTAAGAAAATGGAACGGAAGTGGAATCATCAAACTTGCATTGTGGGCTGGAAGGCTAGAGGGTGGCCTCATGGGCTAGTGGGCTGATCTTGCTTTACGCTAATTCTGGACCTTGTGGGGATCCTAATCCTATGACAGACAAAACAATTTAGGGACCGACCCCTTTGGTGTTACCTTGTAAGCTTCAACCCCACCCCAATCATTATTCAGCCTTAGACTTCGTGTGTTTGGTTACTTGTACCATTTGATTCTTATATGGAGTGGTCCAAGTTTGATGGTGATACTTGTGTTTGGTTGGATTAATTGTACCAATTCATGTATGATGAAACCTTGCCAAGAGTGACGAACCATATAGTTCAATCAATTTCGTTGAACCATCCTATACAGAATGACGCATTCATGACCAAACACATCCTATCTTGATGGCTTTTTCATAGCAATACCCTGCAAAATAACCTCAATTATTCGCCGATCCAGATCGTTGTCCAGCCCAGAGGCTCGGCTGCTAGCCCGTGCCGCACTCTGCTGCTTCCTCCACACTGTTCGCAAGTGTGGTTGTACCTGCATGTCATCGCGCACGCACGCTCGGCCGGGCCGGCGATGCGCCTCAACAACGGACATTCGCTGGCCCATGCAACCCCACCGTAACAGTGCCATGGCATCTCACGCAGATTCATCGCTTGCATGCGACAGTGGAGGATCGGAGATGCTGCCGGTTTCGTCCCCTGTGCAGCGGATGGAGACTCCTTTTTCTTTGGTTTGGTGTGCATGTACGAGTGAGCCGAGTGATCGATCATTCAACCGATCATTGAGCCGATCAGGGACGTGTGCTTTCCACTGTCCTGCATTGCTCGACAAGAGCAGAGCTATCAGGCTATAGCTAGCTCATGCAGAAGCAGAACGCCGGACGAGGAGAGGAGGACTCGGTGGAGGCACGCGCGACATACCGCCGCAATGTGCCCGTCACTGGCATGTTCCGCTTTCCCGGCCGGCCAGTAGATTTCGATGCGGCTTTTTTTGTTTTCTCCCGCCCCTGACGAAACAGTAATCTACTGTTGCTGTGCAGTTATATAGAGAGAAGAAGAAGAGAACAGAAAATGGATGAGGAAGCAAAGAGCTCAGTCTCGTTTCATCCATCACTTACCGGTAAAGGTTGAATTAATCTCAAATGACTAGCAGTAACAAAAGAGTTAACTGTAGAGTTAATCTCAATGTTTCATGCCACATTACGCTCCCCTCTCTGTTCTTTTTTTTAACTAATCCACCGCTCTATTCTCAGTTCTCACTTTGCTAAGGGCATGGAGGCACGTACGTGCGCCAATTGATCCGTGGCCCGTGGGATACTGGGATCATGCACGCCCACCCGGGCCGGGCCGGTGATGCGCCCCAACGCCGGACATTCTCTGGCCCAGACAACTCCACCGCCAGTGTCATGGCATGGGCGCCGATTCAAACGCTCGCATGCGACAGTGCACAAGCGGATTCACGCCTGTTTGGCTGTGTGCCAACTGCTTTACGCAGCTGAGATTGGTACTGCACGTAGCCGTGTAGCATGCCGCCATGCCATGGCGATGCCGCTCTGGCCGCTGGGACCGGGGCATCACTGTGCACCGGATGGAGACTCTTTTTTTTTTGGGTTGATTGTGCACGTGCGAGTGATATCCTGACCATTGTGACAGAACTTGCAAACCAACTAGCAGTAGATCGATTCGGGTATAACAGATAAATAACAGTGAAGAGATCCTATACAAGAACTACTAACAACAACAGAGAAGGGAACAGAGGTTTAGATCACAACCATCAGCGGTGGCGGCGGGGTTCCCTGCGGCATTGTTGGCCATGGCGATGGCGGCGGCGTCGCAGGAGGAAGAAGGTCGCGGTGAAGCCGTCGGTGGAGCAATCCCGCCGCTGCTGCGCCTCTCTGATCGGAGAGCTAGGGTTTGTGCGGTGGGGAGAGAGTGGCAGCGTCGAACCTCGTGTGTCGTGCCTGCCAGCCCCCACCTCTTAATATAGCGCAGTGCGACGGGGGCCCACTAACCATTAGGGTTAGGCGCCCCCGATCAGGGCGCGATTAAGGGGTTAATTGGGCTGCCGTTGGGCTGGGCCCCTTTGAGATCAATCTAACATTCTCCCCCTTGATCTCTTCTATCGCCTTATGCTTTTCCAACTCACCCCATCACAAATCAGAGTATTGAGCATGTTCCGTCATCACAGTCATTACCGTTAGACTCGACAGCCACAAACCCCTTTCTGTTTAGAGATGAATTCTTGCCTTGGGCCCCCTTGCTATCCAGGTATCACAGGCTTTCCCTTAAACCCATGCCGGCTACATGTCCTCTGAACACGTTGGGCGGTAAGCCTTTCGTAAGCGGATCCGCTAGCATCTTTTCTGTGCTTATATGTTCTAGACTAATGGCGTGATCCCGGATTTTATCCTTCACAACATAATACTTGATGTCAATGTGCTTGGCGGCATTGCTAGACTTATTGTTGTGAGCGTATAATACAGCTGGCTCGTTGTCACAATACAACTTTAGTGGTTTGTTGATGCTATCAACCACCTTCAAACCGGGTATGAATTTCTTAAGCCAGTTCACCTGCCCTGATGCTTCATAACAAGCAATAAACTCAGCATACATCGTCGATGACGCAGTGTTAATTGTTTGTTTCTGGCTTTTCCACGAAATAGCTCCTTGAGCAAGGGTAAATATATACCCTGATGAGGACTTTCTTTCATCTCCTGCGTAGTCAGAATCTGAATACCCTACTATCTGTAGGTTATCAGTTCTTCTATATGTCAACATTAGACCTTTTGTACCTTGCAAATATCTTAAGACTTTCTTTATCAAATTCCAGTGTTCCATACCAGGATTACTTTGATATCTGCCAAGCAACCCGGTTACAAATGCTAGATCTGGGCGTGTGCACACTTGAGCATACTGCAGACTTCCTACAGCTGAGGCGTATGGAACAGCTTTCATGCGATCGCTTTCAAACTTATTCTTGGGACACTGATGCGCCCCATACTTGTCACCTTTGACTATAGGAGCAGGTGAAGGACTGCACTTATGCATATTGAATTTCTTCAGAACTTTCTCTATATATGCTTCTTGGGACAATCCCAATACCCCTTTGCTTCTATCTCGGTGAATCTTTATGCCCAAAACAAATGAGGCTTCACCTATGTCTTTCATATCAAAATTTGAGGACAAAAACTTCTTGGTTTCCTGCAGCAGACCAACATCACTACTTGCCAGTAGAATGTCATCCACATACAGTATTAGGAAAATGTATTTCCCATTCTTAAACTTTGCATACACGCAATTGTCCTCAACATTCTCTTTAAACCCAAATCTTTTGATTGTCTGATCAAACTTTAGATTCCATTGCCTAGATGCTTGCTTTAGGCCATAGATAGACTTCTTTAGACGACATCCCATTCTTTCTTTGCCTTTCTCGACAAAACCTTTCGGTTGTGCCATATAAACTCTTTCTTCTAAATCTCCATTTAGGAATGCTGTCTTTACATCCATTTGATGCAGCTCTAGATCAAAATGTGCTACCAAGGCCATTATGATTCTGAAAGAATCCTTGCTTGAGACGGGAGAAAATGTCTCATTATAATCTATCCCTTCTCTTTGGGTAAAACCCTTCGCCACAAGTCGCGCCTTATATCTTTCTATATTCCCTTTGGAGTCACGTTTCACCTTGTAGACCCATTTGCAGCCTACTGTTTTGGCTCCATTAGGAATTTCTTCTAGCTCCCAGGCTTTGTTTGCACTCATGGATCTCAACTCATCTTCCATGGCTTCTTGCCACTTAGATGCTTCAGCGCTTCTCATGGCTTCTTCAAATGAAGCGGGATCACCCTCCATCTGAACTTCTTCGCATTCATAGACTATGTAGTCATCTGAAATTGGAGATTTTCTAACTCTTTGCGGTCTGCCAGAAGGCTCCGCAGCTGGCACTTCCTCTACTTGTGGTTGTTCATTTTGAGGCTGCTGTTGCTCTGCCACTGGCTCAACCGGCTCCTGAAGGACAGGTTCCGGGTTACTAGGTAAAGGCGAAGGAACAGCAGGTGCTGGCTCCATTGTGGGGCCAGCGACAACAGGTAGTGTGAAGTAAGGCTCCTGCTCCATCGGAATGGGCACAAACACCCGTTTTTCCTCAAGATCAATTTCTCGCACTACCTTGCTCCCCCTGATCATCTCTTCCTCTAGAAATCTAGCGTGTCTCGTTTTCACAAACTTTGTGTGTCTACTAGAGCAGTAGAAACGATAACCTTTCGATTTTTCTGGGTAGCCAATAAGATGGCAACTGACTGTCTTGGGGTCTAGCTTTCCTATGTTTGGGTTAAATACTTTGGCTTCAGCAGGACTCCCCCACACACGCAAATGGTTGAGTGAAGGTTTTCTCCCTGTCCATAACTCATACGGTGTTTTCATCACCGACTTGCTTGGAACTCTATTGAGAATATGAATGGCGGTTTTTAAGGCCTCCATCCACAAACTCAATGGTAATGTGGAATAGCTCATCATGCTGCGCACCATATCCATAAGGGTACGATTGCGCCTTTCTGCTACTCCATTTTGCTGAGGCTCGCCCGGCATTGAATACTGGGCTACTATGCCATTTTCCTGTAAGAACTTTGCAAAAGGTCCAGGAACTTGTCCATAAGGGGTATGTCGACCGTAGTACTCCCCTCCACGATCGGATCTTACTACCTTTATTTTTCTTTCGAGTTGATTTTCTACTTCAGCTTTAAATATCTTAAACTTGTCTAACGCTTCCGAACGTTCTTTGATTGGATAAATATATCCATAACAAGAGTAGTCATCTGTGAATGTGATGAATGAATCAAAACCATCCACAGACTTTACTGAAAAAGGTCCACAGATGTCCGTGTGGATCAATTCCAAAACTCCCCCGCTTCGCTTAGCTCCTTTCTTTATAATCTTTGCAAACTTGCCTTTGATGCAATCAACGCATTGCTCTAACTCTGAAAATTCTAGTGGTGGGAGGATTGATTCTTTAACTAAGCGTTCTATTCTCCCCCTCGAAATATGGCCTAAACGACAGTGCCATAATTTCGATGAGGAATCAATTCTCTTTCTTTTCTTGCTTGCATCTAATGATAATACTTTCTCATGCTTATTGCTTACATCATTCACATTCTCAGTCATAGATAATAAATAAAGTTTGTCTTGTCGGAAGGCAAGACCCACACATTTATTATTAAACTGTAGCTTACACTCATTCTTAGAAAAATGGCAATTAAAGCCATAGTCTGACAAACATGAAACTGATATTAAATTTCTAGCTAAGGAGGGAACATAAAGGACATCATGTAACTGAAGCTTGAAGCCACTAGCTAGAACTAGAGATAGATTTCCTATGGCTTCAACTTCTGCTGCAACGCCAGTGGCCACCTTAATTTGTCTTTCTCTTCTTTGTAGGGTTCTCCCTCCATGGAATCCCTGCAAAGAGTTAGCAACATGAACAGTTGCACCTGAGTCAATCCACCATGTGGAACTGTCATAACTTATGTATAAGGACTCATCAACAAATGTAATAATGTCCTCACCTTTCTCCAGGCAGTGCCTCATGAACTTAGGGCAGTCATGCTTCCAATGCCCAGTTTCTTCACACCACTTGCACTGATCTTTGTTCACATCCTTCTGCTGGACGGCTGGTCTAGAGGGTGCTCTGAACTGTGAAGAGTTGCCTCCCTTATACTGAGAAGTAGAGGCATCTGGAGCTTTCTTGTTGAAGAATTGCTTCTTGTTCTGTTGCTTGCCCTTCACAAAATTGAGAGTATCCTCTCCTTTTGATTTCTTTAGCCTTTCTTCTTCTTGTACACACATGGCAATGACCTTTTGTAGGTCCCACTCCTCTGACTTTGTGTTGTAATTAACAACAAATGTCTCATACTCTTTGGGAGTGAGTTCAGGGCCAAGTGAATGAGGAACCCATCTGCCAGTGGCATCTTCAGCTTGTCTAACTTGGATGCCATAGTACCCATGCTCAGAATGTGATCTCTCACACTTCCACCAGTAAATCTCATCGTTGTGAGTTTTTGAATCAGGTTGGAAGCATGAGCTTTGGTTGAACCAGTAAACTGGCTCTTCACTTTCTCTAGATATTCTGTAGCTGTGTCACACTCTGGGATGGCACCCCTTAAGCTTTCTGTAATTGTCTTTCTGATGATAATCTTGCACTTGCGGTTTGATTTGTCCCACTTGTACTTGTCTAGGTCATACTTTGCTCTTATGGGAGCATGATCTCGCTGCCGATTAGCAAAATCTGCCTCGGTCTCATTCTCAGCCCTCTCGGGCTCAGCTGGCTCAGTGGGTTGTGGCTCAGTAAGAGCCAAATCTATCTCTGCAAGTGCTAGCGCTGAATCAAGCTCCTCACGCCATGCAACATAATTCTGGCCAGTTAACTTGGGGATTGCACTGATTAAGTGTATAGCATTTGCTGTTTGCTCTGAAATGAAACATGACACATTTGTGAGAACATAATAATTGCACACCTTAATTTAACGTTGGTCAAAATCAAGATATACAAATAACTTGCTTCACTTATTCTAATCACCGTTGGGCAGAATAGAATAAATACTAGTAAAACATGGATCAGTAGTATTGCTATTATTAACGTTGGTCAAAAAATAACAACATTACCGAAATACTTGTGCTGAAAAATCTAGGCTTCTCAAATTAAATATTCCGTTGGTTCAATTTAATAAGAGAATAACAATAATAACTTGCGCAGCGGAATAATAAAATAATCTTGCTATTTTCAGAAACATAACTTGCTGATCTTGCTCTCTAAATAATAAACACGTTGGTGTAAATTAATTAGTCTATATAAATGCTTCTGAAAAATACTAAAAGGATTAATAAGCTGTCACTGTGTTGAATAAAATAGACAGGCCGAAAACTAATCCGGCCTGCAGCCCGCTCGCCTTTTGGCTCACTGCTTGCTCGGCCCAGAGCCAGCCCGGCCCGCGCGGCCAGCACGGCCCATCTCGGCCTGTGGACGGAAAAACCCTAAAAGGGCAACTCGATCTCGGCCGTCCGCTTGATCCGACGGCTCTCCGGCCGTTTCGCTCGGATAAAACGATGAGCCGAACCCTGGCAAAAATTTTTCCCCTCCCTGCGGCGCAGCCGCTCGCTCCGCACAGCCGCGCAACAGCTGCTCGCACTGCGCAGCCGCTCGAGCTCCGGCGGCCGGAGTTTGGCCGGCGGTCTGCACCGGCGCTTTTCCTCCTCCCTTCCCCTTTCTGTGCTCAGCCGCATCTCTCTGCTCTGCTGCTTGCTGCTCGGCGCAGGGCCACCGCAGCCTCTGCCGGCGTTCCACGCCGCCGCGGTTGAGTCCCTCGCCGGCGGCGCGTTCGCTTTGAGCGCGCCACCGTCGAGCGGCTTTGCTGCTGTGGTAGATTCGGCGCAAAAAAGGAAGCCCGACCAGGTAGGGTCTCTCCCCGTGCGCATTCTGATGCTAGGGTTAGGGTTGAGAAACTTTGGGTTGTCTCTGTCATCTGGCTTGTGAGTGTGGCCCGGGACGATGCTCAAGGCATGTCGCTCGGCAGCCACCTGTGCTTCTTGTGCTAGGGGATTTTCCCAAAAACCGATCTACAATGCTAGACCCGACTGATACCATTGATAGAACTTGCAAACCAACTAGCAGTAGATCGATTCGGGTATAACAGATAAATAACAGTGAAGAGATCTTATACAAGAACTACTAACAACAACAGAGAAAGGGAACAGAGGTTTAGATCACAACCATCAGCGGTGGCGGCGGGGTTCCCTGCGGCGTTGTTGGCCATGGCGATGGCGGCGGCGTCGCAGGAGGAAGAAGGTCGCGGTGAAGCCGTCGGTGGAGCAATCCCGCCGCTGCTGCGCCTCTCTGATCGGAGAGCTAGGGTTTGTGCGGTGGGGAGAGAGTGGCAGCGTCGAACCTCGTGTGTCGTGCCTGCCAGCCCCCACCTCTTAATATAGCGCAGTACGACGGGGGCCCACTAACCATTAGAGTTAGGCGCCCCCGATCAGGGCGCGATTAAGGGGTTAATTGGGCTGCCGTTGGGCTGGGCCCCTTTGAGATCAATCTAACACATTGATCTGACGAGACGTCGGAGGGGATCACAACAAGGACAGCTGCTTGCATTGCATCATATGTCCTGCATTACTCGACGAGCAGAGCTATCAGGCTAGCTATAGCTAGCTCTAGCGAAAGCTCATCATCATGTAAAAAAGCCGGGACAGAAGGAACGGCCTCGGTGGAGCACGCGGCAAAGGGAGCGCGCAACCGCAATGTGCCCGTCACTGGCAATGGCATGCTCCCTCCCCATTTCGGGCGACAAGGATTTTGCTTGCAGGCCTGTTATTCCTCGAGCTCATCTGCAAGCGCAACGCAGAGGAGCAGTTAATCAGCCACCATGGATGCAGGTGCAGCTACCTGCAGGCTGCAGTCGGCAAGAGCTATGATGTCTTGCCACGATGGAGCCCAGCCCCACGTAGTGTTGTGGTTGACGGACATTCTCTGGCCCAGACAGATCAGGTGCGGCACTCCTTGCCCAAAACCAAAAGGATCTCCCCGTCTTGGCACTCGGCGATCAGCAAAGCATTCAGTGGTAGGCTCCTCCTCAAAAGGCAGCGGGTTTTCAGGCGGCTGAATTGGAGAGAGAGAGAGAGAGAGAGAGAAAAGCAAAGTTGAGAGCAATGCTTCACTATTCAGATCGGCGGCCGCTGGCGCGTCCCTTTCTGTCCAGGCAGCAAAAAAAACTCCGTCCTCCGTCCCCGGGATCAACACGCCGTGTAGGGAGGAGGGAGCAACATCATCAGCAGTCTGGCTGGTCTAAAATTTCAGCTGCAGCTTGGCTCCCACGTGGGCACGACGGAAGATCAGGGGGGCATCCTCCATTCATCTCCTGCGTCCTTGCCAGTTGTCGTTCTCTCGTGGAAGTTCCGGTCCTGCGATCACACGGCTAGCATAGTAGGTCCTCACCCACAGCACGCCACGTCTCGTCGCCGCCAGCACTACTACTTGGCCAAGCAATACATTTAGAGGGTCACGGTTTGCTGGTTGATCCATCTTTTGTGAAGTGAGCTCCGGTGGATTCTTCTGTCCAATGAGTTTTGGTGGATTCTTTTGTGCAGTGACCCTGCTTGATGGTGGATAATTTTGTGCAGTTGATCTAATCCCGCCCTTACTTTTGTGCAGCTAACCTGCTCCTCTCACTTACTAACTATAGCCTATAGTTAGTAGCTGACTACGTATGGAATTATTTGCAGCTACACTTATTGTACTCTATTGAAACTTGTATTTGGTGTGCATGAGACACTGTCATGGATCAACCATTGATGATAGTTGAATTTGAGCATGTGCTCAGTTATGTGACGTTAGTCAATTACTCTGAGCTAATGCCCATTGCCAGTAATGCCTCTTCAGTTTGGTACTATTGTGCAATGCATTTTCCATTGTCATTCACATCTTTTCTGTTACTATATCTGAGCATTTTGCCCATTGCCAATGATTTCTTTTCTGTTACTAGTTACTACTATTCTGAGTATTTGCCTATTGCCAGTGATGTCTCTTCAGTTATGTTACTATTGTACAATGCATTTGCCATTGTCATTCACATCTTTTATGTTACTATGTCTGGGCATTTTGCCCATTGTCAATGATTTTTTTCTGTTATTAGTTACTGCTATTCTGAGCATTTGCCCATTGCCAATGATGTCTCTTTGCTAGCATTGTTCTGAGCATATTTGCCAGTTGCCAATTATGTTACATTTATGTTCAATTGATGCTTCCTTGTCAAACTTGTACAGGTGATATGTCTTGGTACGTGGTTACTGTTGGCCGTCAGACAGGAGTTTTCTCCACTTGGGAGGCATGTCATGCTCAAGTGGACGACTTCAAGGGAGCTTGCTACAGAAAATGCAATACAAGAGATGAAGCTATGGAAGCTCTCTATGGCGAACAAGTTCAAGCAAAATATGAGCATGCTGCAGTTGCACCAAGGATGAGGATGTGTGGCAGGAAGTACTTGTTCCTTGCATTCTCATCGAACCAGCTAAGAAACATGTCGGCTTGGTTTTCGCAGAGGATTGAACCACAACGGCCGCAAGCATTAGAGAGTGGATGTGACAGTTCCCAAGTAAGAATGTCGCAAAGCACACCGCTCGAATCGGGCAGTGCTTCACATCTTCATATCCAACAGTGGTGAAACAGCTGGATGAGATGGTGTTTCTTGAGGATGTCAATCATAATGGGTACAATATTTCTGATGGAATTAGCATGATCACGCCAAAACTCGCGTTGGAAGTTTCCAAGATGTTGCCACTGACTGATAATTATGTGCCATCTGTGTTTCAAATTAGATTTGCAGGATTCAAGGGTGGTGTTGTTGTTTGGCCAGGAGAAAATGAAGAGACACGATGGCTCTCCCTTAGGCCAAGCATGAAGAAATTCGAGTCTGCCCACTCTATGTTAGAAGTGGTGTCCTAGACGTACAAAATTACAGCCAACATTCTTGAGCCGCTAGATTAAAATATTGCTAAGCACCTTGGGTATCCCAGATACTATCTTTCGGCAAATGCCGAAAGAAATGGTCTATAATCTCGACAAGATTTAACGCACAGTGATGTTGCATATGAGGTTGTAACAAACTATTTCCCAGAACATTGAAGTACCGCAAAGCTGATGTTAGTGCTGGGTTTGCTCCTGCAAAAGAACCACACCTGTGAGCAATGCTTTTGGCTATCGGGTCGTCCCAAATGTATGGTCTTTTGGAGAAAACAAAGATTTTTGTGCCCAAGGGAAGATGGTTGGTGGGCTATCTTGATGAATATGTGATCCTTAAGCAAGGACAATGTTTTATCCGAGCCTCAACACCATCACTCAGCAAGCGTTTCAGGAGGCTTGGCTCAATATTTCCCTCAGTAAACAAAAATGCAGAGATCATTGTAGGTACAAGTGTGATGGCAAAGAACTCATGTCTTCCTCCAGAAGATGTCCGTATCCTTGAAGCTATGGATGCTCCAGAACTGCATCACCTTGTTGATTGCTTGGTCTTCCCCAAGAAAGGTGAGAGGCCACATGCCAATGAAGCATTAGGGAGTGATCTTGACGGGGATCTCTGCATCACCTTGTTGATTGCTTGGTCTTCCCCAAGAAAGGTGAGAGGCCACACGCCAATGAAGCATCAGGGAGTGATCTTGACGGGGATCTCTTCTTTGTGAGTTGGGATGAAAAACTTGTATCTCTGGGGAAAAAGAGCTGCCTCCCTATGAACTACTCCTCAGCTGAAGCGACACAACTACCGCGTGAAGTACTTCCACATGTAAGTTTGACTACTCTTGCCATGTGCTTCATTATTAAGTTAAGTATTTGTTCAGTGTATGTTGAGAACCATCTTAGATAAGACACTTGGTTAGAGCCATATTAGACTGTCTTAGTTTCTAAAATATTTCCAGATAAAATTATTGTGGGAGAAAAAAATTATCTAAGATTGTTTTTTTTAAAAAGGTAGAGGATAACTTGTATTAATTTAGACTTTTCCAAACTCCCAACGAGAACCTTTGATGTCCACATACTAATTTGAGAAAATCATATCCCAAATACTATCAGAATTGAACTGTCTGAGATACTAGTTCAATTGATTTTTTTACCCATACAAAGTAATTACCCATTATGTCAAGTGGCCAAAAAACTTCTGAGATGAGTTTTTTTGAGCAGTCCGAGGTACCATTTCATTAATGGTATATATTCACTTATTACAACTAGCGGCTGAATGTTGGAGGAAATTCTGAAAAGTAGCAGGAAGAGTAATGTGCTAAGCTGGTCTTCAGTTTAGTTTGAAAAATTGAGTTGATTCTTGGAGACAATGTAAGATTGCTACCAAACTTTTAGCTTCGCATATGTGTGGTATAGCAGCTTTGCTTCGTTTGGTCAATGCAACCCTGTCAGCTGTCAGGTTTTCTTGCTAAATTATGAAACTTGACCACTCATTTTGACCTTATGTTTCTTTCTTTATTAATTATATTACATACTGGGTATGAATTATTTCAAGTCGAGTAGCTTTCTCTTCAATTTGATAGTTTGTAGTGCTAGGTGCTCATTTCAGGTCCAGTTGATTAGATACATACAAGAACATAGAAAAACAATGACATGCATATTCATTTTAGTTGGTCTCTACGGATCGCTTCTTTGGTTGGTGCACAAATATTTATTTCCACTACAATGTGATTAACAAGACCGGCTCTTCTAATAGGATATCGTTGATTTCTACTTGGAGAACATGGTAATTGACAACCTTGGTCAGATAAGCAATGCTCACGTTGTTCATGCTTACTGTAGCAAGTATGGAGCGATGGATGAGAAGTGCATTCAGTTGGCCGAACTTGCAGCTGCCGCTGTGGATTCCCTCAAGACCGGGGAAATTGTGACAATGCCACATACCTTCGACCAACAGAGTATCCTGACTTCTTGGGAAAGGAAGATGTTATCTCCTATAAATCAAACAAGATCCTTGGAGAGCTTTATCGGTCAATTAAATTGGCATATAGCCATGATTTTGTTTCACAGCATACATGCAATTCAGATAATCTTAATTATGACATGGATCTGGAAGTTCTAGGGGCATCATATTTCCTCAAGGATGCTTGAGGCATTGTCAGGAACTATAATCTTAATCATAGTTCCAGGGGCATTGCCAAGCATCCTCGAGGAAATATGATGCCTCTAGAACTTCCAGATCCTTGTCATGTGAATTGCATGTATCATGTGAAACAAAATCGTAGCTATATGCCAATTTAATTGATCGATAAAGCTATCCAGGGCTCTTATTTGATTTATATGAGATAGCATCTTCCTTTCCCATGAAGTCACGATACTCTGTTGGTCGAAGGTATGTTGGCATTGTCACAATTTCCCCGGTCTTGAGGGAATCCACAGCGGCAGCTGCTAGTTTGGCCAACTGAATGCACTTCTCATCCATCGCTCCATACTTGCTACCATAAGCATGAACAACATGAGCATTGCTTATCCGACCAAGGTTGTCAATTACCATGTTCTCCAAGTAGAAATCAACGATATCCTGTTAGAAGAGCCGGTCTTGTTAGTCACATTGTAGTGGAAATAAATATTTGTGCACCAACCAAATAAGCGATCCGCAGAGACCAACTAAAATGAATATGCATGTCATTGTTTTTCTATGTTCTTGTATGTATCTAATCAATTGGACTTGAAATGAGCACCTGGCACTACAAACTATCAAATTGAAGAGAAAGCTACTCGACTTGAAATAATTCTTACCCAGTATGTAATATAATTAATAAAGAAAGAAACATAAGGTCAAAAAGAGTGGTCAAGTTTCATAATTTAGCAAATAATATAACAAGAGAAATCTGACAGTTGACAGGGTTGCATTGACCAAACGAAGCAAAGCTGCTATACCACACATATGCGAAGCTAAAAGTTTGGTAGCAATCTTGTACATTGTCTCCAAGCATCAACTCAATTTTTCAAACTAAACTGAAGACCAGCTTAGCACGTTACTCTTCCTGCTACTTTTCAGAATTTCCTCCAACATTCAGCCGGTAGTTGTAATAAGTGAATATATACCATTAATGAAATGGTACCTCGGACTGCTCAAAAAAACTCATCTCAGATGTTTTTTGGCCACTTGAAATAATGGGTAATTACTTTGTATGGGTAAAAAAATCAATTTAACTAGTATCTCAGACAGTTCAATTCTGATAGTATTTGGGATATGATTTTCTGAAATTAGTATCTGGACATCAAAGGTTCTTGTTGGGAGTTTGGAATAGTCTAAATTAATACAAGTTATCCTCTACCCTTTTAAAAAAACAACCTTAGATAATTTTTTTATCTCCCATGATAATTTTATATGGAAATATCTTAGAAATTAAGACAGTCTATTATGGATCTAACCAAATGTCTTATCTGAGATGGTTCTCAACATACACTGAACAAATACTTAACTTAATAATTAAGCACATGGCAAGAGTAGTCAAACTTACATGTGGAAGTACTTCACGCGGTAGCTGTATCGCTTCAGCTGGGGAGTAGTCCATAGGGAGACAGCTCTTTTTCCCCGGAGGTACAAGTTTTCATCCCAACTCACAAAGTAGAGACCCCCGTTAAGATCACTCCCTGATGCTTCATTGGCATGTGGTCACTCACCTTTCTTGGGGAAGACCAAGCAATAACCAAGGTGATGCAGTTTTGGAACATCCACAGCTGCAAGTATACGAACATCCCCAAGATGAAGACACGGGTTCTTTGCCATCACAACTGTACCTACAATGATCTTTGCATTTTTGTTTACTGAGGGAAATATTGAGGCAAGCCTCCTGAAACGCTTGCTGAGTGATGGTGTTGAGGCCCAGATAAAACAACATTGTCCTTGCTCAAGGATCCGATATTCATCAAGATAGCCCATCAACCATCTTCCCTTGGGCACAAAAATCTTTGTTTTCTCCAAAAGACCCTACATTTGGGACGACCCGATAACCAAAAGTATTGCTCGCAGGTGTGGTTCATTTGCAGGACCAAACCTAGCACTAACATCAGCCCTGCGGTACTTCAATGTTTTGGGAAAAAGTTTGTCACAACCTCATATGCAGCATCACGGTGCGTGAAAATCCTGTCGAGATTATGGACCATTTCTTTCTGCATTTGCCGAAAGATAGTATCTGGGACACCCAAGGTGCTTAGCAATGTTATAATCTAGCGGTTCAAGAATGCTGGCTGTAATTTTGTCTAGGACACCACTTCTAACACAAAGTGGGCAGACTCGAATTTCTTCATGCTTGGCCTAAGGGAGAGCCACCGTGTCTCTTCATTTTCTCCTGACCAGACAGCAACAACACCCTTGAATCCTATAAATCTAATTTGAAACGGAGATGGCACATAATTATCAGTCAATGGCAACATCTTGGAAACTTCCAATGCGAGTTTTGGCGTGATCATGCCAATTCCATCAGAAAAATTCTACCCATTACGAATGACATCCTCAAGAAACACCATCTCATCCTACTATTTCACCACTGTTGGATATGAAGATGTGAAGCACTGCTCCATTCGAGCGATGTGCTTTGCGACATTCTTACTTGGGAACTGTCCCATCCACTCTCTAATGCTTGCGGCTGTTGTGGTTCCATCCTCTGTGAAAAACCAAGCCGGCCTATTTCTTAGCTGGTTCGATGAGAATGCAAGGAACGGGTACTTCCTGCCACGCATCATCATCCTCGGTGCAACTGTTGCATGCTCATCTTTTGTTTGAACCCGTTCGCCATAGAGAGCTGTCATAGGTTCAAATCTTGTATTGCATTTTCTGTAGCAAGCTCCCTTGAAGCCGTCCACTTGAGCATGGCATGCCTCCAAAGTGGAGATAACTCCTCTCTGACGGCCAACAGTAACCACGTACCAAGACATATCACCTGCACAAGTTTGACAAGGAAGCATCAATTGAACATAAATGTAACATAATTGGCAATTGACAAATATGCTCAGAACATTGCTAGCAAAGAGACATCATTGGCAATGGGCAAATGCTCAAAATAGCAGTAACTAGTAACCAAAAAAATCATTGGCAATGGGCAAAATGCCCAGACATAGTAACAGAAAAGATGTGAATGACAATGGCAAATGCATCGCACAATAGTAACACAAGTGAAGAGGCATCACTGGCAATGGGCAAATGCTCAGAATAGTAGTAACTAGTAATAGAAAAGAAATCATTGGCAATGGGCAAAATGCTCAGACATAGTAACAGAAAAGATGTGAATGACAATGGCAAATGCATTGCACAATATTAACAGAACTAAAGAGGCATCGCTGGCAATGGGCATTAGCTCAGAATAATAGACTAACATCACAAAACTGAGCACATGCTCAGATTCAATTATCATCAATGGTTGATCCATGACAGTATCATGCACACCAAATACAAGTATCAATAGAGTACAATAAGTGTAGCTGCTAAAATAATGCCATATGAAGTCAGCTACTAACTATATGCTATAGTTAGTAAGCGAGAGGAGCAGGTTAGCTGCACAAAAGTAGACAGGATTAGATCAACTGCATAAGAGAGGGCAGGATCAAATCAACTGCACAAAATTGTCCACCATCAAGTCAGCAGGGTCACTGCACAAAAGAATCCACCAAAAGCTCACTGGACAGAAAATTCCACCGGAGCTCACTTCACAAAAGATGGATCAACCAGCAGAGCATCACCCTCTAAATGTTGTAGTGCTTGGCCAAGTAGGTCCTCACCCATAGCACACGGTGAGAATCATTCATCTTGACAAATGCAGTACCATGAGCCTTGTTGTCCAGAAGGTGGGAATAAGCTACCATCAGTTCATTGTCAGTAAATCCAGGCATAAACATAACAACATCATATAAGTTAGGGTTGGAATCCTCAATCTTGGTCTCACGAATAGCATCTGCAACATTGTTTATTGCATCTGTCATCCCAGTCATGACAACAATGTCTCCCTCACTGAGCATGCATTTCTTCCTCTTTCTACCTTCATCAGACCTAATACCAGCACCACCATCCTGAGCCTTGCCGTCTCCAAACAGCTTATTGGCATCTAACATTACCTTATTGGCATCTGCTTCTGGCTTCAGTGTGCTCTCAGTAAAATCAGATGGGGCTCCCAAATATTCACTAGACCCCATGGCAAACTTGCCTGTTGCTAGGCAATTGCCAAAGATCACCTCCATCTCAGGGTAGTTCTCAATTGGCTTGTTCAAGAAATCAGCATCCTTAGGGTTTGTAACAATTATTAGCAAAATGTTAGCATATGAAGGAAATAAATGAATGAATTAATGAATCAAATAACATAATTGACTATAGCAACACACCTTGATATGCCCCTTGTAGTGCTCTTCCTCCAAATTGATCACAAAGTTGTCCTCATCAAACAAAGCACCACTAAGATCTCTAAGCTTGCTCAACCTAACCCACCTCTGCCTCTACTTGTGCAGATGGTTGTAGATCTGGGTGCCAGTCACTTCATTGCCTGAAAACTCATGAAGGGTCTTGGCAACTTGGTTCAAGTGCACTTCTTTAAACCTTTGTCTGTCCTCACTCTAGTTGAGATCAGCTGGCACATGCGACGAAGCACAAATGAGGACATCGCACTGGTCTGGCTCATGGATCTCTACCATTCTGCCCAACAGCATCAGGCTTCTGACAGCAGCAGCAGGAGTAGCAGGAGGCAATACTATAGCAGGAGGAGGCAGGACAACAGAAGCAGGAGGCTGGACAGCAGCAACATGAGCCTGGACATCAGCTTGGGCAGCTGCATCAGCAGCCTCAAGCTCCTTAAGCAAGTCAAAGTCATGTTTGGCTATCTCCTAATGCATCAGTTGTTGCCTAACTTAGAGAAGAGGATGGTACAGAGTTGCTCATTCAAAATTAAGTGCATATAAAGCAAGTAAAAATGCCTCAGGTTTATAATTAATAAGTGCATATCATCACAGCAGAATGCCCACTGCCTCAATTCAAATTAAATTCGTATCATCACATCAAAATGCCCATTGCCTCAGTTGAAATTAAGTGCATATCATCACAGCAAAATGCCCATTGCCTCAGTTCAAAATAAGTGCATATCATCACAGCAAAATGCCCATTGCCTCAGTTCAAATTAAGTGCATATCATCACGGCAACTTGGCCATGGCTCAGGTAAAAGAAGTAAAAGGGTTTAAATAATTCATTACAGCAACTTGTACATGCCTCAGATAAAAGAAGTAAAAGGGTTTAATTAATCATCATAGCAACTTGTCCATGACTAAGGTACAAGAAAATAAAGGGGACCCTATTAGCACACATTTGATCATCACTACAACTTGTCCACAGCACAAACATACAAGAACAGATCT
>CM014277.1:24685925-24701999 GCA_004135705.1 Alloteropsis semialata | reverse complement strand
TGTTTAGCGGTCCAATATCTGTATGTAGCCTTGCACCTAAATCATCACCGGCTAGCCCCAAATTTGTGGTTTAATGAATTCAGGTGGGGACTTTTCATCCCTGTTGGATTTATCGTCCGGCAGTCCACCCGAGGGTACCCAGATGGTTGATTTGTAGGCAAAGGGCAATCACAGGACTAGGGAGCTCGAGGTAACACAGGGACACAGGGATTATACAGGTTCGGGCTACCCGGAGGTATAATACCCTACGTCCTGTGCTCGGGGGGTCTTGTATTGCTTTGCTCGGCAATGCTCCAGAGAACAATAGGCGAGTTTGTGGTTACAATGGGCGAATGAGGAATAGATGATCGAGGGGGTCGACCTAGGCCGCCTTATATAGGCTGACGGCCTAGGGTTTACAAGTCGGTTATCTCTAATTATTGTCCGGCTCAAATCAGGAAACTAATCCAAGTCGGTTACAACATGATCTTCGTAATCTCCGGGCGGGATCCGAGGATATCACCGAGTGCCTTGCGGGCTAAGTCTTCTCCAATCTTGTCCATCAAGCCAAGGATCCTTGTGGGCTGGCCCGGGGTCGGCCCACATCCTTGTCAGACGTGGGACCAGGTCGACTGGCTACCCGGTCGGTAGTGGGCCCAGGGGTACCCATATCCCACAGTCCCCCGGTGACTTTTTTAAAAAATCAACTACCTAGGTGGAAGGCAGATCTAATGGCATGAGCAGGAAGTGTGGTGCTGGTGTAATATGTCTTAATGGCTATTAAGTGCCAAAATTCGATCGACAATTACTCAAGAAATAAAGGAGAACGGCTGCAGTGGTGCTACAAGAGGGCTTGCGATGAGCCCATGTGGACCAAGCTGCTGCTGATGTAGCATTTCGGGCAACGGCGGGTGCTCCAGGCCGTCATCGTGATGGTTTATGTGTTTGATCTTTGTAACCGGCCTATGACCGGCTCCCTTTGTAATCTCGTAGCTTTCTGATAAAGCTTATCTTCATTAATTGTATATGAGTGCAATATCTGTATTCCCTAAAACCGGAGGTCAATGGAAGCGTCATAGGTTCGCACATCAGCGACGAGTCACAGGGATCTCTTAGTCGTAGTCGAAATGCCGAGACCAGAGCGTCGGGGCTGGCCGAGTCCGGAGACCCATTGACCGGAGTCAAGAGCGCCGAGTCCCCGAGGGTCGGGGCTGGCCGAGTCCGGAGACCCATTGACCGGAGTCAAGAGCGCCGAGTCCCCGAGGGTCAGGGCTGGCCGAGTCCGGAGACCCGTTGACCGGAGTCAAGAGCGCCGAGTCCCCGAGGGTCGGGGCTGGCCGAGTCCGGAGACTGTCGGGGGTAGACCCCCAGGGGTGCCCAGCAGGCGGATTGTCCCAACCAGCAAGGGGCGGCCCAATCCGAGTGCAACTGGATCGGTTTGTCAGACTGGGTGGCCCACCAGTCGGGAGGCCCACCAGTCGGGCGAACCGGATGGGCGCGACGGCGCGCGCGGCAAGGAAGAAGACGGCGTATCCCGCAAGAAGCTCGGAGATCAAGATAAACTAGCCGGAATTATAGGGAAAGATATCTGTAATCGTTATAGGATCGAATCCTTGTATTTCGGGTAGGTTATGATCTCTAGCCGACTTGTAACTCAAGGCAGCCGGACTATATAAGGCGCCTTGAGACCCCCCTCCAGAACACGATACAACCCACGATCATACACAACATCTACGAAACCTAGGACAGAACCCAACTACGGAGATCCTTCAGGAACTTCATACACAGCAATACAATCGCCCCCAACATAGGACGTAGGGTATTACGTCATCTCGACGGCCCGAACCTGTTCAATCCTTGCGTCTTGTGTTACCATCGACTTCTGATCCTCGATCTGTCCCTCAACAAATCAACCACGTAGGCTACCCTGTGTGGACTGCCGGGTCCAAACATCTGACAGTTGGCGCGCCAGGTAGGGGTTGATCGACGAGATCAATCTGCAAGCTCGATGGCATCCACTTCCGCCTATAGATGGCCAAATGGGCCAGGCCCGATGGGCGGCCCGGAGCCCGGCCCTAAAAAGCCCGGCCCTAGCCTGGCCCGGCCCGTAAGATATCGGGCTAGTGTCAGCCCGGCCCGATGCGTAGTGCCGTGCCTGGGCCGTCCTTGCGGCCCGTAGTGCCGGCCCGAGGCACGGCCCGATTTTTTGCGGTCCGATTGAGGCCCAACAAAACTACTACCAGACCATGTTATAACACCTCCTTCATCTTTTAATGGGCCAAATTTCCTCCCTTATCTCTTTTGATGATGCGATTCACCTCCCTCATCTCTTTGACAATGCAAATCTCCTCCCTCATCTCTTATGACGGCCCAGTGGGCTGGCCGAGCCTGGTGGGCTGACCGGGCCGTCGGGCCGGCCCGGCCCTAAAAAAAGGCCATAGGGCCGGGCTTGGGCCGTCAGTTCGGCCCGTGGTCCGGCCCGGCCCGGCACGGAAATGACAGCGGGCCTGATAGGGCCGGGCCGAGTCGGGCCGGGCCATATCGGGCTCGGGCCGGGCTAGGGCCGGGCGGCCCATCTGGACATCTATACTTCCGCCGTCATCACGCCGGCATCCGTGAAGATTTCCATTGCCGAGGGGGCTATGTTCTTCTTCGGATCCATGGTCTTCACCGCCGGACCCGAGGGGGAGCTCTCCTTCACCCGTGACGCCACCCCGGAGGAGACAGCGCCGCGACTTGACGCTACGCCAGACGGGATCGTCACCATCACCGCTCTGTCGCCAGCCATCGCCAACAACTCGGCGACCGCGACGGCCAGCGTCGTTCTCCCGCCATCCGGGGGGAACACGTTTCCTCTCGCACCGCCGACTGCTTCATCCACTCCGCCTCCGCCACGCAGGGCGTAGGAGACGCCCGAGGAGCGAAGGCGCCGATGGGCTACACGCCAACGCCAGTTTGAGGCGGACATGGACCACGCCATTGCTTCCATCGGTGAATGCATCGAACTCACCGAATCCGCTCGTCAGAGCATCGCCTCGCCGACACGATTCCCGCTGGGACTCGGGAACAGCAGGGCCGTCTACCAGCAAGCACTCGGTGAACGCATAAACGCCGACTACTCCCCAGATGCGATCAGGGCGGTCGATCCCATCGCGGCCACCCAGATCGGATCTACTCCGGACGTTGCGGCAACACAACACCTTCATCCTCACGATGCGCCGACTCTGCCTGAACCAGAACCAACTCCGACTTTCCCGCAGGTGACACGTGTCCTCCCTCCGAATAAGAGGATCACGCCTGCCAAGCGGGAGATGTTCATCTCCGACATATCCGCCGACGAGCCAACAGTCCAAGGCGAGGATCAAGCACACCGCGACGCCAGGATCGGGCGCAACGGTGAGAAGCAACGACGCCGCGACGCGCGGCGAGAACGCCGGAACCCTAGGGTCACGCGTAACCTCCAAGACGACTTCGTCCAAGAAATTGGCGGCGTGGGTGTTTACGCCACCCCGTCAGCCAACCTTGCCGCCGCGCACCAAGAGCTAGAAGGAATTCCGGAAACCCCGGAGCTCAACCGGATCAAGGTTAGGCTGACTGCAGCCGCAGGCATGATCAATGCCCACAGGGCTCCTGCTTCCTCGTCTCGCCACTCCAAGTTGGCCAGCCGCCGAGAAGCTGATCGCGACGTGGTCGAGCAGCCAGATCTCCGCGAACAACTCCGCAACCGCGATCTCCGAAGGAACCTTGACGACCGTCATCGGCGAAGGGACGAGGAAGAACTCCGACGGCGCGCCGAGTACAACCGTGAACACGGCCCCCCGGGGCTGGATCGCGACGCGCGCCAACACCGAGAGCTTGAGGTCGCTGAGGCCGCACGCCGCCGAGAGTTCGACCGCAAGTACGGGCCTCCACTCGGACAAGACAGGCTGCCCCGGGCTAACACCCTGGAAGACTACTCCGCCGACTCAGGACACGCGGACGCCGGGAACCTCAACGACTGCGACGGCTTCCCGGCATTCACTGCCCGAGTAAGATCCATTAGAATGCCTGCTAACTTCAAACCTACAGGCATAGAGAAATATGACGGGAAGGCGGACCCGACGATGTGGCTCCGGACGTACAGCATCGCCATCCGCGCGGTGAACGGCGACCACGACTCCATGTGCGCCTACTTCCCCGTCGCCATGACCAAGGTGGGGCTGACCTGGCTTCACAGCCTTGAGCCCGGCTCCATCGACAGCTGGGGCACTCTCTGCGACAAGTTCAAGACCCATTGACCGGAGTCAAGAGTGCTGAGTCCCCGAGGGTCGGGGCTGGCCGAGTCCGGAGACCCGTTGATCGGAGTCAAGAGCGCCGAGTCCCCGAGGGTCGGGGCTGGCCGAGTCCGGAGACCCGTTGACCAGAGTCAAGAGCGCCGAGTCCCCGAGGGTCAGGGCTGGCCGAGTCCGGAGACCCGTTGACCGGAGTCAAGAGCGCCGAGTCCCCGAGGGTCGGGGCTGGCCGAGTCCGGAGACCCGTTGACTGGAGTCAAGAGCGCCGAGTCCCCGAGGGTCGGGGCTGGCCGAGTACCTTGGCAAAGAGCCGTTGGCGCGCGGAGAGCCGTTGGCCCGCAGTTAACGGGACTTCCGCGGATTCCGTCCGTCAGTTACGGCGCCGTTAGGGTAATTCGGATCGGCGGAAGGGGATAAATCAAATCAGATCTGTTTCACCGGCGGATTTACCACAGTCACTTTTTCCAAATCAAGAAACATCCCGCGCCTTCACCACCACCGAGCACCGCCGCAAGAGCGATTCGCCCTCCACCTACTCGCCGCCGCCGGAGTTCGAGCGCCGTTGTCGCCACTATGCATCTGCGTCGCGCTTGAGCACCTTAGCGGAGATGGCGGAATCGAGGGAGACGATGAAGTCACCGGCGTCGGGGGAGGAGGTGCCGCCACCGTCGAGGATGGCGGACGTGGGGATCTCCGCGGGGCATGGGGGTGCTGACACGGGGAAGAAGGTGACGCCCTCCGACGGGCCAGTCTGGGGCCGCGGGTGGCGCCGCCGCCAACAAGGGCGGCGATGCTGATGTGCCGTCGTTTGCCGCCGGGGCGGATGCCAAGGGGAAAGCTGTGGCCTCGTCTGAAGAGGTCCCGGTGTTGACCTCCGTGCCCGGAGAGGTGCCGCCCCAAGAACCGGCTTGGGGCCAATCCTCCATCACCGAGGAAAGGCTCTAGGATATGGTGCGCCAGGGCGTGCTCGGGCCGCCGGAGATTCTGCAATGGCGGCCCACCAGTGATGATGCCTGACCATGGGAGCGTTCGGAGACTGAGATGGCCGTCTTCGCGCCCTTCTTCGAGCGCGGGTTCGGGCTGCCCATAGGAGATTTCTTCCGTGGCCTGCTGCATTTCTATGGCATCGAGATGAGTCATCTGAATCCCACCTCTATTTTGGCGATTTTCGTATTTATCCATCTGTGCGGAGCTTTCATTGGAATCCCGCCACATTTTGGGTTGTGGCGGCGACTGTATCGAATGAAGCCAGTGGGTGAAAGTGCTGGCAAGGGCCCAGCTCGGATCACCGGTGGGGCCGGATTTTCGCTGAGGGTCGGCATGTCCAAGAGGTATTTCGCCTTGGACATGAACGATTCAAACAAGAACTGGCGACAGAAGTGGTTTTATGTCGCGAACCACCCCCTGCTTTGCCGACCCAGACCGGGCGTCGACCAGAGGAGAAGGAGTGCTGGGGATCACTCCCCGAGGGCGAGGAGTTTCAGGAGGCTGAGGAGCTGCTCGAGTTGATCACCAAGGCGAAGGGGAGGAATCTGACCGCTGTGGCAGTGATGATCTCCTTCGTCCGGCGATTGACACAGCCGATCAAGGACCGGGTGCATCTCGGGTATGAATTCTCGGGTGGCAAGGACCCGACTCGGGAGCAGGCCCGTACAGTATCTGTCCAAGAAACAAAGGAGAGGATCTCCAGCTTTATGCGCGGCAAGATCTTCAACGAGGGGACACCTGTCCCATTTTCTTTGCAGAATCCTCCTCCACCGGTTGGTGCTTCATTTCCTTGCATGTTGTGTATCTGACCACTGAGCTGTAGATTTTCTGATATGTTGCTGGTGCTGTATGTTTGTCCTGTAGGAACGAGCAACAAAGTACTATCGCCCGGCTCCCTTGGCCGAGGGCGATGTCCGGGCGGAGAAGCTGATGACAGTGGAGGAGGCGTCACGGGCTCCTCAAGTGGTTGATGAGGGGCAAGCCAACTGGGAGGTGGCCGACTTCATCTTGGTTCCCTAGGAGGAGGCGGAGGATAACCCGGTGGCACGGGTGCATGGTGCTGGGTTGGGGCGGCCGACGCGTCACGCTGTACGCAAGCTGACCCCATCCCAGAGGGCGGCTCGAGGAGAGTCCCCCAAGCCACCTCTAAAGCTGGGGCAAGCCGCGCGGGCCGAGGCCGAGGCGCGAAGGAAAAGGAAGGTGGCGTGTGATGCGGGAGGTGACGCCGGCGGGTCTCCCTCAGGGCGTGAATCCGAGCAGCCTCGGCAGGAGGCTGCAGGCGGCCAGGGGAGCATCTTCGCCCAGCCGGCTCTACGGCTGGACACAACCCTGGTGCCGAGCCAGACGCCCCCGCACTTGCTGCAGGGGCTGCAGTTCAAGCGCCCACGCAGGAGCGGGTAAGTTGCCATGGTATTCCAGATATGTGCTTTGATACGCAGGGATTGAGTTGTTCAGGTGTTGGATGCAGGCTCGGGAGCCAGGTGGGTGCCGATGCACTGCCACGCCCAGGGGCCGGAGGCGAGAGCAGGGTCCAGTGCTGCGTTGGTCCTGCCGGAGCAAGTGCCGGTCGGCATGTCGGGGCTGCCACGCCCGCCGAGTCCTCCGGTGGACGACTGGCAGGCGGAAGTGTCCGAGGTCGCCCTCGAGGATAAGGCCCCGGAGGGTCCTACGGGGTGGAGGAGCCAGCGAGGAGCCCTCCTCCACTTGAAGATGATGATAACCGGCTCCTTGGGGAGGATCTGGATGCCGACGCTGGTGTCCACGTGCCTCCCCAGGTGGAAGCGATCACGGCCGAGCCCGGGGGCGGCCCTCAGGCGCCAGAGCTGACCCTGGAGCAGCGGATGGAACTTGATCTCGTAGACCAAGAGAGCGAGCTCCGAAAGCTGCAGAATGTGGCCGACGTCTTGAATTGTGTTGTGCAGGTATGTCTTCCTGGCACCTTGTTGACGATATGGGGCATGGGCTGACCCAGTACCCAACATCTTACTTGGCAGGGTTTCACGGCCCGAGCCGCGAGGGATCTTGATTTCAGGCGGCAGGCCCTAGAGGATCGCCGGACCTTGGCACAGATCCGCAAGGAGAGAATCCGTGAGGCTGAGGCCGCCAGGGAATTCCTTATGAAGAAGGACTGGGAGCTTGCCGACGTCGTGAAGACCAACGAGGGGCTCATGGAGGACATGAGGGCTCTCGCCCAGGGTAAGTTCTTGTGCTTCTCTTGGATATGTCTCTATCAGAGTAGCTGGTACTCATGAGTTCTCCCTTGCAGAGGCGAAGAAGAAAGAGGATGCCCTCCAGAGGAGGGTTGACGAGCAGGCCGGAGCCAAGAAAAAGCTCGAGGACGAGGTGCAGACGCTCAAAGCGGCCAACCTTCGCCTAGCGGCCGAGTCTGAGCTTCTGATGGAGGCCAATCAGGCCTTGAAGGATTCTCAAAACCAGGCCATGCATGGTGAGTATCTCTTGTCGAGTCTTCTGGAGCTTGAATAAGTCAGAGTGCTTATGTTGATGCCATTGCAGGGCTTCGAGCCGAGTTGATGGAGCTGAAGCAGGTGGCCGAGTTCAACGCCAACTCGTTGGTGCCTGCGAGTCGGGCCCGGCGACGTTGTCATTGGTGCAACGGCTCAGGGCCGGTACTAACCGCGCCGTCCAGTTGATGCAGCAGACTGCAATTGGCTTTAGGAGCCGAATTCTGGCGTTGTTCAGGATACACTTCCCGGCGCAGGAGCTGGCTCCGATCGCCAACGGCATTCCGGAGGAGCTCGCCGACGAAGAGTTCGACGAGTTGGAGGAATGTGTCCCTCTGGCCGAGGCTGTAGCAAGAGAACTGGGCCTGTAAAAACAACTTTGTAATGTAAAATATGAGTCTTACTTATGTGTGTAAAGTTCTAAGTTGAACTGGAGCATTGATGTGTGATGTGGTGTTGGCCCCTTTTCCCTGCTGACTAGGACCTTGCGTCACCCGACCGTTTAAGCACCCTTTTTGACCCGCTGACCACTGCTCGCGGAGAGGACGGCTTACCCTGCTACACTGCTCGGCAGGGAGGCTTAGGTGTAGGGGGCACGCGGGTTGAGCACGGAGCTCAGGGTTTCACAGTTGGGGACTTGGACCAGCCGGGTTAGCTTGGTTGTCGCCGGGGGGAACATAGGGTTGGGCAGGGACTCGAAAGTCAGAGTAAGCGGGTACTCCCCCTTTAACGTGATAGATGAAACATTGCCTGGGTCGGGCCTAGTCCCCGAGCATCAGCATGGATGTGAGGAAATAACAACAAGCCATATAGTAGGGCGAAAACACTTTTATTAGTATGAGACAAGGGATACATAGCTTTGCGCAATTTCTACGGATAGAACTTGACGAGGTGCTCGATGTTCCACGCGTTCGGGACGGGGTCACCGTTAGCCCACTGGAGGCTGTATGTTCCTGGCGAGACGACTTCCTTGACGATGAAAGGGCCCTCCCAGGGGGCTGAGAGCTTGTGCTTGTCCTTGGTGGACATGACTCGGCGCAGGGCCAAGTCGCCGACGTTAAGGGAGCGTTCCCGGACATTCTTGTCGTGATAGCGCCGTATCTGCTGCTCGTGTCTGGCATGCCTGACTAGTGCGGCGAGTCGGTGTTCTTCTATGGAGTCAATGTCAACCTGGCGGCCGATTTCTGCTTCACCTTCCTCGTAGTGCTGGATGCGCGGAGCACCATGAGCGACGTCGGCTGGGAGGACGGCTTCGGAGCCATACACCAGGAAGAAAGGAGTGTATCCCGTTGCTCTGCTCTTCTGAGTTCGGAGGCCCCATATGACATGGGGTACTTCTTTGGCCCACCGGCCGGGGTGTTTGTTAAGCTCGTCATACATGGCTTTTCTTGAGCGAGTCCTGGACCATGCCATTAGCCCGCTCAACCTGGCCATTGCACCTGGGGTGTGCCGTGGAGGAGTAGTAGACGTCGATGCAGTTGTCCTGACAGAAATCCCAGAACTCGTGGCCTGTGAACTCGGATCGGAGGTCGGTCACGATGCGGTTTGGGACACCGAACCGATGGGTGAGCTCTTGGATAAACTTGGCAGCTGTGGCCGACTTGGTGTCGGTCACAACCTTGTACTCAATCCACTTGGTGAACTTGTCGACCGCCACCAAGATGTGCTTGAATCCGCCCGGAGCAGTTTTGAAGGGCCCGACGTTGTCGAGTCCCCATATGGCGAATGGCCAAGATGGGGGGATGGTTCGTAGCGTCTGAGCCGGCAGGTGCTTTTGCTTCTGGAAGAACTGGCAGCCGGTGCAGCAGCGCACCAACTCTCTTGCGTCGGACATGGCTGTTGGCCAGTAGAACCCTGTCCTGTAGGCTTTGCCGATTTGGGTGCCGGCTGCCGCGTGATTACTGCAAGTGCCCGAGTGGATATCTTGCAGGAGGTTGATGCCTTCATCACGGAGGACACACTTTATGAGTATGCTCGTGGAGGCGGCCTTTCTGTATAGGGCATCGCCAATGACGACATAGTTTGTCACTCGCCGAGTCAGCTTCTCGATTTCCTCCTTCGTATCAGGTGACCAATTCTCTGTGAGGAAAGCGATAAAGGGGGCGTGCCAGTCTGCTTCCACCAAGAGAACTTCGTTGGTCGGCAGGCCACCCGGGAGTGGCTCTGGCTCGAGGCTACCATCCTCAAGCATCTTGATGGACGGGATGTGCAGGTTTTGGATGAAGATACCGACTGGCACCTGGGCTCTGGTGGACCCTACCTTGGATAGGACATCGGTGGCGACATTGTCTTCCCGGAGGACGTGGTAGAGCTTGAGCCCGTAGAAGTGGGCCTCGAGTTTGCGTACTTCTGCATAGTACACGCTCATGGTTTCCTTGGTCGTGTCCCAATTCTTGTTGACTTGTTCGACGACTAGCTTGGAATCACCATAGCACATCAGCCGCTTGATGCCAAGCGACACCGCGATCCGGAGACCGTGGATGAGGGCTTCGTACTCGGCCCCATTGTTGGTGGCCTGGTAGTGTATCTGGAGAACATACTTTAGGTGCTGTTTTGGCCGTTTCGCGGGGGCCGGCGTCTGGATCTCTGTCCACTCGGCCACGAAGTCGGCCAGTACCTGGGACTTGATGGCCTCCCGTGGCTCGAAGTTAATGGTGTGCTCGCCGAGTTCAACGGACCATTTAACAATGTGGCCATTGGCATCCCTGTTGTGGAGGATGGCTCCAAGGGGGAAAGTCGAGATGACTCGAATGACGTGGGCCTGGAAATAATGGCGTAGCTTCCTGGCGGTGATCAGGAGCGCATAGAGCAGCTTCTGAGGATGGGGGTACCGGACCTTGGACTCGCTGAGTACCTCACTGACGAAATATACAGGGCGCTAGACCTTGTACGGGTGGCCTTCTTCTGGTCGCTCGACGACCAGGGCCGTGCTGACCACATGAGTGGTAGCAGAGATGTATAGCAAGAGCTCTTCCTCGGGGGTAGGTCCCGTAAGTACCGGGGGGGTGATTAGGAAATCCTTGAGGTCGGCCAGGGCCTTGCTTGCCTCAGGGGTCCATTCGAACTTGTCCGCCTTCTTGAGGATCTTGAAGAACAGAAGTCCCTTCTCGCCGAGCTTGTTGATGAACCGGCTCAGGGCCGCCATCATTCCAGTGAGCTTCATGATGTCCTTCTTGCACGTTGGCTCCTTGAGGTTGCGTATGGCGTCCAGCTTGAATGGGTTCGCCTCGATGTCGCGCTGGCTGACCAGGAAGCCCAAGAGCTTTCCCGACGGCACCCCGAATACGCACTTCGTGGGGTTCAGCTTCCATCTGTAGAGTCGCAAGTTGTTGAAGGTTTCCTGGAGGTCGGTGATGAGGGAGTCAGCGTCATACGTCTTGACGATGACGTCATCCACGTAAGCCTCCACGTTGCGGCTCTTGGATGGCCTTTTGGTACGTGGCACCTGCATTCTTCAATCCGAACGTCATCGTCTTGTAGCAGTAGATGCCGTGCGGGGTGATGAATGCGGTCTTGTCCTGGTCGGACGTCTTCAGAGCTATCTGGCGATAACCTGAGTAACAGTCGAGAAAGCACAGGAGCACGCAGCCGGACATAGAGTCGACGACTTGATCAATTTGCGGAAGAGGAAAGGGGTCTTTAGGGCAGTAGCGGTTGAGATCTGTGTAGTCGATGCACATTCTCCATTCACCGGATTGCTTCTTTACAAGTATAGGATTTACAAGCCACTCGGGGTGTTTGCATTCTCTAATGAAACCGGCAGCTAGGAGCTTATTCAGTTCTACCCTAATGGCATCCTTGCGGTCTTGAGCGAATCGGCGCAGCTTCTGTTTAGCAGGCTTCGTGGTCTTGCTCAAATCCAAGGAGTGCTCAGCCTTCTCCCTCGGAACACCCGGCATGTCTGACGGCTTCCATGCGAAGATGTCCCAGTTGTCCCGGAGGAAGGAGGTGAGCGCGTCTTCCTATTTAGGAGAGAGCCCTGGCCCTATGAGGGCCATCTTGGAGGGGTCATTGAGCCCCAAGCTGATCGCTTTGGGGGCGTCTGCAGGTGCCAGCGCCGTGGGCTGCTGCTTCTGCTCCGGGAGGACAGGCTCGCCGGCTGCCGCCTTGGGGCTTCTTCCACCAGCAAGGTGGCATTGCCGAGTTGCTGGGACAACTCGGCTATGTTGATAGCCTCCCCGTCGCACTGGAAGGAAGTCTTAATGTCTCCGTGGATGGAGAGGACGCCATTAGGTGCTGGCATCTTCAGAACCAGGTAAGTGTGGTTCGGAATAGCCATGAATCGGGCCAGCATGGGCCTGCCAAGGATGGCGTGGTAGGAGCTCTTGAAGTTGGCCACCTCGAAGTATAGGAACTCCGTGCGGTAGTTGTAGGCCGTGCCGAACGTGACCGGCAAGGCGACTCTTCCTATCGGGTAGGAAGCTTTTCCTGGCACAATGCCGAAGAACGGATCTTCAGCGCTCAGGAGTCTGGTGTAGTCGAATCCCATGCTGTTGAGGGTGCTGGTGAAGATGATGTTCAGGGCGCTCCCACCATCGATCAGGACCTTTGAAAGGAGGACTCGGTCGATGACCGGAGCCACAACAAGTGGGTAGGACCCTGGCTTGGGGAAGTACACCCAGTGGTTGTCAAGGCTGAATGTGACGGGCATCTCCGACCACTGGAGGTATTCCACCGGCTTGGTGGAGACCATCTTCACCTCGCGTTTGTGAAGCTTGTCTTTGCGTCGATCAGGGAAGGCGCCGGGCCCCCCGATGATGACGTTGACCTGGCGGTCAGCGTGCTGGAAGTCGCCGTTGGTAGCCCGCCGGGGAGCTTCTGGTGGTGGTGGTAGTTGGCGTTCATCATCTTGGCGGCGCTGATCATCGCGGCGAGCCAGAGTGTCGCGGTCGCGTTCGTCGCGTCGGTAATCGTCGCGGCGGTCACGGTCCTCTCTACGGTGGTAGTCGTCCCGCCGGTCGCCGTTGTGGCCATCGCGGTCTTCTCTGCGCCGGTAGTTGTTATAACGGCCGCCGTTGTTGTTGTAGCGCTGCTTTTTGGTCGGCGGCAGGGCGCCGAGTTCCTTGAGCAACGCATGACAATCGCGGAGATTGTGCTTTGCGTCTTTGTGGAATGGGAACTGAAAGTTCAGTGTGTCGTGAAATTCCTCGGCCAGGACCTGGGTTTTGGCCATCCTTCTTCTTCTGCTAGGGCCACGAGGGGTTCGGGGCCCGCCTTGCGCCCGCGCAGCGGCTCATGGCGTTTTGAGCTTTCAACCCGGTCGTCATCTTCCGGGCATTTTTGCTTGCTCTTGAATTGAGCCTGTTCTGCTTGGTCGGCCCGGACCTCCAAGTTGACCACCTCTATTAGACCGGAAACTGTGGTGGGGTTGTTCTTGAAGAGCGTCCGGAAGAGCTGGTTGTCGATGAGGCCTCGCCGGAATGCGTCGATGACGTCCCGGTCCTCAACGTCGACAATCTTGTTCCGGTTGTCGAAAAGCGATCAGAGTAGTCTCAGAGACTTTCACCCTTTCTCTGCTTGACGTTATCCAGGTCAAACCTGGTGCCTGGCCGAGTATAGCTGGCTTGGTAGTTTTTGGTGAAGGCATGGCAGAGATCTGCCTAGCTATCGATGGTGTCCCGGGGGACGCCCTCAAGCCATAGGAGTGCTTCCTTGCCTAACATCACAGGGAAGTAGGCGGCGGCTTGATCGTTGGACCCATGAGCGGCTTTGACCGCTGTATGGTATGTCTTGAGCCAAGTTTGGGGTCGGAGCGACCGTCAAACTTTTCAATGAGGGATGGCTTGAAGGACTCGGGCCAGCGGATGGCACGGAGTCGGGCGGAGAAGGCGGCGAAGCCATCGAATTGATCTTCCTCGTTGTCACGATGGTCACAGCGGGGAGGTCGGACTGGGTCGGCTCGGGGCCGAGCGTTATCACGCCAGTGGCAGCGGTCGTCCTGCGGAGGACCGTACCATGCGTCGTACTGCTCACCCTCCATGAGCTCGTGAACGACACGGCGCTCGTTTGCCTCAGCAGCAGCGTTACCTGCCTCCCCCACCGGCTGACGGTCGGGTCGGCCGTAGTCCCGGTCGTACCGCTCACGGCGCTCGAGCTCGGCGGCGTCGCGCTCTTGGTGCCGAGCGTCAAGGTCGGCGCGGAGGTCACGGGCGTACTCCCTGATGCGATCGCGGAGATCATCAGGTTGGTGATGTCGTTGGCGCCTATCGCGCCGGTCCTGGTGGTGTTCACGGCGGGGGTCCACGTTGCGTGGATTGCGCCGTTCTTCCTCTTCTCCTTCGGGGTGGTTCTAGGCCACCTCTTCTTCGACAACTGGAGCGGGGGGTTCCTCTGGCGAGGCTGACCCCGATCCGATCTGCTATGAGCAGAACGGCGACTGTAAGAGCGAGATGAGCCAGATCGCCCAGATCGGGATCTGGCGCGATATGATTGCTCGATCTGCTCCTGGGCGGCTTCCAGCTGAGCTCGGGCACGCTGCACCTCGGGGGTGTCAGGCATGTGACCCAGTTCGGTGAAGGCGGCGGCAACGTTGGCCTGGGGCGTACCGAGCGGCACCCGGGCGAACGCTCCGTCGAGGTTTTGGTGCTCGACTCCGCGAGAACCCCGAGGCGGAGGTGGTTGTCTTTGTGGAGGCCCCGGGGGGATCTCTCCAGCGGTTGCTGCGGCTGCAGGTTCGCCGGCGGCGGCGGCGGCTGCCGGGTTTCTGGCCGCTGCTTGGGGCAGGGCGGCTTATTCCAAGCGGCGTCGGGCTCGGCCGGCATTTTGCTCCCGTCGGCGATCCCTGGCCGAGTCGGTCTCTCCGTCCCGAGTTGCGGAATCCTCAGAGACGAAGTCTTCACGCCCTGGAGGCGTGGCGTAGCTTGATTCACTGCCCGTGTCGGCCGGGGCCGGCAAGAGCATACTTGTGGCGACCTGGAACTCACCGCAGTCCGGAGACTGGGTGGGCTGGGGTGGGATCTCAGATCGGATCTGAGACATGTCTTTTCAGATCTGGGCCGAGTAGACCGATGAAGCGTTGCGGAACCCTAGCGGGAGCGCTTTGCGGGGTCGGTGCAGGGCCTCCTCCGACATGTTGATGCACTCGGCGATGGTGCCTTGGACACGATCCAACCCGGCGAGTAGCTCGTCCGGTGGTGGGATTCTCTGGCGAGTACTCAGGCCCGGAGCCTGGTCGTTGATTGAGATCGCATCGACCCGCTGCTGGAGCGGGGCGATGACCGACGATGAGATCGGCGAAGAGGTCAGCGCGGAGCTGGTCGGCGTGGGGATGTCGGGCGTCGTGGTGGAGTCGGAGGCGGTGGCGGCGGAGTGGATCTTAGCGAAAAAGCTGATGCCTTCAAGATGCGTAGCACAGTCCTTGACGGAGTCAGGTAAGATGACGGAGCGACGGTCTGCCATCGAGCTAGCTGTATTGCCCGGCGATCACCCCTACCTGGCGCGCCAACTGTCGGATTTATTGTCCGGCAGTCCACCCGGGGGTACCCAGATGGTTGATTTGTAGGCAAAAGGCAATCGCAGGGCTAGGAAGCTCGAGGTAACACAGGGACATAGGGATTATACAGGTTCGGGCTACCCGGAGGTATAATACCCTACGTCCTGTGCTCGGGGGGTCTTGTATTGCTTTGCTCGGCAATGCTCCAGAGAACAATGGCGAGTTTGTGGTTACAATGGGCGAATGAGGAATAGATGATCGAGGGGGTCGACCTAGGCCGCCTTATATCGGCTGACGGCCTAGGGTTTACAAGTTGGTTATCTCTAATTATTGTCCAACTCAAATCAGGAAACTAATCCAAGTTGGTTACAACATGATCTTCGTATCACTGAGTGCCTTGCGGGCTAAGTCTTCTCCAATCTTGTCCATCAAGCCGAGGATCCTTGTGGGCCGGCCCGGGGTCGGCCCACATCCTTGTCAGATGTGGGACCAGGTCGACTGACTACCCGGTGGGTAGTGGGCCCAGGGGTACCCATATCCCACAGTCCCCCGATGACTTTTTTAAAAAATCAACTACCTAGGTGGAAGGCAGATCTAATGGCATGAGCAGAAAGTGTGGTGCTGGTGTAATATGTCTTAATGGCTATTAAGTGCCAAAATTCGATCGACAATTACTCAAGAAATAAAGGAGAACTAACATTTCTTAATTGTTTAAATAACCAAGTTCCCCTTGTATTCTAGAATAATTGTTTTCTAGAACACAATCTTGCACATAGGTGAAAATGTGCTTGAATGCAAAAAAACACAACTACAGATCACTCTACGCGAGCAAAAGGGAATGAAGGGGCCCCACAAGTCAGAGCAAATCAGCTCAATCCCATGGGAATCACCAAGGATCATCTCACGAGCCCAGGTGTCAGACTCGTGGAGAGAGGCAATCAAG
>CM014277.1:24671097-24684925 GCA_004135705.1 Alloteropsis semialata | reverse complement strand
GTGAAACCTCGTCCTGCGTGCCGCCTACACCTAAGCCTCCCCGCTGAGCAGTGTAGTCTGCGGTAAGCCGTCCTCTCCGCGAGCAGTGGTCAGCGGAACTTGGTGCTTAAAACGTCATAAGCCAACTACCCGAGGAAATACGTAGCCCAATAAAGGCAGGGCGTACGCAACTTTCCGTTAGTAACAAATAAGTCCCGACTCCTCGCTTTACGCAACGCTTTTGCATTACACTGTTTTTTGCAGCTTGGCGTGGCAAGTTCCGGTGAGCTTGCTGCAACTCCTACATGCAGGGAACGGCACCCTTCGACTCGCCCCGACTTCGGCGCGCGGGGTCACGCATACGCATGTGATCGTTTTCTGAAACACGCTCTTTGAACTCTTTAAATTAAGCGGCTCCCGCCGGCCCTAACGACCCCTCGCAGCCCTGCGCTCGGGGGCTGGGCACAGGGACGGACGACTTCGACAGTCGACCTGACAGGTGATTCCAACGGGGGTTCGAAGGCTGGCCTGTCGAAGGGTTCGACAGCCGCCCCCGGGCACCTTGTCGAGCGAGGGGCAGTGAAGGATGGGTCCCAGCGGCCAGTACTCAGGCGCACGAGCGCCACGAGCATCCTGAAACGCGTTCGAGTTCTGGTGGAAAGAAAGATCATGATTTTTCCTCCGACGGAAAGGCAGCGAGCTGCTGGGTCCGGTCGAACGGACTTGGTAACTAGATGATCTCACCACTAGGAATTTGAGGTCGATCACAAGCTGATCCATCGACTCCCCGCCGAAGGGGCGTTGGGCCTCACTCGAACCTACCCATTTGTAGCTCAACGAGAGTCGTGCTTTGGCCTGCGTGGCAAAGTGCGATGCATCTCTTACCCTCCTTCCTATCGCACGGGAAACGTGATGGGAAAAACGCAAAAAGACGAAACGAATCCCCGTCCAGACCCGGGTCTCGGGATGCACACGGGGTCAGAATCGCTAATAGAGACCAACGTCGTGGTCGCATAATTCGCAACAAATCACTGTACAAACGCCATAAACCTGCGAGCGAGTGTGCCACTCGGCCACAGGCTCGGGGGCTACACCCGGCGGGTGCGCTCGCGCGCCCTCGCCCAAAAGCTCCATCACATTCCCGACATCACGATAATCAAGCCTGCAAGCGAGTCTACCACTCGCTCCCAGGCTCGGGGGCTCCTGTCGGATACCAATACTAGGGGTATCCAATGACAGCGAGTTAAGAATTAAAATCCCCGATGACACAGCCGTTCAGATAGACCCCTGCGTAGAGGTCGGCAGGTCCGACCCGCCCCGGGCGTCTCTATCTAATCTTCCTCCGCCCGAACAAATCAACAGCGACAATCATTTTTTCCTCTCCCGTACATACATGAATATTGTATGGAAGTGCATACATACGTGGATGCATGTACATGCATGCCTACTTCCAATCAAAGCATGGCATCGCTCTATTTTCTCTCTCCCTCTTGAATTAACGCGGCACAACTAAGGAGTGGCAGCAGAGCATGCATGCGCTTGCGTACCTCTCTTCCCTCATTTTTTGTCCAGCCGAAGGGCATGCAGTACATGCATGCGTGCACCACCAGCGAGGAGCCCACTGCCTAGCCTCGCGCCCGTCGCGTGTGGTGGGGCCTTGGCCGGGATTTTTCCTGCGTACGTGCCTCGATCCCGGCAGTCTTTCTCCGGCGCGTTCCCCTCAAAGACTGGCCGCATGCGACGCCCGACCAGTTTTCCGATCCGCCCGACAGGCTCGCGGTTCGCCCGAGTGGACTCCGCCCCTGCGCCCGAGTAGCTGGTAAAAGGCAAGGCACGTTGCGCCCGAGTAGTTTCCGTCTCGTCTGAATAGCGTCCGCTTCGCCCGATCAGTCTCTGATTCATCCGACAAGTCTCCGTCTCCGAGGAGTCTCCGATTCGCCCGGCAAGTCTCCGCCTCCGACGAGCCGCACCATTCGCCCGACTAGTCTCCGTCTCCGACTGGTTCCACTCTTCGCAACGAAGCAACCTCCGAGAAGACCGTAGCACCCAAAGTCAAGCTGCTGCACTGTGCCAACCACTCCCTGACGCAACTGACACCAGCAGGACATGGCTACAGCGCTCGGAAGGACGACGGGCCCCACAGCATGGGCAGGCACTCCTCCTTTTTTCCCGTTTTACCCTTTGACTGTACCTCTTCTCCAGCCTTCCCTTGAGATATAAAAGGGAAGCCTGGGCCTCCTGCGAGGGGCGTGGACTCTTTTCACCTCTCTCCTGGGCCTCCTACGGGAGGCAGGGAGCCTCTTTTCTCTCCCGAGGAGTACTCTCCCTCGACCTTCTTCTTCCTCCAGCCGGTCACTGGACTGAGCTCGATTCACGCACCGGAGACTTGGAAACCCGTCCCTCTCTCGCCCATTTGTACCCCCTACTACAAACCAGTGCAAACAACACGAGCAGCACGAACTGGACGTAGGGTATTACACCCCATGGGTGGTCCGAACCAGTATAAACCCCCGTGTCCTTTTGCACTACCATCCGAGGCCCGACGTGCGCTCCACGATTTTATTACTTGCCGGCGGTAAAGAACCCCGACAGGCATGTCGGGGCTGCCACGCCCGCTGAGTCCTCCGGTGGACGACCGGCAGGCGGAAGTGTCCGAGGTCGCCCTTGAGGATAAGGCCCCGGAGGGTCCTACGGGGTGGAGGAGCCAGCGAGGAGCCCTCCTCCACTTGAAGATGGTGATAACCGGCTCCTTGGGGAGGATCTGGATGCCGACGCTGGTGTCCACGTGCCTCCCCAGGTGGAAGCGATCACGGCCGAGCCCGGGGGCGGCCCTCAGGCGCCAGAGCTGACCCTGGAGCAGCGGATGGAACTTGATCTCGCAGACCAAGAGAGCGAGCTCCGAAAGCTGCAGAATGTGGCCGACGTCTTGAATCGTGTTGTGCAGGTATGTCTTCCTGGCACCTTGTTGACGATATGGGGCATGGGCTGACCCAGTACCCAACATCTTACTTGGCAGGGTTTCACGGCCCGAGCCGCGAGGGATCTTGATTTCAGGCGGCAGGCCCTAGAGGATCGCCGGACCTTGGCACAGATCCGCACGGAGAGAATCCGTGAGGCTGAGGCCGCCAGGGAATTCCTTATGAAGAAGGACTGGGAGCTTGCCGACGTCGTGAAGACCAACGAGGGGCTCATGGAGGACATGAGGGCTCTCGCCGAGGGTAAGTTCTTGTGCTTCTCTTGGATATGTCTCGATCAGAGTAGCTGGTACTCATGAGTTCTCCCTTGCAGAGGCAAAGAAGAAAGAGGATGCCCTCCAGAGGAGGGTTGACGAGCAGGCCGGAGCCAAGAAAAAGCTCGAGGACGAGGTGCAGACGCTCAAAGTGGCCAACCTTCGCCTAGCGGCCGAGTCTGAGCATCTGATGGAGGCCAATCAGGCCTTGAAGGATTCTCATAACCAGGCCATGCATGGTGAGTATCTCTTGTCGAGTCTTCTGGAGCTTGAATAAGTCAGAGTGCTAATGTTGACGCCATTGCAGGGCTTCGAGCCGAGTTGATGGAGCTGAAGCAGGCGGCCTAGTTCAACGCCAACTCGTTGGTGCCTGCCGAGTCGGGCCCGGCGACGTTGTCATTGGTGCAACGGCTCAGGGCCGGTCCTAACCGCGCCGTCCAGTTGATGTAGCAGACTGCAATTGGCTTCAGGAGCCGAATTCTGGCGTTGTTCAGGATACACTTCCCGGCGCAGGAGCTGGCTCCGATCGCCAACGGCATTCCGGAGGAGCTCGCCGACGAAGAGTTCGACGAGTTGGAGGAATGTGTCCCTCTGGCCGAGGCTGTAGCAAGAGAACTGGGCCTGTAAAAACAACTTTGTAATGTAAAATATGAGTCTTACTTATGTGTGTAAAGTTCTAAGTTGAACTGGAGCATTGATGTGTGATGTGGTGTTGGCCCCTTTTCCCTGCTGACTAGGACCTTGCGTCACCCGACCGTTTAAGCACCCTTTTTGACCCGCTGACCACTGCTCGCGGAGAGGACGGCTTACCCTGCTACACTGCTCGGCAGGGAGGCTTAGGTGTAGGGGGCACGCGGGTTGAGCACGGAGCTCAGGGTTTCACAGTTGGGGACTTGGACCAGCCGGGTTAGCTTGGTTGTCGCCGGGGGGAACATAGGGTTGGGCAGGGACTCGAAAGTCAGAGTAAGCGGGTACTCCCCCTTTAACGTGATAGATGAAACATTGCCTGGGTCGGGCCTAGTCCCCGAGCATCAGCATGGATGTGAGGAAATAACAACAAGCCATATAGTAGGGCGAAAACACTTTTATTAGTATGAGACAAGGGATACATAGCTTTGCGCAATTTCTACGGATAGAACTTGACGAGGTGCTCGATGTTCCACGCGTTCGGGACGGGGTCACCGTTAGCCCACTGGAGGCTGTATGTTCCTGGCGAGACGACTTCCTTGACGATGAAAGGGCCCTCCCAGGGGGCTGAGAGCTTGTGCTTGTCCTTGGTGGACATGACTCGGCGCAGGGCCAAGTCGCCGACGTTAAGGGAGCGTTCCCGGACATTCTTGTCGTGATAGCGCCGTATCTGCTGCTCGTGTCTGGCATGCCTGACTAGTGCGGCGAGTCGGTGTTCTTCTATGGAGTCAATGTCAACCTGGCGGCCGATTTCTGCTTCACCTTCCTCGTAGTGCTGGATGCGCGGAGCACCATGAGCGACGTCGGCTGGGAGGACGGCTTCGGAGCCATACACCAGGAAGAAAGGAGTGTATCCCGTTGCTCTGCTCTTCTGAGTTCGGAGGCCCCATATGACATGGGGTACTTCTTTGGCCCACCGGCCGGGGTGTTTGTTAAGCTCGTCATACATGGCTTTTCTTGAGCGAGTCCTGGACCATGCCATTAGCCCGCTCAACCTGGCCATTGTACCTGGGGTGTGCCGTGGAGGAGTAGTAGACGTTGATGCAGTTGTCCTGACAAAAATCCCAGAACTCGTGGCCTGTGAACTCGGATCGGAGGTCGGTCACGATGCGGTTTGGGACACCGAACCGATGGGTGAGCTCTTGGATAAACTTGGCAGCTGTGGCCGACTTGGTGTCGGTCACAACCTTGTACTCAATCCACTTGGTGAACTTGTCGACCGCCACCAAGATGTGCTTGAATCCGCCCAGAGTGGATTTGAAGGGCCCGACGTTGTCGAGTCCCCATATGGCGAATGGCCAAGATGGGGGGATGGTCCGTAGCTCCTGAGCCGGCGGGTGCTTTTGCTTCTGGAAGAACTGGCAGTCGGTGCAGCAGCGCACCAACTCTCTTGCGTCGGACATGGCTGTTGGCCAGTAGAACCCTGCCCTGTAGGCTTTGCCGACTAGGGTGCCGGCTGCCGCGTGATTACTGCAAGTGCCCGAGTGGATATCTTGCAGGAGGTTGATGCCTTCATCACGGAGGACACACTTTATGAGTATACCCGTGGAGGCGGCCTTTCTGTATAGGGTGTCGCCAATGACGACATAGTTTGTCGCTCGCCGAGTCAGCTTCTCGATTTCCTCCTTCGTATCCGATGACCAATTCTCTGTGAGGAAAGCGATAAAGGGGGCGCGCCAGTCTGCTTCCACCAAGAGAACTTTGTTGGTCGGCAGGCCACCCGGTGGTGGCTCTGGCTCGGGGCTACCATCCTCAAGCATCTTGATGGATGGGATGTGCAGGTTTTGGATGAAGATATCGACTGGCACCAGGGCTCTGGTGGACCCTACCTTGGATAGGACATCGGCAGCGACATTGTCTTCCCGGAGGACGTGGTAGAGCATGAGCCCATAGAAGTGGGCCTCGAGTTTGCGTACTTCTGCATAGTACGCACGCTCATGGTTTCCTTGGTCGTGTCCCAATTCTTGTTGACTTGTTCGACGACTAGCTTGGAATCACCATAGCACATCAGCCGCTTGATGCCAAGCGACACCGCGATCCGGAGACCGTGGATGAGGGCTTCATACTCGGCCCCATTGTTGGTGGCCTGGTAGTGTATCTGGAGAACATACTTTAGGTGCTGTTTCGGCCGTTTTGCGGGGGCCGGCGTCTGGATCTCTGTCCACTCGGCCACGAAGTCGGCCAGTACCTGGGACTTGATGGCCTCCCGTGGCTCGAAGTTAATGGTGTGCTCGCCGAGTTCAACGGACCATTTAACAATGTGGCCATTGGCATCCCTGTTGTGGAGGATGGCTCCAAGGGGGAAAGTCGAGATGACTCGAATGACGTGGGCCTAGAAATAATGGCGTAGCTTCCTGGCGGTGATCAGGAGCGCGTAGAGCAGCTTCTGAGGATGGGGGTACCGGACCTTGGATTCGCTGAGTACCTCACTGACGAAATATACAGGGCGCTGGACCTTGTACGGGTGGCCTTCTTCTGGTCGCTCGACGACCAGGGCCGTGCTGACCACATGAGTGGTAGCCGAGATGTATAGCAAGAGCTCTTCCTCGGGGGTCGGACCCGTAAGTACCGGGGGGGTGATTAGGAAATCCTTGAGGTCGGCCAGGGCCTTGCTTGCCTCAGGGGTCCATTCGAACTTGTCCGCCTTCTTGAGGATCTTGAAGAACGGAAGTCCCTTCTCGCCGAGCTTGTTGATGAACCGGCTCAGGGCCGCCATCATTCCAGTGAGCTTCATGATGTCCTTCTTGCACGTTGGCTCCTTGAGGTTGCGTATGGCGTCCAGCTTGAATGGGTTCGCCTCGATGCCGCGCTGGCTGACCAGGAAGCCCAGGAGCTTTCCCGACGGCACCCCGAATACGCACTTCGTGGGGTTCAGCTTCCATCTGTAGAGTCGCAAGTTGTTGAAGGTTTCCTGGAGGTCGGTGATCAGGGAGTCGGCGTCATACGTCTTGACGACGACATCATCCACGTAAGCCTCCACGTTGCGGCTCTTGGATGGCCTTTTGGTACGTGGCACCTGCATTCTTCAATCCGAACGTCATCGTCTTGTAGCAGTAGATGCCGTGCGGGGTGATGAATGCGGTCTTGTCCTGGTCGGACGTCTTCAGAGCTATCTGGCGATAACCTGAGTAACAGTCGAGAAAGCACAGGAGCACGCAGCCGGACATAGAGTCGACGACTTGATCAATTTGCGAAAGAGGAAAGGGGTCTTTAGGGCAGTAGCGGTTGAGATCTGTGTAGTCGATGCACATTCTCCATTCACCGGATTGCTTCTTTACAAGTACAGGATTTACAAGCCACTCGGGGTGTTTGCATTCTCTAATGAAACCGGTAGCTAGGAGCTTATTCAGTTCTACCCTAATGGCCTCCTTGCGGTCTTGAGCGAATCGGCGCGGCTTCTGTTTAGCAGGCTTCGTGGTCTTGCTCAAATCCAAGGAGTGCTCGCCTTCTCCCTCGGAACACCCGGCATGTCTGACGGCTTCCATGCGAAGATGTCCCAGTTGTCCCGGAGGAAGGAGGTGAGCGCGTCTTCCTATTTAGGAGAGAGCCCTGGCCCTATGAGGGCCGTCTTGGAGGGGTCATCGAGCCCCAAGCTGATCGCTTTGGGGGCGTCTGCAGGTGCCAGCGCCGTGGGCTGCTGCTTCTGCTCTGGGAGGACAGGCTCACCGGCTGCCGCCTTGGGGGCTTCTTCCACCAGCAAGGTGGCATTGCCGAGTTGCTGGGACAACTCGGCTATGTTGATAGCCTCCCCGTCGCACTGGAAGGAAGTCTTAATGTCTCCGTGGATGGAGAGGACGCCATTAGGTGCTGGCATCTTCAGAACCAGGTAAGTGTGGTTCGGAATAGCCATGAATCGGGCCAGCATGGGCCTGCCAAGGATGGCGTGGTAGGAGCTCTTGAAGTTGGCCACCTCGAAGTATAGGAACTCCGTGCGATAGTTGTAGGCCGTGCCGAACGTGACCGGCAAGGCGACTCTTCCTATCGGGTAGGAAGCTTTTCCTTGCACAATGCCGAAGAACGGATCTTCAGCGCTCAGGAGTCTGGTGTAGTCGAATCCCATGCTGTTGAGGGTGCTGGTGAAGATGATGTTCAGGGCGCTTCCGCCATCGATCAGGACCTTTGAAAGGAGGACTCGGTCGATGACCGGAGCCACAACAAGTGGGTAGGACCCTGGCTTGGGGAGGTACACCCAGTGGTTGTCAAGGCTGAATGTGACGGGCATCTCCGACCACTGGAGGTATTCCACCGGCTTGGTGGAGACCATCTTCACCTCGCGTTTGTGAAGCTTGTCTTTGCGTCGATCAGGGAAGGCGCCGGGCCCCCCGATGATGACGTTGACCTAGCGGTCAGCGTGCTAGAAGTCGCCGTTGGTAGCCTGCCGGGGAGCTTCTGTGGTGGTGGTAGTTGGCGTTCATCATCTTGGCGGCGCTGATCATCGCGGCGAGCCAGAGTGTCGCGGTCGCGTTCGTCGCGTCGGTAATCGTCGCGGCGGTCACGGTCCTCTCTACGGTGGTAGTCGTCCCGCCGGTCGCCGTTGTGGCCATCGCGGTCTTCTCTGCGCCGGTAGTTGTTATAACGGCCGCCGTTGTTGTTGTAGCGCTGCTTTTTGGTCGGCAGCAGGGCGCCGAGTTCCTTGAGCAACGCATGACAATCGCGGAGATTGTGCTTTGCGTCTTTGTGGAATGGGCACTGAAAGTTCAGTGTGTCATGAAATTCCTCGGCCAGGACCTGGGTTTTGGCCATCCTTCTTCTTCTGCTAGGGCCACGAGGGGTTCGGGGCCCGCCTTGCGCCCGCGCAGCGGCTCATGGCGTTTTGAGCTTTCAACCCGGTCGTCATCTTCCGGGCGTTTTTGCTTGCTCTTGAATTGAGCCTGTTCTGCTTGGTCGGCCCGGACCTCCAAGTTGACCACCTCTATTAGACCGGAAACTGTGGTGGGGTTGTTCTTGAAGAGCGTCCGGAAGAGCTGGTTGTCGATGAGGCCTCGCCGGAATGCGTCGATGACATCCCAGTCCTCAACGTCGACAATCTTGTTCCGGTTGTCGAAAAGCGATCGGAGTAGTCTCAAGAGACTTTCACCCTTTCTCTGCTTGACGTTATCCAGGTCAAACCTGGTGCCTGGCCGAGTATAGCTGGCTTGGTAGTTTTTGGTGAAGGCATGGCAGAGATCTGCCTAGCTATCGATGGTGTCCCGGGGGACGCCCTCAAGCCATAGGAGTGCTTCCTTGCCTAACATCACAGGGAAGTAGGCGGCGGCTTGATCGTTGGACCCATGAGCGGCTTTGACCGCTGTATGGTATGTCTTGAGCCAAGTTTGGGGTCGGAGCGACCGTCAAACTTTTCAATGAGGGATGGCTTGAAGGACTCGGGCCAGCGGATGGCACGGAGTCGGGCGGAGAAGGCAGCGAAGCCATCGAATTGATCTTCCTCGTTGTCACGATGGTCACAGCGGGGAGGTCGGACTGGGTCGGCTCGGGGCCGAGCGTTATCACGCCAGTGGCGGCGGTCGTCCTGCGGAGGACCGTACCATGCGTCGTACTACTCACCCTCCATGAGCTCGTGAATGACACGGCGCTCGTTTGCCTCGGCAGCAGTGTTACCTGCCTCCCCCACCGGCTGACGGTCGGGTCGGCCGTAGTCCCGGTCGTACCGCTCACGGCGCTCGAGCTCGGCGGCGTTGCACTCTTGGTGCCGAGCGTCAAGGTCGGCGCGGAGGTCACGGGCGTACTCCCTGATGCGATCGCGGAGATCATCAGGTTGGTGATGTCGTTGGCGCCTATCGCGCCGGTCCTGGTGGTGTTCACGGCGGGGTCCACGTTGCGTGGATTGCGCCGTTCTTCCTCTTCTCCTTCGGGGTGGTTTTGGCCCACCTCTTCTTCGACAACTAGGAGCGGGGGGTTCCTCTGGCGAGGCTGACCCCGATCCGATCTGCTATGAGCAGAACGGCTACTGTAAGAGCGAGATGAGCCAGATCGCCCAGATCGGGATCTGGCGCGATATGATTGCTCGATCTGCTCCTGGGCGGCTTCCAGCTGAGCTCGGGCACGCTGCACCTCGGGGGTGTCAGGCATGTGACCCAGTTCGGTGAAGGCGGCGGCAACGTTGGCCTGGGGCGTACCGAGCGGCACCCGGGCGAACGCTCCGTCGAGGTTTTGGTGCTCGACTCCGCGAGAACCCCGAGGCGGAGGTGGTTGTCTTTGTGGAGGCCCCGGAGGGATCTCTCCAGCGGTCGCAGCGGCTGCAGGTTCGCTGGCGGCGGCGGCTGCCGGGTTTCTAGCCGCTGCTTGGGGCAGGGCGGCTTATTCCAAGCGGCGTCGGGCTCGGCCGGCGTTTTGCTCCCGTCGGCGATCCCTGGCCGAGTCGGTCTCTCCGTCCCGAGTTGCGGAATCCTCAGAGACGAAGTCTTCACGCCCTGGAGGCGTGGCGTAGCTTGATTCACTGCCCGTGTCGGCCGGGGCCGGCAAGAGCATACTTGTGGCGACCTGGAACTCACCGCAGTCCGGAGACTGGGTGGGCTGGGGTGGGATCTCAGATCGGATCTGAGACATGTCTTTTCAGATCTGGGCCGAGTAGACCGATGAAGCGTTGCGGAACCCTAGCGGGAGCGCTTTGCGGGGTCGGTGCAGGGCCTCCTCCGACATGTTGATGCACTCGGCGATGGTGCCTTGGACACGATCCAACCCGGCGAGTAGCTCGTCCGGTGGTGGGATTCTCTGGCGAGTACTCAGGCCCGGAGCCTGGTCGTTGATTGAGATCGCATCGACCCGCTGCTGGAGCGGGGCGATGACCGACGATGAGATCGGCGAAGAGGTCAGCGCGGAGCTGGTCGGCGTGGGGATGTCGGGCGTCGTGGTGGAGTCGGAGGCGGTGGCGGCGGAGTGGATCTTAGCGAAAAAGCTGATGCCTTCAAGATGCGTAGCACAGTCCTTGACGGAGTCAGGTAAGATGACGGAGCGACGGTCTGCCATCGAGCTAGCTGTATTGCCCCGCGATCACCCCTACCTGGCGCGCCAACTGTCGGATTTATTGTCCGGCAGTCCACCCGGGGGTACCCAGATGGTTGATTTGTAGGCAAAGGGCAATCGCAGGGCTAGGGAGCTCGAGGTAACACAGGGACACAGGGATTATACAGGTTCGGGCTACCCGGAGGTATAATACCCTACGTCCTGTGCTCGGGGGTCTTGTATTGCTTTGCTCGGCAATGCTCCAGAGAACAATGGCGAGTTTGTGGTTACAATGGGCGAATGAGGAATAGATGATCGAGGGGGTCGACCTAGGCCACCTTATATCGGTTGACGGCCTAGGGTTTACAAGTTGGTTATCTCTAATTATTGTCCAGCTCAAATCAGGAAACTAATCCAAGTTGGTTACAACATGATCTTCGTAATCTCCGGGCGGGATCCGAGGATATCACTGAGTGCCTTGCGGGCTAAGTCTTCTCCAATCTTGTCCATCAAGCCGAGGATCCTTGTGGGCCGGCCCGGGGTCGGCCCACATCCTTGTCAGACGTGGGACCAGGTCGACTGACTACCCGGTGGGTAGTGGGCCCAGGGGTACCCATATCCCACAGTCCGCCGATGACTTTTTTAAAAAATCAACTACCTAGGTGGAAGGCAGATCTAATGGCATGAGCAGGAAGTGTGGTGCTGGTGTAATATGTCTTAATGGCTATTAAGTGCCAAAATTCGATCGACAATTACTCAAGAAATAAAGGAGAACTAACATTTCTTAATTGTTTAAATAACCAAGTTCCCCTTGTATTCTAGAATAATTGTTTTCTAGAACACAATCTTGCACATAGGTGAAAATGTGCTTGAATGCAAAAAAACACAACTACAGATCACTCTACGCGAGCAAAAGGGAATGAAGGGGCCCCACAAGTCAGAGCAAATCAGCTCAATCCCATGGGAATCACCAAGGATCATCTCACGAGCCCAGGTGTCAGACTCGTGGAGAGAGGCAATCAAGGGGAGAAGCTACCAGGGGTAGGCCGAACCTGTGGTTCAGCCAAACCTGGATGGCTCCCGCTCGCCCTATCATCCTCGTAGCACTCTCACGTGTATCCTCTATGGTGGTTCCAGAAGATTCAAGGACTATTCCTCCCAGGAACCGCCATCTAGCACCTATATAAGGAGGAGGAGCACACCCTCTCAACACATACACACCACACTTGAAGCCTCTCTCTCTCTCTCACTCTTATTGGTCTTACTAGTAGTGCTTAGGCTAGTGGAGCTAGGCTAGAAGCTACCTTGGAGTGCCTAGTCATCCATGGGTTGTTGTAGGACCAATCTGTAGCTCTTGGTATGACTTCGTATTCGACTTATCAATATCTTATTCATGATTAAGAGTTTTGTTTATATGCTAATTAGTTAGTACATTATTCCATATGTTCCTTATAACGAGTTTTAAAATGTGCACCAATAGTCTAGTCGATCTATGCTACGACATGAGTTTCTTGTGCCTGTAGCTTGCTTTATTTCTAGGCTTTTCTATTTGAAGGGCAAAGCGATTGTGGGAACTAGGGTAGTATTCATATAAACAGGTGTGGTGCTTGGGTATCTTGACAACCTTCGGATATGGCTGTCCCACACGGTCTGTAGAGATAGGCGGCAGGTGGTGACCGCCTTGTCCGTCCTCGTAGTCCTCTATGTTCGGGTATGGCATGTTCTAAAAGCTATCTCACTTGCTGGCAGAATAGTGCTGGATAGTCTCGATGTAGTGTCTGGGTGCTTTGAGCTAATTCCTAACCATGTGCTTATATGACCTATGCTAATCTGAATAATTATCACAAGGATCTCTTTATGCATTGTCTTTGCTAACCTTAGACTTATTCTTTTCTTCTTTATTCTTGATGTCGTCTTGTGTCTGTCACACTATCTATATTCTATCATGGCTTACCCTTGTAGGAACATTGGGTTATTAGTTAACATATTGTCCTGATTATGTATCTAGTAAACTTTTTTATACCACCGCCACTGTTTGGGAAAAATTAAATAATGATACCCCAAATACTTCCACATCAAATGCTACAATGTTATATATCTGTGCGCTTGCGGATTTATTCATGATCGTAAGAAATACCAACAACCATATCGATTTACTTGGCTATGGCTACTGATTTACCACCATGGGCAATTAAGGCCATAGACAAAATCAGAAGGGCATTTGTGTGGAGAGGTCGCAAGAAGGCCAATAGAGGACACTATATCCTTGCTTGGCCCAAAGTATGCTAAACTAGGGAGCTTGGCGGCCTATGCATTTCTGGTATAAAATTCCTTGGAGTTGCACTAAGGTTGATATGGTCGTGGCTCAAGAAATCTGAGCCAAATTGGTCGGGGCACGCTTACCACTTCAAGTAAGCAAGGAAGTTGAATACCCTCTTATCTTAGCCATATTTAGTGAAGTTGGGGATGGCCAATTAATACTTTATTTTGGAGAGATAAATGATTGGTGGGTAATAGTATCCAGGATGTTGCACCTTGATTATATGCTCTTGTGCCCAAAGGGAGGTCAAGCAAACACACTGTTATGGAAGGTCTCAATAATGAGAAGTAGTTTGAAGATATTCAAGGGGAAATATCCCTTGAAGCACTGATGAAATATCTTGAATTTGGGGATATGCTGGCAGGAGTGGAACAGTAGGAAGGGACCCCCTGTTAAGCATATTTGGAGGTTTTCACCGATAGGATAATATACTGCTAAATCCACACTACCGGAGAACCCGCCATCCATCCACCGTAATCGGTCACGGATGGATCGGACCCGGTACCAATGCTTGCATTGGTACCGGGTCCAATCGCCAATAATTCTGGGAGCTCATAGGTACCGGTTGGTGGCGCCAACCGGTACCTATGAGCCCACATTGGTACCGGTTGGTGTCACCAACCGGTACCAATGAGCCTCGGGGCCTTTGGTACCGGTTGGTGACACCAACC
>CM014277.1:24634362-24670097 GCA_004135705.1 Alloteropsis semialata | reverse complement strand
TAAAATCACACTAATATATAGTTGTTACGTCTAACTTTATTCTTCTCCACTTTTAGTGTGCCAGACAGGAAGAAGGGACGAATCTATGCGGATACTACGTCTGCCAGTGGATCCATACCTTTGTTTCTCCCAAAAAAATGACTCACGACGAACTCATGGTATGAATTAAAACAATTCATACTTGCATATGACTTGTTCTGTAATGTGTATGATCTAGTGTTATCCAATGGATAATGAGATTATTAGTGTATATGGAATTTAGATTATTAGTGTATATGGAAATTAGATTATTAGTATGGAAATATTAGTGTATATGGAAATTAGATTATTAGTGTATATGGAAATTAGATTATTAGTGTATATGGAAATTAGGTTATTAGTGTCTATGGAAATTAGGTTATTAGTGTCTATGGAAATTAGGTTATTAGTGTCTATGGAAATTAGGTTATTAGTGTCTATGGAAATTAGGTTATTAGTGTATTTGGAAATAAGATTATTAGTGTATATGGAAATAAGATTATTAGTGTATATGCAAATTAGATTATTTGTGTATATAGAAATATGATTATTAGTGTATATGGAAATATGATTATTAGTGTATATTTATTATACTTTGTTATTTCATGTATACTTTGTTAATTCATGTAAACTTTGTTATTTCATGTAAACTTTGTTACTTGTTTAGAAATGATTATTAGTTATTGATTATTGTTTAGAAATGATTATTAGTTATTGTTTAGAAATGAATGTGTTAGAAAATTTTATAATTATATGCAAAATTTATTTATTATATGAATGAATGATTATTAGTTACTTGTTTAGAAATGATTACATGCAAAATTTATTTATTATATGAATGAATGTTGTCATTTGTGATTAATGCAGAGGATGTTTTACCATCAAGTGCTCTCAATGAGAGAAAAATCAAAAGCTATTGCGGACCAACTATTTGGATTCATTATGGACCAAGTTATAAGTCCACTAGGAGAGTACCACCATGACGGACGCGCTATCGCTCAATTGGACTCCCTTTCCGCTCCTTCTTCCAGTTCTGCTCGTTAATTGTAAATAACTTTTAAATGCTCTAACTTTTATATTGGCTGATCTCAAATGTTTATATGTGAATATTCGAGAAAAATGCAATCAAAGTCGGGTCAAAATCAATTGACAATTGCGATGACTTCAATCTTATCGCGTGAAAGATCGTGTACGACATACGACATATGACGCGCAGACACGTAGACGCGTAGATTTGTATATAACTAACCCAAATATCAAACATTTAAAAAAAATAACCAAAACAGCCTTTTGGTACCGGTTGGTAACACCAACCGGTACCAAAAGGTCCTCCCGTTACCAACCGGTACCAAAGGTACCCTTTGGTACCGGTTCTGGACCCGGTACCTAGGGGTGGGCACTTTTTTCCTGAAATCCGAGAACCGAACCGAACCGAAATGTCGGTGTTTCGGCGTGTTCGGTTTGGTGTCGGTTTCTGATTTTGCGAACCTCGGTACTCGGCGTTGGGGTCGGTTTCCACGTTCTGTACACCGAATAACCGAGGACACCGAAGTTTCAGCAGCCCACCACCCACCGCGCTTCTCCAACCTGCACCGGCCTTGGCCCACCTTGGCCCATGCAGCCCGCAACAACACACATGCACTCAATCGCAGCAACCTGCAGTCAGGCAGCCACAGCCCACAATCACAAACGCCCTCCAAATCTATCTGGGATGCAGCGAGCCATGGCGGCGGCGGCGGCTCATCGCGGCGCGACTCGCTCGCTCGCGAGCAGTGAGGGGCTTAGCAGGGGCGAGGAACGAGTATTGGGTCTGCGGCCGTACGGCGCCAGCGAACAGCGAGGTCACGAGGACCATGGTTGCGGCTTCACAGCGCGGGCGAGCGGCAAGCAGCATACTGCTTCGGCGCGCAGCGCGTGGCTGCGGCAAGGTGCCTGGCTAGGGCGACGAGCCGACGACCACGCTTGTGAGCGATGAGGATGTGAGGCACGGGTGAGTTGGCTTGCTTGTTGATTTTCCCTGGTCTGTTTATTTTGATTTGAGTCACTGCGTGAGGATTTTGGGAAGAATGAACATGAAAGCGTGAAGTTCGGTGAACACCGTACACCGAAGCCGAACTCGTCGGTTTCTCCATTTTACTTGCACCGATCGGTTTTCAAATTGCCAACACCGAACTTTATTTCCACCGAAGAAACCGAACCGAACTGGTCGGTTTTACCGAATGCCCAGCCCTACCGGTGCCAGGATCATCTGGAAGCATGAAAACAACTATGTCTTCAATGGGATGTGCCCATAGCATGGCTACAACATTGATATTGGCAAGAGATGAAGCCCATCTGAGTTTAGCTCGAGCTAAGGGAATATACCTGCTCATAGTTAGAGGGAATGCTTAGAAGGTCTAGTGGTTAGGTCTCCTCTTTTCTATTACTAGGCAAACATGTCTGTGCGCTGCTAAGGACGAATATCTGCGATTGTCAGGTCTACTGCCGTGAGCAAGCGAGCAGCCACACAGGTGACGTCAGCGCGGTGGCCTCTTGACATCTTTTAGCGACAACCTCCCTCCCATCTTCCTACACGATGATTTGGTTTTCAATTTTTTTATCTCAATCAAATTTTGTTCTCGCTGGATATCTAAAGATATTAATATGTGTTCTTGATAAGAGTTTGAAAGTCAGTCCCTTCATGGGTTTAGTTAGGCACCCACCAACCACTCTTATGGCAATCATATATTTTAGCCGTTGCCTGAATATTTTGCCGGCCGGCTGCCCTAAGAGCAAGTATAGTAAGGGGCTGTAAGTGGACTGAATGCTAAGGTGGAGGAGAGAGTAGAGGAGAGAGAAGGAAAGCAGGCTGTAAGTTTGCAGCCCGCTCAGGCACAAGAACCAAAAAATTCTGTGAGAGTAACAAGTAGGTCATGTATTAATAGTGAAGGCTTAACCGATATACGGATAGACTTAACCGTTATATGGATAGACTGAGAGATAAGCTGCAAACATCCATAGCTGCAGGCTGTATTATTAACCTTGCTCTAACCACCGCCGTCATCATCAACACTGTCTGCCTCTGATCCCTTTTGTTTGGTAACAATAAACAAAACACAACCCATCATTCATCCAAATGATTTCATTCAATGTCAATCGCACAGGCGCAGCCTATAGATGACACCTGTAGTGGACCAGAAACTACAGCACGGTCAACGGGGTTGGACCAAAATGTGGATCTGGATCAATCCAATCCTGCATTTCATCGAGGATCTTAGCTAGAGCTTCGCACGAGAATCAATGGAACGCACAGACGATGGACGGCAATCCCTGATGAAGGAGGCAATGGCCGCCATCTCGTTCGCCGCCTTCTCCCGCTGCACGCTGGTGCGGGCTTTCTCCAGGAAGTAGATGTGGTCCTCGCCGGCGGTCTCGTACAGCACGGCCTCCTCCCCGGCCCAGCACGCGCTCCGCCGCAGCGCCTCCACGTACCTCCGGCCCCGGTCCCTCATGTAGTCGTGCTCCGCCACGGTCACCAGCGCCCGGCGGCAGGCCAGCGCCGCCCACTCGCCCGCCGGCATCGCCAGCGGGTTGATGTACGGGTGGTCGATCCCGTACCGCCCCGCGCACAGGAAGGACCACACCCCCTCCGGTGTCTGCTGGACGTTCGGGTGCTCGCCGCTGCCCTCCGAGGGCACCAGCTCCTTCCCGCCGAAGTAGGGGTGCACGAGCACCAGCCCTTCGATCCGTGCGCCGCCGGGGAGCCCGCCGCCGCTCTTGCCCGCCCTGAGCGTCACGTTGTGCGCGATGTTGCCGCCGGCGCTGTCGCCCGCCAGGAAGACCCGCGCGGCGTCGCCGTGCGCGGCCAGCCAGGGGTCCAGATGCGGGGACCCGGAGCCAGCGCTGCTCGCCGCCGCGGCCCAGGTGAGCGCGGCCCACCCGTCGTCGTAGGCGGCGGGGACCGGGTGCTCCGGCGCGAGGCGGTACTCCACCGACAGGGCCACCACGCGGGCCGCGGACACGAGGGCGTTGAGGAACCGGGTGTAGAGCGTGGAGAAGGCCGAGCGGACCACGAAGCCGCCGCCGTGGAAGTAGACGAGGACCGGGAGCTTGTTGGGCGTGCCGAGGACGTCATTCGGGATGAACAGGCGCGCGGCAAGGCCGGCGTCGGCGTCGATGGCGACGTCCCTGGACGTGACGCCGGTGGCGGCGTCTGTCCCGGCGTCGGCTCTGGACGCGCCCATGAGGCGGTGGACGCGGCCGCTCTTGTAGCGGATGACGAGCGGCGACATGTCGAAGTCGACCTCGCTGTCCGGATCCATGGCGAGAGCGCCGGAGCCGGAGCCGCTGGTCTTGTGAAGCATTTTCTTTGTCCCTTTCGAAACTTGCAATCGCTCCAAAGTCTCACGGTGAGCGTGATTTAGCATCCTATCCTATTCCTATCACTGCAAAGTGCAAACCTGTCGAGTCAGTGCCTCAATGGTATGCATATCATATTCTTATCAAAGATTTAATTTTTTTTGTCCATCCTAATTAACAAATGTATTGGGTGAGTTAAATCCTACCTTTTTCGAAAAAAAAGCTCCTACCTCCTTTGTAAAAACCTTTCCCGTCTCCTTCTAGAAATTAAGGTGCTGTGGTGTGGTGTTGATGTTCTAAGTTAAGTTCTCTAATTTTAATTGAGTTTGTCAAAAAGACACCGAAAATTCAGTATACGTACATTTGTCCATATAGATAGTACATATATTTGGTTAAAATATTTTCATATAGATTTGTTCTATGTTATTAAACAAGTTTAATTTAAAAAATTAAAATGTTTTTCATTTTCCAACAGAGGATGAAACCGCAAGTAACATGTTGTACGAATCACATGGCCAACTATCCCTGGTCCAGGTATCGAGCTCACACCTAATTAAATACTCGACTTCTGTAGACATAATATAACGCATATATGTATATAACACATCCAATGCTACAAGCCGAGCTATGGGTTAAGTTTATTACGGTGGGACTTATTTATTCGGTTCAAGATCTCGACGACCTAGATCGGGTACTCACATCTCTAATTTCTGCATTTTTGCTGAAATGAGCGACATTATTCTCCGCTCAATGACAAATGGACATCATGACTGTGACGAACCGCCCAAATTATTTTGATTAAACCGAGTTATCATCCTTTGACCGACCCGATTTAAGCAAAATAATCCTGGTAGTCCCCGGTACGCATCTCGAGCATCGCCCAGGAACAACATGCATACCATTTTTACACCTCATGGCGACCATCACATGGATACAAAAGAGAGCAAATTTTAAACATTGATTGGAAGGAGGAAAAAGTGAGCTGAATTGGTAGCCACTAACATCACTATAATATCTCATCTGGGAAATAGAAGTAGCTTCGGAATAATCTAGTGTATTGAAAATGAGAGGACTAGAGAGGATTCAAGATCGTGTACCGGTGGAATTTTGTATCATGTCACTACCGCATGCCCGAGCACCAGCGCGCACCTAGCGGCACAACCATGTGGCTGCAGCCCACATAGAGCCCTAGGTTCCATCGCGGCACTATGGGTCACATGGTATGACACCACCACAAGCAAACCACCGATAGCAAATAAATGCCACATGTCACTAAAGAACATACTCTCTAAATTTTGGACAGCGGGAGGTGGTCTAATAAGTGGATAATTTATGAGAAAATTATTTGTGAATGAGATACCAACTTGTTGATAGAATGAGAAAGTTAGAACAACTCATGGAAAAGAATTGGAAAGCAAGAGTGTCTAGTGTCAATATATTTTGCACTGCACAATAACCAACATAAAAGGATGCATGCAACATGAGTATGACTATATTACCGCAATCCTAGCTACGCGTTGTTCTCACATTCATCAATCACTCTTAATTCAGCAAACCTACCACCCACATAAACTCATTTTAAGCTCTAAAGTATACATGGTGTGACCAAAAAGTAGATATCAAAGCATGTGGACATGGTGCTCTAAAAATTTCAGCAAGCAAGCCTGTTCATAATATTAAAATGGGCATCATACATCACTACTCAAGCTAGTAAAACCTAAGTCTAGAACAGATTATAACATGAATATATTAAATGAGCTTGCTGAAATTTTCAAATCGCCACCATCCATATGCAATCCACGGGTCAAACCATAAGAATAATAATTTATAGAGATATTGGGCTAGAAGCACATCGAACACTCATACTTACTCACATCTAGTCATTTTCATACCTTAAAACCTTATTAAGAACTCAAGCCTTAACCTTCACTAACCGATTCAAGTATAAGGCATCTATGGGTGATCTAGGTTAGCCACGGTTCAATAAAACCTATAGGGCAAGCTTCTTAATATAAATACGCTAATTATCGCATTATGAGATAGCAAGTAGAATTTTGGAAGAGAGTAGACCAAGGTGAGGTAAGATAAATCTGGACTTTTCAACAAGGTTTAGGCAAGATACAAAAATTGAAATAGCACCAAGATGAAGGGACATTTCCTACGCATCCATAACCAAGATTGATAAGATAAGTTAAGAGAAATTATATTTAATGGTTAAGCAAAAGGAGAGATAGCTCTAGGAAAGGTAAGTAATAAAAGAGAAATATACACTCAGAGCTTGAAAAAATATTTTTGAGGTACTAGTAGGTTATTAAATGTATGTTTTTCTCTTTTATTTACCCATCTAACTAAGCTATCTAAGTTTCTCTCCATAACCAGCTCTGGTGCCAATCTGTGAGGAACCACCCAAATTATCTTGATTAAACCTTTGACGACCCAATTTAAGCAAAATAATTCCGGTAGTCCCCGGTACGCATCTCGAGCATCGCCTAGGAACAACACGCATACCGTTTCTACACCTCATGGCGACCATCACATGGATACAAAAGAGAGCAAATTTTAAACTTTTGAATACAAGTCTTGAACATATTACAACCTCTCAAGTTAACCACTACATCTAAAACTAGAACATGAGAGCTATACTAAATAAAGTGGAGATCTTAACTAACTTAGATGTAGCCTAGGTCTAGGTGTAGCTATCCTATCATATTTTTCTTAGGTTGAGAGTTAAATGCAGCAAGAAAGATAGAGAATATTAAAAGGCAATAATGATGTCCTTGCCCATAAGACACCACTTAAATAAGCTTGAGTGACTTCCACCGTCCATCCACATTGCCGGCTCCGGCGGGATGAAAGTGGTCATCACTCCTAAGAGGGAAACCTGCAAAACAACTTAACGGCAACATCGTAAGTACATTTCGTACTTGCAGAGCTTATCCACAATACTATAAATTTGATGGATGCATAAGGCTAGTCAAGTTTTAACTTTAGATAATAAAAATGCGAGCGGAGTTTATCAAGTGAATAAGCAAAAGACATGGCATGTACCTTTCTATATCAATCACCAAACAATTGCATAAGTAAAGTGATCATGTTTATGAGCTCAATCTTCCATGAACTCTCATCCGACAACTTATGTTGACGCGAACCTCATAGAGTGTGCCCAGTGACCGAGAGCGCGACTATTGCAATATATTAATACCCTGTAGGGGTGTACAACTAGGACCACATGGAACAAGGCTTTCCACCATACCCTAGGCCAAGGGTAAGCGTCGGCTCATGCCCCAACCTTTTATATACCCGCCCCAACCACCCATACCGGCGCCCGGTAATGGATAGATGTCCTAGAATCCGCTAGCTACACCTCATCCCAATCCGGACATACCAGACGGGTGATCCAGGTGACTTATACTACTTAGCTTAGATTGCCAATGCAAGTATGTGGTTTGTATGAATAAGTGCTCAAGAGACCGGCGACAATCAATATCCTTAACTGACTTAGCAAGTCTCCACACTTGCTCAAGCCCTAAGTCATCATTCATAGTTGCTCATCTTTTAACCATTCATAGCTACTAGATATATGACATTACCAAACACCCTATAGCTCGCAAGTGGTGGTGACCTTGCCACCTCTTGACTTCTACCGGGTTAAGCATGGCTAAGTAATTTATCTCGAGAATTCTAACATTCATACTCCCCTAATTAAATTGGGCTAAGACCAAGTGTGTACACGACTAGTAGGTTCTACTTCATTGCATATGTCTAGACAGAGCTAAGCCCATGCATAACCATTAATAAATAATAATAATTCACATTCAAAAATTAGAGTTGAGATATATTGGTACCTGTCTGAGTCGGTGCTCCACGATCACGACACTCTGGAACGTCATGCCCTAGAAATTAAGCGAATGCATGAATTAGAGAGGATGGCATGGATGCATATGTATATGAGATGCAATGATTCATGAGAGAAATAGGAATAACATAATTCCAGGTCATCAAAGAAGCAATCAAGAAATGGAATTATGTCACACAAGCATAGCATAGCATGAAAGTGCCAAAAAATTAGTCATATATGTCAATATAACTTTACTTACAACATAAGGTTGCCATCACTACTTAGTTTTGCTACTTTAGTTATCATAAGCACTAATGGTAATTTAACTTAATCACAACCTATATCAAACTTGTGAGATATTTCACCCTTGATATCAACATTAATTATCAAGACCAACATCATCATTCTAGTTTATTTCATAAGTATCTAACTCTAATCATCATAGCACATTTATTTTATAACTAGACCCATGAAGCTATAACCCAAATGAGCACAATTAAATTGAGCATACCATTTGTAAGTTAACATTCACTCAAACAATGTATTCAAAGCTACTTCTAATTCATTATTTTGAAACTATAGATGAAGATCACCCAAGGTTAACTAAACTAGATCCTAAGACATACATGAATCTAATATGTATTGTTCAACTTACTAGTCCTAGCCAAGCATATTAGTATAAGCTGCACCAATCTATTATCACATCATGAGATTTGTCCATTCTAAAAAGTAAAGCATGGCTATAGAAATCTAAAAAAATTAGGTTCATAATTTAGGAGCTCAAATGAATTTATTGTGAACACCATAAGTTAACTAGGTTTTAAATAAAATGATTAAACTGTACTAAACTAGAGATAATTGATGCACACAAACACCTTAACTAGATAATACATGTCATTAGGAATCTACCAAAATTGATTTCACAATTTTTGGACTAACAGAGAATTAATTAACTATTAAACAAGATTAAAGCATATTTAAATAAACTAGAAAATAATATAATTATTTTAGAGGCAAACAACACAATTTGTTTCATACTAATCTGAGCTATATTCAATTTTATATGAATTATGCAAGATGATGCATGTTTATGTGATAAAACAAAAAGGCTGATCGGGCTGTCGCTATAGTACCTGCGGGCCGTCTACCCTTGGTAGGCGGACTGTCCACCATACAAGTGCGGAGCGAGGTTCAGAAACAACCCCATTCTGTGTGGACGAAGGAAATTGAATTGCAGACCATCCGCTAGTGAAGGGCGGACCGTCCGCCGTTAAAAATCCGGGAGACGTGAATTATTGAATAGGTTCTGTGTGGAGTTTGGGGATGAATCACGGACAGTCCGTGGGAGAAGGGCGGACCGTCCGCCTTATAAAACCGAGAATCATGACTGCGTGAGGAGTTTCTATATCGTCGGGACCGCGGCTCGTGGACTGTCCGACCCCAGGTCGCGGATCGTCCGCGTGCCGGCCGAGACTCACCGGCAAGGTCGCCGACGGTGGTTCCGGCATCGGTTTTGAGTGCGGTTTGTTTCTATAGCTTCCTTAGGTGATGGGGAACTTGTTTTGGGTTGGGGATTTGACATGCATGAGAGTATTGGAGCTCGAGGTCAACAATGGTGATTTGGCCATGGATGGGTTATAGAGCTTGATTAAAGGCAAAAGAGAGAGAGAGTGAGCGGCGATGGGAGCTCACCGGCGACGAGTAGAGCATGAGCAAGGGGCCGCTTCTTGGCGTAGGGTGGAGTTGGAGTAGATCGAATCAAGTTCATCCATGAGAGCTTGGAGAAGATGATGTAGAGGAGGAAGAAGCTTGGGGGTGGCCTTCTCCTTGGTCTCCAGTGAGGAAGGGGTGGGCGAGGTGATGAAGTAGCTCACCGGCGGCGTTCTTCGGTGATCCTCCAGCCAACTCTAGCGAGGGATGGTGGATTTGGTTGGGGATAGGGAGTTCTCCCTCAATGGCTTGGGTTGGAGAAGAGAACAAGGAAGAGAGAGGAGCTTCTGTTGTGAGAGGGAAGAAGAAGGAAGGGGTAGATGGCTAGGTGAGCTGGAGGACAGGCGGGGTCCCGCGGGTGGCGTGTGGCGCACGTGCTCCGTGAGCACGACACACACACAGATGTTCCCTGCGGACAGTCCACGGTAGAGGGGCGGACAGTCCGAGGGAGAAAAATCATGTAACTTTCTTGGTTCTGTACAGAAAGTTGCTTCTTTCCTCCATCTACCAAAGTTGGTCTTCCAAGCCTCCAAAAATTCCTCCGATTTTTGTGTTGATACTAGAACTCAAGAGCAACCCATTTTGCTTGGAATTGGTAGAAAATCTTTTGTAACTTTGGAATGAAAATTCTTCCCGGAATGGTTTCCTAAAATCTGGAAAAATTACCTAAATTCATAATATGGAAAGTACTAGTTTACCATGTAAATTACCAGCATAAATTGTATATGGAAAATGCAAGTTGCTTCATGATGCATATGTTTTTATTTTATTTACTAATTGGATTCAAATCGAAATGCATTCAATCAAGCTCAACAATTTCATAATTGCAAACAATTATGCTCATGATGCAATGCTTAACTTGTTCATTACAATTGGGCCATTACACTGACCATCAACATAATCTATTGGCCTAATATTTTGGCGATGCCAACAGAGGTTCGGTTAGAGTGTGTGTATTCATAGATACAAGTGTATGCGTATATATGCAACAATATGTGTCTATAGTTTCACAATAGTATTCATCAGTTCGAAAAAAGAAAACGCATATTCATCTAGTGCTGATAGCATGCCATGAAACAAGCAAAACCACAAACTACAAAAGCAAATTTATTTTCCATTCGGATCCAAACAGCCACTAAAAAGTTCCAGTGGTTAAATCAGTTGTCTCAAGTTGTAGAGCTTGCTGGCTCACATGGTAACTGTGTATATATAGGTTATGCGGGCTGTGGCTCGCAGTCGCAGACTTTATTGATATGCATCCACGAATGCAACATGTTTTGTTTTTATAGGCTCGGGCCACACACAAGCCTTATCTACAATTAGCAGCCCAATACAAGGGCCGCCCCACCAAAGCTACAATCCGTAAATTTGTTCTTTTAATCTCTCCTACTGAAAAAGTTTCACCGGTTCTTGACTCCACCTCCACGTTTCACCTCTGCGTTTCACTCCATTCACACGGTTAGTCTGTTCCGACACGTGGGCCACCTATTGTGTTGTGTGTGAACGCCGCAAGACTGCATTCTGCATTTCTGCTTTGGCAACGTATCCTATGGAAATCAATTTCGTGTGCAAACTATGCAAACTCCAATCACAACCGCTGGATCCCATCCCAGGGCCAGATAGAGAGGTGGGGAATTTTAGCACTTAAACCCTCCCACCATTAGTTTTGCTAATCACAATTTTCCTAAAACCCCCCTCCAAACCAAACCTGGGACGGAGGGATCCAGCGGGGGCGAATCGTTGCCGCCTGGACTGGGGCGCCGCGAGTTAACGGCGACGCCGCTCTCCTGCGAGCAAGGGCGACCGCCGGCAAGCCTGCCGCCTCTGTGCCCCCTGCCGCTTATGTGCGTGATGTCCCTTGCTGATATTTTGCATAACAGTAGAATGAATTGTTTTTTTATGCACAGCAAGAAAAAAAGAATCGTTTGCAATCACCAATACTTCACGTTATATATTCTGATTGGATTAAAGGAAAATAATTTCGCCATGCTTCAAAAAAATATATATAGTACCATTGTGAAACTACAACCTGGCTAAAATGAATACGAAACCTACACTGATCTGGTTACAGCTTATATGGAGAAGGTAGCCAAAATAAATAGTTTAATTGTGTTACCATCTACATATAAGAAACACCTACACTCCATACATCTACAATCAGCCAACAACATTATTTGGGCAATTTCGTGCATCATGATCCGATACAATTTGCTTGCATTTTCCACACTTCCGTTTTCTTGGTACCTTCTTCTCCTTGCTCTTCTTCATTCTTTTGCATCACCCTTTAGACATGATATCAGTTGATGGATGTATCTGGACTTCATGTGGAATTTTGCCACCAAGGAATGTTTCAAACTCATCCTGTTTACTAACTATAGCAGCAGGAACGATCTTTTGGAGAGGTTCTACTAGGTTTGATAAACTAGAACACAAAAAGTCAATCGCTGGTTCAGAGTTCTTGGCCATTTGGATTAGATCTTCAAACTTGTTGCGTGAATCTGAATTTTTTTTTGCATTGCCACCTCCATAGGATCTTTAGCCTTTTCGTCCAGAAGGTTGCCTTCATCATCAAAGAACACTTCTCTGCGAAATCAAATATCTGATCAACACTATAACCATACAAAACAAAACAGTCATACAAAAAAAAACAAGGGGTAAAAACTCACCTTTTACATTTTCTCCCATCTCTTCATAATATAAGACGATGGTATCTCATTTTGCTTCTCAGCTCTAAGCACTTGTATGATATGACGACATGGGATACCGTAGGACTCGTATAATTTACAGGAGCACATACCAAACATGTTTGATTTGTTCATCTGAACAACTCGATCTTTTCCAGATTGGCTGCTAATGGTGAAACATTTTATATCTTCACACTCTGAAATACCTTGAATAATGCAATGGTCTCTTGCAACTACTATTTGTTTCTGAAATTTTAAGAAAACTTCATGTGTGTAAATCACACTACATTGCTTCTCAATGCCCCATGGTGTCATCAATTTAGGAGTGCTGTGAAGACTTGTATTATCGGCTAGCAAATCCTCTTGACGCTGGCACTCCAAAGCTGTGTCAAACCTTAGCCAAAACTCAACAAAGGTCAACTTTCTATGAATGAAATGATTAAAAAAAGAATTTGCACTCTCCGATCGTGATGTAGTCCTAAGCATTCGTGCTAGAGGTATGTCCAAAAAGTATACCAGAATCCATGATTCGCGAATGGCAAACCTAGTGGAAAACCAATCATTTCCCATGAGTCCATAAACTGTTATGATAGAATTCCATTGTGATACAAAATTATCTGAATTATCGGTCCCCCAAACACACTTGTTTAGTCTTTTCCAAAAATCTTCATCTTCTCTTATAGAGGGCCCGACCTTCTCAGGTACCTTTTCCATGATATGCCACATGCAAAATCTATGAGCTATATCTGGTAGAATCTCAGCAATAGCAGCCTTCATACTCGCATTTTCATCTGTTGTGATTAGATGAAGTGCTACTCCACCCATAGCCTTAAGAAAGGTCTTAAACAACCATACATATGACTCGATCTTTTCATTTGCTAAGAACGCTGCCCTAAGGAAAACACTTTGCAAGTGATGATTGACTCCTGTAAATGGCACAAATTTCATGTTATACTGGTTGGTGGTATATGTTGCATCTTCCGAAATCACATCACCAAAAACACTATAGTTTTTCTTGCATAAAGCATCTGCCCATAATACACGAACAAGTCGTCCTTGTTCATCCACCAAAAAGTCATAAAAGAAGGCAGGATTTACTTCCTTCTTTCGCTCAAGTTGTGCCACAAATATTTGTGCATCTGCATCCTTGATTTTGGTTCTGAGGTCACGGTAATAATTTTGCAAATCCCTCTTTGTGCACCCAACATTCTCAAACCCACCCTCACTGACATGGAGAAGTCGATATGCCTGTGAGGTGCCAATGCTAGCCTTATGACAATTGAACAAAGTACTCTTAGCCCTCTCACTGACTTTACGATTGGATCTTAGCAAATGCCTCTTATCTGGCGACACAAAACTATGGCTGTGCTCCTCAACCATTGAAGCTATTGGATACTTCTTGTCACTGTCAAGCTTGACAACAATATGTGCTGGACAACCACATCTGGTTTGCATCAGAATCGGTGTCTTTCTTTTTTTTCCAGATTCATCACTAGCATTTGTTACGTTCTCCTGACTGTACCCTTCCCTTGAACAATAATACCTCTTAAATAATATTTCCTCATTTTCCTTCTTGTGCTGACCAACACGAACAGAGAAACCAGCTTCATGTGCATACGACTTGTAGAATTTCTCCACATCTGTGAGAGTATCAAAGATCATTCCATCCACTGGCTTCAATTGTTCTTTGGAATTTGTGTTTTGCCTGTGTCACTTGTTGCCTATAGAAGTGTAAAAATTGTATGATCAACAAACCAAGCAGAACTAGTACTGTGTTCAATTGTTCTTTGCAACTTACTGCTATACTCGGAAAAGATTTTGTCCGTGGTGTGCCTAGATGTTCAAGGTAGGCTCCAACTCCTGCGTCGATGGCCTCAATGGAGACAGAATCAACGGTGATCTCCATGGTGGCGGCGGCGTCGATCTCCATGGCTGCGCCTGGACACATGAATGAATCACCCGTACGTACATTTGTATAGACATGCACTATTTCTATGATTGAATCACCCGTACGGACGTACCCATACCTGAACTCCAAAGCTGAGAATCCATGGCTGCACTGGCGGCAGAGTCCATGGCGAGCCTAGACGTGGGGTCGGGAAACGACGAGAGGAGGTGACCAGGGCGTGGTGGCTCGCCGCGGCTCGAGCGATCCATGGCGGCGGCGGCGACGAAGTGCAGGCGGCGGCCAGTCCAGGCTGGTGTCCTTCACTCCAGGGGGCGGCGGTCAGTCCAGGCTGGCGTCCTTCAGTCCAGGGGGCGGCGGCCAGTCCAGAGGGCGGTGGCCAGTACAGGCGGCATGGCGGCGTCGAATCGCCTGCCCGCGACGCGAGGGGAAACGGAGCCCCCGCTAGATCCCTCCGTCCCAGGTTTGGTTTGGAGGGGGGTTTTTAGGAAAATTGTGATTAGCAAAGTTAATGGTGGGAGGGTTTAAGTGCTATAATTTCCCACCTCTCTATCTGGCCCTCGGATGGGGATCCAGCGGTTGTGATCGGAGTTTGCACAGTTTGCACACGAAATTGGTTTCCATAGGATACATTGCCTTCTGCTTTCGCCCAAATCTGCGGCACCGAAACCGCGTTCCGCAACGGTGGGGACCTCCCCTGCTCCTCCACGCTGCTGCCGCTGCCCATCGCTGCGGACCCTCTGCTCGCCGGTGAGCCATTGTCATCGTCATCGAGGAGGCGTGCTAACACCATGGCTACGGCTACAAGGACTGAGGACTCAAGGAGGGAGGCGGCGATGGTTGTGACTTTGACAATGGAAGCATGGTCGCTCCGTGCGCGAGATGCAGGGGGTGGGAGATCTGCGGCGAGTGTGGACTGAGGAAGGGGAGCGGGACCAGGCGGAGGAAGGATTCGGCAATGGCGCGAGCAGAAGAAGTGGAGCGGAACAGGAGGAGAGGAAGACAAACATGGAGGGGAAGACTGCCAACGAGGTGGGAGAAGGAGAACAGATGAATCACAGACTACTCCCTTACTGCCCATATCTCCTGCCATGTGAGGATCAGGGGAAAACTAGAGCACGGGAACAAGGAAAAACAAGCAGATCACAGGAACACAGGGGAATTCGGCAGATTCAGAGCAGCTTCTCCCATAAATCACAAGATCAACTTAGGACTTACAGGAATTATTCGCCAGAGAGACGATGCTTGCTACTCTAAATTACCTAGGGTTCATACCCATTGTTCCAAATGGCCGTTCCCGATCGGAATCAGAGCCTATATGTAGTACAGGTTCATTACATTAAGCAAAACATTAAGAGTAAACACTGTTTAACGCCCGGCAACACTATTAAGCTTCATCTTCGATTTGTGGCCGTCCGATGCTCCGCGAATGACAACGATGAAAGCCGGTGAACTGTTATGTTAGACGCCGACTCTACTGTAGCTTCTATCTCTGAATGTGATACTGAATAACTGAATGGAGATGGTTGCTTGACAAAGCCCCCCCTTTAGCATCCTTGTCCTCAAGGATGGATGGATGGAAAGAGTTTCCTGATGAATGTCGCGTCTTCCCATGTTGCCTGTTCTGCTGGTAGGTTGAGCCATTTGATTAACCACTGAACTACAGGTTCATTGTTGCGTGGGATCATTCTCCTCTCCAGAATTGCGGACGGTGCCACTTTAATGTTTCCATGATCATCTATCAGAGGTAACTTAGGATTTGGTACTTCTGTTGTCTCCAGATGCTTCTTAAGCTGACTGACATGGAAGACGTTATGTAATGTACAACCCTCTGGTAACAGTAACTTATAAGCAGCATTACCAATCCTTTCCAAAACTCGAAATGGTCCATAAAATTTAGAATGCAGTTTGAGAGAGCGGTGTGTACTCAGTGAAGTGTGCCTGTAGGGTTGAATTTTCAGATACACCATGTCCCCTACATTGAATTCCCTTTCAGAGCGATGCTTATCAGCTTGTAACTTGATTCTTGCTTGAGCTTTCGCTAAGTTGTCTCTGATCACTTGAGTAGCCAATGTTCTATTCTTCCACTGTTCGTTGTCATTCAGTTCAGGACAGTCAGGCATAACCACTTCTGCAATCATAGGAGGAGGAAACCCATATAAAGCTTGGAATGGTGTCATCTTGAGAGAAGTGTGGTAGGATGTGTTGTACCACCACTCTGCCATAGACAGCCAGTAATGCCACTTCTTTGGACCATTAAAACACATGCATCTTAAGTAATTTTCCAGGCATTGGTTTACTCTTTCGGTCTGACCATCAGTTTGAGGATGGTATGCTGATGTCAGGTGAAGTTGAACACCTAATGCCTTGAATAAATTTTGCCACACAGTACACTACTACAAAAAATATTTGTAAGAGCCAGGGGTTTTTTTTAGGGGCGGACTAAAAGGCGACGCGCCCCTACAAATGCATAAACGCAACTGTAGCTAAGGGCCGCCCCTACAGAACGATTTACAGGGGCGGGTGACACCATGAGCCACCCCTGGAAACGGCCATAATTTGCAGGGGCGGGTGGCCCCATGACCCGCCCCTGTAAATAGCACTTTCTAGGGGCGGGCGATGGGATGGCCCGCCCCTGCAAATGCTACCCTTTCCAGGGGCGGCCCATGCCATGACCCGCCCCTGTAAACTCATTATCAGGGGCGGCTCGCCCCATGAACCGCAACTGTAAATAGCATTTTCAGGGTCGGGCAATGGCGTCAACCGCCCCTGTAAATGCTGTTGATTCCAGAGGCGGCCCATGCTATGAACCGCCCCTGAAACTCATTATCAGGGGCGGCTCGCGCCATGAACCGCCCCTAGAAGTGTTGCACTGTACATAAAGCGAGAGGCCTTCTTCCCCAACCTGACAAGTGGACTCCAAACCGAAAAAGGAGGAGGAGGTGCTACCCAAATTTCCCAAGAAAAGTGAAGGACAAGTGGAAGGTTTGTCCCCTCATTAGGAGTTGAGTTGATGCTTATCCTATGACTATTCTTAAGCTTATTGCATTGATTATATGGCTCAATTAGATCTCCATGGTAGTACCTCTAGCTAGATCTAGATCTCCATGGTAGTACTTGGCCGATTGGACCCCAATTAAGCTCAACCTTTTGGATGGAACTAGGTTAGTGAAGTAGGAGAAGATGATTCTCTCATTAATTTGCCTCGGTTTTGACTTTTTAGCCTCATTCATGGATGGGGATTTCTTGGCTCGTCCCCGCTGCCTCGGCGCCCACCTCGCTCTCCGGCTGGCGAGGGTTTTTTCTTGGCTCGCCCCGCCTCGCCGCTCGCGCTCGCCCCGCTGCCTCCGCCCAACCCCGGCCAAGCATTGCCGCCCGCGGCGATGGAGGAGATCAATCGCGCTGAGGCCTCGTCGTCGTTGCGGAGAAGACTGGAGGCGCCGGTTCTTGCGACCTTCTTCGCGCTGATGGACCTGCCGGAGGAGCTGATTACCCAGATCATCCGTCGCTACATCTTTGATGGCGGGGAAGCATGGGCCATCACTCAGTACATGACCCTTGGTCGGGTCTGCCACACCTTCCGCGTCATCTGCCACTCCCCCGAGGTACTCCAGCGCTTATCGTTCCGTATGCTTCGCGAGTCCTGCGCGCGTTTGCCCACCTATATCAGGTCACCCATCCTGCGGCGCTTGCTTGATGCCAAAAATCCGGGGGCCATATACTACGATGGGTTGGAGCTTTTGTTGCGCCGCCGCCGGAGCGACGGGATGCAGCAAGTCAAGCGGGCCGCTGACATTGGGCACAATTGTGCTGCTTACTTCTTGGCGATGCTGCAGTACCGTAGGAACCCCGCGGACCCTGATGCACTGGCGGTGCTCCATCGCATCAGCGGCGGCCCGTCGCCCCCGCATGGCCGGTGGGAGAACCGTGGCCTGGCGCTGCTGCGCTACAATGTCAGGCAGGACCTCCACCGCATTGCGTTCGAGTGGTGTCTTCTTTACCGCGACGATGACACAGACCTGCAGCCACAGGATCCTCACGTCTGCACATGGTCGCACTGCAGGCGCTGGGCGGATGGGACGCATATCATCCTGTACTGCAGCCCGCAGTGTCGCATCCGTCATGAGTTCGACCTCTGGACGCGGAACTTCAGCAGCGGTGTGTGTTACGCCGTCAGCAAGATGTGAGACATGTCCCTGGCGTTCTCGCTGGAGCGCAAGTGATGGTATGCTTCTGTCGTTAAATGTAGTCATCGAACTTTGTAAATATATCTATGAACTTGGTATGTTATGGTATGGTATGGTCACTGTTATTTTGGTGATGTGCGTGATCAGATGGCATGACCAAACTGATGCATGGTTGATGGTTGTATGTGAATTGGAGAAATTAATGTGCTACCTCTTTAGTTATGTCTTTGAGTTTCGTGCTACCTCGCTTAAATATGTATGATGTTGCAAGTATGATTCGAAACAGGGCATTATGTGGAGTGTGAACATTTCGAATGCTTAAGTTTCCTAACTCACAGTTTTATACGGTGACCCTACAGAAAAGCCTCACCGTACGAAAGCCCATTCATCCTATGGTCACAAGCAGCAGTTATATAGTTAGGCCGCGCACAGTTTGATCCGGTGGTTGTAATATAGTGTGGAGCGGATGATCCTGTGGTCATCTGGTGGTTAGATCAAAAACGCGCTGCATTCTTGTTCGCCATTTCCAGGGGCGGCTGACCGTCACCCGCCCCTGGTAATGGACTCCTCTATAGAAACTGGAGCGACTGGGGGACTTCAGACAGGCTGCCGAAATTTTTCGTGCCTTCCCGCCCTCCGGCCGCGCCGCCGTCATCCCCCGCCGCGCTCCTCCGGCCGGCCCTCCGCACCCCTGCGACCCTCCGCCTCGCGCGCGCCACTGCCTCTCCGCGCTCCGGCCGCCTCCCCCTCCCGCAAGATCCACCACCGCCGCCGGAGCGACCTCTCCGCTGACGCGGCCTCCACCCCCCCGTCCCCCGGGCGTCCCCGAGTTGGCATCCTCCGCCTTTCGCCCGCCGGGCCGGGCGCGCCCTGCTCCTGCTGCGGCCACACCTCCCCTCCCCGCGCCAGCACGGCCGGCCGTCCTCGCCGGCCGCCGTCCACGACCGCTCGCCGCCCCCCTGTGCCGCTCCAGTCGAAGGTGAGAGGAGGTCCTCCATCATGCAACTAAGTGCTCGATGAAATGCTTAGCAAGTGCTTGATGTATATATGATACACATGTGTATGAAAAGAACATTTTTTCTATCAATAATGTGTTTACATTTACCGTTTTAGTTTAACATATTTTGTGTTTTTGATTGTCACATGTGATTTCATCTAGAGGATGGATGAGCCATCGTCAGCCAATCATGATGATCATGAGAATGGGTTCGACTTGGACTTGATTGGGTCCCAGACCCAGTGGGACGGTGATGATGTCTTTGAGGATGACCATGAAGGAGAAGATTCCGGGGATGAGGAGAACCGGAAAGATGGAGATGGAGCGGACCTCAAATAGGACAAGGCGCGTGGGTAGGCGGCGTGTGGATGGACCCTCTTAATCCACACCCCACTGAACCTCGTGTAGGTCGTACGGAGACAGAGCTTGACCCGAATTTCGATCCGGCTAGTGAGGTAACGGCGATCCCTACTGATCTGTTTTCATGTACATTTTGATTGGATAGATGAAATGATATGTACTGACGACTCTTATGATCGCGTTAGGTGCCTCGTTCTCCGGTAAGGAAAAGGAGATGCCGCCGACGTGGAGTAAGCCCCCCCACAAGCAGAAGAAATTGAGTTGGAGTCATCAGCGCTAGAGGCTGAAGTCACCACCACAACCAGTGAACCTAAAAAAAAGGGGGCCAACGAGGCAGAAACAAATACCCCACAGGCACCTGGATGGTTGCATAACTGAGCCCATCAGGAGAGGTTAAGAACCCTCCAAAAGTTCGTGCAAAGTTCCGTAACGCCCTTGGAGCAATAATCAGAACAAAGGTGCATGTGGACCCAACGATCCAAGATTGGTCAAAGGTGCCTGAAGGGAAAAAAGTGGAGATGTGGCAGCTCATTGCTAAATCATTCAAGTTTCCTCGCAACACCGACATGGAAAAAGTACGTGCGCGCACCTTGATGAATTTGGGCGAATGTTTCAGCCGCTGGAAGGGTGAACTGAACAAGTTAGTCCAGGATGGCAAGCCGAAGCCTGAGGGTTACAATATAACAGATGCACAGTGGGCCGAGTTCATACGGCAAAAGACCTCTCTGGATGCTATAGCCCTAAGTCAGAAGCAAAGAGAACTGGCATTGAGAAACATTCATCGAGTTCGCCTTGGGCCGGGTGGTTACATTGGTAAGGCCGAGTTGTGGGCGAAGGAAAGACAGGATGCAATAGCCGCTGGGCAACCGGACCCTTTTGTAGGCGTGGACGAGCGCGCCTTCTAGTGGATTAAAGGGAGGGAGGGATGCCCGGAGGGGGAGAAATTGGTCTTCCCACAACCTGAGACTGAGGTAGTGGGGGCGAAGATTCTAGCACTTGCTGAAGCACAGAGGAAAGGCGAGTATGTTCCGAATAGGGACAATGATATGCTCAGCGAATCCCTTGGCACGAAAGAGCATGGAGGCCGGATCAGAGGCTTGTCGAAACACTTGACCTTTAAGGACGGGTTCAGTAATGATAGGCAGAGGTACAGGCGACACAATCGGTACAAGGATCAAATTAAAGAAGCGGCGGAGAAAGCATTGCAAGCAAGATTTAATGAATATTTCACGGCGGCATTTGCGGAGCACCAGCAACGACAAATGATGAGCCAACCATCATTAAATAATAACTCAATGATGCCGCTGCCGCCGCCGCCGCCGCCCGCTCCCTCAACCCTTTGTCGGTGTAGTGTTGCCTCTACGTCAGCACAACCATACCCGGTAGATGCTATAACTGTTGACACTCCTTGCTCGTTGCACATTCCGATAGGCAGAAGTGGGAAGACAAAGGAGGCTGCCAAAGGTGTGGCGTTGGTGGTGAGCAATAGTCCTGGGTTAGGGGGACAGCCTATCCCGCCATTATATGCATGGGTAAGAGTGCTCACAATTACGGATCCAAGACATGATGATCACTTCTTAGACTTATCCCTTGATGAGGCATTGAAACCTTGGGACAAGCCGTAGGAAAGAATGCACCGTGGCATAAACGAGATATCATACTGGAACCTCCGCCACCTGAAGATCCTCCCTCACTCACACCTTGCTCCCAGAGGATGCTGACACCGGCACAAGTTCATGCTAAGAACACACAAGAGCATGTGCCACAGCAAGAAATTGTGGCCACCACTATCTCCAACCCGTCAACTCCACAGGTACAACAGGAGGCTCAACACCCATCACCACAAGTACAGCTGGAGGAACACCACCAATCAGCACAAGTACACCAGGAGGAACACCCCCAATCACCACAACTACACCAGGATGAACACCCCCAATCACCACAAGTACACCAGGAGGAACAACCCCCATCACCAGTGCAGCAATATGAGCCAGAGATGGTCATAAAGTTGCCAGCACGACCGAAGCAGTTAATGGGGTCGGTGCCACGGGTGATAAAGGCATACAAGAATACAGAGCCTGAGGTTGTGAACAGGTGGATGACAGCCAACAAAGGCACAAACAAGAAGCTGACTCCGACAAAAAAAAAGAACTAGAAAGGAAGCAGTGGTGACTGGACCGGGGTTTTCCAAGCCTCGTACAGACACTGATTTCGTTTATAAAGTTGGGGTTCATGACATACCAGATTTGCCAGATTGCCCGCAGAAATTCGTGTATGGCAAAGACTTGCTACCCGGGTGGGCTCTTCATGATTGTCCTGGTGAAATGCAGAAGTTCCATAGTTGGTACCGCAGGGCATGCACCCTAGGTCCCACAACTGTATGGGCACGGGTCGATGTGGATGTGTTTGGTTGCAATAGATGGGAAAACCGAAGTACAGACATAGTCATGGATTTCGATGACTTCCATGCAATGTACCGCTTGCAAATGATGGAGCTAAGCCCCATGAGACTGTGGTGTATGTAAGTGGTTCATCTCCATACACCATGTATATATGCATATGGTACTGGCCTTTGTAGTCTCAAAATGAATTCTTTTGCGATGTGTTGTGCAGGATGCAAGGTCGCCTCGCAATGGATTCGAAGACCAAGGTTGGGTATCTTGACCCTTTTATTATTTGCAAGGCTAGGTGGGACTTCCCCTCAAGTACCCGGACGACGCCGAAGATCTAAAGGACTGTAAGACGCACAAGGAGAGACAAAAGAAACGAAAGGAGCTTTCCATTGATCTTAGGAAGAAGGTGGCAATATACATAGCAACTATATTGGATCGACATCGTGATGCGAGTTGCATATGGGCGCCCTACCTTTTCGGGTACGTCGTCTAAATTCTAACAATTCTTGCAGTCCCAATATTATTGATTATTGAGAAATTTGCAATATTGGGACTACAAACATTGACCCTTTGCAGTTTTGCCATTAGGCCCACATTACATGGACACAGATGGACCTATTTTGTCATTCACTTGGAGTGGCAAAACTGCGAAGGGTCAATGTTTGCAATCAAGACTGCAAACATTGACCCTTCGCAGTTTTGCCACTCCAAGTGAATGACAAAATAGGTCCATCTGTGTCCATGAAATGTGGGCCTAATGGCAAAACTGCAAAGGGTCAATGTTTGCAGTCCCAATATTGCAAATTTCTCTCTCAAATTCTACATATATCGATTAGCTTGATACTTATCGTCGCTATATAACACTGTGGCAGTCAACACTGGGTTGCTTTTATGCTATTGCCGAGGGAAGCCAAATATGTGGTCTTTGACTCATTGGATTACCCGCAATCAGAATACAAAGATTTCTGTGTCATCCTGAAGAGGTAACAACCGATAAGATTCTCCACACCTTACAAAATATTTGAGGCGATGATTATATACTAACTTGTCCCATTCTTTCAAGTAGTGCTCTTTTTCTCTACATTGACCATTATAAAGGGCCGGATCCTGAGGGAGTAAAGGATTGGATTCCACGCACACACTACCCATGCCATAAGCAACCAGTCGGTACCTTGTTTTGCGGCTATTATGTGTGTGAATATATTAGGCGCTGCAAGCATTACACACCAAATACTGAACGTGTAAGTGTCTTTACCATATTTCAGCACATTCATTTTATGTCTAACTATCACTCGCTTAAGCCTAACTATCATATTTCAATACTGAATGTGTGTGAATATTCATTTTACATTCATTTCTCGTAAATTGCAGTCTAAACCACTCCAAGAGGAAGATCTTCTCAAGATAGTCAGTGAACTATGTCACTTCACAATGGTTGATGTGCTTCATGAGAAGGGCAAGTACGTCGATAAGCAACAAGATTATTTCTATGAAGAAAAATATGATTCTCTTCGTAACTGGCACTTGGAGAAGTATCGCCTAACCATGTGAGGGTGTGGAGTGTGGACACTAAACTTGTGTGATTAATGTAATATACGTGTAATATCATTTGGATGACAATCTTGTTTTATGTTGGATTTGCTTTTATAGAATTTACAAAGAGATTAAATTGTGCATTGTTTGTGATTACTTTTATATTATTTGCCGGAGAAATGGTATTAGAAAATCGAATAATATTTAAAAACCAAAAGAAAAAACAAATATCAAATTTAAAAACAAAAAAAGGATTACCAGGAGTGGGCGATGGAATGGCCCGCCCCTGTAAACACCATCTTCAGGGGCGGGGCAGGCCATCGCCCGCTCCTGAATAAGACATTTCCAGGGGCGGGCCATGCCATTACCCGCCCCTGGAAACAAATCAGTAGGGGCGGGCGGTGGCGTAGCCCGCCCCTGAAGAAGAAATTTCCAGGGGCAGGTGATGGCATGGTCCGCCCCTGGAAACACCATCTTCAGGGGCGGACTATGCCATCACCCGCCCCTGAAAAACGTTTGTTGGGGCGGCCTAAATACCCGCCCCTGCAAATGGCCATTTTTAGCAGCCAAAAGCAGGGGCGGATTTCGGCGCCACCCCTACAAACGTCGTTTTACCCGCCCCTACAAACGTTTTTTGTAGTAGTGGTACTTGTGAAAATAGGATCTCTGTTAGTCAAAATCACTGTTGGCAACCCATGGAGTTTGAAGATGTTGTCCAGGAACAAGTTTACAATATCTTGTGCAGTATAAGGATGAGCCAAGGATATGAAATGAGCATACTTTGTTAGTCTGTCCACTACAACCAGAATAACATCTTTGCTCTGTGATTTTGGAAGGCCTTCTATAAAGTCCATGGAGATGTGTGTCCAAGCCATTTCTGGAATTGGCAGAGGTTGTAATAATCCAGGATATGGAATATTTTCACTTTTGTTCTTTTGGCAAACAGGGCAAATCTTCACAAACTCCTTGACCTGTTTGTGCATGTTAGGCCAGTAGAAAATCAGTTTCAGTTGCTGATAAGTGGCTCTCTCACCAGAATGGCCTCCTAAAGAAGAATTGTGAAAACTTTGCAATAGTTGGTTTCTCAATGGTCTACTGTTTCCAATTACCAATTTCCCTTTGTATCTGAGAAGTCCATTAGTGTAAGTGATGTTTGGTATGGCATCAGGGGCAATGCTGAGTTTTGTTATCCATTCCATACATCTATCATCATTTTCATAGCTAGCATCAGCTTGTTCTATCCAGAGAGGTACAACTACTGAAATGGCCATTGAATCTGTAGCATGAGTTGCTCTTGACAATGCATCTGCAACTCTGTTCTCTCTGCCTTTTTTGTATTGAACTGTATAGTTGAATCCCAGCAACTTAATTAAAAGTTTGTGTTGAATGCCTTCCACTAACCTCTGTTCATGTATATACTTTAAACTTTGCTGATCAGTTTTGATAATGACTGAGGAACTAGCCAAATAGTGCTTCCATTTCTTCAAAGCTTCCAGTATAGCCATTGCTTCCTTCTCATAAGTAGATGCAGCAGCAGACTTGGGTCCCAATGTCTTGCTCATAAAGGATATTGGACGGCCATTTTGCATTAATACTGCTCCAATGCCACTACCACTAGCATCTGTTTCCAGCACAAATGGTTCAGAGAAATTTGGAAGTGCTAGTATAGGAGGTTTTGCCATCAGGTCCTTCAACTTCTGGAAGGCCAACTATTGATTGTCAGTCCATTCAAAGGAGTTTTTCTTCAAGGCATCAAAGAGTGGTCTGCAGATTAAGCCATACCCTTGGATATATCTTCTGTAATAACCAGCTAATCCCAAGAATGATCTCAATTCAGATATATTTGTAGAAGGTGGCCAGCTTTGTATGATAGCAATTTTTGTTGGATCAGTTGCTACACCTTGATCACTGATAACATGCCCCAAGTATTCAATGGAGGTTTGACCAAAAGAACATTTGCTTAACTTTGCATAGAGTTTGTTCTGTCTCAGGATATGCAGAACAGTTGTCAAATGAATTATGTGATCTTCCATTGATGTACTATAGATGAATATGTCATCAAAGAAAACCAAAGCAAATTTCCTCAATACTTCTGCCAATACATTGTTCATGAGGGTTTGAAAGGTTGCAGGTGCATTTGTGAGACCAAAGGGCATCACAATGTACTCAAAATGACCTAAATATGTGGTAAAGGCTGTTTTGTATATATCTTCTTCTTTCATCCTTATCTGATGGTAACCTGACCTCAGGTCAATTTTGGAAAAAAAATTTGCCCCAAACAACTCATCCAAGAGATCCTCAATTATGGGTATTGGGTATTTGTTCTTGACAGTACTTGCATTCAATTGCCTGTAATCAACACAAAGCCTCTATGTTCTATCCTTTTTCTTCACAAGTATGATAGGAGAAGAATAAGGACTTGTGCTGGGTCTAATCATTTGTGACTGTAAAAGATGCTGAATTAGGTCCTCCATAGCATTTTTCTGATGATGAGGTAATCTGTAAGCTCTCTGATTGACAGGCTTGCTATCCAACAATGGGATGTGGTGATCCACTGATCTCTTTGGAGGTAAGTCCTCAGGTTCTTGAAAAACATCCTGATATTCTTGAATGACAGCAGCTAGTTGAGGATGAATATTCTGGTTGTTGGGTTCCATTGCTGAGTTATGGTTGTTGAGCATTACCACAGCTCCAATTGCTTTCTTCTTGAGTAAACTGTACAATTTCTTTTGGCCAATGACCAATGCATTGTCATGTATTGTTTCATCCCTCAATGTAATCAGTGTAGAGCCATTCTTGGTAATGGAAAGTTCTCTTGTTCTCAAATTTAGACCCACTGGACTGTGAGCATAAACCCAATCTGCTCCTAGTATTATGTCATAGCCCCTAACATCCAAAAGTCTGAAATCAGATTGAAACTCATGACCTTGGATTGAGTATAAGCAGGCGACACAAGCTGATTTACTAATCATGTGAATCCCATTTGCTGCTGCTACAGTGACCTCAGACACAGTCTGAATAGAACATTTTGCTTTGAGTGCAAACTTGGTGCTAATAAATGATATATCACTACTAGTGTCAACTAGTGCTGTAGCTAGCATCTTCCCAATTCTCAACTTCAATGTAAAAGTGGTAGAAGGAGGTACAGAGCCATGTAAAGCATGCATAGAAACCTGCAGAATTGGTGGTGTGTCTGCATCAAAGAACTCTTCAGATTCTGAAGGTGTGCTGTCTTCTATCACAGCCACTTCCTCTTTGCCTTCATCATTTTGGACAAGAATGACTGCAAAATTTTGCTTGCCCTTACAAACCTTTGCAAGCCCAGGGATCCAGGGCTCTCTGCATTTGAAGCACTTTCTTGCAGCTTTTAGTTCAGCAATGGTATTAGCTGGCAGTTCCTTAGAATTCTGTGGCTTAGCTTCAGTAGTCCACTTGCTAGTTGATTTAACTATGTTATTGTAGCCTTGATATTTTCTTGGGAAAGGTTGTACTTGTTCCAATCTTCTGGCCAACCAGTAAGCATTGGTTAAGGTATTGGGGTAATGGCACTGGACATGAGATTGTATAGAATCCCTAAGGCCAGATACAAAGCTAGATACAAAATAGCTATCCTGGAGGGAGGGATTGTTTCTTTTCACCATGCCCATGAGTTCCTCAAATTTGTCCATATAATCATTTACTGAACCATTCTGTTTGAGATTATGAAACTGGCCCACCACTTCAAATGCTGAAATTTCATTGAATCTATCCCCCAACAGACGGCAGAAATGATGCCAAGGCATAGAATTTGGGTTACAACCCAAACCTCTCCACCAAAATTCAGCCCTGCCCTTGATGTACATAACTGATATCTTGACTCTATCCTTAGTGGGTACTCCAACCAATTCAAAATATTTTTCAGCCTTTCTAATCCATCCATCTGGATCAGTAACATCAAACTTAGGGAAGCTCAACTTGGGACCTTTAGCAATAGATCTATGCTCTGAATTGAAATGTGTATGATAGTTGTGATGATTGGAATGCATAGGGTAGTTGTTCCTGTAATGATGGTGGTGATGTTCTTGGTCTGCAAAGTGTTCAGATTCTGTTGGGCTCAATACTTCCATATGTCCTTCCTGATGGGTGTGCTGATTACTGAAGGGGTCAACTTGTTGATGCATAAAACCAGTGTTACTACTACTCACATTCATTTTGCCCAGAGTTGAAGATTCAGGTACATGCATATTTCCAACTTCTACCCTTCTCATGTTAGGAGGTACATAGAACTGCTGGTTTGCCATAGTATGCCCTACTCTATGAGCATTGGTAGTTACCTTGGTGTCTGGATTTGTGTCATGTTTGGGCTCAGCAACAGCAGGTGGTTTTGTCGGCTTGAAACTAGATCCCTTGTCTTCTGGTAGATGGTTTTCAGTGTCAACACCTTTCATAGACATCATGGACATGAGTTTGTCCAACTTGGATGAAATTGCATCATTTCTATCATCTTGCTTTTTCATGAACTGATCTAGAGTTCTTCTCAATCCATCAACCTCTACCGCGGTAGCGTACTGAATTCTCTCGGAATCACTCCCATCAATATTCACCATCTTGAGCTGATGTGGAATTGGTTCGAGTATACTCTTTCCAGTAGATCCACAACTGCTATCCCGTCACCTGGAGCATGGACGTAGCGCCGGAATTTCACACAGAGACTTGCTCTGCAACCCTTGCTATCACGGTGCTCCCCTCCTTCGCCTCCGTGGATACGATTCAAATCAGGCACTCGGAATTTTACACACGAACAAGTGTCGTGCAACCCTAGCCTTCAGTGAATCAACCACTAGTGTGGGGGAAAATTGGGGATTTGTTGGGTGGGATTCCACGCAGGTGAGCCGCAACCACCGGCCACACGCCGATCCGGACTCAAATCGAAGAACCTGGCTGTGGAATTTCAACGAATTCGCCGAGGATTGGCGGGCTTTGATACCAATTGTGAGGATCAGGGGAAAACTAGAGCACGGGAACAAGGAAAAACAAGCAGATCACAGGAACACAGGGGAATTCGGCAGATTCAGAGCAGCTTCTCCCATAAATCACAAGATCAACTTAGGACTTACAGGAATTAATCGCCAGAGAGACGATGCTTGCTACTCTAAACTACCTAGGGTTCATACCCATTGTTCCGCATGGCCGTTCCCGATCGGAATCAGAGCCTATATGTAGTACAGGTTCATTACATTAAGCAAAACATTAAGAGTAAACACTGTTTAACGCCCAGCAACACTGTTAAGCTTCATCTTCGATTTGTGGCCATCCGATGCTCCACGAACGACAACGATGACAGCCGGTGAACCGTTACATTAGACGCCGACTCTACTGTAGCTTCTATCTCTGAATGCGATACTGAATAACTGAATGGAGATGGTTGCTTGACATGCCAGATCGACATCTCCCAAGTCCCAACTCCCATGCCCAATCCCCTCTTCTATCCGCCGTCTGAATCGGCCGCCAGCTCCGCAACGCCGGTATTGTCCTAGAACGCTGCCACATCACCCGTCGTCTGCAATAAGCTCCACCAAGTGTGCAGCGAACCATACGAGAGGGCGACCTTCTTCTCTTACCCATTTGAGCAGGAATGTCGTCAACCATTGCCGCATCAGATTGGCGTGCATCAACAATTGGTAGCACCGATGGTAGCTCCATTGCTGATGCCTCTGTCCCCAGCTGTCCGTCCTGAATGCAGGTCTCTTCTCTCGATGCTTCAGGCCTTCGAGTTCTGTGCTCAATTGTTTGACAAATTTTATCATTGGATTCAGCTAAGAATGGTAGCCATTATTTGTGGACAAGCTGGAGCAACTTTAACCTAGGTTGATGGAGAAATTGATCCGATCTCATAGTATTTTATTCCTACTTGATAACATGCCACCAATGACAACGATGATCAGCCTCAACTCATTTGCAAGTGTCACACCCGATTTTAAGGACAAAATCGAATGCATCGCATATGTGTGCCAGGATCCGTTCATCACACATATGTTGACGTCATCAGTGAATATATCAAAAGACAATGTTCAAAAGCATACAAAAGAGAGTACATAACTTTATTACACTCATCGTAAATAGACACGAAGGTCTTAAACGTTCACCGACATCCTAAACGAAAAAAACAGCTCCTTGACTTCATCCACAGGCACTTGACTGGTTGACGCGCCTAGAACTCATCAAAGTCGCTGAAGTACTCCACATCATTGTTATTTTCTGAACAGCAGTTGTTTAGCAAGGGTGAGTACACTTATGGTTGGTACTCAACAAGTGGGGGAATATGCAAGGCCATCAAAGGGGGTTCAGGCTCATGCGGTTAGCACTTTTAGTTGATCAAGTTTTATTAGCAAGCACCTAGTTACTAGATGTAAGTTTATACCATCCCAAAATTAAGCAGGATAACCCAAAGTTATTCCACCAAGAGACCAAGAACCACAAGTTAAGATCAAGTTAAAGTTCAATTATCATGTGAGGGTCCAAGCCGTCCTTAACCGTGGGCACGGCTGATATATCAGTTTTACACTCTGCAGAGGTTGTACACTTTACCCACAGCTCGTGTTCCCCTTGTCGCCCGGGTTTGCAAGGCCCTTAAACACTTCCTTTGGTGAGTGGTGAGGGTTCACTACGAAGCCTTTACAAAGACCCAAAGTTAAACTAGCAGCCCGCTAGAGTTTCGGCAGCGGTGAGGTCCACAGCCCTCCCAAGAGAGGACGTACCTTAGCAAAGACTACTCCTACAAAAGGACCGAGCTATGACCCCTCACCGGCCCCCTCCTTGCCCTTACGGTAAGACCACTAGCCAACCCCAAGTCCAATTAATTAGCTAAGTCAGAGCCATGTGAAACTGTGGTTGCACTGTTTTCTTGGGTGGTTCTCCATGTTCCAATTAATCATGATGATCTTGTAATTAAGCAAGAATATAACAACATAATTAAATCATGATTAACATTGCAAAAAAAATAACAGAACCATCCCAAGTTTAAGCAAGCTAAGCATTTCTACCCATGATGTAACCAGGTGATTCAAGGTTCAAGGCAAAAAGATCTAGTCATGTCCTAATAGGTGACCCGTCAAAATTAATGCATAACAGTAAAGTAAAGTGAATTTCATGAATGTAAATGGGACAAAAAGAATGTTCATGTAGAGGGAGGCCACTTGCCTTCCTCAACAAACTGCTGTTGGTCCTCTTCAAACAGCTGCTGCTCCTGATCTTCCTCGAACGGCACGTTCTCTACACGATCACACAAGACATACAACAAAATAAATAAAAACAGTACACCAAACAGTACTAAAAGTACAGAACAAGCATCTTAAACTAAAGAGCATGCAAAGACGATCGCGTGGACGCGAAAATCGCCCAAAACGGATTTAAAACGACGAAACTACGCTAGTTACAAGGTTGCAGGGACCTATATGCAATTAAAACTAAAGTCTGCGTACTGTTTTGATAAAAACCGAGGGCACAAACATAAATAACCATAGATCTCAGGGGCTAGCACATGAAAAAGCCATTCAGAGGACGGCGGGTTAGAATATTCAAAAGAACAGGGGCCTAAACAGAAGTTGTAAGGGCATATATATGAATATTTTGTACTGCAGTTGGACCGCGGGTTGAATAACAGAAAGTGCAAGGGCTCTTTAACAAAAATGCCAGCGGCCGGCGGGTTTGACTCCCGCTGACCGGTACGCTGGGGCTGATCTCAGCCGTAGATTGCAGATCGGACGGCGCAAATCAAAAAGGGGCGCCGGTGACCCTTTGACACGGCGGCGCCGCCGCGTCCGCGGGTGGACTCGCCGGAGTGGCGGCCGTAGGGCGCTCCGGAGCACTAGGACGTGAATAAATGGCACGGGGAGCATCAGGAGGCCATGGCGAGCTCACCAGAGGGGTTGTGGTTGTCGGGAGATGGTCGGAGGATGCTCGTCGGCGTAGGGATGCGGCGGTGAGCTCGGTCGTGCGGTAAAGATGGCGTTCCGGCGTCGGTTTCGTCCTCCGGGCGCCGGGTTTGAGCTCCAGATGTTCCTGCGAACGAGCGAGCGAGACAGATAAGGCCAAAGGGAGCCCGGACAGAGAGAACCAAGGCGTCGGCGATGCTCAACCTCAACGCGGCGGTGATGTCGAGCTCCGGTGAGTGATTGCACAAGAGTGAGAGTGGTTTCGGCGTGGGAAGTGTTCGTGCGCGAGGGGAGGTGCTCGGGGGGTCTTATAGCGGGCCGAGGAGGAGCGGAGGGGGCTCGGTGTGGAGGGAATCCGAGAGCGGGCGCGGTGATTACGGCCATTGAAGGCCTTGAAGGCTCTCGGCCGTTGCCGAGGGGGAGGAAAGGAGGGGGAGATGGGCGCCCGGTTGATGGCGCAGTGAAGGCGCTTGAAGAGGGGGAGGGAGACGCGGGCGCGCGGACGTGGGCGGCGAGAGCGGCGCGTGCGCGCGGGGAACGGCGGCTCGGCCGTGGCCGTCGCGAGGAGGAAGAAAGACGCGCCGACATGTGGGGCCGCGCGGTCAGCGAGAGAGAAGGAGAGAACGCGGGAGAGGGATGGGCCGGCTGTTGGGCCAAGTGATGGGCCGGCGGGGAAGAAAGGAGAGGAAAAGAAAAGAGGAAAGGGGTTCGGGCTGGGCCAAAATGGAGGAAAGAAAAGGAGGGAAAAGGTTTTGGGTTTGATTTTTGTTTGAATTAGTATATGGAGAGTTTGAGAGATATTTGAGTGGGATTTGAATTTGGATAGGACTTTGAGATCACTCAAGCAAACAAAAACAAAACAAAGCATGAGATGCACATACACTTATTGAACTAAGATTAATTATTTATTGTTCAAGTAATTAAGGCCACAAATTAAATAAAGGAAAATAAATTCATTAAACCTAAGATCAACCTAAACAAAGTTTCTATAATTTGTTACATGATGGAATTTGGGTGTTACAAATCCTACCCCCTTAAAGAGAATCTCGTCCTCGAGATTCGGATAGATTTGGATACAACTGCGGGAAGTCTGCAATGAGCTCGTCTTCTCGTTCCCAAGTAGCTTCATCTTCCGAATGATGACTCCACTGTACTTTGCACATTTTGATGACTTTGTTCCTTGTAACTCTTTCTGATGTTTCCAAGATCTTGACCGGGTGTTCTGAATAAGTCAAATCATCTTGCACATTAAGCTCTTCCAGTGGAAGTTGCTCTTCGGGTACTCTCAAGCACTTTTTCAACTGAGAAATGTAATCGTGAACATCCGACAGTCGCTCGGGTAACTCCAACTGATATGCCACTTCACCTTTCCTTTCCAAGATCTGAAAAGGACCAATATAGCGAGGTGACAACTTCCCTTTGACTTTGAATCTGCGGAGACCTCTGATAGGTGACACCTTGAGATATACATAATCTCCAACTTCAAACGTCAATTCTCTTCTCCGAGTATCGGCATAACTCTTCTGTCGTGACTGAGCAGTTATGAGATTATCCCGCATTATCTGGACTTGTCTTTCGGCTTCTTGCAGAATTTCGGGTCCGAAAACCTGACTTTCTCCTGTCTGACTCCAGTACAACGGTGTCCTACACTTTCTTCCATACAGAGCTTCAAATGGAGCCATCTTGATACTAGTTTGATAGCTGTTGTTATAAGAGAATTCTGCGTACGGCAAACTCTTATCCCAACTGCCTCCATGCTTTAAGGCACAAGCTCTAAGCATATCCTCTAAGATTTGATTTGTCCTCTCAGTTTGTCCATCTGTTTGTGGATGATACGCTAAACTGAAATTAAGCTTGGTGTCCATTGACTCATGCAGTTTCTGCCAAAAACGAGATGTGAACTGGGTACCTCGATCAGACACTATCTTCCTTGGTACTCCGTGTAAACACACAATTCGGGACATATACAGCTCTGCTAACTTGGCTCCCGAATATGTAGTTTTAACTGGAATGAAATGAGCAACTTTAGTCAATCTGTCCACAATGACCCATATAGAATCATAACCATCACGAGTGCGAGGCAATCCTACGATAAAGTCCATACCAATTTCTTCCCATTTCCACTCGGGTATTTTCAACGGCTGAAGCAAACCTGCTGGCCTTTGATGTTCTGCTTTCACTCTTTGACATACATCACACAAAGCTACGTGAGTTGCCACGTCTCTCTTAAGACCATACCACCAATATTTCTCCTTTAAATCTTGGTACATCTTGGTACTGCCGGGGTGAATAGAATATACGGAATCATGTGCTTCCTTCAATATGAGCTCACGAAGACGATCGATATCTGGTACACAGATCCTTTTCCTGAACCAAACAGTGCCTTGTTCATCTTCGGTGAAATCCGTTGTTTTTCCTAAACCAATCAGAGTCTTGATCTCTTTGATCTTAGCATCAGTCAACTAACCTTGTCTGATTTCCTGCTCAAGAGTAGGTTCAATATCCATTGTCATAGCTTCTGAGTTATAAAGAATCCCGAGATTGAGTCGTTCCATTTTCCAACACAATTCTTGAGGCATTAGTCGAGCAATAGCCATGTTAGCTTGGCTCTTCCGACTCAAAGCATCTGCTACGACGTTAGCCTTGCCAGGATGATATTGAATATCCAAGTCATAATCCTTTATCAATTCCAACCATCTACGTTGTCTGAGATTGAGATCCCTCTGAGTGAAGATATATTTCAAGCTTTTGTGATCTGTGAAAATTTGGCACTTGTTTCCAATCATATAGTGTCTCCAAATCTTCAGTGCATGCACGACAGCGGCTAGCTCTAAATCATGAGTTGGATAGTTCTGCTCATGCTTCCTCAGTTGCCTTGATGCATAAGCTACTACTCTGCCTTCTTGCATTAACACACAACCAAGACCGAGACGTGAAGCGTCACAATAGACATCGAACCCTTTGTGTATATCTGGCATTATCAACACGGGGGCCGTGGTTAACCTTTTCTTCAGCTCTTCAAAACCATTCTGACAAGCTTCATCCCATTTGAACTCTCATTCCTTTTCTAACAACGAGGTGAGCGGTTTCACAATCTTGGAGAATCCTTCAATGAATCTGCGGTAATATCCTGCCAAACCAAGGAAACTCCTGATCTCGGACACATTCGTAGGTGGCTTCCAATTCAACACATCCTGAACCTTGCTGGGATCAACTGCTATTCCTCCATCGGTAATGACATGACCAAGGAAAGAAACTTCTTTCAACCAAAAATCACACTTACTGAGCTTGGCATACAACTGATTCTCTCGGAGTTTCTGTAGCACCAATCTCAGATGTTCTTCATGTTCTTCTTCATTCCGAGAAAACACCAATATATCGTCGATGAACACCACTACAAACTTATCAAGATATTCCATGAACACCTTGTTCATCAAGTACATGAAGTACGCCGGAGCATTGGTCAATCCAAACGACATCACAGTGTACTCAAATAACCCATATCTGGAGGTGAACGCTGTTTTGGGGATGTCTTCTGGTCGAATTCTCAACTGATGGTATCCTGACCGTAGATCAATCTTGGAGAATACTTTAGCACCTCTCATCTGATCAAACAGATCTTCTATTCTGGGTAGTGGGTATTTGTTCTTGATGGTTGCATCGTTGAGAGCTCTATAATCAACACACATCCTTCTAGTGCCATCCTTTTTATCAACGAAGATGACAGGGGCTCCCCAAGGTGATGAGCTAGGACGGATATATCCTTTTCCTAATAGCTCTTCTATTTGTTTCTTTAGTTCACTTAAATCCTTAACATCCAACCTATAGGGTCTTTTGAATATAGGTGCAGTGCCAGGT
>CM014277.1:24611049-24634307 GCA_004135705.1 Alloteropsis semialata | reverse complement strand
ATTCCCTTGATCTGATTCACCATTGCTTCATCTGTAGATGGCGTGTTGGCAATGAACTCAACCTGATCTCCTTGAGGACTGGTCAAGAGCACTGACTTCTTGGCACACTGAATAACTCCCTTGCACCCAGATAACCAATCCATGCCAAGAATCACGTCAATCCCACTGGACTTTAGGACTATCAGATTGGCTGGAAAATCTATCCCCATAATTTTCAGATTCACCCGCGGGCATATGTGATTAGCCTTCATCTCACTGCCCGGGGAACTAACTAGTAGAGTTTTCTTCATAAGGCTCATAGGTATATCATGTTTTCCCACAAATTGCTCAGTAATGAAAGAATGCGATGCTCCAGAATCAAACAAAACTGATGCAGGTTCAGAATTAACAAGGAACGTACCGAGCACAACGTCCTGAGCATCATGGGCTGATTCAGCTGACACGTGGTTCACCCGTCCACGCATGTAGTTCTGCTGGCCCTTGTTGCCTTGGGAATTCTGATTCCCGTTGCGCATCTGTGGAGTCTGTGATCCAGGCCTCTGACCATTGGTCTTCTGGCCCTGTGGTGTCTGCACGTTGCGCTTGGGGCAGTTGTTAGCATAGTGCCCCACTTCTCCACATTTAAAGCAGCCATTGGGTGGAACTGGTGCGACAGGATTGTTGTTGCTGCCATTGTTGTTGCGCACGGGGGTGCCAGATGAACTGCCAGACCTGTTCTGTTGGAAGTTAGGACTGCGCTGAGTCTGCTGATTGAAGCGTTGGTTCTGCTGCTGGCCACGATACTGCTGGTTCTGCTGATAGTTTCCACCCTGCCCTCCAGAGCGGAACTGTGACCCTTGCTGAGAGTTGAAGCGCGGGCGGCTATTGCTTGACTGTCCCTGTGACTGGGACTTTCTCTTGAGCTCACCGAGCTCCTTGCGAGTGTTCTCAAGGCCAATAGCTTTGTCTACAAGCCTCTGGAACGTGGGGAAAGTATGGCTCTGCAGTTGATATTTGAGCGGCCCGATCAGACCATCTAAGAAGCGATCCTGCTTCTTCTCATCATCATCGACCTCGTTGGGCGCGTAGCGGGACAGCTGGATGAATTTGTCCCGGTACTCGCTCACTGACATATGGCCCTGCTTCAGAGCCAAGAACTCATTCTTCTTCAGTTTCATCACACCAGCTGGGATGTGATGCAGACGGAAACTGTTGCTGAATTCTGCCCAAGTAATAGTGTCGGCATTGGCATGTGCAGCTGTGTATGCATCCCACCAGTCAGATGCGGCTCCTTCCAGGCGTCCAGCAGCATACAAGACTCTTTCGCGGTCTGTACACTGGGTGATATCCAGCTGCTTGCCAATGACTTTCAGCCAGTCATCAGCATCCAGTGGGTCTGCCGAGTGAGAATAAGTGGGTGGGTGGTGACTCATGAAATCCCGGTGCCTGCTCCGGGCTTGTGGAGGCATCTGTGGCGGCTGATTCTGCTGTGCTTGTAAGTTTTGCACAGTGGCAGTAAGATCCTGCAGCAACTGCATCTGAGCTTGAAGAAACTGCTCCATTGCTGGGTTTGGAGGTGGAGGTGGTGCCTGATTCTGACGGTTGATCACGTGAGCACGTCTGACACTTGGAATGTCACGTCCTCCGCCTCTCCTGGTATTTACCATCTGATTGTTAGGGGAATGCTTTAGAGAAGATAGATAAACTGATAAAGATAGAAAGAACAGAGCCAAGATTGAAACCGAGAACTGACTTTAACTTAATTATTTAATAATGTATTTGTGGCCATCACTCCACAAAAACATGACAGTCATTACAAAACTCCAACTCAAACATAAAACAAGCAAACAAACAAAAACATCGCACGTCCTCGCAGGAACGGTTCTAACGCGATGACTTATTATGGTGGACTCCCTAAACCTGGCCTAAGAGAGCGGTGATAGAGCCTGGCTCTCCGGTACGAAGCCTCTTGCGCGGAGGTGAAGCGGCGGGGCAGTCTGCTCTCTCTGCCTCCACTGGGGGCACGTGTCCTGCCAGCTGTGCCTCCAGCTGCCTGATCCTGGCCTGAGCACTGGCCAGTCTCTCTGAAGCCTCCATGAGATCTGTAGCTGTGCTCTCCACGTCGGTGTTGAGACCAGCGGCGACACGAGCAAGGACGTCGATGCGGGGCTCGTGATGTCCTCCCAGCGGCACGTGGGTCACCTCGGTGCCACTAGCACGTCGTGGAAGGTGGCGGTACTCTGTGATGCTCAACTCACCACGGTGAGTGTGGCAGAGAGACCACAGAGCTCTCCTGGCGGCGCTGCTGACGGAGGCGGTGACGGTGGAGTAGGGAATGTCGGAGTCGTGCATCGAGCAGGTCTTGTATCCACCAGTGTCAGAAGCCTCCCGGATGTGGACCCGGGTGATGTAGAAGACCGGCATCCCTGGGTTGGAGACACGCTGCGTCATGTAGAGGGGTCTGACGTTGTTCCCCAACTCCTGTAGCACATCCATGAGCATCTTGGGGAATGTGCCAGTCTCATTGACTGAGGTCTCTGTCCAGTAGGTCGTTTTCACAACCTCAGCCTCTCCAACTGGCACGTTGTTCTGGCCCACGCCAGAACTGTCGTCCTGTGCCTCGCCCTGGTCCTCCTGACCAAGGCCCTGGTCTGCGTCGTGGTCGTGGCCGACGTCTGGCTATCCTCCAGCAGCAGGTACTGGAGCCTCCAAAGCAGGTACAGCAGGTGGTGCTGGTGGAGCGTCGACTGCTGGGTCCACCGGAACGATGTCTCCATCTGCCATCTCCTGGAAGTAGTGGATCTCCTCAGGCTCTGACTCCTCCTGTTCCACCACTGGTGGAAGTCGTGGAACTGGCTGTGCAGGAGCAATGCGTCTCCTGCCTCCGGTGCTCTTGCGTGCTGTCTGCCTCTGCCTGACCATCTGTGATAGAGCAAGAACAAAACTAAGAACAAAAAGAGATAGAACAGGAACAGAGTAAGTTTTTATGCAAATAAATTTTTCCTAGGAGCAGAAAGGCTGACTAAGATAGTAAATCCTATGTTTCGACCATTTTCTAGCTAGGCTGGCGTCCTACAGTCAACACAGCTCTGATACCACTTCTGTCACACCCGATTTTAAGGACAAAATCGAATGCATCGCATATGTGTGCCAGGATCCGTTCATCACACATATGTTGACGTCATCAGTGAATATATCAAAAGACAATGTTCAAAAGTGTACAAAAGAGAGTACATAACTTTATTACACTCATCGTAAATAGACACGAAGGTCTTAAACGTTCACCGACATCCTAAACGATAAAACAGCTCCTTGACTTCATCCACAGGCACTTGACTGGTTGACGCGCCTAGAACTCATCAAAGTCGCTGAAGTACTCCACATCATTGTTATTTTCTGAACAGCAGTTGTTTAGCAAGGGTGAGTACACTTATGGTTGGTACTCAACAAGTGGGGGAATATGCAAGGCCATCAAAGGGGGTTCAGGCTCATGCGGTTAGCACTTTTAGTTGATCAAGTTTTATTAGCAAGCACCTAGTTACTAGATGTAAGTTTATACCATCCCAAAATTAAGCAGGATAACCCAAAGTTATTCCACCAAGAGACCAAGAGCCACAAGTTAAGATCAAATTAAAGTTCAATTATCATGTGAGGGTCCAAGCCGCCCTTAACCGTGGGCACGGCTGATATATCAGTTTTACACTCTGCAGAGGTTGTACACTTTACCCACAGCTCGTGTTCCCTTTGTCGCCCGGGTTTGCAAGGCCCTTAAACACTTTCTTTGGTGAGTGGCGAGGGTTCACTACGAAGCCTTTACAAAGACCCAAAGTTAAACTAGCAGCCCGCTAGAGTTTCGGCAGCGGTGAGGTCCACAGCCCTCCCAAGAGAGGACGTACCTTAGCAAAGACTACTCCTACAAAAGGACCGAGCTATGACCCCTCACCGGCCCCCTCCTTGCCCTTACGGTAAGACCACTAGCCAACCCCAAGTCCAATTAATTAGCTAAGTCAGAGCCATGTGAAACTGTGGTTGCACTGTTTTCTTGGGTGGTTCTCCATGTTCCAATTAATCATGATGATCTTGTAATTAAGCAAGAATATAACAACATAATTAAATCATGATTAACATTGCATAAAAGGTAACAGAACCATCCCAAGTTTAGCAAGCTAAGCATTTCTACCCATGATGTAACCAGGTGATTCAAGGTTCAAGGTAAAAAGATCTAGTCATGTCCTAATAGGATAACCCGTCAAAATTAATGCATAACAGTAAAGTAAAAGTGAATTTCATGAATGTAAATGGGACAAAAAGAATATTCATGTAGAGGGAGGCCACTTGCCTTCCTCAACAAGCTGCTGTTGGTCCTCTTCAAACAGCTGCTGCTCCTGATCTTCCTCGAACGGCACGTTCTCTACACGATCACACAAGACATACAACAAAATAAATAAAAACAGTACACCAAACAGTACTAAAAGTACAGAACAAGCACCTTAAACTAAAGAGCATGCAAAGACGATCGCGTAGACGCGAAAATCGCCCAAAACGGATTTAAAACGACGAAACTACGCTAGTTACAAGGTTGCAGGGACCTATATGCAATTAAAACTAAAGTCTGCGTACTGTTTTGATAAAAATCGAGGGCACAAACATAAATAAACATAGATCTCAGGGGCTAGCAAGTGATTTAACCATGAAAAGGACGGCGGGCGGAATTATTCAAAAGATCAGGGGCCTAAACAGAAATGATAAGGGCATATGTATAAATACTTTACACATGACATGGATTGCGGGTTGATTAAGATAAAACCGGGGGTCTCTTTAGCAAAAAGACCGGGGCCGGCGGGTTTGACCCCGGTTGACCGTTATCCCGGGATTGATCTGGACAGTTGATATCAGATCGAACAGCTGAAAACTAAAAGGGCGCCGGCGACGGTAGCAGACGGCGGCGCCGCCTCGGGCCGCGACGGGAGATCGCCGGAGCATCGCCGTAGGATGCTACGGGCCACGAGAACAAGAACAAATGGCATGGGAGTGTTCAGTGGAGCATGGGAAGCTCACCAAGGGTGTTTGCATGGGCTGAAGGTGATCGGAAGCAAGTCGGCGGCGAACGATGGCGGACGGAGGCTCAGTCGCGCGGTGATGAAGGGGTTCCGGCGTCGATTTTGTCCTCCAAGCGCCGGGGTTGAGCTCCTGAGGACCCTGGGAACACGGAGGTGGATCAGAGAAGGTCAGAGAGAGCTCGGGTGAAGGGGAAACACGACGGCGGCGCTTCATCACCTCGGCAGTGGCGGTGAGGAACTCCGGTGAGCGATTACGCGAGAGTGAGAGGTGGTTTCGGCGTGGGAAGTGTTCGTGCGCGAGGAGAGGTGCTCGGGGTTTATATAGAGAAAGCAGGGGGGAGAGAAAAGGGCTCGGCCGAGGGAGAATTGAAAAGGGGGCGGAGCTCTCGGCCATTGATGGCATTGAGGCCGATTCGGCCGTTGCAGGAGGGGAATGAAGGAGAGGAGAGCGAGGCGAGGGCGGCTCGGTGATGGCGCAGTAAAGGGGCTTGAAGAGGGGGAGGGAGACGCGGGCGCGCGTCGGTCGTGGGGCGAGAGCGGCGCGTGCGCGCGGGGAACGGCGGCTCGGCCGTGGCCGTCGCGAGGAGGAAGAAAGGCGCCGACAAGTGGGACCCTCAGGTCAGAGAGAGAGGGAGCGGGAGAGGGAGGAGGCCGGATGGGCCGGTTAGATGGGCCGGCGGAAAGGGAAAGAGAAGGGGAAGGGAGTTCGGGCCGGGCCAAAAGGATGAGAGGAAAAGGAAGGAAAAGGGATTGGGTTTGATTTTTGTTTGAATTTGGATTTGGAGAGTTTGAGAGATATTTGAGTGGGATTTGAATTTGGATAGGAGTTTGAGATCACTCAAGCAAACAAAAACAAAAACAAAGCATGAGATGCATCAAACACTTATTGAACTAAAGTTAATTATTTAATGTTCAAGTAATTAAGGCCACAAATTAAATAAAGGAAAATAAATTCATTAAACCTAAGATCAACCTAAACAAAGTTTCTATAATTTGTTACATGATGGAATTTGGGTGTTACAAAATTGTTAGCTGCATTTTGCAACCAAGTTACATTGTTTTGGCCTCTAGCATCCCTCTATCCCAGATCATGAACACACAATAATCATAGCCCCAAAAATTGCAACAATAATTGTGTTGGTTTCAAACGCATAAAAACATTGGATAAAATTCAGCCTAAACACATATCTAATCCTACAAGGGATTGAAGGAAAATAGCTACACATAACTTTAATGGAATATGTAAATAAACTGAATTCTTGTCAGATCCTTAGTGCTGTAAAATATTGTATTAAGCAAGACCTGAACATACTAAAACTAACAACCTTACTTCACTACTCCAGATATTTTAAAATAACCAGCAGTAAACTCCAAACTTCAAATAATCGAACAACACCATGCCATTTTCACTAAACCACAGCCCCTAAACTACAATATGAATTCCGATGAATAACATAATCATTGATAAGAACTTCTGTTTTGGTTCAGTATGTTGCATGGCAGCACTAACTAAACTATTAAGTATATACAGAAACATTAGCACGTGTAATAATTTTTATTATGTCCACACCTAGACGGAGTTTTTTGATTGAACAATCGCGTTTTACTCATTAGCACGTGCAAAGAATGGATGCATACCTTGTTAGATTAAAATTTTTAGCATCAGTCGTGGAAAAAAAGTAGAAGTGCACCTGCAGAGAATAGGAAAGGAAAAATGTAATTAGCACACATTGGACCACTGTGAGAGGACATGGAGGTAAAGAGAGGGATGGAGTGATGCCATGCCATACATCCAAACCTGCGCAGGTGCAGGTAAACATGGAGGCCATGAGGTATACATGTTTGGCCTTACCAATGCTATTTACTTTCCTTACACAACAAGTTTAGTTCTCTGATTTGTTGAAAATGGAACCAAAATGAAATTATGCATGTATAGAATAGATCATACATGTACTATAGATGGGTAAGAAAGAAAAAGATATCATATAGGAATTAGTACTATTATTGATTTTGTCAATTGCAGGTTCTTGCAAAGCAATGCTGTCTTTAATTTTTATAACCATACACAAAAGTACAGAAAGCTTCAGTTTCTCCTAAAATCTCTTGCATTGGTGAATGAAGGCAAGTTTCCATGAATGAACAAGAATAAAGATAAAATAATACAATTTTATGAGGCATCTCAAACATTCTTATAAAACTTACCTTGTCATTCAAATATATTGCTACCGAAAGTGCTTATTCAGGTCTACTCGTCCATTCTAGAATCTTTTTGGCCCAATACATTCTGCAGAGAGTATCAATGAAGTAAAGCATCAATGATAGAGAAACAAATCCTTGTCTGGGAAACAGTAGCATATAAACAATGTGGATTGCTTTCTGCTATCAAGGACACAAAGCTTTGCATGGATTCAACTAAACACAAATCTTGCAAAATTACTCGGTACACACCAATTCAGCTATTTTGTAAGGCCTCGGAGCTAATGAAGGTCGGACATGGATATTTGACTGCACTATGTGCTAATTCTTCAATGAAGTAGATAAACAAAGCCCAACCAATGCTCAGTTCTTTATTTGCTCAGCCAGATGGCATGACAATCAGGCAATTCCAACACCGCCCAATCAGTACAAAAATAAACAAACACGTAAATGAGCTAAAACCATGACATATTACAGTAGGTACGAATTATTATTACCACATGAATCCATGCATTTTCCACGGTGTACCATCTCCAAGTGCGATGCATTCCACAGCTGATAAAAGGTTGAAAATGAGGAACACATAACCCAACCACAGAAAGTAGATCAAATCATCAGAATGACTTCAGCATCAGTATTAGAGTACAAGCAAAATACTAATACATACAGGGATCAGACGTCTTTGCATTTTCGAGCTGCTCTCTCCTGTAAGAACAAACAACGCACGCTGTGCAGAAACTCCAAACCTTGCTCGCCGGAAGGGAGGAGCGGGCCGCCGGAGAGGAGGGAGAGAGGGCAAGCATCGATTCATCTAAAACAGAAACGAAACCTAAATCGAGATCACAACCAAGACCGCAGAATTCTCCCCTAATTCCGCACAACCGAGATCTTGGTATGCCTGTCAACTATAACTCGCACTTGTGAGCATATGTGCTATTCTCTCAAGATAAAATACCATAGAACATGTGTTTTGCAAAATAAAATACATTAAAATTAACCATATGAAAAAGGCACACATAGCAGCACCACACCAGCCTACAACGATTTAGCTAGCATAGGACACATTCGTTTCCCTAAATTGCCACTGCATGATTACCAATATAACTGAACTTCTTTACCATGCAAATCGAAATGGATCAAATCGAATCGAATCAAAATGTTGTTTCCGATGACTACCCACTGCTTGACGGGGATGATGCAGTTCTGGATCATGAGGTTCACCAACTCGTCCGCCAGCTTCTCCGGCTTGCCACGAAACCCTACGGAAGAAGAAAAGGATCAGATCGAGACTCGAAATTGGGCAGCGGCGCGAGCCATAATGGATCGGCTAGGCGATGGAACGAAGCAGCCCACTCCCTTCACATCCCTGCTTCCCACCCATCTTCCCCACCTGCAATAGCCTTCGTGCCTCGTTGCCCGTGGTCATGCGTGTGCGCCGCGCGTCCTCGCGGAAAGGAGGGGATTGGATAGCCGTTGCCGCGGCGCTGGAGGGGGCGAGGCGGAGGGGAGAAGAGGCGGAAAGAAGGCGATTGGATGGCCGCCGCCGCCAGTGCTGTAGGGGGCGACGCGAAGGGGAGAGGAGGCGGCGCTGTGTAACAACCGTGGCCGTCGGAAATCACCGGCGACGTGAGCAATCACAAGAAGGATCGATTTGGGTAGAGGGCCGGGCGATGAACCCTGTCACCCGAGATATGTATTCTGTTTTTCAGATAGTGAATAGTTCTCCAGTTCATCCTCTCGGCTCGGTTATATCCCGGCCACACACGCTGCTCCTGGGCACGCAGGCCCCACCAGTCATACACACGGCACTTAGGCCCACATGTCATACACATAACTCACGAAATGAAAACACAACTAGAAAATACACCAAAGCTTCATGGTGACGTCTTCTGGGCTGTGACACGCTGGATCGAGTGGCGCGAGAGGGGGCGAGGCGGAGGGGAGAGGAGGCGAAGCCGCGGAGGGGAGAGGAGCGGCGCGGGTGCGTGGGGCTAGCCGGCTAGGGTATCGCGCAGGTTGGGGGTGGGAGGGATCACGGTGCGGTGCGGCTTGGTGGGGCCCACGTGCGGACGAAGGGCATGGAGGGGCGACGACGGACGAAGGGCGTGGCAATCGTCGCACCAAAAAAACACCGAGAGGAGAGGGACGCGGGCGGGCGGACGAAAACCTTCGTCCGTCGGAAGGACCTACGTGGAAACACGGACATTTGGTTCTTTTTAGGTGTAGAGAAGAGATAGAGATGTAGAGAAGAGAAGAGATAGAGAATTCACCCCCTCCCCCTTTTTTAGGGTGTAACGGTGGTCTCACTATGAACTTGTAGATCAGCAGCTGGGGAAGTTCACCGTAAGCCTATCGGACAACTTCTTGCTTGTAATAAGTACTCTTGCTTGCTTAGCAGTCGCTCGTAGTAGACTAGTAGGTGTGCACGTCCACACGTCTCCGTAATTATCAATTTATCGTATGCATGACATGCTTGCTTGGAATAGCGGCGCACGTACATGTTCGTGCATGACTTCCTTGATAGCATGCAGCTCGCAGCACCGGCAGGGCCACACATACATGTAGCCATGTACACATACAAATACATGCAGGCATGCCTTCTATAGGACGCGTCAATGACCTACTTGATTGGTAACGTACGCGTGCTCGACGACCATCCTCGCCAGCTCGATCCTGAAAGGCCGTGTCGATCGGCTCCCCGCATCGTCGCCTCCGTACTACTCGCCGCTCCCGTCGTCGCTCGTCGATCTGAAAACTTAATACGACAGTTCCGTGGTGGACTCTTGGTTTAGAACTTGCATCTCAGGCCCACCTAGCAGCGTTCGCTGGTTTAGACGAACGAACAAACATTATTGGACTCTGTGGCGGCCCAACTCCGGCCTGATCTTTCTCCGGAGCCGCGCGGTGCGACAGACCTCCACGGCGACCTAGCGCAGACATTCGGCAGCCCGGCGACTCTTCTGCGGGGCCAACATCAAACTCCGCGACGGCGCACGGGAGGGCGCAGGCGCGATAAAGGCCGTGTTAGGATCGTTCCGAACACAAAACTGTTCCAAGAAATCTTGCGTACATGGAGTACTAAATGAAGTCTATTTACAAAACCTTTTCACAAATAAATGTAACTTCCATGATTTGCTACAGTAACCATCCTCTAATCGTGTGGTCAAAGGCCTCATTAGATTCGTCTCGCGAATTTGCCAGGGGTGTGAAGGTAGTTTTGTAAACTGACTTTATTTAATATCCCTAATTAGTGGTCAAAGTAGGGTGCAAAAAATTTGTCCCTCCATCATCTCTAGTTAGTGGTCAAAGTAGGGTGCAAAAATTTGTCCCTCCATCTGAACACGGCCAAAGCGCGCAAGCTCCCTCTGCCCCCTCGTGAAAAAAAAAACGAGCCGAATGGGTTGGATTTTGACTCAAGATGGTTCCAGTTCTTGGATGCTCATTGAACGGTGGATGCTGGACGTAAAGTCTCCTAATTCATCCCAGGAAGATCATGGTAAGGTTATAAAATCGGATTTGCTCTTCCACTTCCTCTTGCCGTCGCCGCCATCATCATGCCGTGCCTGCGGCCGCGTCGACGTGGGTCGTGGGAGCTCACCAATGACGCCTGCGCCCTGCGGTCTGACTCACCTGATCAACTGGCTGGCCCCAAGGTCACCGATCATGTCTGTGGCCTGCAACTATGGTTGCCGGGAACCCCGACGCATCCTCGATCTTATGGCTGCCGGAGGCGGTGGCGCCAACCAAACACATGTCAGTCACTGATCCAGCGTCTCCCAGGAGTTATCCTTCCTCCGTGACTTCAATGACCACACAACAGAAAGGAGAACACTTGCATGGCATAACCCATCTCTCCGCTGTACTCCAATTAAAAGGTAGCAGCTCACAGGATTACACAAAAGCGACCGAGAATGGCAAGGGAGGCAACAGAAACACAAACGCAACATAACACACAGGTCACTGGTTAGAAGGCACGCAGACACTGGTAAATATAGAACCTGCAGATTAAGTGATTAACAATCCTGGACATTTCAGTTCTTCACGACTGCCCTGTCTTCATGGATCCTCCTGGCCACTTGATGTAAGCTGATGTCCCCGTATCAAACCATCTACAGGACAACGGCTTTCATAGTCAGATTAAATAAAACAACCTTGCAATTTTCATTCTAAAATGATCCACAAAATGGTTTAGTGTATTACTATGGTAAACACAAGCATAAGGATTTTAACTCATATCCATATCCATTAGAAGTCTTAACACACATTCTCTTGAGACAAATGGATCCTTTACATTTTCATGAGGAAAACCAAAGATTCACATAAATAACTCTCCTTACAGGTGAGTTATTACTAGCGCATACTGGAAATGAATAAACAGTAATCATGCAATCCACTATCAAGCCAGTAGAGAAATACAGCATGACAAGAATTTATAACAAGCACAAGGATAAGACATCTAGAGAAACGGAACAATGAAGATACAACAACAAAAATTTTAGCTTCCCTGTGAAATAGGGACAAATGCTAGCATAGGTGGTTATGGTGGTAACATTGCAGGACAACAAGAAAATAAACCAATGTATGTCCGATACTTGGAATTGCTGGGTGAGAAAACCACAAAAAGGGGAAAACTAGATGCCAACTGAAATTAATTTAACGAAGATCTCCAGTAGACAGTGGAAAGATTCCATGATAAAACTATTAAGAGCTAAATGCATCACTAATACACAAACTTGGTGAAAATGTGCACTTAGATATATCATCTATGTAGTTGCTCATTTTGGTTACAACAATTTGGCAGGACGGTGCACTAAGGTACGTCGTCTCCCTAATTGCTTATTGAGTGAATTCCCTTAATGCCACTAGAATTTTTAGGAGTTCTCTCATTGCCATTGAAAATTTTATATTCCCTTCATTGCCACTCTTTCAAATTTCCTTTTCCCTAGATGCCATTCCCGTTAAAACCAGTTAACTTGCACTCGCTGACACTTGGGCCCGCGAGAGCCCCTTCCGATATCCTTCTCTTGCTCGGCCCCGTCTGACTCCCATCCCCACCTCTGTCTCTCTGCCTCCTCCAATTCTCGGCGTTTCTTTTGCTAAAAGAAAAACTTCTCGGTGCTTCTGCCTTCTGCTGCAGCCTGCCGGCAGGCAGTCGACGAGCCGAGGCGGCGCAGGGTGAAGGGCGCGGGGGAGGCCCAGCTCGGCCTCAGCGGAGGAGCAGACGCACGGGGCGGGAGGACGGGGTTGCGGCTGCCGGTTCGTGGCGCAGTGGGAAGACGGAGCCATCGTCGATGTCGAGCTCCGGTCTCCTGCGCTGAGATCGAGCTCGTACGACTCGGCTGGACTGCTGGAGCTGTGGAGGTCAAGCAGGGCAAATCTTATCCTTTGAGAGGCTGGAACAATGCAATCTTGTCTTCCCAATTGAGAGCCTGAAGGTTAAAATCAAGCTTCCCTGGTCAGATCGATGCCTTCTCCTTTGAAATGGATCTCTTCCTCTTCTTGGTCACGGAGCTGCTGTCGGAATCTCGAGGGCATGAACTCTCAGATTTACTGCTTGTAGAAGAATGATAGCAGTCTGTTTTACCTGTTGAATCAAGATGCATGAGCACAAATCGGTGCTGCTATTCGCCAAGTGAAGCAGCGCATTGGCAACCTCCATCTCCAGGGCGGCGTGCAGGAGGACCACGCGGCCCAGGCCCGAGCGTGGATCGGAACGGGGCGAGGAGGACCACGCGGCCCAGGCCCGAGCGTGGATCGGAACGGTGATTGAGACGGAAAATCTAACGGAATGGCAATTAGGGAATGGGAAATTAGAAATAGTGGCAGTGAAGGGAAGGTAAGATTTTCAATGGCAATGAGGGAACTCCTATAAATTCTAGTGGCATTGAGGGAATTCACTCTTGCTTATTTGGGTACAACAACTTGCCAGGTGGGTGCAATGGGTCACCAGGGTGATATAATTCTGCAGTTCAAAGTTTGAAACTACGAGTAGTTAAATGGAAAATGCATTCAATGAACCCTATGCAGCCATGTCACGAATCAATAGGTCAACTTTTTGTATTTAACTATTTATACAATACTCAGAGGAGTCGTGGTCAATAGGATGCAAGTACTTTGTTTTTTCATCAAATGTTATCCCATGACCTAAAAAATAACTNCGGATCCGGCGCTGGCCGCGGCCTCCCTCCACCGGCGGCGGCCTCCCTCTGCTCCCTCCCCATTCCATCTCCAGGCGCGAACATGCCGGCCGTTGGGGCGAGCGCGTGGGCCCCGCGCCACGTCGGCGATAGCGGAGCTTCGCTACCTCCGCTCGCAGTACAGGACGGGGAGCCATACGCTCTTTTACCGGACGCCTCCCAGTACCCCGCTGCGGGAGATTTTCCGCAAAACTGGTACTGGAGGATGGCGTTCCGGACTGGGTTGCGTACCCAGTGCGGACAGCCTAGGACGTGCGAGTACAGCGGGGCATGAATGCCACTCTGGGCGAGGCAGCAGAGGCGTATAGGGGTTGCCCCTGCCGCGGCTGCTGGCTCACAGCTCAGCTCAGTCCTCAGAGGTTACCTCTGACCGGCAAGCAATTCTCGCAATGAATTCCGACGGACAAGGCCGAGCCATGCGGCTGAAGCCCTGTTTAATTCAGCAAGATAAGTTTAGAAAATTTATGATAACAAAACTAAATTAGGAGAGCTAAACATGATCTAATTATAAAACTAATTATACGGATGGTCAGAACATGATCTAATTATAAAACTAATTATACGGATGGTCGAAAAATCGCGAGACGAATCTATTAAGCTTAATTAATCCATCATTAATCCACGTTTAATATCCTTAATTAGTGTCCTAATATTTGATGTGACGGGATGAATAGGGAAAACTTACATCAAAGGGAATCTTACATGCATGAAGTATTAAACGTGTGTTAATGACAAAACCCATTCCATAACCTCCTGGTAATTTTGCGAGACGAATCTAATGAGCCTAATTTGGCCATGATTAGACAATGTCGTGCTACAGTAAACAATCTCTAATGATAGATTAATTAGGATTAATAGATTCGTCTCGTTATTTTCCCTCTATCCATGTAATTAGTTTTATAATTAGATCATGTTTAGTCCTCCTAATCTTAGGTTTAGAATTGCTACAGTAAAGTTCGCAAACTTTTTTCCCGAACTAAACAGGCCCAGAATTAAACATGGCCTGAGGAGCAAGACACGGCAGGGGGTCTGCTCTCGGCTCCTCGGAAGGGAAGAAGAGAAAAGAGCGGAGGCCGGACGGGCATCGTTTTCGGGCCTGCTGTGCCCAACAGAGGCGATAATTATTGGAGGAAGAAGAGGGAGGAGGGCTCCCCCGAGTTATGGCGCACTGATGGCGTCCAAACGGGGTGATTTATTGCGGCCTCGCCATCGCGTCTACCTCAGAGGGAGGTAGATGTAGCTGCACTGAGCGAGGGGGCTCCGCCTGTGCATCTTCCATGCTCCGAACAGCTTATGAGGCCTAACAATGCCGGTAAAATGAAAAATGAAGGTAGCCCAACGCAGCTAACTGGCTGGTTGAAGTAGCCTGACACGTGTGTTTGACTTTTGGGAAAAACAAAATTTGAAAGAAAAAATATTAAATTTTCAAGTACTCAAATTAAATTTTGATTGAACCGTGGTGTTTCTTACGACGAGATCTACAAAATAAGATCACACTTAACCATATTTGAATCAAATTGTTTTTGCACTTGCTTCAAAATGTTGCTCGGATCAAAAAAATATTGGTCAAAATCAATCAAATGTTGGTGTATCCGAAAAATGTTGTCTTGGTTCAAAAATATGTTGGTAAAAATAAAATGTTGGTTTATTCGAAAAAATATCGAAAATTATTTTATTTAAAATATGGTCAAGTGTGATCTTATTTTGTAGATTTCATCGTATGAAACATCACAATTCAATCAAAAATTAATTTAGATATTTGGTTTGGAAACTATCTATTTTTTCTTCTGAACTTTTGTTTTGTACAAAAGCCAAAACAGGTGTCAGCCTAGCTGCGTCCTTACACTGTCATTGGGCCTCACAAAGTTGCACGGAAGATGTTCTCACCGTCCGATGGGGAATGAACGGTGCAGCGAGTACTACCTCCCTCTGAGGTAGCTGCCGGAACTTCGAGGATCCCGATCCATCGCGTCCCCGTCTCGCCTCGAGATTAGCGTAAGCTCCTCACTGCTGCTAGGCTCTACAGTACGACGACGTAGCAGCCTAGCAGGCTTATCCCATTATCCGTTGCGGCGTTCCGAAGGCAGCCAGGACTCGCCCTCAAGAGACACAGGACGAGCAGCTCAAAAGGGTAGTTTTCGTTCGAGAACGAACGTCCTGAGCAAAAATGGCATACAGAACGAGCTACCAAGAGACATGACTTTTGTTAGAATTTGTCGGCTTAGCCTATCTGATTATTAAAATATTTGTCGCTGTTGATTTTTTATCACAATTTTGACTATTCGTCTTATTCAAAATATTATGTGTATATTATTAATTTTATTTGTGATGTTCTTTACCATTATATATGATTTAAGTGTGACTTATGATATTTGCATAAATTTTTTGAATGAGACGAAAGATCAAACGTTTTATAAAAATTCAACAGTGACAAATAATTCGATACGGAGGTAGTACATCTGACATTTCAAATAAATCCAAAAGACCTATGAATGACAAGAGACGGTAGAGTGTGTTACAACCTTTACAGGGTTGTTTTTTGTAAATGGAGTCGAGGATGACCGAACTATATAGATAGATTGTCTTCACCCACACCAAAGTCATAGTTTAAGAGAAAGAAACACCATGTACACGCGATCGCTCACTTTGTTCGGTATAGACCATAATTATTATTAGGCCATTCTCAGTGGGGGTTTCATCGGGAGTTTCATCAGCATTAAATAGCATGCCACATCAGTAATTTTGCTGACATGGCAAGGCTTTTATGATGAGAGAGGGTTTCATCATTTGTGAAGAGAGTTTCATCCCCATGAAACCCATTAGGCACAGTTACCTAGTTCTCAAACTATGTAACTGTGCCATGAAATTGTGCACTGAGACTGGCCTTAGTATTAGACCGAACTGTCGTCCGAGCGGACAAACCATAAACAAGAGCCTCTATATGTCATATTGGGCGGATATGACGGAGGCGATTCGGGGGCGACTCCAGGGCGACTACGCCGCCGCCGATGAATCTTAACAATTCACCGGTGAATCCGACTGCTGTCCATCAGGACGAGCAGAACACCGGGGAGATCTTCTCCCAACTGACCGCTGTTCCTACCCTAGGGTTGGTTCGGGCGGAGAGTTCCTTCTGTTTCTGCGTCGACCGAGGGGTGCGACCTTTCCGATCTATCTCCGAGTCGTGTGCCGGCTGGAGTTGGAGATCTCCTTTTACGTCAACCAAGGGGCTGGTTTTCGTGAGTTGTGCTATCTCTGCTGTCTAGGTTTCCTGCTCCATCTTGTTTTTCGGCCGCCACCAGGTTCCGTCGGGATTCAGCTCTCGGTCTGCGGTGGGGGTGATAAGGGGTCTCCGGTGAGGAGGTTGCCCACCCGAAGCCAAAGTCGTTTGCTGCTGTCTATGACCTGAACTGGGCGTGGTTGATCGTTAGGATGGCAGGGACTTCTGAGGATCTGCAGGCAAAGGATCCCCTGATGTCTGCTCATGGCGTTCAAGCAGGGAACGAGGAGGGCATGGGTGACAGTTTTGACGACCAGAAGGTGTCGAGTGGAAGGGGTGTTAACGGGATGAGATTGGTGGTAGTTGGCAAAGCGCATGCGGATGCCGACGACGATGCCGATGAGTTCGTGCTTGATGATGAGGAGGAGCCACATCAGGAGGTGGCCAAGTAGCTTGCAATTGCAATGTACTACTCCGGTAAGAAATTTAATGCCTGGGGATGTTCAATGAACTGAAGAAAGCTTGGGGTCTGAAAGATCCGGTCCCGTTCAGGGAGTTGGGGGAGAATAGATTCCTGGTGGAGTGCGGTTCAGAGCACATGTTGAATAAAATGGTACACGACGGCCCATGGAAGCATCAGTTTGATGCTCTGATCTTTGTCCCGTATGACGGGATTAGGAGGATATCTGAAGTTACAATTGAGTCGATCAAGATCTGGGTACGTATCTATGATATTCCAATTGGTATGATGCGTGATGCTTTTGTTAGGGCTTTGGCCTCGAAGATTGGCAATGTCCTGATAATTGGTGAAGCGGTGAAGGATTACAAGAGGGTCAAAGTTGAACTGCCTCTTGAGAAGGCGCTGATGGAAGTGGTGGAGCAGAAGGTGCGTGGGCATGGGCTGATGAAGTTCTTCGTCAGGTATGAGAACATTTCGCACTTCTGCTTTAGCTGTGGAAGACTTGGGCATGCTCAACGTGATTGCCTGGATGACGACATAGTTGGTGGTGGAGTGCGTTTTGAGGAGCACCTCAGATGCTCTCCTCAGAAGAAGGATGTGGGGAAACGCATGACAATCTCTCCAGTGGAACCTCATGTGAAGAGGGGGCTTAACTATAGTGGTGCACAGAAGGAGAAGGTGCAGTCAGGTTCTTTCACCTCTAAAGCTCCCTCGGGTGATAAGAATTGGGGTGAAAAACTCAAGCGGAGTAGAGAAGTTATGGAGGGTGATTCTGCTGTAGCTGCGGCCAAGGCGACGGTTGGAGGGCATGCCTATGCACAGGGGGTAACCAGGCGACGGAGGCTATGGTGGAGGAGACTGCTGAACTTGCTCGTGGAGTGCAGAACATGAGGATGGATACTGAAATGCCAGACCTTAATAGCCCAAACCTGTCACTGAAGAAAGAGAGGATCTTGGGGCTGAATTCCTTCGAGGACTCCATTGGGGAATCTGCTAGTGTTAAAGAAGAACCTTTCTTGTTTGAATCAGTCAGGCCGCATGACAATCAACGGGCAACAAAGGTGCCTGACTTGGGACCAGAAAAGAAGATCTCGGCCAAAGGGCCTGTGACACCTCTGGTGCCACTATTGTAATTAAGAACCCTAAATAAACTTAATTAAACTAGTAATGGCATGCATCATCTCATGATCATATTGGTTGTGCATATGTGTGTATGTAGGGCCAAAGTCAACTAGTATGAAGTAATATACTAAAAATAAGTAAATAAGGATTCATGAGAGAGATCCCTTGCCTCTGTCCAAGAAAAGGTGTAATTACTTCTTATGCAACCCTTGGACACGAAACCAAATCTAGTCCAACCAATTTCCAAATCAAAACCAACTTAGATCGTGCAAGTTTGGCAAGGACAGTAAGTTGCGGTGCTGGATGCAATGGTCACCGCAACAATCGGTGCTCAATGGCCGATAATCCAGTTTTCAGTGTAAAGCAGGAAGTTGCGGTGGGGAAACTATGGTGCTGACCGCAACAGTCGGTCGCCGAGCAAAAATTCGAAAAAGCTCTCTGGATTGACGGACTGTTGCGGTGGTCGGTCACTTTTTGCACCACCGCAACAATCCGTGGTCGATTGGTCGGATTATGAGAGTTCAGGCACCTAAAGTTGCGGTCCTACCCAAGACCATGACCGCTAGTCGGTGGTTGTGAGGAACAGTAAATTTAGCCCCTGGATTGAAAGACTATTGCGGTGAAACCGATGACGGACTGTTGCGGTGCCTAACACGTGCCACCACCGCAACAGTCGGTGGCCCGCGAGATTTTGAACTACCCTTCGTCGGCACAGTATTCTTCGTGACCACGGACTGTTGCGGTGGGTGTTTTACCCCACCACCGCAACAGTCGGTGCCCACCAACCGCCACCGAACCACCGTCCTTCTCAACTGCTCCGGCCACGTGTTCGCCTCTCCGCGCTCCATTTGCGCTTGGTCAGCCTCTCCTGGCCCTGCTGGCGCGCCATGGCACGCCCAGGTGGCCGGCCCGTTCCCTCACCTCCATAACCGGGCGGTCAAGACGCCGGGGCCGACTTCACCCGCCCTCACTCATCCATTTTCCCGATTCCCCGCGCCTGCAGCTGCTTCACCTTGCCCTCTTCACCCTCCACCATTTCCCGGCCTCAGCCATAGCTTGTAGTGCCGGGATTTTCGAGGATTCCGGCCAGCCAGGAGCTTCCCGCGCTCTACTCGGGTCTGGCCCAAGGTAGAAGAAGCACCAGGCCAAGGGTAAGTAGTTAAAGGGTAGGGGGTTGTCTATAGAGTTCTAGGAGTTGTGTGCAAACCATTGTTTGAGTGATGGATTGCTTATTGCCCAAATGTGTGCTAGAGAGAGTTGGTGTATTGCTTCATAAATCCTAGACATGGGCTAAAGTTGCAAAACCGCCTGTGTTGGTCTTGATATGATTAGTGGAGTAGAGTTGGGTACCTTTTGGCTAGAGTTTACTATCGATTTTTAGGGATTGGGAGTTGGTTAAGTTAATAAAGTAGATAAAGTAATAGATGCAGATCTACTCAAGGAAACTAGGCCATTTTTGTTAGGACTACCCTAAGGTTTAGGGACCCTCACCCAAAAGAATTAGCTCCTGAATACGTTTGGATTGGTAGTTGTGATTTAGATTTTTGTTCTAGCTAGTAGTGTTGAAAACCCGCCCAGACCGGTTAGACCGGTATGGCTAACCGGTCAGACCGGTTTCCTGTGTAGGCTAAGTTTCTTAGTTATTTATACTCCATAAATGAGTGGCCAATGATGTGAGTGTGGTGAGTATTCTTATGGTTGCTTGCTTATGCATTCCTGCATTTTATGCATATTTTTGCATTTCGTGTAGGTCACCCCATCGTTGACGGCGTGTACGAGGTTGAGGTTGAGTCCGAGGGTGACCCCGCCGTTGCTGAGCTGAACTTGACGACTGCACAAGACCCGGACCAAAGTCCAGGAGGGCCCAAGGCCGTAGCGGCTCAAGAAGGCAAGCCCCGGAGCATAACCTGGGGTTTGTTGCCCATAAAGCTACAAAGAAGAGGAAGGCCCCAGTTGGCCAATCTAGCTCTGCACCCCCTAAGTTTCGCTTGGTCCAAAAGAATCCTGCTCAGTCTCTTCCGAGGGCCCCTTAGTCAGGGTCATGGATCATCAGGCCCCCACAACAGAATCAGGGGTATCGTGCTCCCGCTCAGGCATTTAACACAATTTTCCTTTTGTGTATACCACCCAACAATATGTCATATCTACCCCTGGTGGTAGAATAGGATCTCATCAGATTGTGAGAAATGTGCCTCTCCAGTTGGGTAGCAAGGTATATGACACTAATTTCATTACCTTGGACAATCAAGGGATAGATATTATTTTGGGTATGAACTGGATGGAAAAACATGGGGTCAATTTAGACATTCCTTCTCGTTGTGTGGAGATCAATTCTTCAACACATGGTACTTCAACACTTTATCTACCTCGCCAAGACATCGGGAATTCATGTGCATTCTCCGCGATCGAGACCCCTTTGGAGAAGATCCCGGTGGTATATGAATTCCCGGATGTATTTCCTGCCGATTTACCGGGAATGCCCCCTGATCGGGACATGGAATTTGTGATTGAATTACAACCTGGTACAGCTCCCATCTCCAAAAGGCCCAATTAGATGGCACCCAAGGAACTAGCCGAGCTAAAGGTCCAACTCCAAGAATTGCTAGACAAGGGCTATATTCGTCCTAGCTCTTCACCATGGGGCTGCCCCGCTCTATTTGTGAAGAAGAAAGATAAAACTTTGAGGTTGTGTGTTGATTACCGACCTCTCAATGCGGTGACTATCAAAAATAAGTATCCACTTCCCCGCATTGACGCTCTCTTTGATCAATTGTCCGGAGCAAAAGTATTCTCGAAAATTGACCTTCGCTCTGGGTATCATCAAATCAAAATTCGACCAAGTGACATACCGAAGACGGCTTTCTCAACTCGCTATGGACTCTATGAGTATTTAGTGATGTCTTTCGGTCTCACCAATGCTCCGGCATATTTCATGTATCTCATGAATTCGGTCTTCATGCCCGAGCTGGACAAGTTTGTGGTCGTATTCATCGACGACATCTTGATATATTCCAAAAATGAGGCAGAACATGCTCAGCACCTCCGTATTGTTCTTCAACGCCTCCGAGATCACCACCTCTATGCAAAATTCAGCAAGTGTGAGTTTTGGCTGTCTAATGTAAAATTTTTGGGGCACACTATTTCAGCCGAGGGAATTGCTGTAGATCCAGGAAAGGAGCAAGAAGTACTGGATTGGAAGCCTCCTAAATCCATTCATCAAATACGGAGTTTTCTGGGTTTAGCTGGGTATTATCGCCGCTTCATCCCGGATTTCTCCAAAATTGCCAAGCCCATGACTGAACTTCTCAAGAAAGGAGAGAAATTTGTGTGGAGCGAAAAATGTGAGCAAGCTTTCCACACCTTGAGAAAACTTTTAACCTCAGCACCGGTTCTAGCTCATCCGGACACATCCAAGCCCTTAGATGTTTATTGTGATGCCTCAGGCACGGGTCTTGGCTGTGTGCTAATGCAAGAGAATCGAGTCATTGCTTATGCTTCTCGAGCTCTTAGGCCTCATGAGGTGAGTTATCCCACTCATGATTTGGAATTAGCTGCTGTGGTTCATGCCTTAAAAATTTGGAGACATTATCTCATGGGCATTCGTTGCAATATCTATACCGACCATAAGAGCCTTAAATATATCTTCACCCAAGCTGATCTCAATATGCGCCAAAGGAGATGGTTAGAACTAATCAAAGATTATGATTTTGAGGTGCATTACCATCCTGGAAAAGCCAACGTGGTGGCTGATGCCCTAAGCCGCAAAGCTCAATGCAATTGTCTCACCGTAACCTCTTTTAGTGACACTCTTTGCCATGAGATGTCCAAGTTGAATTTGGAAATTGTTCCTCAAGGCTTATTAAGCCACATGGTGGTAGAATCCACCTTGAGAGAAAGAATTATTATGGCACAATCCAAAGATAAAGGAGTTGCTCATATAAAGCAAGGGCTAGCGCAAGGATTGCCCAAATACAAATGCTTTCGGCAAGATTGGAACGTATTTCTTTGGTTTGAGCAACGGCTTGTGGTCCCTAAAGACCATGAGCTAAGGAAACAAATTCTTGATGAAGCTCATCTATCAAAATTCTCTATTCATCCCGGTAGCAACAAGATGTACCAAGATTTGAAGGAGAATTTTTGGTGGACAAGAATGAAAAGGGAGATTGCTAAATATGTGTCCGAATGCGATACATGTCAAAGGGTGAAAGCAAGCCATCTCAAGGTAGCTGGAACATTGCAACCTCTTCCTATTCCCTCCTGGAAATGGGATGACATATCCATGGATTTCATTGTGGGTTTGCCCAACACCTCTCACAGACATGATTCCATTTGGGTGATCGTTGATAGGCTCACAAAGACCGCTCATTTTATTCCAGTCAACACAAGATATTCTGCCAAGAGGTATGCAGAAATTTATATTGATCGTATTGTTTGCCTTCATGGGATTCCAAGGACAATTATTTCTGATCGAGGCACCCAGTTTGTTGCCCGCTTTTGGGAACAATTGCATGCTTCCTTAGGCACCAAATTAATCCATAGCAGTGGCCGCGGCACAGGTTTGCCTGGGGCACCTGGGGTTCGTTGGGGCGTGCACTCGGGTGGAGTGGGCCCTGATGGCAGATGGCAGGGAGAGATGGGAAAGGTTGCCTCGTGAGGTCCTGGGTGTCTCTCACGGGTCGTACGATTAGGTTGTCCCATGCATGGTTAAAATCAACTCGAGTTGTCCGTCCTTCGCGGTTACATGAAGCTGCTTGATCGCTCGTTGCACATCAATGTCTTGGGCCAAAGGGGGTGGATTTGTTGATAGATGAGGAATGTGGATATTATTTTAGTCAATTGTTTTTCAACACTGTTTGTTGTTGGATAGATTGGCAAATATAGTAATGATTAGCCTCACTTTAAAACTTGGCTAAAATATTGAAAATAGAAACTTTTGAGTAGGCGCTTTTTGGCAAAACAAAACCCTCCGCCATAAAGCCTTGCATGTCTAGAACTTTAACCTTGTCGGGTCAGTCTTGCTGAGT
>CM014277.1:24595546-24610049 GCA_004135705.1 Alloteropsis semialata | reverse complement strand
CGATTCTGTATTCTTGACCAAAACTGAAACAGCCAAAAAAAATAATGTCTCCACCTATTTGATTGATGAAAGAGCATGAGTGAAAGAAAAGATTCTCCTAGCTTGATCATTTAATGATTTCATATTACGCAATCAAACCAGAATGAAATAAAAGGATGCTAGCTCAGGCAATAAAATACATCTCAAGTCAGATTGTCATTCCAACACAATGACCATCACCAGCATAGTGTTGGAAGTCCAGAAGCAAGAGTAGTCCTGGAAGTGAACAATTGAGAAACTGAACCAGCCACAAGATTGCTGTCCATTTTTTCCAGAATTGTGTATTATCAGTAAGACTAACTTGAGTGCGAATTTACCATCTATCACAATATGCAAAGTCTCTTGAAGACAAAAAAATCAATGATACTTGCTCATAGCCCTTATTCATGAATCAATTGAAGATGAATGAAATAGCAACCAGAAATTTTATCTCTCCCAAACTTGTCATTAGAATGCATCTGATTAGAGCTTCATATTTTGGCAATACATGTCAACCTGATGTTTGATTCAGCACAAATGAAAAATATAAACTGAATGATGTACATCATCAGAACAAGAGAATTTTTATAGTACTAATGATGAGTACTCTGTTCAGTCTGGAAACATCATATGTTTTGATTAAATCTAGAAATAAATATACAATCTCCAGTTGAGGTTGGGCATCAACTTTTATTAACTGGTGACAGTATAAATTAGAGATCCATGAGACAAATTCTGGAGAGAATTCCCTACGTCACACTAAAAGATAACTCAATGTCTTATTTGGCCCTGAAAAGTTCAATAGGTCTTATTGTCCACATGTTTGTACTTCTATTCCCAAATCCCCATATGACACAACCGTCGGATCTATTAGACATCTCCGTTAGGTTCTACACCGTCGATCATGAACTAATGGGTTAATGGACCAAATTACCCTTTTGCCCACGAGAAACAACCCCTCTCCTCTCGTTTTCCCCCTCTGCGCCGACTACTCTCGCTGCTCTGTCATGCCTCTTCTGATCGCACGGTGATAGGCCCTCCCCACACCACACCGCTCGCCCCTGCTCGCTCCTCCCCACAGCCTGCCGCTCGCCCCACCCCACTCGGCACCGCGCTGCTCCTGCTCTGCCCTAGGTCGGTGCGCCCCTGCGGTGGCTGCGGTGACGCACAGCAACCGCACAGCTCAGGGCTGCCAAGATGCGCCCAAAGGAGGAGCCAAGGGAGGCTGCACGGAGGTTCCTGGTTCTGATTTTTAACTTTTATTGTGATCCATGGACAGGTGCAAGTCAGCCACTAGCATTAACCAGCCTGAAATTCCTTTGTCCTGTGGCTGAAACCATCCTCCTCCTACTGCAACCAAGTCTTCAAAGAGGCTTGCTAAACAGAAGGTAAAGCCAAAAATGAAGAAACAAGCCAAAGAGAAAGAAACAAGGCTGTTGTACTGTTTGACAGTCCTACAATCAGCACTAGAAGCAAAAAAATGTTGATCCTTGTAGCCCTGCAATGAGCACAAGGAGCAAAAAGAAGATTCAGTCTGTGCTGTGTGCTCATTTTCTTATTTTCAACATTTATGGTGAATCTGAAGCACTAGTGAGCTTGTTGTAACCATTTGTGCACTTGTGAATCTGTTGTATGGTGAACCTGATGTATGCACTTGTGAATGTGACGTATGCAAACTTGATGCTCAATGTAAACCTGCTGGACTGCATGGCATGTGAGCCTAGCCAAATGCTCACTAGGATTAACCTAACGTCGATTTCTTCGTAGGCCAGGATTGAATCCGCGGGAGGTTCACCGCCTGGATTGGACCGTAATCCCGGCCAGGATTGATACAAACGAGCAAGGCCTGAGGGGGTGGGGGGATTCTGTCCAACAGAAGTACTATGTCAGAACAATAAATATAGTACAGCAACCAAAAACCAAATAGTTCAAATTGTGGTGGGTCAATTTATGTAACAGAGTTGTGGTAACTCTTTGTCGCGGTCGTCCGGATGCATAGGACGCTCCACACAGGCAGCCAGGCTCACCCCTTCGTCATGCATTTCAGTACTCACCGGCTATGCATCACTGTCCCTCTCTACCTCTCGCCTACGCCGCCTCTACGGCAAATCAGCGATGCCGTCGGGCTTTCCATCGGCCCATCCCTCGTGAGCTTGTGGCAATGGTGATGGCGGAACATCCCATTCACCCCTCGTGGTCTCGTGGATCTCCTCATGTAGGGAGCCTGAGGACGAGCTAGCAAGCGGCTCCAGCACATACGACAATGCAGGGCAGATGGTGGTCGACGAGGGGATCGAAGCTCGAGGGCCGCCGGTCCGTGCGAGCCTCGTGATGAGGAAAATTGTCGTGTTCTCCTCTTGCTTCTGCTGTGTTCATGTTGATTTAGTTGCAAGACCTCTCGTTGCTCGTGGCGATAAGCCTTTTGATATGTTTTGATGGATCCTTTTTTTTAGCAAATGGATCCTTTATTTTTGTTCTAACAGATGATTCAATTTAGTTCAAAACCATCTATAATCTGTTGGAATGCCTAATAATTATTTAATGCCTCGTTAGTTGTTTTTATATAACTTTTGTTTGGAGTTGTGCAGTGATGGTTTGGATGTTGGAATCTTTTTGGTTGTTGCAATGTACGATTTCATATGTGGCTAAAACAAATTTAGATATTGCAGTAGGTGGCTTCTTATTTACTTATTGTAATGTTGCAATAGTAAAACAGAGATGTTTCATTTCTTATTATTTTTCTTTTGCAATAATTGATTGCTATGGAGCACATATTTCCATGGCGTTAGAAAACTTGATCCATGGTGTTACAAATGAATTTTCATCTATTTTGTTCTTTTGGGGAAGCTATTCATGCACTTTGCCTTGCATAAGCAATATTGTTTTTAATTTTTTTGTCGGTTTTTTCCATTTCCCTGTCGGTTTTGTCACCCTCAGGAGTATTCGAGTTTTCAGTAGTGGCAGCTGTCCAGCGAGGATGTCTCAAATGGGGTGTTTCATGGCTAGTTCCATGCATTCTCCCTTCTATGGAACTAGGTTATATACACTACATGGTTGGTTCCATATACAACCTGGTTCCATGCAATAGAATATTAGGAAAGGGATAGAGAAAGAGAGAGGGAAGTGTTATAGATCCCACTTATAGATTTGCCCCTCTAGTTCTATATATTGGAGCTAAAACAACATGTGACATCCAATTATTCTGGGACCCATTTATAGAACCAGTGATGATTCTATACATTGGAGATGCCATGTTATGCTCTTTGTGTGTCATTGCTAATAGCACGTGGGAGGCCAACGGGATGAGGGTGGGAAGAGGAATTCAGGATTGGGGGAGAGGGGCCAGGGGGACAGCTCCTATTACATGTTCGGGCATTTGCAAATCCACAAAAATTATGGAAAATAGGTTTTAAAATTTTTAAAAAATAAAGTTGCGGAAACAAATTCTTTCAAAAAAAAAAGCTTTGGGTTGTCGGAAATTTATTGTTGGAATCATCAAGGCCAATGGAGGTGTTGAGCTCCATGTAATGAGCCTAACTTCTCACTTCCACAACCTAATTAAACATGTACATTTTTTAAGATACACGAGCTAACTTCACGTTCCTATAGGGGTGATGGGGTTGCAGCACCCTTGTGAATCCATAAAAAATGTACTGTATGAACAGTCCAAAAACTTAGGGTGCATTTGGTTCATAAACCCAGCTGGCTTTGGGCATCTTTTTTTCATAAAGAGAAAATTTAGGTGTTGTTTGGTTGAAGACCAAAATTTGGCTGGCCAAAAATTTGCAGGCCAGAGCATCTCCTTTGTAGAGCCCAGAGCATGTTCTTGGCGTCGAATTTGGTGGCTACAGCTTCTTCCCACACTGCCCCATAAAATGCTAATGATGATGTGGTGACATGTGATAGGATATCCCATTTGCATTCATCGTTGTTTCCTACAATAGCTTTGAGATGATTATATCTCCTACAAATCGTAATTCTGATTGAGAATGCAACTAAAATATCAACTTTGTTTGATACTATTTGGATTACTAGCTAAATGCCCGTGCTTTGCTACGGGCAATAGCAATTACAGTTGATAACCATACTATTGTTCTCTAGCACGTCACGTGTTGCCCAATTAAATGTAGGCATTGTTTCTATGTGGTTTCTAATTAATGAAGATTGATTATGAGCACACCTTAGTTAGCATGACATCCAGGTCCCAAATGAACTAAAATGCTTGTTATTCTCATATCCTCAACTGTTTTAGCACCACCTTAATCGACTTCTATGCCAAGTAATATGAAAAGATAGTGAACTCAGTTGCCTTCTTTCATAAGCATTCAAAGGGCACTCTAATTAATCATCATAATTGTTATTTCAGGTTTATTGTTTTCGGTTTGCTAAGGAACTTGTGATTATTCGGCAAATGGAGACCCAAAACAAGCTCGTATGGATATCATTTATCGCTTATGATTCATGGGTACAAATCTTAGAATAAATAAAGCGTATCAATTTCTTGCAAAAACCAACAAAAGGATATCATTTATCACTCATGAGTTGCTCTTTTTGTTCAGTTTTTTTTTTGGAACCTCTTCAGGTTGAAAAAGATTAATAATTTTCTCAACCTTTTCCAATCCTTCCTTCTTGGTTTACTCAAGTCTCCAAACTTTGAGTTTGTTGCTTGTTTCCTCCCCTCAAAGTTGATACAGAATTTTCAGCAAACCTTCACTGATAATTCATATCCCTTCCTACACAAAACTATCAATTCCAGGAATTCGAATAAAGGGAATAAATGGATGAGTGTGTTACAATAACTGAGTCTTTTTCAGTTTCTGAATCATATAACAAGATAAAATGCTTAGGCATTTATGTTGCTTAAGTTGACCAAGAAACAATAGAATAGATGGCGGAGGAAAAAAAACTTGCTGTAACACCCAAATTCCATCATGTAACAAATTATAGAAACTTTGTTTAGGTTGATCTTAGGTTTAATGAATTTATTTTCCTTTATTTAATTTGTGGCCTTAATTACTTGAACAATAAATAATTAATCTTAGTTCAATAAGTGTATGTGCATCTCATGCTTTGTTTTGTTTTTGTTTGCTTGAGTGATCTCAAAGTCCTATCCAAATTCAAATCCCACTCAAATATCTCTCAAACTCTCCATATACTAATTCAAACAAAAATCAAACCCAAAACCTTTTTCCACCTTTTCTTTCCTCCATTTTGGCCCAGCCCGAACCCCTTTCCTCTTTTCTTTTCCTCTCCTTTCTTCCCCGCCGGCCCATCACTTGGCCCAACAGCCGGCCCATCCCTCTCCCGCGTTCTCTCCTTCTCTCTCGCTGACCGCGCGGCCCCACATGTCGGCGCGTCTTTCTTCCTCCTCGCGACGGCCACGGCCGAGCCGCCGTTCCCCGCGCGCACGCGCCGCTCTCGCCGCCCACGTCCGCGCGCCCGCGTCTCCCTCCCCCTCTTCAAGCGCCTTCACTGCGCCATCAACCGGGCGCCCATCTCCCCCTCCTTTCCTCCCCCTCGGCAACGGCCGAGAGCCTTCAAGGCCTTCAATGGCCGTAATCACCGCGCCCGCTCTCGGATTCCCTCCACACCGAGCCCCCTCCGCTCCTCCTCGGCCCGCTATAAGACCCCCCGAGCACCTCCCCTCGCGCACGAACACTTCCCACGCCGAAACCACTCTCACTCTTGTGCAATCACTCACCGGAGCTCGACATCACCGCCGCGTTGAGGTTGAGCATCGCCGACGCCTTGGTTCTCTCTGTCCGGGCTCCCTTTGGCCTTATCTGTCTCGCTCGCTCGTTCGCAGGAACATCTGGAGCTCAAACCCGGCGCCCGGAGGACGAAACCGACGCCGGAACGCCATCTTTACCGCACGACCGAGCTCACCGCCGCATCCCTACGCCGACGAGCATCCTCCGACCATCTCCCGACAACCACAACCCCTCTGGTGAGCTCGCCATGGCCTCCTGATGCTCCCCGTGCCATTTAATCACGTCCTAGTGCTCCGGAGCGCCCTACGGCCGCCACTCCGGCGAGTCCACCCGCGGACACGGCGGCGCCGCCGTGTCAAAGGGTCACCGGCGCCCCTTTTTGATTTGCGCCGTCCGATCTGCAATCTACGGCTGAGATCAGCCCCAGCGTACCGGTCAGCGGAAGTCAAACCCGCCGGTCGCTGGCATTTTTGTTAAAGAGCCCTTGCACTTTCTGTTATTCAACCCGCGGTCCAACTGCAGTACAAAATATTCATATATATGCCCTTACAACTTCTGTTTAGGCCCCTGTTCTTTTGAATATTCTAACCCGCCGTCCTCTGAATGGCTTTTTCATGTGCTAGCCCCTGAGATCTATGGTTATTTATGTTTGTGCCCTCGGTTTTTATCAAAACAGTACGCAGACTTTAGTTTTAATTGCATATAGGTCCCTGCAACCTTGTAACTAGCGTAGTTTCGTCGTTTTAAATCCGTTTTGGGCGATTTTCGCGTCCACGCGATCGTCTTTGCATGCTCTTTAGTTTAAGGTGCTTGTTCTGTACTTTTAGTACTGTTTGGTGTACTGTTTTTATTTATTTTGTTGTATGTCTTGTGTGATCGTGTAGAGAACGTGCCGTTCGAGGAAGATCAGGAGCAGCAGCTGTTTGAAGAGGACCAACAGCAGTTTGTTGAGGAAGGCAAGTGGCCTCCCTCTACATGAACATTCTTTTTGTCCCATTTACATTCATGAAATTCACTTTACTTTACTGTTATGCATTAATTTTGACGGGTCACCTATTAGGACATGACTAGATCTTTTTGCCTTGAACCTTGAATCACCTGGTTACATCATGGGTAGAAATGCTTAGCTTGCTTAAACTTGGGATGGTTCTGTTATTTTTTTTGCAATGTTAATCATGATTTAATTATGTTGTTATATTCTTGCTTAATTACAAGATCATCATGATTAATTGGAACATGGAGAACCACCCAAGAAAACAGTGCAACCACAGTTTCACATGGCTCTGACTTAGCTAATTAATTGGACTTGGGGTTGGCTAGTGGTCTTACCGTAAGGGCAAGGAGGGGGCCGGTGAGGGGTCATAGCTCGGTCCTTTTTTAGGAGTAGTCTTTGCTAAGGTACGTCCTCTCTTGGGAGGGCTGTGGACCTCACCGCTGCCGAAACTCTAGCGGGCTGCTAGTTTAACTTTGGGTCTTTGTAAAGGCTTCGTAGTGAACCCTCGCCACTCACCAAAGGAAGTGTTTAAGGGCCTTGCAAACCCGGGCGACAAGGGGAACACGAGCTGTGGGTAAAGTGTACAACCTCTGCAGAGTGTAAAACTGATATATCAGCCGTGCCCACGGTTAAGGGCGGCTTGGACCCTCACATGATAATTGAACTTTAACTTGATCTTAACTTGTGGTTCTTGGTCTCTTGGTGGAATAACTTTGGGTTATCCTGCTTAATTTTGGGATGGTATAAACTTACATCTAGTAACTAGGTGCTTGCTAATAAAACTTGATCAACTAAAAGTGCTAACCGCATGAGCCTGAACCCCCTTTGATGGCCTTGCATATTCCCCCACTTGTTGAGTACCAACCATAAGTGTACTCACCCTTGCTAAACAACTGCTGTTCAGAAAATAACAATGATGTGGAGTACTTCAGCGACTTTGATGAGTTCTAGGCGCGTCAACCAGTCAAGTGCCTGTGGATGAAGTCAAGGAGCTGTTTTATCGTTTAGGATGTCGGTGAACGTTTAAGACCTTCGTGTCTATTTATGATGAGTGTAATAAAGTTATGTACTCTCTTTTGTACGCTTTTGAACATTGTCTTTTGATATATTTACTGATGACGTCAACATATGTGTGATGAACGGATCCTGGCACACATATGCGATGCATTCGATTTTGTCCTTAAAATCGGGTGTGACAGAAGTGGTATCAAAGCTGTGTTGACTGTAGGACGCCAGCCTAGCTAGAAAATGGTCGAAACATAGGATTTACTATCTTAGTCAGCCTTTCTGCTCCTAGAAAAAATTTATTTGCATAAAAACTTACTCTGTTCCTGTTCTATCTCTTTTTGCTCTTGTACTTAGTTTTGTTCTTGCTCTATCACAGATGGTCAGGCAGAGACAGACAGCACGCAAGAGCACCGGAGGCAGGAGACGCATTGCTCCTGCACAGCCAGTTCCACGACTTCCACCAGTGGTGGAACAGGAGGAGTCAGAGCCTGAGGAGATCCACTACTTCCAGGAGATGGCAGATGGAGACATCGTTCCGGTGGACCCAGCAGTCGACGCTCCACCAGCACCACCTGCTGTACCTGCTTTGGAGGCTCCAGTACCTGCTGCTGGAGGACAGCCAGACGTCGGCCACGACCACGACGCAGACCAGGGCCTTGGTCAGGAGGACCAGGGCGAGGCACAGGACGACAGTTCTGGCGTGGGCCAGAACAACGTGTCAGTTGGAGAGGCTGAGGTTGTGAAAACGACCTACTGGACAGAGACTTCAGTCAATGAGACTGGCACATTCCCCAAGATGCTCATGGATGTGCTACAGGAGTTGGGGAACAACGTCAGACCCCTCTACATGACGCAGCGTGTCTCCAACCCAGGGATGCCGGTCTTCTACATCACCCGGGTCCACATCCGGGAGGCTTCTGACACTGGTGGATACAAGACCTGCTCGATGCACGACTCCGACATTCCCTACTCCACCGTCACCGCCTCCGTCAGTAGCGCCGCTAGGAGAGCTCTGTGGTCTCTCTGCCACACTCACCGTGGTGAGTTGAGCATCACAGAGTACCACCACCGTCCACGACGTGCTAGTGGCACCGAGGTGACCCACGTGCCGCTGGGAGGACATCACGAGCCCCGCATCGACGTCCTTGCTCATGTCGCCGCTGGTCTCAACACCGACGTGGAGAGCACAACTACAGATCTCATGGAGGATTCAGAGAGACTGGCCAGTGCTCAGGCCAGGATCAGGCAGCTGGAGGCACAGCTGGCAGGACACGTGCCCCCAGTGGAGGCAGAGAGAGCAGACTGCCCCGCCGCTTCACCTCCGCGCAAGAGGCTTCGTACCGGAGAGCCAGGCTCTATCACCGCTCTCTTAGGCCAGGTTTAGGGAGTCCACCATAATAAGTCATCGCGTTAGAACCGTTCCTGCGAGGACGTGCGATGTTTTTGTTTGCTTTTTTGTTTTATGTTTGAGTTGGAGTTTTTTGTAATGACTGTCATGTTTTTGTGGAGTGATGGCCACAAATACATTATTAAATAATTAAGTTAAAGTCAGTTCTCGGTTTCAATCTTGGCTCTGTTCTTTCTATCTTTATCAGTTTATCTATCTTATCTAAAGCATTCCCCTAACAATCAGATGGTAAATACCAGGAGAGGCGGAGGATGTGACATTCCAAGTGTCAGACGTGCTCACGTGATCAACCGTCAGAATCAGGCACCACCTCCACCTCCAAACCCAGCAATGGAGCAGTTTCTTCAAGCTCAGATGCAGTTGCTGCAGGATCTTACTGCCACTGTGCAAAACTTACAAGCACAGCAGAATCAGCCGCCACAGATGCCTCCACAAGCCCGGAGCAGGCACCGGGATTTCATGAGTCAGCACCCACCCACTTATTCTCACTCGGCAGACCCTCTGGATGCTGATGACTGGCTGAAAGTCATTGGCAAGCAGCTGGATATCACCCAGTGTACAGACCGCGAAAGAGTCTTGTATGCTGCTGGACGCCTGGAAGGAGCCGCATCCGACTGGTGGGATGCATACACAGCTGCCCATGCCAATGCCGACACTATTACTTGGGCAGAATTCAGCAACAGTTTCCGTCTGCATCACATCCCAGCTGGTGTGATGAAACTGAAGAAGAATGAGTTCTTGGCTCTGAAGCAGGGCCATATGTCAGTGAGCGAGTACCGGGACAAATTCATCCAGCTGTCCCGCTACGCGCCCAACGAGGTCGATGATGATGAGAAGAAGCAGGATCGCTTCTTAGATGGTCTGATCGGGCCGCTCAAATATCAACTGCAGAGCCATACTTTCCCCACGTTCCAGAGGCTTGTAGACAAAGCTATTGGCCTTGAGAACACTCGCAAGGAGCTCTGTGAGCTCAAGAGAAAGTCCCAGTCACAGGGACAGTCAAGCAATAGCCGCCCGCGCTTCAACTCTCAGCAAGGGTCACAGTTCCGCTCTGGAGGGCAGGGTGGAAACTATCAGCAGAACCAGCAATATCGTGGCCAGCAGCAGCCACAACGCTTCAATCAGCAGACCCAGCGCAGTCCCAACTTCCAGCAGAACAGGTCTGGCAGTTCATCTGGCGCCCCAGTGCGCAACAACAATGGCAACAACAATCCTGTCGCACCGGTTCCTCCAAATGGCTGTTTCAAATGTGGAGAAGTGGGGCACTATGCTAACAACTGCCCCAAGCGCAACGTGCAGACACCACAGGGCCAGAAGACCAATGGTCAGAGGCCTGGATCACAGACTCCACATATGCGCAACGGGAATCAGAATTCCCAAGGCAACAAGGGCCAGCAGAACTACATGCGTGGACGGGTGAACCACGTGTCAGCGGAATCAGCCCATGATGCTCAGGACGTTGTGCTCGGTACGTTCCTTGTTAATTCTGAACCTGCATCAGTTTTGTTTGATTCTGGAGCATCGCATTCTTTCATTACTGAGCAATTTGTGGAAAAACATGATATACCTATGAGCCTTATGAAGAAAACTCTACTAGTTAGTTCCCCGGGCAGTGAGATGAAGGCTAATCACATATGCCCGCGGGTGAATCTGAAAATTATGGGGGTAGATTTTCCAGCCAATCTGATAGTCCTAAAGTCCAGTGGGGTTGATGTGATTCTTGGCATGGATTGGTTATCTGGGTGCAAGGGAGTTATTCAGTGTGCCAAGAAGTCAGTGCTCTTGACCAGTCCTCAAGGAGATCAGGTTGAGTTCATTGCCAACACGCCGTCTACAGATGAAGCAATGGTGAATCAGATCAAGGGAATACCTTTGGAGGAGATCAAGGTTGTGAGTGAGTATCCAGACGTCTTTCCGGAAGATTTACCAGGTATGCCACCCGATCGTGACATTGAGTTCCGTATTGATCTCTTACCTGGCACTGCACCTATATTCAAAAGACCCTATAGGTTGGATGTTAAGGATTTAAGTGAACTAAAGAAACAAATAGAAGAGCTATTAGGAAAAGGATATATCCGTCCTAGCTCATCACCTTGGGGAGCCCCTGTCATCTTCGTTGATAAAAAGGATGGCACTAGAAGGATGTGTGTTGATTATAGAGCTCTCAACGATGCAACCATCAAGAACAAATACCCACTACCCAGAATAGAAGATCTGTTTGATCAGATGAGAGGTGCTAAAGTATTCTCCAAGATTGATCTACGGTCAGGATACCATCAGTTGAGAATTCGACCAGAAGACATCCCCAAAACAGCGTTCACCTCCAGATATGGGTTATTTGAGTACACTGTGATGTCGTTTGGATTGACCAATGCTCCGGCGTACTTCATGTACTTGATGAACAAGGTGTTCATGGAATATCTTGATAAGTTTGTAGTGGTGTTCATCGACGATATATTGGTGTTTTCTCGGAATGAAGAAGAACATGAAGAACATCTGAGATTGGTGCTACAGAAACTCCGAGAGAATCAGTTGTATGCCAAGCTCAGTAAGTGTGATTTTTGGTTGAAAGAAGTTTCTTTCCTTGGTCATGTCATTACCGATGGAGGAATAGCAGTTGATCCCAGCAAGGTTCAGGATGTGTTGAATTGGAAGCCACCTACGAATGTGTCCGAGATCAGGAGTTTCCTTGGTTTGGCAGGATATTACCGCAGATTCATTGAAGGATTCTCCAAGATTGTGAAACCGCTCACCTCGTTGTTAGAAAAGGAACGAGAGTTCAAATGGGATGAAGCTTGTCAGAATGGTTTTGAAGAGCTGAAGAAAAGGTTAACCACGGCCCCCGTGTTGATAATGCCAGATATACACAAAGGGTTCGATGTCTATTGTGACGCTTCACGTCTCGGTCTTGGTTGTGTGTTAATGCAAGAAGGCAGAGTGGTAGCTTATGCATCAAGGCAACTGAGGAAGCATGAGCAGAACTATCCAACTCATGATTTAGAGCTAGCCGCTGTCGTGCATGCACTGAAGATTTGGAGACACTATATGATTGGAAACAAGTGCCAAATTTTCACAGATCACAAAAGCTTGAAATATATCTTCACTCAGAGGGATCTCAATCTCAGACAACGTAGATGGTTGGAATTGATAAAGGATTATGACTTGGATATTCAGTATCATCCTGGCAAGGCTAACGTCGTAGCAGATGCTTTGAGTCGGAAGAGCCAAGCTAACATGGCTATAGCTCGACTAATGCCTCAAGAATTGTGTTGGAAAATGGAACGACTCAATCTCGGGATTCTTTATAACTCAGAAGCTATGACAATGGATATTGAACCTACTCTTGAGCAGGAAATCAGACAAGGTCAGTTGACTGATGCTAAGATCAAAGAGATCAAGACTCTGATTGGTTTAGGAAAAACAACGGATTTCACCGAAGATGAACAAGGCACTGTTTGGTTCAGGAAAAGGATCTGTGTACCAGATATCGATCGTCTTCGTGAGCTCATATTGAAGGAAGCACATGATTCCGTATATTCTATTCACCCCGGCAGTACCAAGATGTACCAAGATTTAAAGGAGAAATATTGGTGGTATGGTCTTAAGAGAGACGTGGCAACTCACGTAGCTTTGTGTGATGTATGTCAAAGAGTGAAAGCAGAACATCAAAGGCCAGCAGGTTTGCTTCAGCCGTTGAAAATACCCGAGTGGAAATGGGAAGAAATTGGTATGGACTTTATCGTAGGATTGCCTCGCACTCGGGATGGTTATGATTCTATATGGGTCATTGTGGACAGATTGACTAAAGTTGCTCATTTCATTCTAGTTAAAACTACATATTCGGGAGCCAAGTTAGCAGAGCTGTATATGTCCCGAATTGTGTGTTTACACGGAGTACCAAGGAAGATAGTGTCTGATCGAGGTACCCAGTTCACATCTCGTTTTTGGCAGAAACTGCATGAGTCAATGGACACCAAGCTTAATTTCAGTTTAGCGTATCATCCACAAACAGATGGACAAACTGAGAGGACAAATCAAATCTTAGAGGATATGCTTAGAGCTTGTGCCTTAAAGCATGGAGGCAGTTGGGATAAGAGTTTGCCGTACGCAGAATTCTCTTATAACAACAGCTATCAAACTAGTATCAAGATGGCTCCATTTGAAGCTCTGTATGGAAGAAAGTGTAGGACACCGTTGTACTGGAGTCAGACAGGAGAAAGTCAGGTTTTCGGACCCGAAATTCTGCAAGAAGCCGAAAGACAAGTCCAGATAATGCGGGATAATCTCATAACTGCTCAGTCACGACAGAAGAGTTATGCCGATACTCGGAGAAGAGAATTGACGTTTGAAGTTGGAGATTATGTATATCTCAAGGTGTCACCTATCAGAGGTCTCCGCAGATTCAAAGTCAAAGGGAAGTTGTCACCTTGCTATATTGGTCCTTTTCAGATCTTGGAAAGGAAAGGTGAAGTGGCATATCAGTTGGAGTTACCCGAGCGACTGTCGGATGTTCACGATGTGTTTCACATTTCTCAGTTGAAAAAGTGCTTGAGAGTACCCGAAGAGCAACTACCACTGGAAGAGCTTAATGTGCAAGATGATTTGACTTATTCAGAACATCCGGTCAAGATCTTGGAAACATCAGAAAGAGTTACAAGGAACAAAGTCATCAAAATGTGCAAAGTACAGTGGAGTCATCATTCGGAAGATGAAGCTACTTGGGAACGAGAAGATGAGCTCATTGCAGACTTCCCGCAGTTGTATCCAAATCTATCCGAATCTCGGGGACGAGATTCTCTTTAAGGGGGTAGGATTTGTAACACCCAAATTCCATCATGTAACAAATTATAGAAACTTTGTTTAGGTTGATCTTAGGTTTAATGAATTTATTTTCCTTTATTTAATTTGTGGCCTTAATTACTTGAACAATAAATAATTAATCTTAGTTCAATAAGTGTATGTGCATCTCATGCTTTGTTTTGTTTTTGTTTGCTTGAGTGATCTCAAAGTCCTATCCAAATTCAAATCCCACTCAAATATCTCTCAAACTCTCCATATACTAATTCAAACAAAAATCAAACCCAAAACCTTTTCCCTCCTTTTCTTTCCTCCATTTTGGCCCAGCCCGAACCCCTTTCCTCTTTTCTTTTCCTCTCCTTTCTTCCCCGCCGGCCCATCACTTGGCCCAACAGCCGGCCCATCCCTCTCCCGCGTTCTCTCCTTCTCTCTCGCTGACCGCGCGGCCCCACATGTCGGCGCGTCTTTCTTCCTCCTCGCGACGGCCACGGCCGAGCCGCCGTTCCCCGCGCGCACGCGCCGCTCTCGCCGCCCACGTCCGCGCGCCCGCGTCTCCCTCCTCTTCAA
>CM014277.1:24568780-24589900 GCA_004135705.1 Alloteropsis semialata | reverse complement strand
TGAAAATTGGAGATGAATGGAAGACAGCTTTTAAGACAAAATTTGGTTTGTATGAATGGCTTGTGATGCCCTTTGGTTTGACAAATGCTCCTTCAACTTTTATGCGTTTAATGAATCATGTTTTGAGGGAATTCATTGGCAAATTTGTAGTTGTATATTTTGATGATATCTTGATCTACAGTAAATATTTTGATGAACATATTGATCACATTCGCCAAGTACTTGCTATTTTGAGAGATGAAAAGTTGTATGGCAATATTTCTAAGTGCACTTTTTGCACAGATCGTGTTGTTTTCCTTGGCTTTGTTGTCACTGCAGAGGGCATCCGTGTTGATGAAGAGAAGATTCAAGCAATAAAGGACTAGCCTATACCCAAAAATGTCAGCCAAGTTCGAAGTTTCCACGGACTTGCAGGTTTCTATCAGAGGTTTGTCAAAGATTTTAGCACAATTGCTACACAACTAAACAACTTGACAAAGAAGGATGTTCCATTCTTGTGGGGAGATGAACAAGACAAAGCCTTCCAAGAACTAAAGAGGAACCGGTTCCAAAACCGGTACCTATGAGGGTTACGAACCGTGACCGATGGCGAGTTCTCCAGTAGTGAAAGTTTCTATTCTTGAAGTACGAGGAGATGATGGCTGAACCAACCAAGCATGTCAAGATGCTCGCCGAGTTTCTTCGTGTTCTGTTCACCAATGAGGAGGAGAACAGTGGAGCAGTGGAGGAGGTGGTGAGACTTTGTAGCTTCCAGTACCTCAAGAACCTACCAGTAAACTCACAAGTTGTGTCTAATCGCATTCGTAAAGACAACACATTATTTTTCAGGACCGCAAATGTTGGAGACTGGGTGAACCACTTGACCGCAGAGATGGCACAGAAGCTGGATTCTATCATAGAAGAGAAACTGAGAGGATCTGGACTTACCTTTTCATGACTGTCAAGCTATAGTATTGTACTACATTAGCATTGTTGGCACCCATGTGTGTCACACTGTTAGCGTTGTAGGATAAGGATAGACCGATTCTCTCTGTTCTGTTAGATCTGTACCTGGTCTTCAGTCTTGCATGGCGTGAGTATCCAACTGGCACACGTATGGTGCCTTGTACATGTATAAGACCAGTCTCAGTGGAGTTTGATCAAAGCGTTTCATGAGCATTAAATAACATGACACATAATCAATTTTATTGATATGGCAGGATCATTAAGAGGAGTGAGGTGAAAGAGTTTCATCATATGTGAAAAAAGTTTCATTCCCATAACACCCACAATTTGCACAATTAATAAATTCTCAGAATTGGTAAGTGTGCGGTGAAACTATGCACTGAGATTAACCTAAGCTCTCACTGAGATGCATGAGAGGTCAATGCTGGGTGTTGGCAAAGGAGGTTTAATCAGGGGTCAATGCTGGTGCTGTCAATGGAGCTTTAATGGCCTTTTGCTGCCTCAAAAACCGTCCAAAATAACACTACTTGTTCAATGCATCAGTGTGTGCACCATCCATCGAGGCAAAGAAATATTAGTAAATTTGTAGATGAATCCAAACGCATAATTTCTTCAAGATTTTCCATTTTCTCGCAGATAAAGTTATGCCAATAATAGGACGAATACATGGTATGTCTAAGTAACAACTGCTCTTGATTTTCATCCACTACTGTGCTTCTCCACTCTTCCAGTTTGTTATCAGAAATAAAAATGTCCTGACTCTGAAAGTTCCTGATAGGACATGAAAGAATGTGAACGACTCAGAATAATAGTCGTCCCAACATTTATATTTTCTGTGGAAGACAAAGCACAAAGAATGGTAGGTACAAATGAAGTCATCAGCTTTCCAGCATTTTGTATAGAACATGTCGTATACAACTTTTCCTTTTCATGTTTAGGGAATTTTGGCAGCTATATATGCACTATAACTTGCCTTTACATTTCTATATATCTTGGCCGACCTTATCTCCTGCGAAATATCATTACATTTTATATGCTCTTTGTGTGGCGTCCATACCCATACTATTGTAAATAACAGCTTTATTGCCACTTGTACTCCATCAACCGAGTAATATCTCTGAACGGTGCATCTGCTTTTGTGAAATTGAGAATGGTAAGTGCAAATGCTGCATCTGCTTTCGTTAAAGATGTCTCCACCTGTAAAATACCTATAGCCATCCAAAGCCACTTTGGATGTCCACCAGTCACATGTACAGAAAGGACCTAATAAACGCAAGTGGCGAGCACAGACCAGCAAAACATCTCATACCAGCAATCAACACATGAGCTAGCAAAGAGTGGCAAGACATGGAGATCACGACGGCGGCATTGAGCGGCCTGATCCGCAAGCTGGGCATGCTTCTTATCGGCGAATACAATCTGCAGAAGGGTGTGAGGGGAGAGATCTGGTTCCTAAAAGATGAAATGGAGAGGATTCAGCCTGCCCTCAATGAGTTGTCCATGCTGCAGGCAGATCAGATTGGTGGTCTTGACAAGCTTTGGGCAAGGGACTTGAAGGAGTTGTCCTACGATATAAAGGACAGCCTCGATGTTTTCATGGTGCGTGTTGATACCCATGCCGAACCACCAAGATTGAAGGGATTGAAAAAGTTCATTCATACCATCAGCTTAGTGAACATGGTGAAGACTGCTCATCAGATTGCCATGGACATCAAAGACATAAAGCGCCGCATGCATGATGGTGTATGGTGACTCAAATCTTACTTGGACTAGGACTCAATAGATATGTGCTATTAGGACTTATAGTTCTACTAGGACTTGAGCGTGTAATCCTGCTAGGTGTAGGACTCCTACTTGTATGTATGAGGACCTTGAAGGGGACTATATAAACAAGGGGGTGGAGGCTTAAGGAGTCAAATCAAGCCAAAGAGAAAACAAAAGATCTCATCCAAGGCTTGTGAGAAGCAATTAGGAGCGCTCAAAAGAGATAGGCTAGACAGTTCTATTGCACTAGATTCTTGTATAGGACAAGAATCAGAGGGTCGTAGAGGGTCAAGTAGAGTTGTGAGGGAGCGACAATCACTTGTACTCTTTTGGAGTTGTGCTTAAAGAATTTGCGGTTGGCTTTGCCAAAATCCTATTCTCTCTTGTTGTGGTTGCTTCAACGCCATCATCTAGGGTTTTCTATGAGATTCGTCTACGTTGTTCTTGATACGGTACAAGCTCATGTCATACTCGCAATATCCTTTCTAGATCTGGGGCCTGCTACGCATTACGAGGGGTATCAAATTCTAACAAGTGGTATCAAGGCCGAGGCCGGATTAATTTGATTTTGTGAGAAGGTCAGCGATGCTAGGAAGCATGAAATCAAGACAATGTCGGGGATGTGGAATCAAGTAGAGAAATTTTATGTCAAAGGAAATTTCGGCTGTGGCAGTGCGTGGTGAAAGATGTGCTTGTTCAGCAAGGGTTGATTGATGCTCTTGAGGGGAACAAATCGGGTAGCACAACTGCTGAAGAATGGAAGGTGATGGAGAGGAAGGCTATTAGTACAATTTGACTATTTGGAACAGCTTAAATTCTTTTTATGGACAAAATAAGCCAAAACTAGTAGCCAAACAGTGTGCTTTTTTCAGCTTTTTCTGGACGCGCTTCTCCCCACCACCCCCATTTGTACTAAAGCGCTGAAGTTAGTGCAGACTCGCTTCTCAAATAAGCGCATTTGCAATAGTTGTGTATCTTATCTGATAAGTGCTTCTCTGGACCGCTGTTCCAAACAGGGCATGTCTCTTCAATGAGGTAAAGTAGTCGGTAATCAAAGAGGATTCATCAAAGAAATTATGAAAGAGTTTAGACTAATTGTATATGGCAAAATCGCTGACAAATCGGTGGGTGCTGAAGCGTCAACTATTCAGGTTGCGCATGGAGGAAGGCACATGATTCATTGACCATCTTAATGTCTTCAACAAGCTTGTCACGCAATTGATTTGTGTGGATGAAAACATTGAGGAGAACGGTAAGGTCGTCATACTGGTTTCATCCTTACCGTCATCGTGGGAGCAGTTGGTGACGAATATTCTCGTCGGGAAAACTACTCTCCACTTGAACGCGACAGTTGCATATCTATTGGAGGCGGAGTCCTTGAAGAAGTAACAGGAATCTTAATCCTCGGGTGATTAAGTATTAACTGTTTCAAGCGCAGCATGCAAATAAAAGAATCATGTGAAGAAAAAGGGCAAGAGCAAGGGCAGCTGCACATGCTATCTTTGTGACGATAAAGGACTGTCTAAATTTGAAGACTATGAGAGGAGTATGCTCAGTGGAAAGTGAGGATGAAAGTGATGTACTTATTGTCAGTTAACCAGGTACTATTCATGAATGGATGTTGGATTCAGGGAGTTATTTCCATATATGTTCGGCGAGAGAGATGTTTGACGAAGGATTTCTACGCCTGGCAAATGGAACTGTTCACTTGGCAGATTGCAAGGAGTATGCAGTCACTGAGGTGTGAACGGTTACATTGGAGATGCATAATGGAACGCATTGCACACTGACAGGAGTTCGGTATATCCTGGGGTTGAAAAAGAATCTAATATCTGTGAGATCGCTAGAACTCCAAGGTTGTGGCTTATTGCTTCAAGGTGGAGTCATGTGAGTTACTTGCAAAGGGCAAGTAATCATGAAAAGCATCTGAACTAATAGAGGATACTGAGTGATAGGAAATCTTAAAATTTGTCCAACTTATGGGAGATTTGGTAAAAATTCTGATGAGGTGAAGGAAGTTGTCTCGTCATTGACATGTACTCAAATCTCAGTTGTGTGCAAGACTACAAAGGCGGTTGAAAAATCTAACTGTCGCAGAGGCGAAGCTGTGAGCTATCAGAAAGAGGAAGATGTGGTGGGACCGGTCACGCAGTACCAACGAGCAGGTGGAGGTTAGAGACAGTACAAACCTATGGCATGGAGGGTCGTAGGAGAAGGTGACGTGGTTAACCAAACTACAAAATGAAGGAGCTCTCAAGTGGGGTCTAGGCGCTCCAGCCCGGACACTAACATGCTCGTCGTGCTGATGTACATGAGCCCTTGTGGTGGGGGTACTCAGGTGGTGGGAGTATAAAAATAAAAAAAAGAAGCAGATTTGGAGCGAATTCTTGGAGGAGCATGGTGACTTCAAAGGATTAGAGTCAAGGTGGAGATTATTGTATGGTGACTCAAATCCTACTTAGACTAGGACTTAACAAGAGTGTGCTATTATGACTTGTAGTTCTACTAGGACTTGAGCGTGTAATCCTATGATGTGTAAGACTCCTACTTGCACGTATGAGGGCCTGGGAGGGGACTTTATAAACAAAGGGGTGGAGGCTCAAGGAGTCAAATCATGCCAAAGAGAAAACACAAGGTCTCATCCAAGGCTTGTGAGAGGCAATTAGGAGCGCTCAAGAGAGATAGGCTAGACAGTTCTATACCACTAGATTCTTGTATAGGACAAGAATCAGAGGGTCCTAGAGGGAAGTAGAGTTGTGAGGGATAGATAATCACTTACTCTTTTGGAGTTGTGCTTAAAGAATTTACGATTGTTGTGGTTGCTTCAACGCCATCATCTAGGGTTTTCTATGAGATTCATCTACGTTGTTCTTGATACGGTGCAAGCTCGTGTCATACTCGCAATGTCCTTTCTAGATCCAGGGGCTGCTGTGCATTACGAGGGGTATCAGATTCTAACACATGAGGTTGCCGAGAGACGATCAAGGTATAATTTTAAAGGTGTTACAACACAGCATGACACAGTGGATATCGATCCTCGATTGCCAGCTCTCTATGAAGATGTGGGAAAGCTCGTTGGCATCAAAGGCCCATCGAAGAAGCTCACAGACATGCTAATGGAAGCGGATGGAGTGCAGAGTCAAAAGCTGATGCTACTCTCGATTGTTGGTGTCGGGGGCCTCGGCAAAACAACTCCTGCTAATTCAGTGTATCAAAGACTCAAAAAGCAATTCGATTGTCAAGCTTTTGTATCAGTCTCCCTTAAGCCTGATATAGTGAAGGTCTTCAGGAGCATACTACGTCAACTTACCAAACAACAAGATTCTGGGAAAAGGGATCTCTACGAGATTATTGATGAAATCAGGCAATTTATTAATGATAAGAGGTATGTGGTATATGCCTTTTATCAATTCATTCAAAGTTTTAGCTCTGCTACTTAAGTAGACAAATGCGGCCTTAACTCACAGAATGTCCACATGAATTGCTCACAGCCTCACACAACACATGTGGCCCACCACAACTAAGATGACATTAACACATTCCTTTAGCAAAGTGTTCTACATGTTTTCTACAGTAACACATTCCTTTAGCAAAGGGTTCTGGACTTGAAAAAGATAAGACTCGATTGGATAACATGAGAAAGATACTATTTTTTAGTTATGATGATCTACCTTCTTACCTCAAGCCTTGTTTATTGTATCTGAGTATATTCCTGAGGATTACATTATTCTTAGAAGCGAATTGGTACGGCTCTAGGTAGCAGAAGGTTTGGTCAGTGACAAACAGGGGAGGGTTTGTATGATCTTGGGGAAGGGTATTTCAATGAGCTTGTTAACAGAAGCATGATTCAGCCAATTGGCATGGATGACTACCACTCTGCAGCTGGTTGCCGTGTACATGATATGATAATTGATCTTATCAGTTCTCTTTGGGCACAAGAAAATTTTTCCACTGTATTAGATGGTACATACATCATGTCTAAAGTACGCATTATTCGTCGATTATCTCTGCAGAATAGCAGAGCAGATATCAATGAGGAAAAGTTAGTAAGGATAAGCATATCATACTACCAGCAACGGTGGATGTCCCATGTGAGGTCATTCCAAGCTTTTGGTGACGCGCGGTTCAATGGATGCCACCTCTGTCAACGTTTTCAGTTCTCCGTGTGTGGTCGCTATTTAATCTTCACAGTAAGAATATTCATGCGGTGGATCTAGGGAGTTTGCAACACTTGAGATGTCTGCAACTAGAAGGCTATATCTTGAAACAGAGTTTCCAGAAGGAATTGGAAACTGAGGACCAATGGTGGTCATCCCTGGATGATGAGTGATTGACAACCGTTGAGTGGATTGATGTGTCTCTTGGCTCGTGATGTGCAGGTGCAGGATGCGACATGGCGGCCGACGGCGCGCGGTGAAGGTCAGGCGTGAAAGGTTCATGCCGATGAACCAAGGGCGGTGAAGGATGAACGAGTAGGCTTGGACCGAGGGACCCGAAGAGGCCGGGCGGAGTCACGTGCGATCCGCATGGTGCATGGAAGAGCAAGAGTTCACGGCGTGATGAATACGGCGTCGGTCGAGTCAAGCGGGACGGAGGCGCCAAGGCTTGGCGGAGGCTGGACACGCGTCGACATCGAGGAGGTCGTGTGGCCTCCAAGCGGAGATGGACGGTTTAGGTGGTTTGGGCCACAAAACCACCAGGCAGGCAGGTTTGCCGGTTTGGGTCTCAAAACCGGGGGCGCGTCCGGTGCGGCCGGATGGCGGAATGGAGGGCACGTGGCGTCATCGCGAAGCTTGCGTCGAGGCGAAGCGAAGTCGTGGAGGTCCCGTGTCCGTCCGATGAGTCTACGAAAAACTGGACAACTTTGCCCCTGCGGGGTATGTATCACTTAGGGGTAGTTTGGTCTTTTGGCCAAGGACATATGTGTGAGGGGGCTGAAATTTTCAGCCATCCCTTCCATTTGCTTAGTTTAGTTTTCTCTTTCAAGGCTAGGGTTTGCTTAAATGAGAGAGGATTAGGCTTAGAGAGTGATTACTCTAGGTTTAGTGCTCCAATCCAAAAGTGGGAGGATGAGGGTGGTTTCCTAGCCACGAATCTTGTTAAGATTTCAATCCATAATCATTCATGGTGGATTCAAGGCTAGTGTCTCCCATTTTTCCTTTTTAGCCATTTTCGGGCTATTTTTCTTGGATTTTTTGTTCTTCGGATTTAGGGCCGTTTCTAGTGGGATTTCTTTGAGGGGATCACTCATAGGTTCCTTGTGAACATATTTCCCATGATCTTTCCCCCTCAAACCCACTGATTTGCCTCGGATTTGAAGTTCTTCTCTCTACCCCGAGTTCTTGTGTTTTTGGTCAAATCCGTGAAATTCTTGGTGATGGATTGATCTTTCTTGGAGAGATCTTTTGGATTACACTCACCAAGTCCTTGCGCAGCTATGGCTCAAATTTCACGGAGTTTGGACCTCGTTTGAGTGGATTTAGGGTTTTCTTCTCAAGTTTCGTCTCTGCCTAGGAAAAACCAGTGGCACCGGTTTTAGGCAAGTTGTTGTTTGCTCTGGTTTTCGAGTTGGAAAAGTTCTAGATCTTGTGTTTGGCCTCTGGAATTTTTGTGATGAATTTTGGAGGTCATTTGATCTAGTTTTAGGTTTTTCCCGAGGTGCTCAGCAGCTCCAGGAAAAACCGGTGGCACCGGTTTTGGCTGGCTGAGCACAAGGCTGTTTCCGCTGCTTGTTCGTTTCGCTCGTTCGCTCAGTTCGCTGGGTTCTAGACTTGTTCCTAGGGTCAGTAGGCACTCAGTTGCTACGTGATCTTGGCAAGTGCTAGAATTCTCGCACGTGGTGTGTTTTGGGATATAGGCCCGTTCTCGATCGCGAGAAATTTGTGAGGCTCCCATTCACCCCCCTCTGGTCGCCGTTCCGGTCCTTCAATTGGTATCAGAGCTTTGGTTAGGATCACTCCACCTTAACCGGCTCTGTGATCCAAGATGGCGACCGCTGAACGCTCTTCCTCGACTGCGCCTCCTTACTTTGATGGGACTGATTATCGATATTGGTCGATTCGCGTGAAAGCCCATCTCAATAGTAAAGGAGCATCAGTCTGGGAGATCATTGTGGACACTACTTATGTTGTCCCTGATGTTCGTACTTCTCAAGCAGATAGAGATAAATTTCATGCTAACAGCAAGGCGGTTGATATCCTGCTTTCGAGTTTGAGTCGTGATGAGTTTGAACGTGTCTATGGCCTGGATGTCGCTCACCAAATCTGGACTCGCCTCAAGGAGGCTCATGAGGGGAACAGCCAGGTCAAAGCACGTCTGTTTGAGACTTACCGGCGCGAGTATGAGAACTTCACTCATCTTCCCGGTGAGTCTACAGACTCTCTCTTCCAGCGTTTTCAATCTGTTGTGAACAAGATGAAAGCAAATATCATCAATATTCCCTACTCAGATCATGATAGAGCTTTAAAGCTCCTACATGCTTTGGATCGCAGTGTGTGGGGAACAAAGGTTGATGCTATCATCGAGTCCACTGGCTATACCACTCTTACTCTAGATAAGCTTTTCTCGAAGTTGAAGTCGACAGAGGTTGACATTCAGCTTAGATCCAAGCATGTGAACCCTACTGACCCTCATAGTATGGCTCTCATGTCAGGATCTGGACAGTCCTCTTCCTTGGCTAACGCTAACACTTCCACCAAGTTGTTTGCCTTGTCTTCCTTGTTGACAGTTTCAGAGGAGCAGTTGGACGAGTTGGAGGACGAGGAGCTTGCCTTGATCACAAGGCGGTTCATGCGCTTCAACGACAATCGCAAGTACCGGCGGAAGGGCCACAACAACTGCTTCGAGTGTGGGAAGCCCGGCCACTTCATCGCCGACTGTCCGAGCAAGGACAAGTCCAAGAGCGGGTACGACTACTCCAAGCACAAGTACAAGGAAGAGAACGACTACATCAAGCACAGGTCGAAGGACAACAAGAAGAAGAAGCACAGTGACCGCAAGAAGGCCAAGGCATGAGCCTTCATCGCCTCCCTCAGCGACATCGACTCCGACACTGAAGATCAAGCTGATTCAAGCTCAAGTGAGGACGATCGCAAGGAGAAGAAGAAGGACGCCAAGAACGTCACCGATCTCTGCTTCTACTGCGAGAAGAAGTGTGGCGGGTACTGCGTCATGGCTCTCAACGCCGATGACAAGAAGGACAACATCAACAGCGACTCCGAGTCGGACACTGAGGTACCTCGAACCCACGAACAACTTCTTCTTGAGAATGATGAACTGAATGATTGCTTGGTCAATCAAGACAAGCTATTGAAAAGGGCCGCTCGTGAACCGAGCTGAAGGCCAAGCTTGAGAATGCTTTGTTGGAACTAGAACTGCTTAGGGCTGCTCCTACTGTTTCTGAAGTTTCTGAATGTGATGAATGCTCAGTTCATATGGTTAGTCTAGCTTCTCTGCAATCCAAGCATGCTTCTGTGGTTGAGGAACTAGATTTGGCTAGGGCTGCTCTAGATGAAGTTAAGACTAGACCTATGTTGCTTGGCGCTTGCAAGTCTTGCCCTGCTTTGCAAAGTAAACTTGATGATGCTTGTGCTAGGATTTTAGAGCTTGAGAAATCTGCTGTTTTAGCCAAGTCTAAAATTCCTAAATGTGATGTATGTCCTGCACAACTTGTTGAATTGAATGATGCCAAGTTTGCTTTGGGTCTTGCTGAGGATGAGAACATCGACCTGCGTGTTATTCTGAGTTGGGTCTCTAGTAGGGAACCTCAGTTGGGTATGATGATTTAGCAGTTCAAGAGAGCTGATGGTATTGGGTTTGGGGGTGTGCCTTATGACAAGAAGTGGAACTGGTTGTATGAGAAACTTGATGAGTGTTGAGGGGTGATTCTAAACAAGAAACCAACAGAAGCCAGCACCTCTAAGCCACCCATTACAAGTGAGAAACAAACCAATCCCATGAGTGAGGAGAATCCCAAGGATGGAGTGTTCACTGAGCCACCAAGACACCCACCTAAGAAAGCTATCTGGGTAGAGAAACCAAACTTCCTACGGAACAAGCTAGACACTCTTCCAGATTTGCTAGGGAGGAGTGTTCACTGAGCCACCAAGACACCCACCTAAGAAAGCTATCTGGGTAGAGAAACCAAACTTCCTTCGGAACAAGCTAGACACTCTTCCAGATATTGCTAGGGAGCGTCCTCCACCAAAACCAAAAGCAAAACCCCAACAAAGAGTGAGTCCACAACCTAGAGTGAACCCTCAACCAAGAGTGAAACCCCAATAGAGAGTGAACCCACTAGCCGAGAGCAAACCAACAGCCAAAGGGGCATGTGAGCTTTCACTGTGAGTTCTGTCACAGGGATGGTCACCTTGAGGAGTTCTGCTTTCGTAGGAAGAAAGCTTTGAGGCATGAGCGTGAGTGGGGTAACTGTTGACGGTCCTTAAGTACTACTTTTGACCGTCAATTCCTGCAGAAAACATATGAAATATAAACACCAAACATAGTAGTAGGGTTTAATACTAACGAATTCCTCGAGTGTTGGTGTTTTTATTCGTCTTGCAGGAAATGCCCCAAATGACATTATAGGTCTGAGATATATTCAAATATATCATTATCACGAAGTACCTCAAATGCCCAGTTGGAGTTCACCATTGCGAAGAGCTCGTTGCGACGATCGAAATGGATATATTATTTATATATTTTGGAGCTCGGAGAAAAATATACGAAAAGCCCAATTTATTGTGCATTGCTGACGTCAGCATTGCCGACGTCATCTGACCACGGCGGCCCAGGCACGGCCGAACAGTGGCCCTGGCACTGGCGCAGGTGGGGCCCAGCGGGCCCACCGCCACGCACCGGCGCTCGACCGCGCGTACGCGGGAGCAGCCGAGCGGGCCCAGCAGCCACGGCGGCCCGCCAAGCGCACGCACGAGGCGCGCAGCGCGGAAAGCAGCGACCGCCACCCAGGACACGTGGCGCAAGGCGACAGGACACGGAGCGACTCGGCCAGATGACGCGCTCGCGCGGGAGGAGACCCGCCAGGGACAGGTGTCGCGCGTGGATAGGCCGCCCGGCGGTTTTGCGGGTCAGCGCTCGTCAGGCGCGGTCCAGGGGCCGGGTTCGGCCGGTTTTTGACCGGTTTCGCTGGTTTTTCTCCGAGATTCCCTGTACCGATGAACAGAACAGAGACACAGGCACGGTTCTCTCCGGTTCTTGACCGGTTCTAGCCCAGTTCTCAATGGTTCTGCGCGGTTCTTCGTCCCCACCGCCTATGACGAGGTCAGGGATGATTTTACCGATGTTCCCACGTCGGTTCGCCCCCCAGGTGTCGCTAGGAGAGGGAATTAGGGAGGAATATTCCCTAGCATCAAGGGAAGCATCTCCACTCCTCCAAGTCTTCTCTCCACTATAAATAGAGGGCTCCACCCTTTCATTCAAGACACACAAGAAGTGAAGCAAAGCTCCAAAGTTAGATCCAATGTAGTGTTAGAATAGGTGAGAGGTGAGGCGAGAGTCCGAGAGCAGCCGGGGATGTCGGCTCCTCTCTTCTTCTTGTTCCTCGGCGGGTGCGGCTCAGGTTCGAGTTTCATCCGGGTGTTATCTTTGTATTTCTGGATTAATATTTAATTAAGTTCAAGCTTTACTTTATTGATTTGTGGGCTCCTTGCTGTGATAAGTGTCTTAGTACTTGCAATGCTAAGATAGTATTTAATTGAGTATACGTGGTGTATAGTCTTTTGAATACCTTGGAGTGCGCCTAGTGCCACGGATTTGTAGTGGTAGCCCCAGGTGGTGACAGCCCTGACGGCCTACGTAGTCCACCACGTGAGAAGTACTAGAGTCAGTAGGACCATTGCTTGGATTGCTTAGTCCCCTTCGCATCCCTTTCCGGATTTTGACGGTTGAGCGTCCCGAAGCAAGTAATATCGTAAACACCTTGAGCTAATCTTTAATTATCCGGAATACATAGAAATAACCCTCTCTACCTTCTACACAATTAACACTTCTTTTGTCCTTGGTCGATCTTAACTCGTCACTAGTACACACACGTTCCCTGTGGATTCGATACCCTGGAATACTCTCGGGTGAAGGCTACAACGGTATCTGTACGCTTGCGGATTTATCTGTGATCGTTAAAAATACCAACAAGCTTTCTGGCGCCGTTGCCGGGGAACGGTTGCTGTACTAGTGTCGAACCGAGTTCGCCCATGTATCCCCATCCATACCATCACATCATTTCATTTATTTTACCATTCATTTTCATCACTACCAATCCATCATTCACATGAAAAAAAAATTGCAAGAGCATGTTCTTCGGTTGAGTTGTCCCTCGGGTATTTTTGGTCGCTAACCATTACATGTTGAAACTGAAAAGAATGGCGGGTATACTGTGCTTAAGAACATGAGAGCTTCATCATTTGCAACACCTTGGTAAATTCTGGGTGATGGAACAAAACTCGAAGGAGGCCAACACACACTTGAATTTGTTGTCCTGTGACATAAATCCAAGTGTGGGGGAGGTTTGTACTTATCTCATGACAAGTTCCATCAATGTCAAATTTTTATCTTTGGTTTATAGATGATGCTAGTTCATGTATCTTTTCTTGCTATTAAAAAAATTAAAAAAAAGTCCCAAATGCCTGCCTGGAGGTGACCAGGCGTTATCCCTTGCATTTGCATGCATTCATGTTGCACATCATATTTGTTTCGAATCATTCATGTTGAGCATCATTTGCAAGCAAACTCTTGTGCCTTCTTTTTGAATGGGTGGCTCCTCGGCTTTGAACTGTATTCGGGCACTATGCCTAGTCTAGGTGGGTGGCGAAATCTTTCATCACCTATCTATTCGGGTTCCTAGTCCAACTCATGCAGTCCCTATAGGGTCGGTTAATTGCCAGCACGTGGTTGGTAGACCGATCGAATAGGGTTAAAGGGAACTGGCTCCCACCACGTCATTTAGAGATAAGGGTTGATTAGTTCGCGCTTTGAGAAACGCCAGGCCTCGAGTTTCTTACAAATTGCATATCATGTTTTGAATTTCTCTCATTTGGATTTTCCAATCACCCAGCATATTTGTTTCATTCATGCATGTTAAAGTAGTTGGCATGTTTGTTTCCCAATCATGATTGCATATAAAAAAAATAAAAAAAATATATCCAGCGAGGCTCAATGGGATTAAGATATCTGGGCGTACAAGCCACAGTGTTGTTGCACCTCGGTTCTTCCCATGGGCCTCCTAGTTGCACCTTGCCTTGCATCCTTGGTTTTTGTGTGCGCTTTCATGGGAAAAGGTGATTGTTGCGTGCTCATGTTTTGCATATATGACAGCTACTTGTTGGGATCATCCCAACATTTAGTGCGCACATATGCATTCCACACGCGACCACATCACCGTTAATGATGTCATCAAGATCCAAGAAGCTACCTCGATGGAAATTCTAAACTCATCATCTAACGTCAGCGGTAAGTGTACTAAGGTAAGTGTCATGTCTTGCTTTTGACTTTAAACAAAGCCCTTCCGGGAGGTAACCCGAAGTTCACCATTATTGTACAGACTCATGTTCGTCACCATTTGAAAAATGCCTGGTCATGTTCTCATGCTTCTTTTATCTATGCTCGTATGCTCTTGGTTGAATGTACATACATGGAATACATTCATAGACCACTTTTAAATTAAGCGCGGTGCTTAGGTTAAAATGGTCTTCTTTAATCAAATGAGGCGTGGTGTCAAGTTTGATTAATGAACCTTTGAATAAATGCAAGTATCGATATTGGTTGCATATATGGACTATGGACTAACCCTTGCAGGAAAGGTTTCAAATTTGAACGGGTAAGTCATCAAGCTTGATTCAAATTGAAGACGAACCAAGGCATTGGATGCATTGCAACAATGTTGCACAACATACAAGGAGGTACATCACCTTTTGAAGGTCCACTGTGAGTATTTTGCAAAACCCCCCTTGTGTTCATGTTGATGCAATTCAGCTTTGTTTGAGTTGTGCTTAAAAGAAAATGGTGAAAATAAAATTGAAAAAAAAGAATTCTTGAAAAGAAATACTAATATAATGGCAAATAGGGTCTACGCTTAACATGGGAAAGACCAATCTGTTTTAATTGTGGATGTGAACAACTAACCCTATGGCAATAATGATATCTATTCAAATGGTCCTTCGGGTATTCGTTGTCCACTAACTTTTTGCAGGGATGAAGTAATGACTAAAGGGCGGCGAGCATAACTCCAACATCTGAAACCCTTAGTCGCACGGAAGAAATTTGCACGATGAAGCAGGATGAATAATGTACAAATCTTCTGGCACTCTTAAGCTCAAATCTCGCATTCACCTGTGAGATTTCAGTTTGGAGAATGTCGCCAGGGAAGTATCCAAAACATTTTGTGCATTTCTTCCCCTTTAATCCCCCGGCTAAGTTACCTTGCAAAAGTTGTTTGCCATGAAAAAAATTAATAAAAGAAAAATCAATAAAAATTGTATAACGTAAAAACACCAAAAACATTTGAATTCGAATAAAGATCAGGCTCCCTGGTTTGTAAGGCCAGTAGAGCCGTTGTTTCGTTTCCACCTTGTTTTGAATAAACACAGGTACAAGATCAAGTGTGGGGGTCTCTCAGGCTTCTCATGTTCACACATTCGAGACCACCCACAACTTCGCCTCACAACATCGCATGGACCGACATCAAAAAGATCACGACGAGCAGGCACCAGAGGGGCTCGAACAAAGTCTTCATCAACTGAAGTCTCCTCTGGCACACCACATCTCCCACTTCGTCCAATGCGATGGTTTGCATCCCAATCACTCACTCTCTCTCATTCATGAGTTTAACATAATCTTGAGATGATCATTAAAATTAAACTCAAATAAAACATGATGCTCCTTTGGCTTATATGCTCATCTTTGATTGACTTGCATATTCTTTATTCCTTGCACATACACCTGTTGCTTGTGAAAATACATCTCTAGGAAAGCATGCTATCTAAATAGTTGATGAATGAGATATGGTATGATGAGATGAATCTTGCTCTTTCTGTATAAAGTGCTTGGGATGTTTTTCTTGCGAAAGTTTTAAAACCATTATCCTTACAAAGCTCCTCAATGATGTCCCATTCCTACCAAAGCCATATGTTGCTCACATTGAAAACCGTATACATATGCTGCTTGTTATTACATTGAGCTTTGTCAAATTGTTGTGACCCTTGTAAGATGCTCTTCATGCTTTCTTGATCAAGATCACGTACACTCCACATACACATGCTAAACTTCTACACTGGAAGTTAGCAGTATTTATTCATCCACCAAATAAATGCTCCATATGTTTTATGAATCTCTCTCCAAATATCCTTTGCAAAAGAGACATGGACTATAGAAAAAAAAATATTTTGGACACATGAAGGTCCAAGAAAAAAAAAGAAGAAAGAAAAAAAATACATGCTCATAAAAGCATTGAGCATGAGAAAAAAAAGAAAAAAAAGAGATTGCCATGTTCTCAAAAATAAATTCAAAGGAGAGAGATCATAAAAAAGGGAGTTCTCATACACTTTCTGCTTTACCACACACATGCACATCTTGATCGGATTGTATGAATAGTTTTCTTCTTGGATCCACTCTTTGATTTTGCGATATATGTGATGCAAGTATGCTTTATCCTTACCCCTAACATGAGCTCCATATAAGCCTTTTTAGAAGTAGGGTAAAAGGTGGCAAATTAATGCCTTGGTAAGGAGTCATACACATTGAGAGATTTGAGAGAATCAATTGAGGAGCTAGGTAAGGTTTTGTTTTGAAAAATTATCAAAAACCCAAGTTACTTAACATAAGAGTGGAGATGACTTGCATCAAGGCCGTTCCGTTCTTCAACCATCCAAGATGACATGATAGACACTTCAAAATTCATAAGTACAGGTATGTCTTGGAATAACTTATATGCTTGCATCGGAGTTATGTTGTTCCACCTTAGTCTTTGAACTTTACTCGAGGACGAGTAAAGGCTAAGTGTGGGGGAGCTTGTTGACGGTCCTTAAGTACTACTTTTGACAGTCAATTCCTGCAGAAAACATATTGACGAGGGTCTGAATTAGGGGTACCCAATTGAGCCCTTAATCCAGGTCCTCACGATAATCCACCCCTCAAAAGCAAAAGCCGAAGAACCAAATCAAAGCAGATTCTCCATGCCCCAACAACTCGGAGGCCGCCCGACGAGTCTCCGATTCGCCCGACGAGTTCTCCGCCTCCGAGCGGTTCCGCGGCTCGCCCGAGGAGTTCTCCGCCTCCGAGCGGCTCCGCGGTTCGCCCGAGGAGTTCTCCGCCTCCGAGTGGCTCTCCGGTTCGCCCGGGGAGTTCTCCGCCTCCGAGTGGCTCTCCGGTTCGCCCGGGGAGTTCTCCGCCTCCGAGGAGTCTCCGGCTCGCCCGGTAAAACTACTCGGCCACGTCCCGGCCCATCCAGCGCCGTACCCACTTGGTACCTGCCGCGTCAGAGCATGATGGGCGTCCGTCCTTCGCCACGACAGCCACAGTGGCGCCCGTCTCATCCGAACAGGAACGCTACAGTCCTGAGAGAAATGCATGCGCAACACCAGGCGCCCAAGGACGATCCCAGGCGTCCATGGACGACACCTGGAACCTGAAGAGGACACCTGGAGTACCCAAAGGCCTCGAGCGAGTCAACCACGACCCGGGAACTACCCGGGAACTTACACGAGAAGACATCTACACCAACCACCCGGGATGTACGATCCCGGGTCCGGCGGGGTGCACACTCCGTCAACACCTGCTCCCTGTACGGCTCGACGCGCGGCACAAGCTGAAGGCCTCGGGGGCAGTAACTCCCCTTGTAATTTTCTTTCTTTCTTACCCCCCGCTCCCTTCTCTCCTTGAGACTATAAAAGGGGACAAGGGGACATCAGTGGGGGGACAGACGGACATCAGTCGAACATTCGCACACAGCACGAACAACACGCTCACTCGCACAGCACAGGGACTTGGGACCCTCTCCCTCTCCCGACCGGTTTGTACCCCCTACTACAGACTTGGACTTAAGAACATCGGCACACACTGGACGTAGGGTATTACTCTCCGGAGGCCCGAACCAGTCTAAACCCCCTGTCTCTTGAGTCACCATCCGGACCCTGACACGCGATCGTAGAAATTTACTTGCCGGCGGTAGAGAACCCCGACAGTTGGCGCGCCAGGTAGGGGCTTTTCGCGTGTCACGACACTTCACCAGGGCCCGGATGGCCCATAGCGGCGCCTCGCTGGCGCCCGGCGATCACCTGCGGTTCGGCTCCCTCGACTTCGTCTTCGGCAAGTCGGTGGAGCCCATCATCGGGGCAACTTTCGTGCGCCCCAAGCTTGCCCGCGACGACGACAAGACGTTCCACGACGAGGGGCCCAAGCCCTCCCACGCCACGGCGGGAGCCACCGCCTACGTCCTCGACCTACTCGGTGGGGACCTGGCGGCCGCCCTGGGACGGAGCCCGTCCCAGGAACGCTTCCGCAATGTCTCCTACATGATCACCAACCTCGCCCTCCAGGTTGGAGGGCAGGAGCAGCTCCCCTGGGACGAGTTCATCGACTGCTACAATGCCATGTACCCGGAGGGATAGCCAGGCCTGCCGAGCGACCCGGCGGCCACCCCGACACCGACGGAGTCCGACCCCTGCGTCTTGCCAACTTCCAAAAGCGCGGTGAGCAAGCAAAGCTCGTACCCGCGGTTGAGGTGGGCTCCGCCGAACTTCGACCCTCCTCGGGAATGCTTCATGTGTCACACCCCCGACGGGGATGTGCAGTCCGCCAGCAGTTCGACGAGGGATGGCGCCCCCGCGGCGCCACCTGCCAACGCCCCTGCAGCTCCGCCTGCCCGAGCCCCTGCAGCTCCGCCTGCCAATGCCCCTGCGGCACCACCGCCCAACGCCCCGGCGGGCGATGCCCGGCGGGTCAGGCTGCAGGAGCTCGATGAGGCCCGGCGTCAGATCGAGGCAGAACGCCAGCAGCTCAACCGCGAGCTCGGGAGAAACGCGGATGGAGGAGCCGCCCGCGCACGGGCCCGGGACGTGCAACAGCGCATCGTCAACGACGATGGCAACGCCAACGACGCCCCGGTCTTCAATCGGGCATCCCAGAACCTTGCAGCGGCTGCTGTCCTGCTCCGCGAGCACCCTGAACCGGCGGCGCCCGAAGATCGAAGGTTCCATCAGCAGCTCCGCGCGCTCCTGGAAACCGCAGCAGTCCAACAGGCGGAAAGCTCCGCCTCACGTCAGCGAGCTCCCCGGGAGCCCGATCGAGAGCATTCCGTGCATCATCACGGGGCCGCAGCCGACGGAGGCGCCAGACGACGGGACGAGCACCATCAGCACCGCCCACGCCGAGCCTACAACAGGCGGCGCGGGGGCCGCTACGACAGCAGCGAAGACCAGAGCAGGAGTGTGTCACCCGACCCGAGGGGGCCGCGTGCCTTTGGACCCCGCGTCCTTGGCGCTCAGGTCCCTCCGCGCTTCCGAGCTCCCACCACGGTGCCCAAGTACGACGGGGACACAAACCCCAGCGTCTGGCTGGAGGACTACCGGCTCGCGTGCCATGCGGGGGGAGCACAAGACGACTACTTCATCATCAAAAGCCTCCCCCTCTACCTCGCCGACTCGGCTCGGACATGGCTGGAGCATCTCCCTGCAGGCAAGATCGACAGCTGGGCGCAGCTGCGTGATGCCTTCATTGGCAACTTTCAGGGCACCTATACTCGCCCCGGGAACCCTTGGGACCTCCGCAACTGCCTCCAGGCAGAAGACGAGACTCTGCGCGACTACATCAAGCGCTTCTCTAAGCGCTGCACCGAGCTGCCGAACACCGCCGACACCGACGTGGTCTCCGCGTTCCGGTTCGGAACCACCTGCGCGACCCTCATCCATGAGTTGGGACGCAGGAAGCCACGAACCATCCGGGAGCTCCTCGACATCGCCACCGACTACGCCGATGGGGAGGACGCCGTCGCTGCAACCCTTGATCGGCCTCAGGGCAAGGGCAAGCAGTCGGAGGCGGTTGGCGAGGGCACCTCCGCCCGACCCGACAAGAAGAAAAGGAAGGACAAGCGGAGGCGCGATCGCGGCATGGTAGCGGCAGCCGAGCGGAAGACCGCTAAACCCAAAGGGAACCCGGCGCCAAGGGACCACTTCGAGAAGCTCCTCGAGGCGCCCTGCACCAACCACGAGGGCCCCGTCAAGCACGCCCTGAAGGACTGCAAACTCATGAAAAGTTTCCTCGCCGGCACCCTGAAGAAGAAATCATACGAGAACCGAGACGGGGCCAGAGGCCTGAACGACGACGACGGTTACCCCGGGGAGGACGGCGCGGTCCTGATGATCGTCGGGGGGTCGGCGGCCTGCCCCTCGAAGCGCGACGAGAAGTTAATCCGACGAGAAGTTTGCCACACAGAGCCCGCGGTGCCCTCCTACCTAAGATGGTCCGAGGCCCCGATCACCTTTGATCGCTCCGATCATCCCGACCATGTCCCACAACCTGGAAGGTACCCGCTCGTGGTTGCTCCTCTCTTCGGGACGAAACGCGTCCACAAGGTGTTGATGGACGGCGGGAGCAGCCTCAACATCCTCTATGCCGACACTCTCGATGAGATGGGGATCTCGCGGTCCCGGCTTCGGCCATCCGCGGCGCCATTCCATGGGGTCGTCCCTGGGGTGGACGCAATACTGCTCGGGCAGATCGACCTGCCCGTCACGTTCAGGACTCCACGGAACTTCCGCAGAGAAACCATCACTTTCGAAGTGGTGGGATTTCCTGGGACGTACCACGCCATCCTCGGGAGGCCGGCATACGCAAAGTTCATGGCTGTCCCGAACTACACGTACCTCAAACTGAAGATCCCTGGACCCAAAGGAGTCATCACCGTGGCGACTTCATTTGAGCATGCGTTCGCCTGCGAAACCGAGTGCTTCCAATTCGCGGAGGCGTTCGTCCAGTCCAAGAGGCTCGCCGCTGAGCCTCCACCCAGGGACCCGGATATCCCCGAGACCTCCAAGCGTGCTGCGTGCTCCTTTGAGCCAGCCAAGGACGTCAAGGAGGTTGCCGTGGCCAACGATGGTCGCACCCTCCGTGTCGGGACGGCGCTCGATCCTAAATAGGAAAGCGCGCTCGTCGACTTTCTTCGCGCAAACCTCGATGTGTTTGCATGGAAGCCCTCGGACATGCCGGGGATTCCAAGGGAAGTCTCCGAGCACAAACTTGACATTAAGCCTGGCGCTCGACCCGTCAAACAGAGGCTCCGACGTTACGACGAGGACAAGTACAAAGCCATCGGCGAAGAGCTCAAAAAGCTCCTCAGCGCTATCGGGGGTAGACCCCCAGGGGTACCCAGAAGGCGGATTGGCCCAACCAGCAAGGGGCGGCCCA
>CM014277.1:24543975-24561355 GCA_004135705.1 Alloteropsis semialata | reverse complement strand
CCTCTGTTTCGCAAAAATCCTCTGCTACCCCCTGAAACTAGGGTTAATTTCGTTTAGGCCCTCGGTTCCTCGCAGATTATACCTTCGTCTTGTTTTTAGCGTAGTTTAATCACCGTAAATCCGATTAGAGTGATTTTCGCGTTGTTGTGATCGTAGAAATGCGTAGATTAGTTTTCTATCCTTTTTGTCTCTGTTTTTATTGTATGATGTACTGTTCTAATAGAAATACTCTTTTATGCATGTATTGGCCTGTGATGGATGTATGTGTGGTGATGGAATGCGTGTTTAGAGTGCGAGCAGTACGAGGCCGGATTTGATCAAGACTTTGAAGACCAAGATCAGCAGCACTATTTTGAGGAAGGCAAGTGTAACATGATTCATCCTTGATACCTATTCACCTATTAATCATGTTATTCATTCATGCATGTGTCTAAATTTGAGAAACCATAGGGATGACTAAATCTTTTACCCTATACCTTGACTACCTTGGGTTTATGCATGTGGGTAGACAGGTTAGCTTTGCTTAGTTGCTCAAACGCTAATGATCGATGTTAATTGTTAATCTTGATTAATGGTTATATGGAATTGATATAAAATGTGCTTTTTAACAACATGGTTTAGGGAGCTAGAGCATGTGCGGATTGCTCTAAGCGTCTCTTCTTAAGGTTCCGTTCTTAAAGCGCCCACCCAGGAAAACCGTACAACCACAGGAATCACATGGTTGTGGTCTTGACTAAGTAAATTGTACGGCTCTAGCTTGTCTAAGTGGCTATCTGGCTTGACTCGGAGGAGAGGGCCAGGAGCGGTGGCCTCGGTCTGTCTCGGATGGGCTGACATTTATTTTGGTGGGAGCAGGGAGGGCCTTTGGGTCCCTCACTTGTCTCGGATGGGCTGATATTTACTTTTGGTGGGAGCAGAAGAGGTTCACACTGCCACTAGCTGCTAGGGTGTCTTTTGAAAGGTCTCGTAGTGAAACCCCGTACCTGTTTTTGGAGGTACACTTGTCTATGACAAAGGGGAATCGCGACTTGTGGGTAAAGTTGTACAACCTCTGCAGAGTGTTATGATCTGATATATCAGCCGTGCTCACGGTCAAGAGCGGCCTGGATCCTTTTCGAGCGGTTCCTTGTTTTCCGGATAAATGGTTTAATATGATGTTGTTCGTTAATTATACTTCACATGTTTCATAATGTGGGTTTCAACTGGGGTTGTCATATAACTGTAGTAATTCAGGTTAATTCTAAAAGTAATCAACTAAAAATGCTAACCGCAGTTTAAACCTTGCATAGCCTTTTGAGCCTCATTTAATCATGTTATGCTTGCTAAGTAAGATGGATTACTTACACTTGCTTTACTTCAACAAAATCCCGGATGGGTACTCAGATGAGCCGCCAGTGGATGCGTTTCCCGAGGAGTTTCTGGACTTCTAGGCAGTGCAGTCCCCCAGTCAGAGTCCCTGTGGAGGCTCAGTGGATTTAGATGCTCTACTCTTCCGCTACTTTGATGAGTTAATAATAAATGTAATGCCTGTAATGTAATGACTTTATTTCTGTTTTTGTATCGAGCACTGTTCTTTCTCTTTTGATAATCATTTCTGGAGCTATATGTGTGTAAAGACTTCCTGGGTACACATATAGTAGCATTTGGATTTCCTTCGTAAATCCGGGTGTGACAGCGTCGGCGACGGCGGAGGATGCGAAAGGGCGAGCGCAGCAGCGAGGAAGACGAAGTGTGCGTCGGAAGGCGAAAAGCTGAGGTAAGGCGAGCCCTTGGCGGCTGCGGCGCGAGGGTATAAAAGGGGAGGACAGGCGAAACGGGGTGGCGGCGTTAAATGCGCGGGCCCACCTTCGGCGCGTCGCGACGTGCGCACGTCGCTTCGCCTGACGGCCTGAAAAGGCGCGCCCACCCTCCGCGCGGCGGAAGAGCCGGCCGGCTCCTCCATGCTCGGCCCACCAACGGCCGAGTAACGGCCCAGCCCAACAAGCTCTGCGCCCCCGACAAGCTCCATGTCCCCGACAAGTTTCGAACCCTACACGTCTCCGATAACCTTCAAGGCAAACTACTCGGATTCAAAGCCTTAACAAGAGCTTCTGCGCTTCTCAAGGCTCGGGGGCTACACCCGGCGGGTGCGCTCGCGCGCCCCCACCGGAAGAATCACGACTCAGCACTCCCTCACCGCAACTGAACCTAGGCGCGGGTCTCCAACTCCCCCCAGGCTCGGGGGCTACCGACGAGGGTCTAGATCAGGGGTACCCGATCAAGCCCCTAAGCTACGACACGTCGCCAGACCAACCCTTCAAAAAACAAAAGCTGAGGACCCCAAATTTAGCAGATCCCCATGATCGACCAGTCCTGGGTCCGCCCGGGGAGTCACCGATTCGCCCGAGGAGTCTCCGCCTCCGAGTGGCTTCCGGTTCGCCCGAGGAGTCTCCGCCTCCGAGTGGCTCCCGGTCCGCCCGAGGAGTCTTCGCCCCGCCCGACTAGACTACTCGGCTTCGTCCCATTTCGGCCCATCCGGTGCCGTACCAACTTGGTACCCGCCGTGTCAGGGCATGATGGGCGTCCGTCCTTCGCCGCGGCAGCCACAGGAGCGCCCGTCCCGTCCGAACAGGGACACATGCATTCCCGGAAGACGACACTTGGGGCCCGAGGAGGACACCTGGAGTCCAGGGAGGCACCATAGAAGTCAACCGCGACCGGGAGACTGCCCGGAGGTGTACTCGAGAAGCCGCTACACCAACCACCCGGGCGAGTATGGCCCCGGGTCAAGCGGAGCGCCCACCCCGTCAACACCTACTCTGCGTACGGCTCTGGCACAGGGCAAAGTAAAAGACCCCGACGTTGTAACCCTTCCTATAATTCTCTCTTTTTACCTCCCCTCTTCCTTCTCCCCTTGAGACTATAAAAGGGGACGAAGGGACACCGATGGGGGGACGACGCCCAGACGACGAACGAACCACCTAACAGAACACACACACACTCGCACCACACCACCGCACAGGGACTTGGGACCGTCTCCCTCTCCCGACTAGTTTGTACCCTCTACTACAGACTTGGACTCAAGAACACCGGCTCTCACTGGACGTAGGGTGTTACTCTCCGGAGGCCCGAACCAGTCTAAATCTCCTGTGTCTCTTGAGCCACCATCCGGTGCCCTGACACGCGATCGTAGAAATATTACTTGCCGGCGGTAGAGAACCCCGACACTTGAAATGCTTTGCGTGAATGCCTGTGTGGCCATATTTATGTTGTGTCTGCCTTGTGTGTAGGCTTCGGGGCCATGGAGGCGGAGCTGGCCTGGCATCACGCCCGAGGGCCGGTGACAAAGTGACGCTGGTGCAATCACCAGTCACGGGCGCGGGGCCTGGGGCCACCGTGGAAGAAGGTCTGCCGGAGCAGGGGCGGAAGAGCCCCTTGGTCGAGGACCGAGCACAACCGCCGAGTCCACCGTAGCCCTCCTAGGAGACCAGTCCTCCGGTTGCTGACAAGCAGGTGGGACTGCCCGAGGGTGGTGGCGTGGACTGGGAGTCGGGCAAGGAGGCTGGGGTAGAGGACCCAGTCAGTGGCCCTCAACCTCTTGGAGACGATGATGACCACCTGCTCGGGGAGCAGCTGAGTGCTGGGACAAGTGCCACCCTGGCGCCCAGGGTTGAAGCCGTCGCAACCGGGCCCCGGAGCATGCTCTGGAGCGGGGCCGGGCCGAGTTCTTCAACGCTGGCCCCGGAGCATGCTCTGGAGCTCGACATTGCCAACCATGAGAGCGAGCTTCAGAAGCTGCAGAATGTGGCTGGCGTGCTGGATCGCGTTGTCTAGGTATGACATCTTAAGCTTTTCGGGTGTCGTTGTTCTTGCAGCGGCTGACCGCTTTCTATCATTAAATAGAGTTTCACCGCCTGGTCTATGAAAGACCTTCACTTGAAGCGGCAGGCCCTCGAGGACCGCCGGACCCTCGCCAGGTTCCAAGAGGAACGGGTCCAAGAGGCCAACGAGGCCAAGGAGTTCCAAATGAAGAAGGAGAAGGAAATTGCCGACGCCGTCAAGCTCAACGAGGAGCTGATGAACGACATGAAGGTCCTGTCGGAGGGTAGGTCCCTATGATGAACTTGCGCTTTTTATTCGATCCATGTAGCTTGTGCTGATGAGGATTCCTTTGCAGAAGCGAAGAAGAAGGAGGACACTCTCCAAGGGAAGGTGGAGAGGCTAATCGGGGCCAAGCGCAGACTCGAGGAGGAGGTCGGTGCCCCGAAGGAGGCCAACAAGCGCCTCAAGGCCGAGTCCGAGGGCTTGGCGGAAGCCAACCAACATCTGAAGGACGAGCATGACCTGGCCATGCATGGTAAGTGCTGTTGCTGTGTCAGTCGACTGCTGTCTTCCATGGTTGGTGTGTTTAAGAACTTCTTTTGCAGGCGTACGATCCGAGCTCCTAGAACTGAGGCAGGCGGCCGAGTTCAACGCCAATTCTTTGGTTCCTGCCAAGTCGGCCCGGGGTCTTTAACACTGATCCAGCGACTTAAGGCCGGACCTACACGCGCGGCGCAGCTGGTGCAGGAGACCGCAGTCGGCTGCGATAGTCACATCCTGGCGCTGATCTGGGCGCACTTTCTGGCGCTTGAACTTGCTCCGATCAGTGAGGGCCTTCCTGACGGGGTCTCCGATGATCGGTTTGACGAGCTGGTGGACGAGTGCGCTCCGCTGGCGGAGGCTGCAGCGAAGGAACTTGGCCTGTAACATAAGAGTTGTAAATATAAACAGTACTTATAATATAAGTAATTCAGAGTTGAAGTTGTTGGAGCATTGAACATTGTGTTAGCTAAATGGTGTGTAGACCCTTTTCCCTGGCAACTCGAGTTTTGCGTCGCCCGATCGGCCACTGCCCTGTGCCGTTTAAGCGCCCTTGTATCCCGCTGACCACTGCTCATAGAGAGGACGGCTTACCACTCAGCGATGCTTAGCTGGAAGGCTTATTCGCTGGTAGCGCGCGGGTTGAGCACGGAGCTCAGGGTTTCACGGCTGGGGACTTGGACCGACCATGTTAGCTCGGCTGTCGTTGGGGGGAACGTAGGGTCGGGCAAGGACTTCGGAAGTCAGAGTCGCCGGGGACTCTCCCTGTGATTGTGATAAATTTTAGTTGGGTCGGGCCCAGTCCCCGAGCATCAGCGTGGATGTCGGTTAAAAAGTTAATGGCGAGCCTTATGACCCAGAGTCATTGGTGAAAAGAAACACTTTATTATTATCAGGGGAAGAGTACATATCCTTTAAAGGCATCTATGGGTAGAACTTCGTGAGGTGTTGTATGTTCCACACATTCGGGACGGGGTCTGTTGACGCTCGTTATATGTACACTTTTAGTGCTATTTAGGTGGTGGTTTTGGACTAATTCATGTACTAATCCACTACTTGGCACTTGAAATAACCCTGTTTTCGTATGTGTGTTGTGTTTTGGAGCATATTGTGTTTTTGCAGGAAAATGGCCCAATTTGGGGCATTTATATTCAAAGCCCAAAACTAACTACAAGCCCAAAGGAATCGAGCCTAGCGGAGGAAGCCCAACCAATGGACCATGTGGGCTTTCATAGCCCAACTCATGGTCCTAGGTGTCCACATTCAATGAACCTTGGACAGGAGAGACTTAACCATGAAGGAATTAAAGATTTGGAGAGTTATCCACGAGATCAAGAGATATTCGCGCTGCCCAGGACAGCATGATCTTTTGAGATCTAAATGGACTCTAATGATAAAATATTGAATACCAAAGTTGTAGCCATCGTCTAGATATTCAATTTGGACATATGGAAAGCATAATTTGGAATATGGAGCTAGGAGATATGGCCCCCAAAATGCATGCTACGCAGAGAAGTCCGAAATCAGGTAGATTATCTTCCGGCGCTGTTTTGGGGATACTAGCTTCATTTCCAAGGAAACTCATGAATACCAAAGTTGGAGATAATTTCATGCCATACAATTTAGAATCTGAGTTTGCCCTATTTGGAGTCTAGACAGGGAAGATATGACATCGGGAAGGCAAGGCTGCGAATTAAGAAAATCTGGGCGAGTCAAATCTTATGGAAACCAAGTTTGCTTAACTCCCAAGCAAGGATCTCGTAGAAGGAAAGGTGGAGCATGCCCCAAGGCTCCCTTAGGGTATAAATACAACCTCCTAGGCACCCTCAAGAGGGGGAGATTCAGATCTATCCACCACATGTCGACGCGAAAAGGGACACACACCGAAGGAAGCCGACGGCCGCCGCAAGTCCTCGAGGTTGCCTAGGAGATGGCTTAGGCCATGCCCTAGCTGCCATGGTTGACCCTGCGTGGTGAAGCCATGGCAGAATTCCAGTGCCATGTCTTGAACTCATCAAGGCGTATGTACATTCGATGGTGATATCAATCTACTTGTCTTGTTTACTTTGATCTTCTAAGATGCATGCTCTCTCTCTCTCATATGTCTAGCTAGCATATGTTCTTAGTAGGAATAGATCTAATCGCGATGATTAGTCTATGCCCTGCGGATACATCTTAGTAGTGCGTAGGAAGTCGGCATGATTATCCTCGTGCGGTGACAGCATGCGGGAGGGAAAAGGTCGAACGATTGCGTAATGTTGAGTAAGATCAACGGCGAGTACCATGGGAGTTGTTGCGCGGCCACCAAGGAGGAGGAGCCTCGCGTAAAGAGCACTTGGTGGGCGTTTGAGGTAAAGCTTTGGGAAACCTTAGGCGTTGACGTGCACCTCGCAAGGGTGCCCATGGGAAAGTTCTTAAAGATGACTCTTTATCTTTGTACGAGATTAGATTGTTTATCGCTTTGGCCGGAGTTACAACTAGAAGATGGTAGGCTTGTGTTTCCTTTGGTCGTGTTACCTCGTGTCGTGGGGTTGTGGTCCATTCATTACATTCATCAACTTCACACACATGTTTAACCTCGTATGCAATCTATGCTTCATAATAGGATTAGATCCATTCGGCTAGATAGAAAAACCTAGGTAGTTCTTTGTTGATCCACGGATTGATAAACCTTAGGGGAATACTCTAAGGGAAAAGCTACCAATGATCCACGTGCTTGTGGTTCACAATTGGCGCGTCTAAGGACCATCAACAGGGTCGCCATTGGCCCACTGGAGGCTATACGTTCCTGGCGAAATGACTTCCTCGACGATGAAGGTTCCTTCCTAGGGGGCCGACAACTTGTGCTTGTCTTTGGAGGACATGACTCGGCACAGGGCCAAGTCACCGACGTTGAGGGATCGTTCCCGGACATTTTTGTCGTGATACCGCTGAACTTGCTGTTCGTGTCTGGCGTGCCAGACTAGTGCGGCGAGTCGGTGTTCTTCCAAGCTGTCACTGTCGACCTGCCGACCTATTTCTGCTTCTCTGTCCTGGTAATGCTGGATGCGCGGGGCACCATGGGCGATGTCGGCTGGGAGGACGGCTTCAGAGCCATACACCAGGAAGAATGGAGTGTATCCCGTTGCTCTGCTCTTCTGCGTCCGTAGGCCCCATATGATATGGGGTACTTCTTTGGCCCACAGGTCGGCATGCTTGTTGAGTCCGTCGTACATGGCTTTCTTGAGTGAGTCCTGGACCATGCCATTGGCTCGCTCGACTAGGCCATTGCACCTGGGATGCCCTGAGGAAGAGTAGTAGACGTCGATGCAGTTGTCTTGGTAGAAGTCCCACAACTCGTGTCCCATGAACTCGGATCCCAGGTCGGTGACAATGCGGTTTGGGATGCCGAACCGGTGGGTGAGCTCCTTGATGAACTTGGCGGCCGTAACGGACTTGGTGTCGGTCACGACCTTGTATCCGATCCAATTGGTGAATTTGTCGACTGCCACCAAGAGGTGCTTGAATCCGCCCGGAGCAGTTTTGAACGGCCCGATGTTATCGAGTCCCCATACCGCGAATGGCCAAGATGGGGGGATTGTTCTGAGCGCCGGAGCCGGCAGGTGCTTTTGCTTCTGGAAGAATTGACAGCCAGTGCAGCAGCGTACCAGGTCCTTTGCGTCGGATAGAGCTGTTGGCCAGTAGAACCCTACTCTATAAGCTTTGCCGACTAGGGTCCCAGCGGCTGCATGGTTGCTGCATGTGCCCGAGTGGATTTCCTGTAGGAGGCTGATGCCTTCGTCGTGGAGGACACACTTCATGAGTATACCTATGGAGGCGGCCTTTCTGTACAAGGCGTCACCAATAACGACGTAGTTTGTCGAGCGCCGAGTCTTTGTGAGGCTTTTTCGATTTCTTCCTTTGTACCCGGTGACCAGCTCTCTGTGAGGAAAGCGATGAAGGGGGCGCGCCAGTCTGCTTCTACTAGGAGAACTTAATTGGTCAGCGGGCCACTCGGGAGTGGCTCCGGGTCAGGCACAGGGCTGCCGTGCTCAAGCATCTTGATGGATGGGGTGCGAAGGTCTTGAACGAAGACGCCGACTGGCACCTGGGCTCTGGTTGACCCTAGCTTAGACAGGACGTCGGCGGCGAAGTTGTCCTCTCGGAGAATGTGGTGAAGCTCAAACCCATAGAAGTGAGCCTCAAGCTTGCGAACCTCTGCGCAGTATGCGCTCATGGTTTCTTTGGTCGTGACCCAATTCTTGTTGACTTGCTCGACGACTAACTTGGAGTCACCATGGCATATCAGCTGCTTGATGCCAAGTGACACCACGATCCGGAGACCGTGGATGAGGGCTTCGTACTCGGCCCCATTGTTGGTGGCCTGGTGTATCTGGAGAATGTATTTTAGGTGCTGCCCCTCCGGGGAGATGAACAACACTCCTGTGCTAGCTCCTTCGGGGTTGAGGGCGCGTCGAAGTACATCTTCCAATTCTCTGGCCGCTCTGCTGGGGTCGGCGTCTGTATCTCTGTCCACTCGGCCACAAAGTCGGCCAATATCTGAGACTTGACGGCCTCCCGCGGCTCGAAGTTGATGGTATGCTCTCCGAGTTCAACGGACCACTTTACTATGCGGCCATTGGCATCTCTGTTGTGGAGGATGGCTCCGAGTGGGAAATTCGAGATGACCCCGATGACGTGGGCCTGGAAGTAATGGCGTGCTTACTGGCAGTGATCAGGAGCGCGTGGAGCAGCTTCTGAGGGTGAGGATACCAGACCTTGGATTCACTGAGTTCCTCACTGATGAAATATACAGGGCGCTGGACCTTGTATGGGTGGCCTTCTTCTGGTCGCTCGACGACCAGGGCCGTGCGGACTACATGCATGGTGGCCAAGATGTACAGTAATAGCTCCTCCCTAGGGGTCGGTCTTGTGAGTACCGGGGGGTTAACTAGGAACTCCTTGAGGTCGGCCAAGGCCTGACTAGCTTCAGGGGTCCATTCGAACATGTCCGCCTTCTTGAGGATTTTGAAGAACGGAAGTCCCTTTTCGCCGAGCTTGCTGATAAATCAGCTCAGGGCCGCCATCATTCACGTGAGCTTCATGATGTCTTTCTTGCACTTGGGTTCCTTGAGATTGCGTATGGCGTCCGGCTTGACTGGGTTCGCCTCAATGTCGCGCTGGCTGACCAAGAAGCCCAGGAGCTTGCCTGATGGCACACCGAATACGCATTTTGTCAGGTTAAGTTTCCATCTGAAGCAGCGTAGGTTGTTAAAAGTTTCCTAGAGGTCAGCGATCAGGGAGTCGGTGTCATACGTCTTGACAACGACATCGTCGACGTAAGCCTCAACATTTCACCCAATTTGGCTTTGCAGGCAGCCCTGTATGGCCTTTTGGTATGTAGCGCCGGTGTTTTTCAGCCCGAAGGTCATTGTCTTGTAGCAGTAGATGCCGTGCGGGGTGATGAATGCCATTTTGTCCTGGTCAGATGTCTTGAGGGCTATCTGGTGATAACCCGAGTAACAATCGTAGAGTCAACGACTTGGTCGACTCGCGGAAGAGGAAAGGGGTCTTTAGGGCAGTAGCGATTGAGATCCGTGTAGTCGATGCACATTCTCCATTCACCACTTTGCTTCTTTACAAGTATAGGATTTGCAAGCCACTCAGGGTGTTTGCATTCTCTAATGAAACCAGCAGCTAGGAGCTTATTCAATTCTACCCTAATGGCCTCCTTGCGATCTTGAGCGAACCGGCACAGCTTCTGTTTGGTAGGCTTCGCGTTCTTGCTCAAATCCAAGGAGTGCTCAGCCCTCTCCCTCGGGACTCCTGGCATGTCTGCGGGCTTCCATGCGAAGATGTCCCAGTTGTCCCAGAGGAAGGAGGTGAGTGCGTCTTCCTATTTAGGAGTGAGCCCTGGCCCTATGATGGCCATCTTGGTGGGGTGTTGAGTCCAAAGCTGATCGCTTTGGGGGCTTCTGCGAGTGCCAGCGCCGTGGGCTGCTGCTTCTGCTACGGGAGGACAGGCTCGCCGGTCGCCACCTTGGGGGCTTCCTCTGCCAGTAACGTGCTGTTGCCAAGTTGCCGGGACAACTCGGCTATCTTGATAGCCGTCCCGTCCCACTCGAAGGAGGTCTTGATGTCTCCACGGATGGAGAGGACTCCGTTGGGTGCTGGCATCTTTAGAACCAGGTACGTGTGGTTCGGGATCGCCATGAACCGAGCCAGCATGGGTCTGCCAAAGATGGCATGGCAGGAGCTCTGGAAGTCGGCCACCTCAAAGTATAGGAACTCCATGCGGTAGTTGTCAGCCGTGCCAAATGTGACTGGCAGGGCGACCCTTCCAATCGGGTAGGAAGCTTTTCCTGGCACAATGCCAAAGAATGGATCTTCGGCGCTCAGGAGCCTGCTGTAGTCGAATGCCATGTTGTTGAGGGTGCTCGTGAAGATGATGTTCAAGGCACTCCCGCCGTCAACCAAGACCTTTGAGAGGAGAACTCGTTCGACGACAGGAGCGACGACGAGTGGGTAGGACCCCGGCTCGGGTAACACTACTGGAAACGAGAATTTCCCTGTGTGTTTCGTATTACCTACAAGGAAATACATATTACCCTGTCAGTTATGTTTCAACACTCAGGAAAAATGTCAAAACACACAGGAAAACATGTATTACCCTGTGTGTGCTATAAAATGCTCAAGGAAACATATTTCCTGTGGGTTATGAAAAAACGCACAAGGAAATTACCCATTATCCTGTCGGTGCAAAACAAACCCACAGGAAAATTCGCTGACCTAATTTAGTTGGTGGTCGATTTTTTCAATGGCGCCTCCCGAATTTTAGTTTTTTATTTGCCGCGCCTGAAAATATCGTTTGCCGCCCTGTGCCACGCTGATTTCACGCCCGCGCCAGGATAGCAGCCGGCCACGCCCGCGCCAACGAATAGACCCTGGCGAAAAAGACAAAAAAGGCATAACCCTAGCTCCCCTCCGGCCCTCCCTCCCTCTCTCCTGCATTCTCCCCTTTTCCACTCGCGCCGCCGCCTCCCATCGCGCGGCTTCCACCCGCATCTCCGGCCTCCACCCGTGCCTCCGCCTCCGCACTTCTGCCCCCACGTACGCCTCCGCCTCCGCCTGTGCCCCCACGCCTCCGCCTCTGCCTCCGCACCCACTCGTCGTGCCACCGCATCCTCATCCACTGCGCACTCCTCCCAGACGCACCTCCGCTCCGCCCTCTCGTTTCTGGAGCCGCGCCTCTGTCTCCGCCCCAACGCGCCACCGCTCAAGCACCAGCATGCTGCCGGCCCCAAGATCCACCTTCCATCAGCCCCCAAATCAAACCACCACCCCTAATCTTCTCCATCCATGATTCTCCCCCGTCTGTGTTGCTTGCCGGAGTTGGAGGAGCCTGTCGTAGGAGTCGTTCGTGAGTGGCCAGAGTCGGAGGAGCTAAGCTGAGCCGTCTGCGACACCAGAGTCGGAGGAGACCGAACCGTGACGCCAACACTTGCAAGAGCCCTCCCTACCGCCTGCTAGCCCTGTTCGTATTTCCCTGTCGGTGCACCGTCAGGGAATTGATTTTAGTATTTCCCTGTGGGTTTTTACTATTTCCCTGTGGGTGGAACACGCACAGGGAAATCCTCGTTTCCAATAGTGTAAGTATACCCAGTGGTCGACGCGGCTGAAGGTGATCGGCATCTCCGACCACTGGAGGTATTCCACGGGCTTGGTGAAGACCATCTTCACTTCGCGCTTGTGGAGCTTGCCCTTGCGTCTATATAGGAAGGCGTCAGGCCCCCCGATGATGACGTTGACATGGCGGTCAGCGTGCTGGAAGTCGCTGTTGGCACCGCGCCTGGGCGGCTCTGCTGGTGCAGCGGGTCAGCGTTCGTCGTCTTGGTGACGTTGATCATCCCGGCGAGCCGGAGCCTCGCGGTCGCGGTCGCCATGTCGGTAGTCGTCGCGGCGGTCGCGGTCTTCTCTACGGTGGTAGTCGTCTCGCCGGTCGCCGTTGTTGCCGTCACAGCGGTAATTGTTGTAGCGCTACTTCTTAGTCGGCGGCAGGGCGCCGAGTTCTTTGACCAGTGCGTGACAATCACGGAGATTGTGCTTTGCATCCTTGTGGAAAGGGCACTGAAAGTTCAGTGTGTCATGAAACTCTTCGGCAAGAAACCTAGGTTCCGGCCGGCTTTCCTCTTCTTCTACGTTTACGAGGGGCTCAGGGTCCATCTTTCGCCCACACAGCAGCTCATGGCGCTTTGAGTTCTCGAGTCGGTCGTCATCCTCGGCCCGCTTCTGTTTGTTCTTGAACTGGGCCTGTTCAGCTTGGTCGGCTCTGACCTCCAGATTGACCACATCCATCAGGTCAGAGACCGTGGTTGGGTTGGTTTTGAAGAGCGTACGGAACAGCTGGTTGTCGATGAGGCCTCACCTGCATGCGTCGATGATGTCCCTATCTTCAACGTCAGCGAACTTGTTCTGATTGTCGAAGAACCGGTCAGAGCAGTCGCGGAGACTCTCGCCCTTCTTCTGCCTGACATTATCCAGATCCAATCTGGAGCCCGGCCGAGTGTAGCTTGCTTGGTAGTTCTTTGTGAAAGCATAGCAGAGGTCTGCCCAGCTATTAATGGTGTCCCGAGGGAGGCCCTCGAGCCACAGTAGTGACTCCTTGCCTAGCATCACAGGGAAGTAGGCGGCGGCTCGGTCGTTGGATCCGTGGGCAGCTTTGACCGCTGTGTAGTATGTCTTGAGCCAGAGCTTGGGGTCGGAGCGACCGTCGAACTTCTCGACTTGGGTCGGCTTGAATGACTCGGGCCATTCCACGGCACGGAGTCGGACGGAGAAAGCGGCAAAGCCATCGAACACCTCCTCTTCACCGTTGCGGTGGTTGCGGTGAGGGGGTCGGGCTTGATCGACTCGGGGTCGAGCATCATCATCTCGCTGGCGGCGGTCGTCCCTCGGAGGGCCATACCGTGCGTCATATTGTTCGCGTTCCATGAGCTCGTGGACTACACGACGCTCAGCTTCCTCTGCCGCCGCGTTGCCGGCCTCTCCTACCGGCTGGCGGTCGGGTCGGCCGTAATCCCGATCGTAACGCTCACGGCGCTCGAGCTCAGCCGCGTCGCATTCTCGGTGTCGGGCGTTGAGATCAGCGTGTATGTCCCTGATGTTATCCCTCAGGTGGTCACGGAGATTGCTTTCCTGGGGGTTGACCGGGTAGTGATGCCGTTGACCCCTGTCACGCTGCTCCTGGTAGCGTTCTCGGTGATGGTCCGCGTTACGGGGGTTGCACCGTTCTTCTTCTTCCTCTTTGTGGTGGTTCTGGGCCACCTCTTCTTCCATGATGGATAATGGAGGATTCCTCTGGCGAGGTTGACCCCAATCCGATCTGCTATGAGCAGAGCGGTGGCTTGAAGAGCGAGCCGAGTTGGTCCGTCCAGATCGGGATCTGGCGTGGTACGACCGTTCGACTTGTTCCTGAGCTGCTTCCAAGCGAGCTCGGGCACGTTGCACTTCAGGGGTGTCGGGCATGTGTTCCAGTTCGGCGAATGCTGCTGCGATGTTGGCCTGGGGCATGCGGAAAGGTACTCAGGCGAACGCTCCATCAAGGTTCTGAGATTCAACTCCGTGAGGACCCTGGAGGGGAGGTTGTTGCCTTGGTGGAGCCCCAAGGGGGATCTCTTCGGCAGCTGCAGCGGCTGCAGCGTCCCCGGTCGCTGCCTGAGGCGGCGCAGCTTCTTCGTTGCGGCGTCGAGCTCGATAGCGTTCCGCTCCAGGCGGCGGTCCCTGGCCAAGTCAGTTTCTCCATCTTGGGTTGCAGAATCCTCAGAGACGAAGACTTCACGCCTCGGAGGCTTGGCATAGCTTGAGTCATTGCTCGGGTCCACCGGAGCCGGCAGGAGCACGCTCGTAGCGACCTGGAAAACCCCGCAGTCCGGGGACTGCGGGCTTGGGTGGAATCTCAGATTGGATCTAAGACATGTCTTTTTGGAGCTGGGCCGAGTGGATCGCCGAGGCGTTGCGTAACCCTAGCGGGAGCGGGTCGCGGGGTTGGCACAGAGCCTCTTCCGAAATGGCGATGCACTCGGCGATGGTGCCCTGGACGCGATCTAGCCTGGCGAGGAGCTCATCCAGGGAGGGATTCTTCGGCGAGTGGTCAGGCCTGGGGCCTGATCGTTGATGGTTACCGCGTCAAGCCGCTGCTGGAGCGGGGCGATGATCGACGATGAGATCGGCGAAGAGGTCAGCGTGGAGCTGGTCGGTGTGGTAGCGTCGAGCGACGTGGTGGAGTCGGAGGCGACGGAGTGGATCTCGGCGAAGAAGCTGATGCCCTCGAGATGTGTCGGGCGATCCTTGAGGCTATCGGGGAAGATTATGGAGCGAAGATCTGCCATCGAGCTAGCTGTAATGCCAAATAACCACCCCTACCTGGCGCGCCAACTGTCGGATTTATCGTCCGGCAGTCCACCCGGGGGTACCCAGATGGTAGATTTGTAGGCAAAGGGCGATCGTGGGATTAGGGAGCTCGAGGTAACACAGGGATTATACAGGTTCGGGCTACCCGGAGGTATAATACCCTATGTCCTGTGCTCGGGGGTCTTGTATTGCTTCGCTCGGCAATGCTCCAGAGAACAATGGCGAGTTTGTGGTTACAATGAGGATGGTAGAATGGCGTAGAATCAGATGAATGAAGGGGTCAACCTAGGCCGCCTTATATAGGCTGACGGCCTAGGGTTTACAAGTCGGTTATCTCTAATTATATCCTGCTACAACTAGAAAACTAATCTGAGTCGGTTGTAACATAATCTCCTTGATCTTCGGGCAAGATCCGAGTACATCACCGTGTACCTTGCAGGCTAAGTCTTCATCAATCTTATCCATCAAGTCGGGGTTCCTCGTGGGCCGGCCTGGGGTCGGCCCACATCATTGTCAGACGTGGGCCCAGGTCGACTGTGTACCCTGTCGGTAGTGGGCCCAGGGGTACCCAAATCCCACAGAATATACTGAAATTTACTCAGGTAGAATATAAATTGAGTTCTTTTAAGGTACTCCATACTACCAACGAGTGGTATATAGTATAGAGCCCCATAAGTGGGGGGTAGTTCAGTAATTTCACTTAGATGAAAATGAAATTGGAGATTGAAAATGCAAAAATATATATCAAGGATTAAAGTGATTTTTAAAATCAATTATGTCATTAATGTTTTTTCAAAATACCCATATACTACTATATTACCCACTGTATATTACTATACTACAGTTAAATTTTTCAGAATTATACAATTAATCTGAACCGTATGATCTTTTCATACTAGTCCTTTTTAGACACTAGTATAGAGGAGTATGGAGTACCATAAAAAAACTCTATAAATTTGTTGTGTCAAGCTCTTGTTTAGGCCATGTATATCTCCCGAGTAGTCCGCCAGTTGTGTATGTGTGTCTGGTCCTGTTTTAGCCATTGCCCATACATGTATGCAATCTTTGTCCCGTGTATGCGTATAGTGACATCAGATGTGACTGAAAAACCGAGGTTTCATGACTTAAGGCATGTGCTACCCGAGAAGATTTAGCGACCATTAATAGAAGACATCGAATAAATAAGATGTCGACATTGCGACAAAAGTTAGCATGAGTTGCTCAAAAAGTAGTCGGCGAGAGCGAGGACTGCACATGAATAAGGACATGCATCCATAGGGTGTCGCCTCTGTGATCCCTACACAACTCGGTAACAAGCATGCAGACGGGCCCTTTGAACTCGATGTACCAAGCGTGTGAGCGGCGCCCTGCGAACTGGTGTACCAAGCGCATGGACTAAGCCCTACGCACTCCAATCATCAAGCCCAAGGATTGTTAGTCAGCAGACCCTAGGAGTAGACGGCAAAGTGTAGCCCCTGAGGGTAATTTCTGTTGAAGAGCATACCCAAATCAGTAGTTGATACGAGGGCCATTCATCTAGAAAACATGTTAAAAAATAATATTGGAAGAAATAATTAAAAAAAGGTTTAGCTTGATTCATGTTCGTGCAGAAGAATCAGCGTGCCATTCTCACGTTCGAAATAATAAGCCCCCACACTACGGGGATCCCTCCTTTGCCGAGTGCCAGGGCACTCGGCAAAGGGCCTTTGGCCCACGGCGACTGGCACTCGGCAAAGGAAGTAACGGCGAATAGCTCTTTGCCGAGTGCCTTTTATCGGGCACTCGACAAAGTTTATTTTTTCTGTGCACCAAAAAACCGAAAATAATAGCAAAAAAATTATTCCAATATGAGAAGGCCTCCAACAATCCATGCCATCAAGCGGGGCAAGTCGCGCCATTTTTCGCGCGCTACGCGTCCAGCGGGATTCGAACCCGCGACCTCTCCCTCACGTGTGACCTTCTATACCACTGCACCACACTCTCACCTGTGACTAGATGTTGTTTTGATTCCTACCATATTATACTAAACCGAGTGTAAATTGCTTGTTTGAGACCCTAAATGATTTCAAATTAAAAAGTTGTAAACTACAAAGTTTCATAACTTTTTCAAATCTACAAGTCTCATTTTAGTAGTTTCTCCATCCAAGGTCGTTCAAATTTGAGAACATTCAAACTTAGTTTTCGTTGACAAGATGATTTCAAATGAAAAAGTTGTCAACTACAAAGTTTTATAACTTATTGTGATCTACAACTTTTATTTTGACTGTTTCTTCATCCGAGGTCGATTGAAAAAACTCAAATTTTAAATTTTGAGAACTACAAACGTACTTTTCATTAGCAAAACAAATTCAAATTAAAAAGAGTTCAACTACAAAGTTGTATAACTTCTGAAGATCTACAACTTTCATATATGTCATTTGTTCATTCGACGCAGTGAGAGTTACATTGTTCACAAATCTTATAGATGTCTCTTCTAGTTTCAGAAAACTCTATGAGAGATATAGATTTTGTGAACAACGTTCATATGAATTTGTCGAATAAAGAAATAACCAAACTAAAAGTTGTATATCTTGAGAAGTTATACAACTTTGTAGTTCAAAACTTTTCAATTTGAATTGATTTACCACTTCAAAAATGTGCTTTGAATTCC
>CM014277.1:24480678-24518756 GCA_004135705.1 Alloteropsis semialata | reverse complement strand
AGGGCCGTCAGCTACTCCACCCAGGGATCCCCCGCAGCCACCGTCACCTTCAAGAAGGGCCGAGGATGACCCAGAGCTGCCACCTCCAGGTCAGGATGATGCCGGCTCACACAGGTCTCCTCCTCCACCACCACGGCATCCCCCAAAGCGCCAAGCTCCACCCCCACGGCGGACTACTCGCCAGAAGCGCCAAACGGTGGAGAAAGAGCCTACGACCGAAGAAGAAAAGTTGGCCGTCATAAGGAAGAAGTTACCTTACGACCAAACTGACGAGGAAACTGCTTTGGTGGTCGCAGCCCAGGTCAAAGAGCATTTCAAACCAGATGAGCTAGAGAAGCCGGTGCCCATAGATCCGACAGCGAAGACATTTTTCAAAACAATGAGCGCGGCGAATCAGAAGAGATTTTGCCCTCTGACTACGACCGCCAGCTTGCAAAGTCTTATGATAAGCAGAAACAACAAGCCATCAGTGGATCCTCGGTGAAGAAGGCGGCCACTCCTAAGAAGAAACAAGTCGGTCAGAGCTCGGCTAGGAGGACACAAGGGCAATAGGAATATGACGAAGAACAGCTTGCGTTGTTGTGCGCGCAAACAGGCCTCTCACCGGCAGAACTTTTATCGGGCACGGGCGAAATTCCTAAGGCAACACCAGTGAAAATTTGGGAATTTGAATATGGCAAACCATTGGTGCCCCCAGATTCTTTGAAGTCCCTAACCACTCAAGCGTTCCGATTTCATGAGTGGTACATGAAGGTGTCCAAAAAGGGTAGACGGATGCTCAATGTTTTGATAAAAGACCGTGATTACTTCCGTGGGCATAGTCTCTTGATTTTGGATTTCAAGGATGTGTATGAGTTGTACCGTCAAGATGCCATAGACCTCTGATTGATGAGCTGCTGGGTTGTGTAAGTTTCTTTCACTGATCTATTCTCGCAATACTTGCTTTCTTAATTATAATTTTCAACAATAACAATCTATTCTTGTCATGTAGGATGGAGATCCATACATGCCGCGAAAAATCGTATGATGATGTCGGCTTCATGGATCCATGCATGGTAAATGCCGTAACTGTAGCCAGTAAGCCACTAGAGACGGTGGACAACATATACTTGTACCTGGAGAGACAAAGAAGCAAGACTTACATTCTTTTGCCATACAATTTCACGTGAGTACTTCTCTCTATGTATGTATAACTTTAAGACTTTGTTGTCAATACTTGTGCATGTATTTATATATATATATACAGCTTCCACTGGATACTGCTTGTGATAATCATAAACACCGGTCAAATTATTGTCATGGACTCACTGCGGAAAGAAAAAGAGGATTACCAAGCAGTTTTAGACTTGATTGACATGGCATGGACACGTTTCCGAATTTCAAACAAAAACTGGATGTGAAGACGGACTTTCCGGTACGTGGCTGGTGTACCCGCATATCTTGTAAAATCACACTAATATATAGTTGTTACGTCTAATTTTATTCTTCTCCACTTTCAGTGTGCCAGACAGGAAGCAGGGACGAATCTATGCGGATACTACGTCTGCCAGTGGATCCATACCTTTGTTTCTCCCAAAAAAGCGACTCAAGAAGAACTCATGGTATGAATTAGATTATTTGTGTATATAGAAATTAGATTATTAGTGTATATGGAAAATAGATTATTAGTGTATATGGAAATTAGATTATTAGTAGGGAAATATTAGTGTATATGGAAATTAGATTATTAGTGTATATGAAAATTAGATTATTAGTGTATATTCAAATAAGATTATTAGTGTATATGAAAATTAGGTTATTAGTGTATATGGAAATTAGATTATTAGTGTATATGAAAATAAGATTATTAGTGTATATGGAAATTAGATTATTAGTGTATATGGACATTAGATTATTAGTGTATATGGAAATATGATTATTAGTGTATATGGAAATATGATTATTAGTGTATATTTATTATGAATATATTTATTATACTTTGTTATTTCATGTATACTTTGTTAATTCATGTAAACTTTGTTATTTCATGTAAACTTTGTTACTTGGTTAGAAATGATTATTAGTTATTGATTATTGTTTAGAAATGATTATTAGTTATTGTTTTGAAATGATTATTAGTTATTGTTTAGAAATGAATGTGTTAGGATATTTTATAATTACATGCAAAATTTATTTATTATATGAATGAATGATTATTAGTTACTTGTTTAGAAATGATTACATGCAAAATTTATTTATTATATGAATGAATGTTGTCATTTGTGATTAATGCAGAGGATGTTTTACCATCAAGTGCTCCCAATGAAACAAAAATCAAAAGCTATTGCGGACCAACTATTTGGATTCATTATGGACCAAGTTATAAGTCCACTGGGAGAGTACCACCATGACGGAACCGCTATCGCTCAATTGGACTCCCTTTCTGCTCCTTCTTCCAGTTCTGCTCGTTAATTGTAAATAACTTTTAAATGCTCTAACTTTTGTATTGGCCGATCTCAAATGTTTATATGTGAATGTTCGAAAAAAATGCAATCAAAGTCGGGTCAAAATCAATTGACAATTGCGACGACTTCAATCTTATTGCGTGAAAGATCGTGTACGACATATGACATATGACGAGCAGACACGTAGACGCGTAGATTTGTATATAACTTACCCAAATATCAAACATTTAAAAAAACCAAAACAGCCTTGTTACCAACCGGTACCAAAGGCCCTCCCCCGCATGCCTAGGGGGGGGGTCCTTTGGTACCGGTTGGTAACACCAACCGGTACCAAAGGCTCCCTTTGGTACCGGTTCTGGACCCGGTACCAAAGGCCGGCCCCCTTTAGTCACGGTGTCGCGGTACCGGTTCCAGAACCGGTACCTATGAGGGTTACGAACCGTGACCGATAGCGCCTTCTCCGGTAGTGTTGTGACGTCCCAATCAATATCTGTTTATACATATCCAAATGCATAAGGAGGGGCTTTGGAGTCTGAAATGGATTTTGAAGTCGATCTAATGTATAACTGAGCATGGAGTCTTGCAGGCTTGGAGCTTAAGTATTTCACATAAATCATCACAAGTAAGCACTATTGATCACTGGCTGGGCGTAGCTGCAGGGTATGCCGGGTGGGCCACGGCATACCCTGTGGCCCAGCCCAGCCCAGCCCACCACTTGGATGTAAAAAGAAACTTAAAACTTTGCACTATGGGCTTCCACGATGTTAAGATTACCATCGCCCGGAAGTATAGAAACTAGCGGTCGATCCGACCGCGTTTATTTTTTTATTAACTGTTTAGTCCGTGTCTTTTTCCCTCCCAGTGAATCTCATTCTGCCCGTCCGATTTTTTTCGCGAAACAAATTCTGTCCGCGCGCCCGCATGCCTCAGCAGCGCTCCGTGACACCTTTTTTCTTCTTTTTTTATTTTTCCTTCGTATTTGTAATACCAAGTATTATCTGGGATCCTGTTCCATGTGAATCAAATTCTAGAAGAGTTTTTTTTTCTTTCTCTATGTTTTGTGCTACACAATAATCATATAATAATTTGTCAGAAAGATGTTGCACATATAAGTAGTTTGTGTATAGGATATAACTTTTTTAAAATAGAACCCTTTCATAGAAGGCTAAACTGCTTCGGCTTCGGGGCCCCTACCATAGAAGGCCGTACTGCTTAGGGTTCTAGGTTGTTGGGGGCGACTCCGTCCTATCGGGTTCAGAAGGGTGTTTAGGATTTCCACAGAAGCCTAAATTGCTTCGACTTAGGGGGCCCTGCCATAGAAGACCATACTGATTAGGGTTCAGGGTTGTTGGGGGCGACTCTGTCCTATCGGGTTCAGAAAGTTGTACGAGTTATGGACGGCCATGTCCCATTGCCATAGAAGGCCAAACTACTTTGGCTTTGGGCCCCCTGCCATAGAAGGTGATAGTGTCATACTGGTTTAGGGTTCATGGTTGTTGGGCGACTCCATCCTATCGGGTTCAGAAAGGTGTTCAGGGTTAGGGCCATTGCCCCTTGCCATATAATCCAACTCTTTTTGAAAACTGTTCTTTTATATATTTGTATAACTAATTATTTTTTTCAATTTTTTTTACCAGGAATGGCAAAACCTAGTTGATCAGACAATAAAATACAAGATTGCTATATAAGTTATGCATGAAAACTTTTGAATGACAGTTTTTGATAACTTGTGTATTTAAAGTTAACTGAAGTTCATTAAACTTATGCATGAAAGTTTAGCATAAAATTTTTCATGATGTCCGCAATATTATTCAGTATAACTTTCTATAATTTTGTCACTTAATTGTATGAAATATTTTTCTGATTTTATTTTAATGTAACAGCAAAGTAGAAGTTTGCTATATAACTTAGCATGTAAACTTTTGTACGACAGTTCATGAAAACTTATGTATTTAAAGTTAACTGAAGTTCATAAAACTTATCTGCGGTTCAAAAAACATATGCATTACGTAGTTTATGAAACTTTTGTATTCAAACCTATGTGAAATTCGAAAACTTGCAAACTTTTATGATAAACTTTTACGGTAAACTTTTATGATAAACTTTTGTATAAAATTTTACATTACGAATATGACTTAGCAATAGTATTATCAGTATTTTTAATCTAAAATTTTTATATTATTAAATTTGCATTGGGAAAATATGGTGTTATGTATGTCTTAAAAAATCTACTTTTCTTCGGCTTTGGTCCCTCTGCCATAGAAGGCCGAATTGGTTAGTGTTCAGCGTTGTCGGGGGCGACTCAGAAGGATGTTTGGGGTTTAGGGCAGCCATGTACCCCTGCCATAGAAGGCTAAATTGTTTCGACATCGATACCTGCAATAGAAAGTTGAACTGGTTAGGGTTCAGGGTTGTTGGAGGCGACTCCGTCCTATCGGGTTCAGAAGGATGTTTGGGTTTGGGGCGGCTATGTATCCCCTGCTATAGAAGGCTAAATTGATTCGGTTTCGGTCCCCTGCCATAGAAGGCTGAACTGGTTAGTGTTGGGTTATTGGGGGGCAACTCCGTCCTATCGGGTGCAGAAGGATGTTTGGGTTTGGAGCGGCCATATATCCCCTGCCATAGAAGCCTAAATTGCTTTGGTTTCAGTCCTCCTGTCATACAAAAGTTTCATTTAGAGCGTAAAAGTTGTTTATGAAAGTTTGCTATAAAACTTATGGATGAAAACTTTTTGTTACGTATTTGTAGAAAAATTTTGTATTAAAACTTATCTGTAGTTCAAAAAATATAGGTATTACGTAGTTGTAGGAAACTTTTGTATTCATACTGATGTGAAATTCGAAAAACTTGTGTAAGTAATTTTTCAAGCAATTTTTTCTTTTATTTGTATTGTATTTTAGTTTTGAAAGTTACTTTTATTTTATTTTCCCCGCCCTTTTCTTCTCCCTCTTTCCCCCATCCCAAATGTTCTTAGTTTGTAAAAAGAGAAAGAAAAAAACGGCACACATGAAAAAAAGCGCGGAAAGAGAATGTAGAGAAGCGGAGGTCGTATCCGATCAGATCGCGTCGAGGGTCATCGTCCGAGACTCCGAGCGTCTGAGCGCCGGCCAGCCGTCAAGACGTTCACCGTCCGTCTGTCCGGGCAGTAGGCCAGCAGGCAACAACGCTCATTATTCCGTAATTCTATTTGCGTTCAGCCATACAGGTCACAGGTGAGTCCGTTACCAGTTCTAATTGTATCCCATCACGAAACTCTAATAACACAAGAGAATGCGCACTGGATCCTGTTTTGCGTGCTAGGAAAATTAAAATAACGGCAAAAGAATACAACTTGTCTCAATGAACTACTGACCTTTTTAATCATCTTTGAATTATTATAGGTGTATAAGCTTATTTTTGAATATTTTAGACTTAATATGTTTGAGCTATTTACATTTTAAGACTTGGTGTGTTATTTTTGGCAACTTTAAATTATTTACCGAATTCTATGTAAATCATATTGTTTATATATTGATAATTGTACATATTTTTTTCTTGGCATACCCTTCAGTAAAATTCTAGCTACGCCGGTGCTATGAGACATAGCATTTTTTGATGAATTTATAATTCGTAGGATTGATAGAGTAGTTCCTCTAACTGCAGTGTTTATCTTTTATTATCCTTTCTGTCCATTTTACTGTGCCCAAATGCAAATCAAATCACTATGTTTCTAAATGTTGGATTCTTGGATATTTGACCTTGTTTGATCAGGACATCCTAACAGCATGGACGAGAATCATCAATTTTCTTGATTAGGTACCTTGCAACACCGCTGTGGGGATTGTTAGTCTCTGAAAAAAGACACACCAACCTGCACCAACAGTTGCTACCGTGTACACGGATGGCCGGGTACGGTGTATCCTGAACAACTCCAGACAGACCTCCATAGAATGCATTATTTGCCGCAATTGGAGAAGTCAGCATGACACCTGAAGATTATATAAGAGATAGACTTGCATCATGAGGGCAAATTATTATCTGCCTCAGCAAAATGGTTCGACCCATGGCCCTCCATAATGCATGAGCGGTGTGGTTTTTGCATTTGTAAATAGGTGCTCTCTGTCCATGCGTGCAATTCTTTTTGAAAGGTCAACTGCCTTGGGTTGGAATTGTATAGGTAAGCTCTCTTTTCTTCAGTATTAATATTGGACAACACATCCGCACATAGCATCCAACGATCTAGCATAGGCTTAGAGCCAGCTCCTCTCCACAACGACCTTTTCTTTGTGGTTTTTTTCTTTTTCATTTTTCTCAAATACCAGAAAAGGAATAAGAATAACGCTGTATCTAGAAAAGGAAGGTACGAAATCTGTCGGGGAATCGACCGGTGGGAGCGCCACCGGGCGCCCGTAAACTAGGGGGTCTGGATTCATAGAGTAGTTACTCTAACTGCAGTGTTTATTTTTTGTTATCCTTTTCTGACCATTTTATTGTGTCCAAATGCAAATCACTACTCCCTCTGTCCTAAAATATAAGGCATTCTTGTTTTGTCCTAAGTCAAACTAAATAAATTTTGACCAATTTTTTTAGAAAAAAATAATAATATTTATGGCATCTAATAATTATGAATAGACTCAATTTTAATATTTTACTTATTTGATTTGCTAAATATTAATACTTTTTTCAATAAACTTGATCAAACTTTCAAAAGTTTGACTTAGGACAAATCCAGAATGCCTTTTGTTCCAGGACGGAGGGAGTAGGTTTCTAAATGTCGGGTTCTTGGATCAGGACATTCTAACAGCATGGACGAGAATCGTCAGTTTTATTAGTGATGAGGTACCTTGCAGCACCGCTGTGGGACTTGCTAATCCGACTGGGAGAGTGTCAGCAACGTGATTGATGCGTGCTTCCTCAACCTCAGCGTAACAAAATGCCCTGCATGGTCCCAACCTCAATCAACACTTGCTACCGCGTGTACTGATGCCCGGGTACGGTGTTTCCTGAACAACTCCAGACAGACCTCCACAGAATGCATTATTTGCAGCAATTGGAGAAGTCAGCATGACAGCTGAAGATTGTAAGAGATAGACTTGCATCATGGGAGCTAACTATTAAATGCCTCAGCAAAATGGTTCGATCCATGGCCCTCCATGATGCATGCGCGATGTGGTTTTTGCATTTGTAAATAGGAGGTTGCCGTCTGCGTACAATTCTTTTTTGAAATGTCAACTTCCTTTAGTGGGAATTGCATAGGTAAGCTCGTTTTTCTCCTGTATTAATAGACATGTCCTTGGACAACACATCCGCACATAGCATCCAACGATCTAGCATAGGCTTAGAGCCAGCTCCCCTCCTACATACGTTGCAAATCCTCCATGGCTCAAGCACAGACGGAGACCAAACATACCGTCATCGAGGAAGAAATCGAGGGCCTTACATCAATTCTTCCTACAACAGAAGGCTGCTGGTATGCACCGTTCTTCCTATTACAAGGCTGCTGGCTCCCTGCCGACCTCATGAAGAGCGTCAAAACCATGCAACGCCAGTTCCATCCATGCCACAATGATATCATCCTTGCCACACATCCCAAATGCGGCACCACCTGGTTGAAGGCCCTCGCTTTTGCAATCATCAACCGCTCGAGCCACCCCGTCACCAGTTGTTCCCACCCGCTGCTCTCCCACAACCCTCATGACCTCGTGCCATTCCTAGAGATTCCTAGCCCAGACCTCCAACCAGTCAAAGATCTAGATGCACTCCCCTCTCCAAGGCTCTTATCCACACACCTTCCACTATCACTATTACCCTCGAGCACGTTGTCCCTTGGCCGGGTCGTGTATCTGTGCCGGGATCCCAAGGATGTTCTAGTGTCCTCCTGGTACCACCTCAACAAGCTGTCCCCAGACTTCTCCATAGAGTTTGATACGGCCTTTGAGTTTTTCTGTCAAGGTTTCTCATTGTTTGGCCCTATCTGGGAACACAATATTGGGTACTGGAACCAAAGCAAGATAGAGCCTGAAAAGGTTCTATTCTTGAAGTACAATGAGATGATCGTTGAACCAACCAAGCATGTTAAGATGCTAGCCGAGTTTCTCCATGTTCCATTCACTGATGAGGAGGAGAGCAGTGGGGCAGTCGAGGAGGTGGTGAGACTTTGTAGCTTCCAGCACCTCAAGAACCTACCGGTAAACTCACAAGGTGTGTGTAAAAGCATCGGTACGCAGAATTCGTCTTTTTTCAGGACCGCCAAGGTTGGGGACTGGGCAAACCACTTGACCGCAGAGATGGCACAGAAGCTGGATTGCATTGTGGAAGAGAAACTGAGAGGATCTGGACTAACCTTTTGATGCCTGTCAAGGTATAACACTGTACTACTTCGGCGCTGTTGGCACCCATGTCATGTGCGTATCAGTATTTATTGGCCACCCAAAATGATTCAAGCTATGATTCACAGTTGTTGAATGGGGAGGTCAGAATTCCTTAATAATCTGTCTGTGAGTGTTTCGTTAGAGGGTTTTGCTTGTACAATATGCCATTTCATCTTCATGGTTTTTGAAGAGTAATTGGATCTGCTGTTTGTTTCAATAAAAATGTGCACATGTAATACAAAAAATAAATACTTCACAGTGTGTATGAGGTACAAAAGCAGAACAAAATTGCAGCTAGGACAGCCGCAGCTGCTTGAAGTAAAAGAGAAATGATAAAGAAATGGTAGCCACCGACACTAGTCCAGCATCAAAGGTATGAATGATAGAATAGGAGATGGAGAGTGAGCTAAGAAAAAGTGCATCAATGGCTTCCCTCCATAACAAAGTCAGTTTATGTGCCTTGTAGCTGCTGACTTGCGTGCTCGGGGAACACATGATATGTAATATGACTAGCACGAAAAGTGCGTCAAAACCTTTGTGTCTATCTCGCTCCTTGCCGAAATGGCAGGTTGTTGCGCTGCAGCAGCCAAGCACTTTCTGCATCGTTTTTGTTTTGAGGGGAGAAGAGAGGTTGATCTGGGCAGGCATGAAGCCCCAGCTATCACTCCAAAACACGCTGAAATTCGTATAACCGGCGACAGTCTAGTCACGCCTAGGACAGTCAAAATTACCCACTAGACGTGTGCCATAAATAAACTGTTCATAGGCTGTCCAACCTGACCAACATGTCCCAAAAAAACTGACCCACAAGGGAGCAGCCATGGGCCATCATATTTTACCCCGCGCAAAAATTGGGTCAGGCACAGGCTAGACTTTTAGCCCAAAGGCCAGCCGAATCACCCAACGAAATATTGAAAAATATCCTCTGTATGTCCCCAGCTTGCCACAAGGCACAAGCCTGCTAGCAGCCCACTCGCCACACCAAGCCTCCTGCAGCCCAACTAGTCACCCAGCCCACTACGGCCATAAAAATACCTCTACAGTAGCATATCTCAAGGAAATTTATTGGTGCACTTATGATCCAATTGTTCTATGATCTTTTACATATTTTTGATTTTGACTGTTCCAAGTTGTTTTTTGATCTATTCCATCCCTAGAAAATTATTGCTCAGCCCGATAGAGTAAAATATGTTCCTCGACTGAATTGCTTATAAGTGAGTTTGTTGGCCAAAGATTTTGGTACCCAATTAGATTTTGGGCCAGCATGGAACAAAATAATCAAGAAATAGCCTTACATTACTTTTGTGTTTGGGAGTCGTGTTACGGTAGATGGATGGATAACACGAGATGAGAGGTAAACCAATCATACGTGGATCTGATCCTCATAAAATTTTGAGTTAGTACCTAACGGAGGTATATCCCTGGGTATACCAACGGCCTAGGGAACCGGCCGACTTGTAGAAGGCCCGGCCCGATGGGACTTGATGGGACTTGTGTGGGGAACACGGTGCAAGACGGCGTGGAACTCCTAAGACGCGTCTTCTACTCGAATTCTAGCTGGATATATTGGGATATGCTTGTAGTCGACTCATCCTCAATTCCTTGTCCGGCATGCTAGCTAGAGATAGATCCTAAACCAACATGTAACCCAAGGCACCAGACTATATAAGGTTGTCAAGGGACAACCCCCAGGGAATCTATTCATCCATCCTACAAACCCTAGCTTTCTAACCCACACAAGAGCTCCTTGTTCTTGCGAACCCATCAATACAACCACCCACCAGAGCATAGGATGTAGGGTATTACGCTATACAGTACCCCGAACCTGTATAAGTCCTTGAACTTGTGTGCTACCATTGAGATCACGATTCTGCAAACTCCCCTCCAAACGAATCTACCACCATGGAGGGCCCACTGGTGGACATGCTGGTCCCCAAATCAAATAGTTGGCGCGCCAGGTAGCGGAGATTGTCAGCATCCTTCCTGCGGTTTTCAATGGCAAACCAACCCGATGCTCGCTTCTCTGGCGTCATCTTCTCCGAAAAATTCTCCTTGACCTTTGGGGAGATGCCTACACCTTCAGAGAGCAGACTACTCGGCTTCCCTGTGATGGTCGAGTCCTCTCCTCAGATCCCAGATCTACCTCTACCGCTCCGCAAACCTTCGCTGGGACGATTCCAAGCCCAGTATGACTCGGCCCCTCGCTGGGCCGCATGACAACAAGCACATCATGATCTAATCTCTGGATTAGATTGCATCAGCTTACTCTTGGATGGCACTTTGGCTATCTCCGAATCTACCCTACACCAAGACCCAAGCCGCGCTACTCCCCGGTTTCCAGTCGGGTTAAGAAACACGGTAGATGACTACTCGGCCACGATACGCCGAATGGTCAATCTCCCATGGACATCCAACTGGTCGAGGTCCAATTTGATCTCTAACGGTTAGAGTGTGAAGAGGATCAGGGCGAGTTTCATCCTGCACTTGGGGAACCTATTGCGCAAAGTCTTTGTCTCCATTGACGAGGTGCCTGTTGACGGGGAAATCGAGTCCCAACTTCCAATGCCCGGGAAGCGAGGAATGGTGATCCTGCCAAGTGCAGACAAGAAGAAGCCAACACCATCACAGGTACCGTGTACAACGACGCAACCGCTCAGGACGCAGGAGCTGAGATGGCGGCTGTTGTACCAATGGAAGGCGTTGGCGACAGCGGGGACCGCAACGCCCGACGGGGTCGCCGCGCCGGACACTTGATCCCAAGGAACCTGGAGAATGACTTCTTTAAGGAAATCCATTTACTCAGGTATTTGACTCTCTGCAGGTCAACCTTAGTGATGTCTTGGGCAATATAGCTGCTCTACCGACTAGCCCGATGCTCGAGCAAGCCATGATTGGCCTTTGGGTCACGACCGCTGTTGGCGCTCGTTATTGTCACACTAACTCTCCACTTGGCATATGAAATTACCCCATTTTTGCATGGGCGTTGTATTTTGGTGTATATTATGTTACGACAGGAAATATGACATATATGGACATACTTGAACATGGACCTACTCGAGTATATGGACAAGGCTTAAGAAGGAGGGACTGCACGAGAAGATTGAGCGTAAGGTGGCCAAGGAACAGGGTAGGCTGGTCGGCCAGCCTATTCTGGGCCCCGCTTGAGCTCCTCTTTCTTCAGCGCAAAGTATTGACGAAACCCTATTGGTATGTGTTGGCGGCGGTTAGCGCGCCAAGTCATAAACCGCAAGCACATAGATCATTGTAGCTGTTCCCTTAGAGTATTCCTACAAGGTTTATAAATCTGTGGATTGACAACGGACTTACTAGGGTTTTCTATCTAGCTTAACGGATCCAAACCTAAGCATGAGGCATTAATTGCATATTAAGGTAAACCTAAGATATGAACAATGTTTAGGTTACCCTGATGAATCTTGGGATTTGACTCCTGAACTCCAACATGGAACAACCGCGCAGGGAGGCCATGGTGGCTAGGGTTGGACTAGGCCATACCCTAGGCACCTCTGAAGACTTGCTTGGCCCTCATCTCCCTTTGGTGTGTGTCCGTTGATTTCACCGAGCTCTCGTGGATGGAAGCACGTGCCTTCAGGTATTGGAAGTATATATAGCCTGAGGAATCCTAGGTCAAGGGGGAGGCCAAGGCGGTGCAAATAGGGGCTTGGCAGGCCATCCCGGCCCGCCTCGGTCCCATCTTTTACGTGTAAGATTCGAAATCTTCCAGGAGTTTATTTTCCAATGAATGTAGGCCCATGACGTCGGTTGCTTTGGGATATAATTGAGACATGATTCATTGGTCTTTGCGTTGGTTTTGGTCATTGAATATAAATGCTCAAATTGGGTCATTTTCCTGCAATAAAACAACATGCTCCAAAACACAACACATATACGAAAATGGGGTTATTTCATGTGCCAAGTGGCAGGTTAGTATAGGAATTAGTACAAAAACTCCACTTAAATGACACTAAAAGTGTGACAATAACGAGCGCCAAAATTCCCCCCATGCTTAAACCTTGCTCGTTCTCAAGTAAGTCCAGGATCTTTGCTTAACCAGGAAATCAGGTTGCCCTTCAATGCATCCCTGCACTAAGTTATACACAACAAAACACATTGCTATCTCAAGTGTTTAGCAATAAGGTTCAAGTTGTGACTGGCCACTTTTCATTATGGAAGATTGACTAGCAATAAAGAACATGCTACAATGGAAATAAATACAATGCTCTCAAACTTATGCGAACGTCAGAACTTTACCTTGTTCCATGTGAAGAGTTTTTCAAAGAGATGCATATCCAACATAAGTGACATTCTCTTGCAAAAGCTCATGGAAACACTCGTGTCATCAAGTCGCTCAAGTCTATACTAGATTATTTTCAACCTATTATACTTATATATGAAAGTGGAAAGCTTAAGTGGATCTTGCTAGGTAAAAATATTTATAGCAAAACATTATATCTGAAATATTTTGAAACCAAGAGAGAGATCTATTGAAAACCGAGACTCATCAAAATGGCCATGGAAAATTAATGTTGGAGAGAGAGGGGGATGAAAAATACATTTCGATAGGTGACATGTGCAAGTGGCAAAGGATGTTCCTGGGACACAAATGAAGTTCTCGTCATCGGATTGCACATGGTTGGAATATTGAGTGTGGGATTAAGGCACTTGGAATATAATGAAGCAAAAAGAACTAAGGAGCATTTTTATACTTTTTCTTTTATCATATATTTTTCTTTTTCCTTTCTTTTCATTTTTCTTTTTCCTCATTTTTGGTCCTTAGAACTTTGGAGACATAATATTTACTTCGCAGTGAAAGACAGAGATAATGCAATGAATCCTCGTCCCCCATGCTTAAACGATTGCTTGTCCTCTAGCATAGAAGTGGGGAACCAACTGGCTATCGGAGTAAAAAGAATTCCATCTTTTTTGGAAGAAAGTTACTCTGATCTTCAGGGAGGCTTTGATGCCTCCTAATATTTATTTGAAAGGCGCCTATGTGTTGGAGTTTCTTAGCATCGCCACCAAGTCCAAGGGACCGGCGACGCCGCTGATATCAGCCATGGTTGTTCTTACGTTTATGTTATCCTTAAGCACACGGAATTATCGTTGTAGCATTTCACCCATGAATATTCAGGGGTATCGTTATTTATATTTTGCCAAAGGATGGCACTTTGGTAGTTACTGATATGTATGAGTCGACATTATGTGATAAGCGATGAACATCTTTCATACAAGGGTAAACATTATAATATTTGAGGTAATGTGACACATCATCCAAGAACCATTCCCAAGAATAAATAACAAAGAATATCCTAAGGTTAGCGGGAGCAAGGCATAGAAGGGGAACCTATGGCATTATACAAGATCAGCATAGGTTATACAAGACATGAACAAAATTTAGTTCTAAGCACCCATGCACATACGGGGAGACCAAACCGCACTGGTCTGCCAGCAAGCGACAAGGCTTTATATACTTCCTACACTAATACCCGAACGTGGGGGAATACGAAGGATAGACAGGGCTGTCACCACCTACCACCTACCCCTCAGACCGTGGGGCACAGTCATATTTGTATGTTCTTGTCATGCCTGAGCACCATGCTTGTGCATGAGAGGACTACCCTAGCTCCCAGGAAACGTGGAACTAGAGCAAACCCGAAGGAACAACAAACCGATGTCGTAGCTTAGATCTACTAGCCTATGCATGAACATCATATAACTAATGATAAGGCATGAATAAGATATAAACACTATAGCGATAGAATTTAGATCAAACTCCATAATTGTATAAATACCAAAAGTGTATACAAAGACCATATCGAAGGCCGAAGGTTATGTCCCACAACGGCCCAAGGATGACTTGTAATACTAGTAAAGAAAGCACTAGCCTGGGCTCCACTAGCCTAAGGACTACAAGAATAGCTTGGAGAGGGAGAGAGGCTCTTGATTAATGTGTTTATGTTGAAAGGGCTCTCTACCCCCATATTTATACTAGGAAGGATGGTTACCGGCGCTCCTTAGATGGAAACCACTCCTGGCGCGAAGGGGGAGACTCGGGAAGCATTACCACCAAAGATTGGTGCAAAAACCCCCTGTCCAGGTTCGGCCAAACCTGGGGGTCGGCCGAACCTGGGGGTTGGCTGAACCCAGGGGGAATATTCCTCGGTTATCCTTCTCTAGTGGTTGACTGGTGGGTCTAGGTTTCCTCTGAGGTCGGTTTTCCAGCGGGTAGGCCCATGTATGACTGGTAGGTGCGCAGTCTTTGTCCTTGTGCTCACGGAGTCGAGTCTGAGTTACGCTTTCTCCGTCGTTTGAGCATGGGTTTCCCCTCTTTGCAGTCATGTGTCCTACAAAACACTTATTACTATGATACAAGTGCAACTCAGTTATTTGTAAAGATATATGTTAGTTTATCCTTATAAGATGAGTATATTAGCGATTGGATTTGGCATGTAAGGACCGCCAACACTATGATCCTTCTCGATTTTCTCTGAGATTGAAATCCATACTCAATTGTAGGTTTTGGTCAAGTAAGTGATTACCAAAAGATATTTTGGGCTTATGGGTGGATATCCATCGAAGTTGCAAAATTTCAAGAGTAGAAATTCATAATGCATGGATAGAAAGGCTAGCAAGAAAAAGATATGCAGAGGAATGGCCAGCTTCTTAGTCTCATACCATAGAAATCAATCCTAATTCAACTAATCAAAATATAAGTTTGCAATCTAAAGGTTTGATCATGAAAGGGAATGCATGTGTAAAGGCTTTGTTAGGTAGAACTTTGCAAGAGGTTCACAAATGAAGAGAGTATTGGAATTAATTTTAAACAAACCAAGTTATCGGGGCATCGGTAAACTTAAATCATAGAGCAACACAAAGTATGTGGGTCTAGAATTTAGTCATTTAACCTTCACAAATAAAAGAGCCAGTATTTATATCAGTTTAAGTTTATTTAATAGAGAGCAAATAGTCAAGTCACATACAACATTGTGTAGGTAAAACAAACTGGCAACCTTCATCATTTTTCCGAAAACAAGATTATATAAAAATATAATTGTGGTGAGAACAAAGTGATGGTGATCATTATTTATTGAAAACAAGAAACTAGGTTGTACTCGCCATGTTATTATCAAGAGAGATGTACAAAAGTTATTATCTAGTGTATGGTTGAAGGCATATATGTATACAAGCATTGCAACACCCTAAAAATTCCCTTTCTAAGATAGTAATTGATTTGCTAGCTCATGTGTGTGCATACACAAAATTAAGAAAAATATAAACCTTGTTGGAAAATAAAATCAACTATAAGGCATAGTAACATTTCATGTGTATTTGTTGACGCTCCTAAGCGACACCTTTTTACGCCTGTTTATCTTCAATAATGGCATGAATTTGATATCTAAACTATTGATCATACTCTATAACCGGGATGTTTTCATATATGCATGTGTTTTTGAGGATTTCTGTTTACGCCAGTTTTTGGGGTAAATTGGAGCATCAATGTACAAGGCTTGTGACCAAGGACAACACGGTGAAAGATGAAGGCCAGAGGCCCGAGGAGGAGGCCAGGCCGGCCAGCCGGCCCAAGGTGTTCCAAGCCCCATTCGTGCTCATCTTCGGTGAACCATCCTCCAAGAATATTTGAAAGGCAAGTGCTTCAAGATAAGATCAAGAGACTTCGGGATCAAGTCAAATCAAATGGAGAATTTGGAAGGTCATCCACTTCCCATTCTTATCTCAAAGATATCCCGAAGCAAACGACATTCAAAGGTCCACATGCATAGAGGGAACAACTGCTGAAGCTTTTAGAAGACTTCGGGAGGAAGATGAGGACGAGGCGGCTAGGGAAGAGGCCAGACCGGCCGGCTTGGGCCTCTCTGGGCCGGCCGGCCCAGGCCCTTCCTGTGGCGCCTCGACCTCCCCTGCGACCTAGGGTTTCATAGGGCTATAAATAGGCCCCGTGCCATCTACCACACAGAAAAATCATTCATCATTCCGTGCCGAGGAGCAGAGAAGCTAGAGGGACACCTTTCGGAGAGCTGAGGGTCGTGCTAGTTGTCTAGAGTTCTGCCCTAGCCGACGTGGGAACCCTGTGAGGAAGACCACGTCGGAATTCTGGAGCTAGGATCATCAAGACCAAGGTAGGATCCGAGTGGTGATCTTGTGATGTACTATCATTCATGGTGAAGTTATTTGTGTTTCCGAATCTTTAGCGATCGGGTGCATCTTTCTATGATTTTGTTCTCTCCTGGTTTTGCTTCTTCTCCAATCTATTCTTGAGATAGATTGCTTGGGGTGTTCTTATAGCCATGGTGGCTAGGGGTTCATACCGGATCTAACATGTTGTTCAACACGTTCACTTGTGAATGTACCCTTAAGTTACCCACACCTATAGGGAGCACCGTGGCAGGGTGTGATCCCGTGTAAGGTGGGGCTTTTGGGAGTTTGACTGGAGGTCATGATTTAAAGATGCTTCTTATTGAGATTCACATCTATCTTACTTCACTCTATTTGGCTCGGAGCTACAACATATGCATGATCTAGGCGATCTAGATTGGTTATCTCTAACTCTCTCTTGCTACCTCTGGTGTTTGATGTTTAGTAGATTAGATTCATTTTGTAACCCTCTTCAAGTCAATGGATTTCTATGCTAGATAGATTGTTTCTTATATCTTTAGTTCCACGGATGGATAAACCTTGAGGGAGTTGTCGGTGTAAGAAATAACCAACAAGTAAATTTAGTAGATTGCGCGTTTGGGCCCCGGATGGTTCGCGAGAGGACACAAGGGGTTATACTGGTTCAGGCACTAACGCCCTACGTCCAGTGTCGATCTGCTCGTGTTACTCGCGTTGCTCGTAGTAGGGGTTACAAGCGGTCGAGAGAGGGAGGGGCTCCCAAGTCTCTGGGTGCGTCTGAGCGTGTGTGCTTCGTGGGTTGTGTTCTCGTGTGTGCGTCTCCCCTCTCCTGAGGCTTGATTTTTCCCTTTATACTCAGGGGAGAGGACGCTGTACAAGACGTGTTCAACAAATAACAAATAATGGAAAGCTAGCTGGAGAAGCCCCGTCGCCTACGGGACACTGTGGATGCTGTTCGGGACACTGTGGACGCTGTTGGGGGACGCTGTTGGGGTCGTGCTTCTCCTCGATCGGCGCCTGCGGACGGGTAAAACAGTGAGAGTCACATCCCTAGGCCATACCGGACAGTGCTCGGTAAGGTGGACAGTGCTCGGTAAGGCCAATTAATGCTGATGGGGCGCGGCATAGCCGTGTGGCGACACGTCCTTATGCCGGGTCTTCCTGACACTCCACTCCGGCCCGGGCCCACGCCGATTCGGGCGAGGCGAGGAGAGGTCGGGCGAGATAGCGTAGGTTTGACCAGGACAGAAGTGGGTCGGCCGAGGCGGACATGGGTCGGCCAAGGCGGACGAGGGTCGGCCGAGGCGGACGGGGGTCGGCCGAGACGGACGAGGGTCGGCCGAGGCGGACGAGGGTCGGCCGAGACGGACGAGGGTCGGCCGAGGCGGACGGGAGTCGGCTGAGGCGGACATAGGTCGGCCGGGACAGAACCAGGTCAGTCGTGTCAGGGGAAAATCGATCCTCCCCTGACCTGATATTCTCCTTGTTTGCGGGTTTTCCTATGCCCATCTTATTCTCGAAACTGCGTGGTCCCACCCGTCGGTGAGAGGGTCGGATATTGATATCCGACAGTAGCCCCCGAGCCTGCTCGGAGGACAGGTGGTTCTCCGTGCAGGCTTTTTCTCGATGCCTGTTCAGATGTCACTCGGGGGTGTGCGCGAGCGCACCCACTGGGTGTAGCCCCCGAGCCTGTAGGGGAACGGTTGGTTCGCCTATAGGCTGGAGTGAAGTTTGTCCTTTTTCCTACCGGGGCGCGCGAGCGCACCCGGTGGGTGTAGCCCCCGAGCCTGTAGGGGAACGGTGGTTCGCCTATAGGCTGAAGTTGGGTTTGCCATCTCTGTGCGGTCCCTACAGGATGACACCGCGTTTTGTCCAATGGACCGGAACATGATCCGCTTTTTTCAGAGGCACTGTCTCCCTTCTGAGTCGTCATGTCGTCCTTTCTGAGCCCACTGTTCGTTGGTGATGCTCTGTCGCTTTGCATGGAGGGCCACGCGGCGCGTCCTCGTACCCGGCCCGAGTGCTGACTCAGGTTCCTTCGGGCTATAAATAGGGTCCCTCGGGCCGTCTTCCTGGGCACGCAACTATCCTGCCTCTTCTTTCTCTTGTTAGCATGAGATCCCTGGTCGGTGAACCGCCTCGAGGGCGTCCCCCTGGGCCGGGGGGCGAGGGACTAGTCGCTTGATGCCACAAGAATGACTGCGACCTCGGGGAGTTCCGGCATGGAGGAGTGCTGCTCGGCGTCGCAAGTGAAGGACGGCTCTGGCTCTGACGACTCCTCCCGTCCGTTCGCCCTGCCTCGGTGGCGGTGGAACGGGTTCGAGGGGGAGTGCATGAGCGGGAGTGTCGCCGTTCCCCCGACTTGCCTCGCCAGGGCAGTTGCAGGGGTCGTGTACAGCCACCTGCGCGCTCCCTCTTCTTTCCTGGGTGCCGATGTGATGCCGATGCCGGCGACCGTCGGCCCCGGGACGCCGGAGAGAGTCTGTGGTGACGCTCCGTTGTCACGGCACCACAGCGCAATCCTCCGCCGAGTTCCCCTCGTGGCGTCGGCGGGCGGGGAGATGCTACAAGAAGGACTGCGACGTTCGCAGTTCGGCCCTTCTTGTTGCATCGGATCTCCTGCGCCCTTCGTCGCTTGATTTCGTCACCGAGGGTGGCGAAACCCGTTTGTGTTATCTCACGGCCCTTGGCCACGTGTACTTTTTGCCCTTATTTGAGAAATAAAGGAATCTGGTTGACTCGGGGTGTCTTTCTGCGGCCGCGCAGTCGGCCTCTTTTTGCGATTTCAGCTCCCCCGTGCGCCCCCGAGTCGGTCGGGCGGGAAGCCGTTTCGTCTTTTTATCGTTTTCCCCTCACGCAATCCCTCCGCGGGACGGAAGGTAAGGGCACGCCTCGTGTTTTACCGCGTAGGCCGAAACACGGCTCCCGGTGAGCTACTACGGGCTAGATCGAGCGAGGCCTCGGTCCCCCTCCGAGAGAGGACCGTCGGATCAACTGGTGATCGACCTCGGATAATCCCCAGAGTTCCCGACCCCCTTAGTTCCCGTAGTCGTTCGACCGACCACAGGGGCTCGTCGCCTCTCTTCGTGGAGATACATGGGGTCAGGAATCTTAGGCTCGAACGCAGGTCTGGGCGTCCTCGGCACCCGTGTGCCAAGACTACGGCCTCTAGTGGGCCCGCCCATCTCTGCCCCTTCGCTCGGACGCTTCAGAGCGGCCGTCGGACCCTAGGGCCGGCCTTCGAACTCTTGGGCTGTTTTTTCGATTTCGCGTCGAGTCCCTTGGGCCTAAGAACGGCCCGGGCTTGTTTTGTTTTTCCTGAAAAATAAACGCGCAAGAGAAGGAAACGTGAATAGACGCGGAATAAATAAAAGAGAGGTGAGATATGGAATGCGAAGGGGTTGAGAGAGAGAGAGAGAGCCTGGGCGTGAATCTCGGGACGTGGGAGACGTGGGAGACGTGGGAGGTCGAGGGCGCGCGTCGTGGGCCGCGTGGCCTTTGCGTGCCGAGGCGCAGGTGGGAGACCCGAGGCGTCGCGCCTGCTCCCTCACCTGCCCATTTAAGGCAGAGAGGAGGGGGGCCCCGGACCTTCTTCTTCCTCCGCTTCCTGTCCTCAAATCGCCGCCGCCGCCTGCAAGGGAGAGCCCGTACCTCTCCTCTCTTGCCGCCCGCCTGCCCTCAAATCGCCGCTGCCGCCTTTCTTCTCCTTGCCTTCCTCGGCTCCCGGTCATGGCCTGGTCCCGCTCTTCCGTCACGGAGGGTGAGCTCGAGCGCCTGGTGGGGCGCGGGCTCCTGTGCCCGCGAACCAACCTTGTAGAATGGATGGCGCCGGGGAACGAGGAGGTCCCTGCTCCGGCCGACGGGTACGTGGTGTCCTTCGTCCCCTTCCATGAGCGGGGTTTGGGACTTCCTCCACATTACTTCCTCCGCGGGCTCCTGCATTACTACGACATCGAGCTCCACCACCTCAATCCCAACGGCCTGCTTCACGTGGCGGTCTTCGTCGCCTTGTGCGAGGGGTTCCTCGGCATCGAGCCTCACTTCAACCTCTGGAGGTCCTACTTCCACATCGAGGAAGTGAAGGCGGAGGGGCGGCCGAGGCCACACGGCTGCGCCGGGGTGCGGCTGCGCGCCGGTCAGGGCGAGAGTTACCCCTCGCTCCCGTTGACCTCCAGCAACAAGGGGTGGCAGCCGAGGTGGTTCTACCTGCGGAGCGATCCGGGCGCTCCCTTCCCAGCCTTCACGGGAAGGCTTATCGAGGGGCGGCCGGATTGCTGGCACTGGGGCCCGACCCAGGAGGAGCGGCCTCACCTGACCGAGCTTCGTGACGCGGTCGCCCGGCTTCGCGAGCTCGGGGTTACCGGTCCTGGGGTTCTCGCGGCGTACCATTCGCGCCGCGTCCTCCCCCTGATGGCCCGCCGTCTGCGACTGGACCAGATGACTCTGGCGGCAGACTGGACAGGGTCGGTAATGGCGGTCGGGGAACCTTCCGTCGAGGAGATGGTCGCCCGCCTTCGCGAAGCGGTCCAGCGTTCGTCCGCGGGGTACCCGTTGCCGAATCACCCTGTCATGCTCCCCATGGGCGATCCCCTCATCCAGGTTAGTTGTCGGGGCCTCGACCTCCCCTTCGACCTAGGGTTTCCCAAGGCTATAAATAGGCCATGTGCCATCTGCCACGCAGAAAATCATTCATCATTCGGCGCCGAGGAGCAGAGAAGCTAGAGGAACACCTTTCGGAGAGTTGAGGGTTGTGCTAGTTGTCTAGGGTTCTACCCTAGCCGACGTGGAAACCCTGCGAGGAAGACCACGTCGGAGTTCTGGAGCTAGGATCATCAAGATCAAGGTAAGATCCCGGTGGTGATCTTGCGATGTACTATCATTCATGGTGACGTTACTTGTGTTTTCGAATCTTTAGCAATCGAGTGCCTCTTTCTATGATTTTGTTCTCTCTTGGTTTTGCTTCTTCTCCAATCTATTCTTGAGATAGACTGCTTGGGGTGTTCTTGTAGCCATGGTGGCTAGGGGTTCATACCGGATCTACCAAGTAGTTCGACACGTTCACTTGTGAACGTGCCCTTAAGTTACCCACACCGACAGGGAGCACCATGACAGGGTGTGATCCCATGTAAGGTGGGGCTTTCGGGAGTTTGACCGGAGGTCATGATTTAAAGATGTTTCTTATTGAGATTCACATCTATCTTACTTCACTCTATTTGGCTCAGAGCTACAACATATGCATGATCTAGATGATCTAGATTGGGTTATCTCTAACTCTCTCTTGCTACCTCGTGTGTTTGGGGTTTAGTAGATTAGATTCGTTTTGCAGCCCTCTTCAAGTCAAAGGATTCCTATGTTAGTTAGATTGTTTCTTATATCTTTAGTTACACGGATTGATAAACCTTGGGGAGTACTCTGAGGGAAGAGCTACAACTGATCCATGCGCTTGCGGTTCAAACTGACGCGTCTAAGTGCCGTCAACAGTATTTCATGCCGACGCATTGTTTTATTGCATGTGTGTTTTTGTGTGCTATGCCCTAGAGCCCAAAACTCTAAAGACCCATGACCCTAAAGCCCTAGATCCCAGAAACCCAACCCTACCCTAGCCCAACACCTTTTCGTTCCCCTCCTCTCTTTACCCGCTCGATCCAACAGTTCAAAACCTAGCCCAAAATCCTCGTGGGCCCTACCCTACTCAGAACCCGATCCCAGTCCAAACCCTGTCAAACAAACCCGGCCTGACCTCCTTTTCTTTTCCCCCGTGGTCCAAAAGCAGTCGGTTCAAAGCCAAGGCCCAAAGTCAGTCTGGCCCCTTCTATCTCTCTCTCCCTCCTTTCTTTCTTTCCCGGGCCCAAACCAAGTCCCATCCCACCCCAGCCCAGGTTGACCCTCTCTTCTCCCTGTACGTCGCCCCCCTTTTTCCCCTCATGCAGAAACCGTTGCTCGCTTTTCTCCCTCCCACGCACGCCCGCTTCCCCTCACGCAGGAACGCCGCGGTTGCCCCTTCCCTGTCGCGCCTCCTCCCTTTCCCCTTCACCCCATCTTCTTCCCCCCTCTCTCTCTCTACGTCTCAAGAACAACAGGCCCCTGTGTTGGTATTTCTTACGGTCGCAGATAAATCCACAAGCGCACGGATACCGTTGTAGCTTTCACCCGGAAGTATTCAGGGTATCGAATCCACAGGGAACGAGAGAGCACTTTCTAATCACTAAGGTTGACCGGATCGATCGAGTTTATATGTAGGCTGGGCAGAGAGGATAACTTAGCACTAAGCTGGGAATATAGCGAAGGGAGTTCTCCTATGCTTGCTTTGGGCATCGGGGCATCCTAGACCTCTAGGAAATTGCCGGCATACAGCTCTACGCCGTACCCGTACGTGGAGGATTAAAAAGGATGGATAGGGCTGTCACCACCTGCCGTCTACCTCTACTAATCCGTGGGGCTACGAGGCAAATGAGGGCAGATACAATTCTAAGCACCACACTTAAGATAATATCAGCTATCCTAACCTTGGCCTAAGATTAAGACACTTTGCGAATAAAGCAATGAACCCGCAAGCAAAATAAAGAACTCAGTTTTCTATAACTCAGACTTAAATACTAAGCTGAATATCTCAGATACTTACTAAGGAGCTCGCATCCGCCGAGGTACAGGTGGAGGGTCGCCGACACGCCGGGACTCCTCCAGACTCTCCCTCACTCTCTCCCTATTTCTACTCTCATTTGAGGAGGGCTTCGCCTTGACTTGTTGCTCCAGCTCGATGATGATCTTCAATGACCATGGCGCAGCTATTTATAGCTTGTAGAGGCGGTTAGGAGTGGACACGTGGAAGCTGAGGACAAACGGACTCCGTCCAAGGTCGGACGACACGGGGAGGTCGGCCGACGTTGGATCAACCGCCTTGAGTGTTGCACGGCGTAGATGGACTCCTGGAGGCGGTGGGAACGCGCAGAGAAGGATGAGGTGGTTTGGACTCCGGACCAGGTCAGCCGACCTAGGGGGTCGGGCGACGTGGCGCCGGCACCGATTGGGCCCATCTTCGGCTGAGTGACTGTGTATTGGGTCCTCATGGTGGTTCCAGGTGGTAGAGCTGCAATTGAGTATGTTTAGTTTGTAAGGTGGGCCCTTCAATCCATGTGGCCTCCCCTTGGACCATTCCCATCTCTTGGATCCAACCGACATGGAATCAGTGGCTAGGATGATCCCCAAATGTGCTTCTTTGCGCTGGAGGAAAGTGGGCCCCATTGGGCTCTGGGCCAGGCTCGGCCGACGAGGCTAGGTCGGCCGACGGACCTTTTGTGCCCGATTGCCCTCATCTTTTACCAGCCTTTATCTTGTAGGCCCTGGAGTCCTACCCAAGGTGACACCACTCCATTTGAGTATGCGTACATGTGGTTGTGGCCCCTTTGATCTATGTGCTTCTCTTGAGGTCCTTCTCGCCTATGGGCTTGACCCTACCTTAGTGCATAGGCAAAGATTGGTCTAGACTATCTTTCCTAGCATATATCCAAAGATAGGCGCATTTGGCCTCGGTCGGGCGTCGGCCGACCTGGCTAGGTCGGGCGATGGCCCACCGAGCCTGTTTGGCATCAAATTTCCCCTATTGCCTCCTGCATACACATAGTCACCAAAACTAGTTGAATTTGTTAGATATAATCCCTATAGCTATGGTGAATGTATATTTGTATGTCAGAGTTGACGATATGATATGTGCATTAATGACCGTCAACAAGCTCCCCCACACTTAGCCTTTACTCGTCCTTGAGTGAAGCTTTAAAGACTAAGGTGGAAACCATGACTCCAATTGATATGATACAAGCATATAAATTATTCCAAGAAATACCTACACTTGTGAATTTGAAAGTGTCTATCATGCCATCTTGGGTGGTTGAGGAATAGAACGGCCTTGATTCAAGTCATCTTAACTCTTTTGTTAAGTAGCTTGGGTTTTTGATAAATTTTCAAAAACACAGCCTTGCCTAGCTCCTCAAATGATTCTCTCAGATCACTCATTGTGTATGATTCCTAACCAAGGCATTTCTTCGCCTCTTTTTTTCACCCTACTCCTAAAAGGCTTATGTGGACCTCAAGGTAGGAGTAAAGATAAGGCATACTTGCATCACATATATTGCAAAATCAAAGAGTGGATCCAAGAAGAATACTATTCATACAATCTGATGTGTGTGTGGAACAATGGAATGATAACTCCTTTTTGTATGATCTCTCTCCTCTTGAATTTATTTTGAGAACATGGCTATAATATATTTTTTTCATGCTACTTGGGCCTTCATGTGCCCATTTTTTCTTTGCTTGGACCTTCATGTGTCCATATTTTTTTTTGATAGCCCATGTCTCTTTTGAAATAATACTTGGAGAGGAGATCAAAATTTTAAATGGAGTATTTATTTTGTGGATGGATGCAATGTATGTTGCTATCTTCCAATGTATAAGTTTAGCTTGTGTATGTGGAGTGTACGTGATCTTGATCATGAAAGCATGAAGAGAATCTTACAAGGGTCACAACAATTTGACAAAGCTCAATGCAATAGCAAGCAGCATATGTGTATAGGTTTTTGCAATGTTAACATCATATGGCTTTGGTAAGAATAAGGCATCACTGAGGAGCTTTGTAAGGCTATTGATTTAAAGTTCTACAAGAAAAACAACCCAAGCATTGAATACATAAAGGGCAAGATTTCTTTCATTATACCATATCTCATTAATCAACCACTTAGATAAACATGTTTTCCTAAAGTTATATGCTCACAAGTGACAGGTGCATGTGCAAGGAATAAAGAATATGCAAGCCAATCAAGGATAGACATGTAAACCAAAGGAGCATCAAAGCTTATTTTACCATGAGTTTAATTTTAGAGATCATCTCAAGATAGGATTGAATTAACTCATGATTCGAGAGGATGAGGGATAGGGTGCGCAAACCATCGCTCTGGACGAAATTGGAGACGAAAAGCACCAGAGGGCCTTCGGCCGACCTGGTGGGGTCGGCCGACCCCTTTTGGGCCTTCTCCACCTTAATATTTCTTGTGTAGTTTTGAGCGATGCTGTGCAGCCTGTCTATGGGTGGTCTCGAACATGTGTTCATCAAAAAGCTTGAGAGACCCCCCACACTTGATCATGTACCTGCATTTATTCATACATGGTGGAAACAAAACAAGAGCTCTTTGGTTCTAAAGACCAAGAGCCTTTATTGGAACTCAAATTTTTTATTATCAATGTGCAAGAACTAACACCAGCTCTAAACCAAAATAAGATTTGGCTCGAAAGGGAACTTACTTGGGATACTCACATACCTCCCCCACACTTGAAGTTTGAAGTGGAAAGCAACATAACTCAAGTGTGTGGAGTTCAAGCTTCTTTTGTAATCTTTCCCAAACCAAGACTTACCGAGAATTTTGTAGCTGATGTAGCTTTATGTTCTTAAGCATCACCTGTCCATCGTTCTTCTTAATCTCCACCTGAAATGGTTAGTGACCAAAAAATACCCAAAGGAAAATTGATCCTAAAAACATGTTCTTGCTTTTAGCAAAAAGGAAATAAATGATAATCCGGGCTATCTCCCGGCAGTGCTTTGTTTGTGGTCTGAAGCTAGACCATGAGGAATCCTCACATTGCAGCTATTCTTGGTGATGTAGTTTCCAAGCTCATCGCCAATTGTTGATGTGTCATTGAAGCTTTAGCTGCAAGGTTAGTGCCACAAATGCAACCACGAAATTTGCAATGTTTATGATAAATAAATGCATCTACAACCAACCTTCTAAACATTTTAGAATTTAGGACCCCAAGGTGGTTGTAGTCCTCGTACGTGCTTGTAGCACAAAGCGTGATAATATCTAGAGATTCATTAAAGGAGCATGACTCTAGTGGGATTTCAAAAGAGAAGGTTTCATGCTCATTTATAGGATCCTTTTGCTCGGATGTTGACGCTCGTTAGCAACACCTTTTTAGTGCTAATTAAGTGGTGTTTTGAGACCAATTCATATACTAACCCATCACTTGGCACTTGAAATAACCCCATTTTCGCATATGCATGTATTTTTGGAGGGTTTTGGTTTACGCAGGTTTTTGAGCTATAAATGAGCACTTTGGACAAAGACCAAGGTCATGCGTAGCATGGAGGAATATGAAGGCAAAGGACCTAATACAACTCGGATTTCGTTCGCTCTCATCTATGGTGAACCAACCTCCAAGAATGAGCAAGGGCAAAGACTTGAAGATAAGGTCAGATGACTTCAGGATCAAGGCGAATCAGGCAGACATATAGAAAGCTATCAAGACCCAATCTTATCCCAAAGCAAACCGACGTCAAATACCCACATGCAGTGGCAAATCAATTCCTGGAGGATCAAGGAGCTTGCACGCAAAAGATGGGGCCGGGGCGGGCCAAAAAGGCCCTAGGCCGGCCGGCCTAAGAACTATGGGGCCGGCTGGCCCAGGCCTTTCTTGCGCTGCCTCGACCTTCCCTTCGAGCTAGGGTTTCCTCGGACTATTTATAGCCCTGATGCCCGGAGCCACACAGATCAATCCACCAGAAGTCAGCGAAAACTAGGGCATACAACAAAGGGAGACGAGGGTCGCTGCAAGTCTTCAAAGGTACCTAGGGCATGGCCTAGGCCAACCCTAGCCGCCATGGCCTCCCTGCGCGGTTGTGCCACGGCAGAGCTCAGGAGTCAAACACCAAGATTCATTGGGGTATGTACACACACGATGATGATATCAATCTAATCTCTATTCTAGTTCTCTTAACCTTGGTCTACTTCTTTGGATACTTTATATTCATATGTGCGGCCGCCGTATGTTCTTAGTAAGATTAGATCTAATCATGGTGATTAGTCCATATCTTGCGGATATATTGAAGTAGCGCGTTCTAGCTAGTCCATAGATTACCCCGGTGTGGTGACAGCATGACGGAGGGAAAAGTTCTAGCGACGACGTGATGTTGAGATGGATCAATGGCGAGTACGATGGGAGTTGCTGCAGCCACTACAAGAGGAAGCTCATCGAGCGCTTGCTAGTTGTTTGGGGTAAAGCTTTGGAAAACCTTAGGCGTTCGCACGCACCTCGCAGCGGCGACCATTGGAAAGTAGGCCGCTTGCGAGCCGCCTTTCGGAGAGAAGACTCGGGTACCTTTGGTAGAGATGCAAGTTATTGTTTTGATCACCTTTTGACTAATAGCTGTACCTAGAGACGATTAGGCCTTCGTTAACCATGGTTATGTTATCTTTGCTTACGCTTCCGAATGAGATCAACTCTACACTTCACTCATACATATTTGGTTTACCTTCATATGCAATCTATGCCTAACGTTTGGATTAGATCCGTTTAGCTAGATGGAAAACCCTAGGTAGTTCTTTGTCCATCCACGGATTGATAAACCTTGGATGGAATACTCTAAGGGAAAAGCTACGATGATCCATGCACTTGCGGTTCACAATTGGCGCGTCTAAGGATCGTCAACAAGCTTTTCTGGCGCCGTTGCCGGGGATCGGCAACACGAACCCTAGGGAGATCTATCTAATTTTTCGGACTAACCCTAATTTTATTATTGCATATATCTTGTATTTCTTATTTGTGTCCATGAATGCAGGTAAAACCCTAGACACATGACGATTGAGAATCTCTCAACATCCGGACTTTCACAAGTCCAAATCTCACTCAAACTTGTTGATGGCTACGTGAAGATCCGCTCTTTAGTGGTAGGTGCTAACTTTTATTAGTGGCCCATCATCCGCTATCGAGCCCACATCCAAAATAATTAAAGACAAATAAGGTATGCCACCGTGTCAATTAATTTTTAAGACTAATGTTTCTTGGACATTTGTTTGTCCAAGCTATAGGTGATGAATCATGCCCCAAAGAAGTCGTGAGATCCGATCGTCAACATCTCTGGAAGGTTGCTGTTGAGACCAGTTTTTCGCCCATGATCACAGAGGTACCATTGAAGAAAATTAGAAAACATGAAGCTCCATCAAGTCTTCTTTCCAACGCATTAAGAATTGCAAATTTTGGAGATCGGTGCAAGGAGTTATGGTAAAATCTTTCAACACTACGCGTTCTGAAATCTGCTCGGGACAGAATGTAGTGCCGGAGTAAAACAAGCGTAACTCTTTCATCCGGAGTCCGTTTGAAGTGAATGAGTACTCGTTGGAAAGGGAATTTGGTGCACATTGCAATGGAGTAGAAGTTTGGTACATGTTCTACAATGTACGAAGAGGAATTCAATGAAGAATAAGGCAGCAGCAAGCAACGAGGAAGATGATGATGATGTCAAAGGATGATTGGAGGGCCTTGAGCATAAAAGATGATAATTTGAAGTTGATCAAGACTGGAGGCAAGAAGATTAGAAGCACCATGACACCACAAATCTTCTTCTGTAGGATGCTCAAGAAGTTTCTAATTGAGTGAGGCTACCAACGAAGGAAACCGCTCAAATCATCGACATAAAGAGCAAGACCCCCCTACGATCTCGGCACCTTGGGTAAAGCAAGAACTATGGAGAAGACACATCACTAGAGCCATGCTACTCACTGATGAATCAATGGTGATGACCTTGAAGCCTAAAGATGCACAACAAGACGCTCCAAAGACCACAAGATCAAGATCATCAACATCTCCAGATCAATTCACAAGAAGGTACTGTTCACATCAAAATTCTGCCCAGCCTCTGAAGGACACAACAGAATATTTTTAGATATTTAAAATCCCCATGAAGTACCGGTTCCAACGAATCAAGAATCAAGTCAATCGGAGATTCTTACAAGCAGTTATGATCAAAACATCGAAGGTCGTGCATTCTGAAATTTTCTGGACAGCACGCAGCGCTGAAGTAAAATTGACATAACTCTCTTATTTGAACTCCATTTAAGATAAATGGCCACTCGTTGGAATGGTAATTTCATAAACTTTTCAATAGATCTATACTTTGGTATATGTTCTATTCTGGACACAGAGAAAAATCCACGAAGATGAGGCAGGAGCAACATGATGAGAACAAGTTAGACGAGATAACGATGATAACATTGAAGAGGAGCTTGGGCGATGATTTCATCAAGCGTACATGATCAAATTTAGAAGCTTAGAACAAAATGAAGACCTCAAGAACATTGGCATATGAAGAGACAAGCCGGCGACATTCGATACATGAAGATGTTAGAAGCAAACCACGACGAATTACAAAAGGTGACATCAAGTTGCATGGGCACTTTGAATTCTCGCACAAAGACCATGGCTTCGCATGAAAATAATCGAAGTGAGAAGTCTAGCTCTATGACTCTAAATGAAGTGCTTTGCGGGAGATAACCCGATCTTTTGTTTATTATCTATATAATATGACGGTCTATATTGTGCTTTTTAATTGAAACATCAAGTAACATTGTACCATTGCTCTAATAAATGCCACAACTTTATGTTGTATGATCTAAATGTTATTGAGGGAGCACTTTGTTATTTGATCTTGGAAAACTTGTAGACCCTTTTGTGTGCCTATTGCTAGTAGCGTTTAGAGTCTTTTTTCTTTGTGTCTTTTTAGAGAGATATATGAAGTATGACACCACCCTTAAACTCTAAACTTGTGGCTAGTTGATCCAGGCTAACTTTTGTTTTGTTTTTAGACCACCATATCATGCCATGTCATTGTGTTCATCCACCTCATGTTGCACTTCATGCCATGTTGTTCCCACCCTTGCGTTGTATATTTGTTTTTATCTAACCTTTTGTTAAAATCACCTAAGCCTTCCTATCACCCCGCCAAAAACCGAAGCCAACAAGGGTAGGATTGACTTGTGTTGATTTGCTTGCCGTCACCATTCATATTGGCCAAGTCTATCTCTACTCCTTGTCTTAACTGAAAACTTTGACTAGCCTCCCTACGAGATCCTAAACCCTTAGAAAAACCTCTCATACCTAAAGCCATCCTAAAACCATAGGTTTTGTTTTCCGTCCCATGAAAAAACCTTTGTTCTTCTTTTTCTTTTAAATCACCTTAGGTAGATTTTCTAAGCTTGACTTTTCTCTTCAAAATTCTTGTTTTAAGCCAAAAATATAGGATATCCATGAACCTTCCCCTAAACCTCGTTAGCTAGGTTGTTTGGTTCTTTTCGATGAATGACAACATTGAAAGGCCTTTCAAACCTTGCTAACCCTTGTTTTTGCTAACTCTTTGCATTTGCATTTTGCATCCATTCCATCGTTCCATCATGCATTTGTTAGCTTGGCTCTTTCACGAAACTTTATGATGAATGCTTTCATATCCATGTTAATGCTTGTGCACGACATTCCCCTTTGCAATCTTGTTTAAACATGGTGTTTAGACATGATCGCAGACCATCATCATTTAGTTTTGTAAGCCTTGTTAGCATTTACATTGCATTGGTTGGTTTATAAGCTTTGCAATGCGCTTTATTTTTCTTGTGCTATAAGGAAATATTGACCTTGGGATAGACATGGTGTTTTAACCTTGGTTAATAGATCTTTATGACTATGGAGAAATTCGGCAACCTAGTTGTAATCATGGTGTTTAGAACTAGGTGTAAATATTGTCTTTTTTATATGCTTTCCTCTCATTTGCATACTCACTTTGCACACACGCACACCCATTAGGTTTTTATTTTTCTCTGTTAGTAGGTTAATTATGCCACAAGTTAAGGTCTTAGGGATGTCATTGGTTGTTGGCATTTGCTTATACTCCCGACCGTCACCCCGGGGGTAGTTTGTGCGTCTCAATTGTTTTGCAGGCATGATGAAGGAATCCCATGAATTCGTGATCAAAGTTGCGACCAAGATCGATAACATCTCCAAAGATTGAAAGGGACGCTGTTGTTTTCATCCAAAATCTGCACATGTTAAGGAACAAAAAGTTTATATTCGGAGACTCCATCAAATTCTCGTTCCAACGCATCTGAGATCAATGAATTTGAAGACCCATACAAGGAGATACGACAAAAACATTGGGCGCTGCACGTTCTGAAATCAGCTCGGGACAGATTGCAACGCTGGAATAAAATAGGTATAACTCTTTTGTTCGGAATCTGTTTTGGGCAAATGATGACTCGTTGGAAAGAGAAATTTATGCACTTTGCAATGGAGCAAGAGTTCAGTACACGTTCTGTTTTGGAAATAAAGAAAAAATTCGTGGAAGATGAAGCAGCAATGAAGACAACAAGCAAGGAGGTGATAACGGTACGAAGAATGATTGGGACCAAAGCTTAGTGACAATGGAAAGGGTTGAAGAAAAGTTAAGGCAACAAAGGTGAAGAAGTATAAAGATAATCTCCAAATATATGGCGAAAGGATTTCAAGAATCACATGACGGTTTGCCATCTTCTTCCACGCTTAGCAACATGCTAAGCATGGGGGAGGACTTGTTGGACGAAAAGGAAAAAGCCATATGGAGTACAATGATCACGGTTGTCATAAGATGCTCAAGATTCTTCTTCCATGCTAAGCACAATGCTTAAGCATGGGGGAAGCCACGCTGCACTCCATTACAAGCATCGAAAAGGACGGTAACTCTTCCTCAACCTTCTCTTTGTTCATCTACTTCTTAATGCTTGTATATATGTATGCCATCGACCATAGGTTAGAAACCTTTGTATATCTCTCTTGTTATTAACATGGCTACTAGGAGGACAACCTAGTTTTGTTTTTGTTTTCAATAAACATGGATCGCCATCACTTTGTGCTCACCACGATGCAATATTTTGAATGCTTTTGCTTATGGAAAAGTGATGAAAGTTGCCGCTTTGTTTTACCTACATGATGTTGTACATGACGTGACTATTTGCTCTCTATTAAATGATCTTAAATTGACTAAATACCAGCTCTTTTATTTGTGGAGGTTAAATGACTAAATTCTAGACCCACATATTCTTTATGTTGCTCTTTGATTTAAGTTTACCGATGACCTTATGCCTTGTATTGTTTTATTTAAAACCTGATTCTTATGCTATCTACATTCGTGAATATCTTGCAAAGTTCTACCTACCAAAGCCTTTACATATACATGATCTTTCATGATGAAACCCTTAGATTTGCAAACTTATATTTTGATGAGTTGGGTTAAGATTGATTTCTATGGTTCGAGAATAAGAAGCTAGCCATTCCATTTTGCGTACCCTCTTTTTGCTAGCCTTTCTATCCATGCATTGTGAGTTTCTACACCAGAAACTTCGCAAACTTCGCTGGATATCTACCCAAAACCCAAATATCTTTTTGTGATTATCTCCTTGACCACAACCCACAATTGAGTATGGATCATTTTCTCGATGAAAATCCACAAGAATCGAGAGTGCTTAATTTAGAGAACATCAATTTAGGAGGCATCGAAGAAACTCCCTGAAGATTAAAGTGTTTTTCTAGAAGATGAAGATGGACTTTGTGTACTTACTTTAGCAATTATCAAACCTCACTTCTATGCTCGAGGATGAGCAATCGTTAACCATGGAGGGAGGATGCTGAGTAAGTACTATGTTGCCAAAGGTTCTAAGGAGGAAAAAGATCCTGGACTTACTCGAGGACGAGCAAGGTTTAAGCATGAGGGGACTGTTGACGCTCGTTAGCAACACCTTTTTAGTGCTAATTAAGTGGTGTTTTGGGGCCAATTCATATACTAACCCGCCACTTGGCACTTGAAATAACCCCATTTTCGCATATGCATGTATTTTTGGAGGATTCAAGGAGGAATATGAAGGCAAAGGACCTAATACAACTTGGATTTCGTTCGCTCTCATCTATGGTGAACCAACCTCCAAGAATGAGCAAGGGCAAAGACTTGAAGATAAGGTCAGATGACTTCGGGATCAAGGCGAATCAGGCAGACATATGAAAATCTATCAAGACCCAATCTTATCACAAAGCAATCGACGTCAAATATCCACATGCATTGGCAAATCAATTCCTGGAGGATCAAGGAGCTTGCACGCAAAAGATGGGGCCGAGGCGGTCAAATAGGCCCTAGGCCGACTGGCCCCATAGGTCCTCGTGGACTATTCTCCATGGCCTTTCCTGCGCTGCCTCGACCTCCCCTTTGAGCTAGGGTTTTCTCGGACTATTTATAGCCTCGATGCCCAGAGCCACGCAGATCAATCCACCAAAAGTCAGTGAAAACTTGGGCAAACACCAAAGGGAGACGAGAGTCACTGCAAGTCTTCGAAGGTACCTAGGGCATGGCCTAGGCCAACCCTAGCCGCCATGGCCTCCCTGCACGGTTGTGCCGCGACGGAGCTCAGGAGTCAGACCCCAAGATTCATCGAGGTATGTACACTCACGATGGTGATATCAATCTAATCTCTATTTTTGTTGTCTTAACCTTGGTCTACTTCTTTGGATACTTTATACTCATATGTGCAACCGTCGTATGTTCTTAGTAAGATTAGATCTAATCGTGGTAATTAGTCCATATCTTGCGGATACATTGAAGTAGCGCGTTCTAGCTAGTCCATAGATTACCCTGGTGTGGTGACAGCATGACGGAGGGAAAAGTTCTAGCGACGACGTAATGTTGAGTTGGATCTATGGCGAGTACGATGGGAGTTGCTGCTGCCACTACAAGAGGAAGCTCGTCGAGCGCTTGCTAGTTGTTTGGGGTAAAGCTTTGGAAAACCTTAGGCGTTGGCACACACCTCGCAGCGGCGACCATTGGAAAGTAGGCCGCTTGCGAGCCGCCTTTCGGAGAGAAGACTCGAGTACCTTTGGTAGAGATGCAATCTATGGTTTTGATCACCTTTTGACTAAGAGTTATACCTAGAGACGATTATGCCTTCGTTAACCTTGGTTATGTTATCTTTGCTTACGCTTCCGGATGAGATCAACCCTACACTTCACTCATACATATTTGGTTTACCTTCATATGCAATCTATGCCTAATGTTGGGATTAGATCCGTTTAGCTGGATGGAAAACCCTAGGTAGTTCTTTGTCGATCCACAGATTGATAAACCTTGGATGGAATACTCTAAGGGAAAAGCTACGATGATCCACGCACTTGCAGTTCACAATTGGCGTGTCTAAGGACCGTCAACATTGGACTCTAGAGTAAATGCTTCAAGCCTGTCTATGGCCCTTGGTTTCTCCAACTCAAGAGATTCATTGTGCATGATTGGGGTTGATTCTTGACTGTTGTCGAGAACAATGTCCCGAGGGCCATGGGGCCAAAGCTTGCGCTCGATCGAGGGTGATAAAAGTTGTTCGTGTTTGTAGAGATGAGATGTCGGTGCGAATGGCGACACAAACATCACTTTCTCGAGCGAGTTATGCTTGGGAGATGACTTTGCCCTTGGAATTTCTAGGCAAGAGATAGGAGTGGCAAAAGCAGCTTTCCCAAGCGTATCATGAAAGCTCCTATGAGATGCTTCTCCTTGGAGAATCTTTTCTAGCGGATAGCCTAGGAGTAGATCAAAATCGAGGGTATCAAAGATGTGGAAATCTAAATTGACCTTGATTTTGTCTAGCGTGATTGTCACGGCACTGGCGATCCCCTGACATTGAATGATGTGTCCAAAAGAACAACTTTTGATGAGCTTGTCGGATGGCCTTAGCGGAACATTTCCTAAGAGAGTGTGTACAATGTGCCATGACATAATGTTGACAGCCATGGTGAGGTTGAGATAGGTTTCTACGGCAATCCTCCTTATAGAACATGGAAGGATCATGGAAGGTGAACTATTCTAAATTGCTTCAGAAAAAGTGACACATTCCATCCAACCATTCCTCCTTTATGTTTTTCATGAGAAATGCTTCATGGGGAGGATAGGGAGGATGAGAAAGAGGGGTGTCGTAGCCTTCTTGTGCCTTGAATATCTGAGGTGTTTCCATGATTTTCAAAGAGAACATCCTCGAAGTCAAAAGGTAACCCGAAAGGCTGAGTTTTCTCTGCCTTAACGGATGGTGTCTCAGGAGTTGGATCTGGACTGGACAAGTCTATGGGAAAGATAGAATCTAGTTGAATGTCTTCTTGCTCAGTTCCATCCATAGCAGCGGGAGAGTTCTCTCGAATTTTCTCCAGGACCTCTCTCGCTTCAGCCGGCGTTACAGGTAAGAATGATCCTCCGGCAGTTATATCAACGAATCGGGCAGCTTTGCTAGTCAAACCAGACCGAAAATGCCGCATAAGCATCAAGTCTAGAAAGCCTAAATCCGTGCCAGTAAGGCACAACTCATGGAATCATTCCCATGCTGCCGCGATCGTTTCCTTCAATTTTTGTTGGAAGTTAATGATTTCCTTCCGAAGGGCACAGATCCGATGAATGGGGGAGTACTCCAGACAAAACTTGTCTCGTAACTTTTCCCATTCACCGTTCATTAGCCCAACGGTATGGTCATACCACTTTCTTGCCCTCTCTTTAAGAGAGAACGGGAAGAGCTTCCATCTAATCGTTGCTTGCGTCATGCCTAATATGACCAGACATGAGCAGAGCAACTAGAATTCGTGCAAGTAATGGTATGGGTTTTCACCATCACGTCCTAAGAAGGATGTCTCCTGGACCATAGCTATGAAACAGGTGCGAAGCTCATAGCTATCTGTTTGTATAGGATTTGACGAGGAGTGCGGCTCCAATAATTCGCCCTTTGGAGCAGAGAACTCATGGATTTGGGTGAAGTCCATGGGTAAAATAATAAAAGAAAAGAAAATATAAAATAAAAGGTAAACAGGCAACCATAGTTCTTAGACAACACAGCTACCGTTCCCCGGCAACGGCGCCAGAAAGCTTGTTGGTATTTCTTACGGTCGCAGATAAATTCGCAAGCGCACGGATACCGTTGTAGCTTTCACCTGGAAGTATTCAGGGTATCGAATCCACAGGGAACGGGAGAGCACTGTCTAATCACTAAGGTTGACCGGATCGATCGAGTTTATATGTAGGCTGGGCAGAGAGGATAACTTAGCACTAAGCTGGAATATAGCGAAGGGAGTTCTCCTATGCTTGCTTTGGGCATCGGGGTATCCTAGGCCTCTAGGAAATTGCCGGCAAACAGCTCTACGCCGTACCCGAACGTGGAGGATTACAAAGGACGGACAGGGCTGTCACCACCTGCCGCCTACCTCTACTAATCCGTGGGGCTACGAGGCAAACGAGGGCAGATACATTCCTAAGCACCACGCTTAAGATAATATCAGCTATCCTAACCGTGGCCTAAGATTAAGATACTTTACGAATAAAGCAACGAACCCACAAGCAAAATAAAGAACTCAGCTTTCTATAACTTAGACTTAAATACTAAGTTGAATATCCCGGATACTTACTAAGAAGCTCGCATCCGCCGAGGTACAGGTGGAGGGTCGCCGACACGCCGGGACTCCTCCAGACTCTCCCTCACTCTCTCCCTATTTCTACTCTCATTTGAGGAGGGCTTCGCCTTGACTTGTTGCTCCAGCTCGATGATGATCTTCAATGACCGAGGCGCAGCTATTTATAGCTCGTAGAGGCAGTTGGGAGTGGACACGTGGAAACTGAAGACGAACGAACTCAGTCCCAAGTCAGGCGATGCGGGGATGTCGGCCAACGTTGGATCCACCGCCTTGAGTGGTGCACGGCGTAGATGGACTCCTGGAGACGGTGGGAACACGCACGAGAAGGATGAGGCGGTCTGGCCTCCGGACCAGGTCGGCCGACCTAGGGGGTCGGGCGATGTGGCGCCGACACCGATTGGGTCCATCTTCGGCTAAGTGACTGTGTAGTGGGTCCTCATGGCGGTTCCAGGTGGTAAAGCTGCAATTGAGTATGTTTAGTTTGCAAGGTGGGCCCTTCAATCCATGTGACCTCCCCTTGGACCATTCCCATCTCTTGGATCCAACCGACATGGAATCAGTGGCTAGGATGATCCCCAAATGTGCTTCTTTGCCCTGGAGGAAAGTGGGCCCCATTGGGCTCTGGGCCAGGCTCGGCCGACCGGGCTAGGTCGGCCGACGGACCTTTTTTGCCCGATTGCCCTCATCTTTTACCAGCCTTTATCTTGTAGGCCCTGGAGTCCTACCCAAGGTGACACCATTCCATTTGAGTATGTGTACATGTGGTTGTGGCCCCTTTGATCTATGTGCTTCTCTTGAGGTCCTTCTCACCTATGGGCTTGACCCTACCTTGGTGCATAGGCAAAGATTGGTCTAGAGTGTCTTTCTTAGCATA
>CM014277.1:24463403-24473702 GCA_004135705.1 Alloteropsis semialata | reverse complement strand
ACCACTAGGCCTAGAGCCACTTTGATGGCGTAGTTGTAGGGAGTGGGTGAGGATGTAGTCCGGAGGAGCACTGGTCTATCGGACTAAACTAGACTAATCTAAGACGATTGTGTAGAGAGATAACAAACTAAACTAGACTAATCTAAGATCAAACTAAGTAACAAAAGTTGATACAAGAGAGAAACAAAGATAGATAGTGTTCCCTCCCTAGGGTCTAGGTTCTCATGAATATGCATCTACTACACAAATGGTTGTTGCCTTCACTAGCATCATAGCGGTTATGTGCTCGCTTGGTCTTTTCCTCTTGCATACTGTCACTACACAAGGGTAGTCAACCACCTCGCTAACACATCCATGACAAAGCATCCATAGAGTTAAGCTAATCACCATGATTACCACAAACCCTACTAAGGACATATGTCGATCAAGAACAAAGCGCTCACATATGTAAATAAAGCATTGCAATGTCATAGACGATGAAGCATTGATAGGCATAATGTGCATGTAGAGATTACAAATCATAGATCCATCTAACCCTAGGGACGAACGGAGGCATTACCCCATCATCTTACAAGGATTGAAGCACAAGGGGGTGATGGAGATTCCGAGGAACGTCGTCACTGAAGATGGCGGCGAGATGGGAGAGGAAACCCCTAGGCCGACGGCTTGAGGCCTCCTTCATCTCCTTCGCCAGCGCTGATCGTCGCGATGAACTCATCTAATCTCTCTTCCTCATCTTGTTTCGGTGGCTTCTGGTGAATAGATCTGAATCTCCCGCTCTTGAGGGTGCCAAGGGGGTTGTATTTATACCCTAGGAGATCCTTGGGGCGTGCTCCACCTTCCTTTCCATGAGATCCTTGCTTGGGAGTTAAGCAAACTTGGTTCCCATAAGATTTGACTCGTCCAGATTTTCCTGATTCGCAGCCCTGCCTTCCCGATGTCATATCTCCCATGTCCGGACTCCAAATAGGGCAAACTCAGATTCTAAATTGTGTAGTGTAGGAAGAAATTATCTCCAACTTTGGTATTCATATGTTTCCTTCAAAATGAAGTTAAGATCCCCTAAACAGCGCCGGAAGATAATGTGTCTGATTCCAGACTCCTCTACGCAGCATGCATTTCAGGGCCATATCTCCTAGCTCCATATTCCAAATTATGCTTTCCATATATCCAAATTGAAGATCTCAATGATACCTACAACTTTGGTATTCAATATTTTGTCATTAGAGTCCATTTAGATCTCCGAATCTGCACCAAAATATCATGCTATCCTGGGCTGCGCAAATATCTCTGAGGTTGCCTTGATCTCGTGGATAACTTTCTAAATCTTCAATTCCTTCATGGTTAAGTCTCTCTTGCCCAAGGTTCATTGAATGTGGACACCTAGGACCATGAGTTGGGCTATAAAAGCCCACATGGTCCATTGGTTGGGCTCCCTCCGCTAGGCTCGATTGCTTTGGGCTTGTAGTGAGTTTTGGGCTTTGAATACAAATGCCCCAAATTGGGCCATTTTCCTGCAAAAACACAATATGCTCCAAAACACAACACATATACGAAAACGTGGTTATTTCAAGTGCCAAGTGGCGGGTTAGTATATGAATTAGTCCAAAAACACCGCCTAAATAGCACTAAAAGTGTACCACTAACGACCGTCAACAATCCCCCATGCTTAAACCTTGCTTGTCCTCGAGTAAGTCAATTCTTGCTTAAAGAAAAATCAGCATTGCCTTTCAATGTCATCCCTGCATTTAGTCATACATAACAGGACATATTGCTCTTTCTTAAGAATTTAGCTTTAAAGTTCAAGTTATGACCGGCTTCTTTTTTATTATGGAAGATAGACTAGCAATAAAGAACAAGCCACAATAGTAAATAAATGCAATGCTCTTAAACTTAAGTGAACTTCAAACCGTTACCTTGTTCCATCGTGAAGAATTTTTGAAAAGAGGCATATCTAACATGAGTGAGATTCTCTTGCAAAAGCTCATGGAAACACTCATCTCATCAAGTCACTCAAGCCTATACTAGATTATTCTCAACCTATCCTACTCATGTATGAAAGTGGAATGCTTTTGTGGAGCTTGATAGGTAAAAAAATCCTAGCAAAACATTATATCCGAAATATTGTCAAACTAAGAGAGAGATCTATTGAAGTTACCGAGACTAGTCAAAAAGGCCATGGAAAATAAATGTTAGGAAGAGAGAGGGATGAAACACACACATTTAGATAAGTGGACATGAGCAAATGGCAAGTGGATGATCCCGAGGCACAAATAAAGTCCTCGTTATCGGATTGCACATGGTTGAAAAGTTGAGTATGGAATTGTCTTCAAAGCAATTGGATTTTAATGGAGCTAAAAGAACCAAGGAGCATTTTCTTTCTTTTTTTTCTTTTCCTCTTTTCTTTTCTTTCTTTTTTATATTTTTGTTTCATCATCATTTTTTTCACTTTTTTCTCTTTCTTTTTCTTTCTTTTTGCTCCTTAGAACCTTTGGCAACATAGTACTTACTCAGCATCCTCCCCCCATGCTTAAACGATTGCTCGTCCTCGAGCATAGAAGTGAGGGTTGATAATTGCTGAAGTAAGTACACAAAGTCCAACTTGATCTTCTAGAACATCACTTGAATCTTCAGGGAGTTTCTTCTTAATGCCTCCCAAATTGATGTTCTCTAAATTAAGCTCTCGATTCTTCTGGATTTTCGTCGAGAAAATGATCCATACTCAATTGTGGGTTGTGGTCAAGGAGGTAATCACAAAAAGATATTTGGGTTTAGGGTGGATATCAAGCGAAGTTTGCGACATTTCCAGTGTAGAAACTCACAATGCATGGATAGAAAGGCTAGCAAAAAGAAGGTACACAAAAATGAAATGGCCAGCTTCTTAGTCTTGAACCACAGAAATCAATCTTAATCTAACTCATCAAAATATAAGTTTGCAATTCTAAAAGTTTCATCATGATAGATCATGTATATGTAAAGGCTTTGGTAGGTAGAACTTTGCAAGAGATTCACCAATGTAGATAGCATAAGATTTAAGTTTAATGAAAACAACACAAGGTATCGGGTTATCCATAAACTTAAATCAAAGAGCAATGAAATGTATCTGGGTCTAAAATATAGTCATTTAACCTCCATAGTTAAAAGAGCCGGTATTTAAATCAATTTAAGATCATGTTATAGAGAGCAATTAGCCTAGGCATGTACAACTTCATGTAGGTAAAATAAAGCAGCAACTTTCATCATTTTTCCATAAGCGAAGGCAACGTAAAACATCGAGGTAAGCACATGGTCATGCCTATTTATGGAAAAGGAAACTAAAAGAAATCTAGGTTGTCCTCCTAGTAGCCATGTTATTAACGAGAGAGAAAAACAAAGGTTGCACCAAGTCGAAGGTTGAAGGCATACTTACAAGCATTTATGATAGGAAAAGAGGAGGTTCGTGGAGGTGTTACCATCTTTTATAGTCCTTCGTGGTTTGCTTTCAACATCTCCATGTATTGAATGTAGCTTGCTTGTGTCTTGATTTGCCAATGCTCCAGAGGTTTTGTTTATCTTCCAAACTTCTCAACTTGATCGTGTATGCTTAATGGAACCATTGACAACCTCTTCTTCATTGTTGTCATCATCATCTCCTCTTTCTTGTCCTCATCGCCATCTTTGCTGCCTCGTTTTCATGGATTCTCCCCTATGTTCAGAACAGAACATATATCAAAATATAGCTCTATTGAAAAGTTTATGAAATTACCTTTCCAATGTGTGGCCATTCACTGAAAACGGAGCTCAAATGTGGGAGTTATGGCTGTTTTACTTCAGCATTGCATGCTGTCCAGAGCTGATTTTAGGACGTGCGACGTTTGATGATTTGGCCATAACCCAATGTAGGAACCTCCGATTGCCTTGTTGCTTAATCCGTTGGAACGTAGTCTTCATGGGGTTTCTAAATATCCAAAAATATTCTTGTTGTTCACTTCTGAGGTCGTGCAAAATTTTGATGACAACAATCGCTTCTTGTGCACCAATCCGAAGATGTTGATGATCTTGATCTTGTTATCTTTTATGGCATTATGTTGCACATCCGAGTCGAAGGTGCAAGGCCTCCCCCATGCTTAGCATTTTGCTAGGCATGAAAGAAGAAGACAAAGCATTTTATGTTCTTCTCATTCTTGTCATTTTAGTCGTCCTTCAATTTTCTTATCGTGGGAGCATTTTTATCTTGCCTGCAAAACATTTCAAACGCATATTCTACCCCAGGGTGACGGTTGGGAGTAGAAGTAATTTCCAATAGTCCAACAATGTATCCTAAGATTCTTAACTTGTGGCACAATTAGTCTAGTGAGAATAAAAATAAAAACCTAATGTGTGTACGTGGGTGCAAAGTGTGTATGCAAATGAGAGGAAAGCATATAAACAAAGATAATGTTTACACCTAGTTCTAAACTCCATGCTTACAACTAGGTTGCCAAATTTCTCCATAGCCAAAAAGACTTATTTAATTAAGGTCAAGACACCATGTCTATCCCAAGATCAAAACTTCATTTATAGCACAAGAAAAATAAGACGCATTGCAAAGCTTATAAACCAACCAATGCAATCATGAAAACAAATGAATAGCTAGCAAGGTTTATTTAACTAAATGATGAAGGTCCGCAATCATGTTTAAACACCACGTTTACACAAGATCGCAAAAGGGAAATGCCCATATGAAGCATTAACATGTATATGAAAGCATACATCATTAAGTTTATAAAATAGCCAAGCCAACTATATGCAAAGCATGTAAGACTAAATGCAAACGAAGCAAACATTATGTTGATGGCAAAATGCGATCCATGCAGGAAAATGAAAATGATGATGATCATGATGATGGTCTAAAAATAAAATAAAATCTAGATTAATTAGCCACAAATCAATCATCATAAGGTCGTGCCATTCTTTATTTTCTCTAAAAGAAACAAAAACACAAAGAACGGGTTGTCTCCCAAAAAGCGCTTCATTTAAAGTCATAAATCTCGACTTTTCTCAAATACCGTCTCATCATCGTGAAGCCATGGTCCTTCATGCAAGAAGTAAAGGTGTCCATGCAGCTTTAGTGCACACCTCCTTCTTCGTTGTCCTTCATCGCCGCCTCTTCTTCCACGAATTTTCCTTCTATGTCCAGAACAGAACATGTACCCAACAATTATTTCAATGCAAGATGCATGAAATTGTCTTTTCATCAAGTTTTTATTCGCCCAAATCGGATTCCGATCGAGTGAGTGACGCCCGTTTAATTCCAGCTCTGCAATCTGTCCAGAAAATTTCAGAACGTGCAGCGCCCATTCTTTTAGCCATATCTACTTGTACGGGTCTTCAAATTTATTGATCTTGGATGCGTTGGAACAAAAACTTGATGGATCTTCTGAATATCAACTTTTCTCCTCTTGTACATCTCTGATCATGTGCACAAAATCAATGAAAACAGCAATGTTTGATTCTGAGATTTGGAGATGGTGATGATCAAGTTTGCAGCTCTTTGGGCATGACTTCTATCCACATTATTCGAGTCTCATGTCCTGCATGGTTAGTGAAATCCGGGCTTTCTCCGGATATGTGCTCTTTTAAGGTCATTAGCTTGACCAAGCGTAAAGCAAGATCGAGATTTGCAAAATTTATTGTAAACATATGCATCCATAATCACCACCACAATCAAATTGTAGCAATAAAACAAGGTGTAACTAAAAGAAGCACATGTTTCTTGCACAGCACTTAGCTCATTATTAGGCAAAGGTTCTTCAGGCATAAAATCAATAGGTTCAAAATAAACATTGTCTCTTTATCATTCCCAAGAAATTCTAGCCTAACAACATGATCATCAATGAAACAAGGCATAGAATTTAGACTATCATTCATACTATTGGTCGAATATGAGTATTTCAATAGATTATCCTCAATACCAAAAGTATCTTGAGATTTCAATGTGTACCTTAGCCTTGGAGCCTTTTCAACAAGAGTGGTCTCCAATTTGTCTACTTGAGTTGAAAGCAAATCAATCTCAACAAGTGGAGATATCTCTTCATCGTCTTGCAACTCTTCCAACTCTCCATCATGTGGAGCATGCAACTCATTAGCAATATTTACGTTCATCTCTTCTTTGAAGTCTTCATTGTTTGGAATATCCCATACATCTTTATCCTCAAATTCTCTTGTATTGCTTTCAATATCTTTCATGTACCACATGTTGCCAAGATCGCTCATCATGGACTCACTCTCTTTTTCCTCTTTGAGCACTTCCATGTCTTGATTTGCTAGTGTATAAGCTTCAATGGCACACAAGCTATAAATTTGTGAAGAGGGGTCTCCTAGGTGCGCTAAATTTGCTTGCTCCATGTCATATTTCTCCCACTTAGTTTCTAGCTCGAGTCCTATTTTTTCAATTTATCCCTTAAGACACTAGCTCTTCTCTTTATTATCCTTGTCCCCTTAGCAATAAACTCCAATCCATGATCAACTGACCAATTAAGTTCTTCAAATAAGTCAAAATACTTATCTTCAATAGGTGTGCATGGTGTTGTAGAGAGGGAACTTTTATGCTCTTCATGGTTGCGCTCTTCTCTTCCTTCATCATCAATTTCAAATTGATCGATCCATCCTTCATCTTTTTCTTCTCTTTCTTCTTCAAATATCTTTTGGATCGATTCTCCGCTCATCTCTTGATCAAATATATCATCAACTCTTTTGGCTACGTGTCAGTGTTTCTCATTCCTTCGGTAGTTGATGAGGTGGCCAAAATCAATTGGAATCCAATCAAGTTGATCAAATTCCGCTAACGGTCTAGCATTCTCCAAACTTCGGCCTATACTCATCTTAATTTCAACATTTTTAACAAGCGGAATGACTAGTCTTACCTCAGGAAGTGGTTCTTCAATTTCTTGTATGATTGGTTCATCTTCCTTGAGCTCCGGTTCATCTTTTTCAAAAATTTCAGCAAGCGTCTCGGACTTGCTTCCATCGTTTTGCCTCTCCCGACATCGTTTTTGCCAATCACGTCGTACTCTTTCTCCATTGCATACCCTTTGTAAGATTTGTGCAACTTCTCTAATCGTTTTCTCCATTAAATTACCTCCTGCACATATACTTACAAAATGGGCAGAATTAGAGGTTAGTGAAAAATAAAATGTATGCAACATCACATCACCGGAAAATCCCAAGTTCAGGCCTTGCTTGAGTAGCTCATTAAATCGGTCCCATGCTTCATCAATCCCTTCATCTTCTTCTTGCTTGAAATTGAACACTTGCCTCCTTAAATATTGTATCTTGCTTATGGGAAAAAACTTTGAGCAAAATTTCTTTGCAAGTTCGTCCCAATTTCCCTTCGCTTCAATGGATGCAAGTGTGCACCATCTATGCGCTTCATCTCTGTGAGAGAATGGAAAAAGATTCCACTTGAACCAAGCGGCCGAAACTCCTTCTTGTCGCATCGTGTTGCATATCATCGTGAATTGCTCAAGGTGTCTATATGGGTTGTCATCCTCCAATCCTTTAAAAGGGTTTGTCGCCACTAACTCGATGATTTCATGCTTCAATTTGCAGTTGGTTGTAGGAAGCATCAAATCTAATTTTTGCATCTCAAGATCCTCCGTTGATGGCAATGCTAATTCCCTTAGCGACATTTCTTCGTTATCCAATGGTGAGGCGAACAAATCCATCTAGGCACTGAAAATAAAAGGAAAAACACAAAAAAAATCTACACAAAGGTTAAGTGTTAGCAGGTTAGCAAAACTAATACAAAGTTCAAGCACAAGAAACTAACTTGTTCCCCAGCAACAGCGCCAGAAAAGCTTGCTGACGGCCCTTAGACGCATCAATTCGTGAACCGCAAGCGCACGGATCGTTGGTAGCTTTTCCCTTAGAGTATTCCCCCAAGGTTTATCAATCCATGGAACAAGTGGGATGTTGGCTCTTACTTTGTGCTAATCTTACTAACTAAACAAGTAATATGGTTGTGTAGAGAGATAACAAACTAAACCAGATTAATCTAAGATCAAACTAAGTAACAAAAGTTGATACAAGAGAGAAACAAAGATAGATAAGTGTTCCCTCCCTAGGGTTTAGGTTCTCATGAATATGCATCTACTACACAAATGGTTGTTGCCTTCACTAGCATCATAGCTGTTATGTGCTCGCTTGGTCTTTTCCTCTTGCATACTGTCACTACACAAGGGTAGTCAACCACCTCGCTAACACATCCATGACAAAGCATCCATGGAGTTAAGCTAATCACCACAAACCCTACTAAGGACATATGTCGATCAAGAACAAAGCGCTCACATATGTAAATAAAGCATTGCAATGACATAGACCATGAAGCATTGATAGGCATGATGTGCTATGTAGAGATTACAAATCATAGATCCATCTAACCCTAGGGACGAACGGAGGCATTACCCCATCATCTTACAAGGATTGAAGCACAAGAGGGTGATGGAGATTCTGAGGAACGTCGTCACTGAAGATGGCGGCGAGATGGGAGAGGAAACCCCTAGGCCGACGGCTTGAGGCCTCCTTGATCTCCTTCGCCAGCGCTGATCGTCGCGATGAACTCATCTAATCTCTCTTCCTCATCTTGTTTTGGTGGCTTCTGGTGAATAGATCTGAATCTCCCGCTCTTGAGGGTGCCAAGGGGGGTGTATTTATACCCTAGGAGAGCCTTGCGGGCGTGCTCCACCTTCCTTTCCACGAGATCCTTGCTTCGGAGTTAAGCAAACTTGGTTTCCATAAGATTTGACTCGTCCAGATTTTCCTGATTCGCAGCCCTGCATTCCCGACGTCATATCTCCCATGTCCGGACTCCAAATAGGACAAACTCAGATTCTAAATTGTGTAGCAAGAAATTATCTCCAACTTTGGTATTCATATGTTTCCTTGAAAATGAAGTTAAGATCCCCTAAACAGCGCCAGAAGATAATGCGTCTGATTCCGGACTCCTCTACACAGCATGCATTTCAGGGCCATATCTCCTAGCTCCATATTCCAAATTATGCTTTCCATATATCGAAATTGAAGATCGCAATGATACCTACAACTTTGGTATTCAATATTTTGTCATTAGAGTCCATTTAGATCTCCGAATCTGCACCAAAATATCATGCTATCCTGGGCTGCGCAAATATCTCTGAGGTTGCCTTGATCTCGTGGATAACTTTCTAAATCTTCAATTCCTTCATGGTTAAGTCTCTCTTGCCCAAGGTTCATTGAATGTGGACACCTAGGACCATGAGTTGGGCTATGAAAGCCCACATGGTCCATTGGTTGGGCTCCCTCCGCTAGGCTCGATTCCTTTGGGCTTGTAGTTAGTTTTGGGCTTTGAATACAAATGCCCCTGTTGACAACCAAAATTGGCACAAGGACCAGAAGGATTGCAAGACAAGAAGTTGGCGCATGGAGAAGAACAGAAGGCGGCGCGAGGAGCTGATCATGCCCGGACCGGTCTGACCGGTGCGGGGGACCGGTCAGACCGGTCACCTGAGTTGTAATCCGACTAGGACTCTAAAATTAGGATTCCGAGGTTGTAACGAGTTGTAACTTGGTTTCCTTGTGGGACAAGACCTACCCTCCCTATAAATATAAGGGGATTCGGCCGATTGAGGACACAACAATCGAATCCATCCAATTTACTACTTTTACCTTTACTTTTTGCATCTCCAAACCCTACCTTTTCCAACCCTACCTGCTGTTCTTCCTTCGTCTCCGCGACGTCTGAAGGCGTTCTAGGTGGCCTGCCGACCCTAGGACACCCCTGACGGCGTTCTCCCTGATGGATCCTTCCGGGAGGCGCTTTTAGGGTTTTACCCCGTAGCTCGCCGGCGGTAACCGGTCTGACCGATCGGCGCAGGGCAGCTGCGATCTGGTCCGTTTGTGACCCGCGCGAACTAGCGCTCTCGTGTGTTGGCCATATTCTGCGTCAACATACTTTTGGCGACTCCGCTGGGGAATTGGAGATCTGGTTCGTGCAGCCGATCTATCTAACTCATCCAGATGGGTTCCAACACTGAGTTTGATACGGAGAACATCATCACCATCGAAGACGACGAACTATCCGCTGAAGACCGCCAAGGACTTGAAGAGTACGTGAAGAAGAAGGCGGAAGAAGAACGCATCTACTACCTGTCGCACTTCAAGAAGGACCGCAAGGGCGTGGTCTCCAAGGTCAAGGAAGTAGACGCAACTGCTACATCTTCAGCGCCAATCCCCTAGGTACAACCCGATGAAAACTCTCACGAAGCTTTTCTTAAGTACATGGAGGATATGATGGTTGCGAAC
>CM014277.1:24441950-24461203 GCA_004135705.1 Alloteropsis semialata | reverse complement strand
CCGGCCAAACAAAAATATCGCCCCATGCAGAAGAAGGAAGAGCCTGCCCCTGTTATTCCAAAGCCAGTTGTGAACAGTACGATTCAAATTGGCTCCATGGCAGTTGATACATCAATGGCAGATGGGCCCAATGTTATTGGTACATCGGCCGTGAAAAAAGTAAAGAAGGTGCCTTTGCCGCAATACACACAACCAAAGTGCTGTCCATTCTCAGAAGAGGAGATTGCAGCGTTTGCGTACTCAAAAGCAAAGGAAGGAAGAATCGGCTAAGAAGAGGGAGGAGTGGTTTAATGAGGCTAAGCCGATGATTCCACCATCTGGTCAGAGTTCCAAGGATGGTTCTGGTGCCCAAGATATTCAAGCCAAGACACCAGAAAAGGCCGAGCCATCTACAGTGTTTTCGGCTGACGTGGCCGAGACCGGTCAGACCGGTGTCCCTGACCGGTCAGACCGGTTACCTACTGTTCCAGTTCCAGAAACTGGAACCGATCAGACCGGTCAGGAGGAACCGGTCAGACCGGTGTCGCCCAGAGAGTCAGTGGCTGATGCTTTTTCATCTTCGGCTAAAGTTTCGATTCCGCCCACTGCTATTTCAGATACTCAGATGGGCAATGAGGACGAAGCTGTTGATTTTGAGCCTTCACTCAGCAGGACAGACATGGATATCAATGTTATCTACATGAACGCCGATTATTGCTTTATCGGAGATGATGAACGAGTGGCTCAAGTTGACTTTGCTCCCAAGAATGCCGTGTTTCAGAGGCCCTTGGAATCGGATAATCATCTGAAAGCTCTTTATGTGAAGGGTCACATTAAGGGAAAGCCGATTTCTAGGATGCTCGTTGATGGTGGTGCTATTGTGAACCTCATGCCATACACTTTGTACAAGAAGTTAGGAGGTTTGGACAGCGAGCTAATCAAGACAAGCATGACGATCAGCGGCGTTGGAGGAGGAGAACCAATGAGCGCCAAGGGAGTTGCGTCATTGGAGCTTACTATTGGGAGCAAGACGCTGGCGACTGCATTCTTCGTATCGGAGGTGCAAGGTAACTTTAGTGTTATCTTGGGGCGCGATTGGATTCATACAAATCAATGTGTGCCTTCTACCTTGCATCAATGCTTAATTCAATGGGTTGGTGACGAAGTTGAGGTTGTTCATGCGGATAATTCGGCATGTATTGCTATAGCCGATGCATCTATTCTGGGAACTCATGATAATGTTAAGTGCTTGACCGGGATTGATATTTCGTACTTTGAGTTCCTTGCTTGTACTAAGGATGGCTTCGTGTCCGCTGCTCTAAGGCCGGTTGCAAAATCGGTTGATTCAGATGATGAAGAGTAGATGGATACAAGCGAGAAGTGGCTAAAGGAGAGGGTGGAGCATTATCGGCCCAATATGAACGATGCATATGAAGCCATTAATGATTTTGAAGAAGTAGAGAAGTTAGGACAAGGATTTACGTCGGCTGATCCTTTAGAAAAGATAGACATAGGTGATGGTTCTGTACCAAGGCCGACTTTTGTAAATCTGAATTTGAAAGCCGATTATAAAGTTGAATTAATCGAGTTATTGAAAGAATATTCTGATTGCTTTGCTTGGGAGTATCATGAGATGCCTGGTTTAAGTCGTGAGTTAGTTGAACATCGATTACCAATTAAACCTGGTTTTAGGCCGTATAAACAGGGCAATAGACGATTTAATCCTTTGTTTTATGATCGCATAAAAGAAGAGGTTAATCGTTTGCTTGAAGCTAAGTTTATTCGGCCATGTCGCTATGCTGAATGGATCTCTAATATTGTGCCTATTGAGAAGAAAGGATCAAATAAAATTAGAGTGTGCATTGATTTTAGAGATCTTAATAGAGCGACTTCCAAAGATGAATATCCTATGCCTATAGCCGATATGCTTATTAATGATGCTTCTGGACATAAGATTATTAGCTTTCTTGACGGCAATGCGGGATATAATCAAATCTTTATGGCCGAGGAAGACGTATACAAAACGGCCTTTAAATGTCCCGGCTTTGTTGGTTTATTTGAATGGGTTGTGATGACTTTTGGTTTAAAGAATGCCGGCGCTACTTATCAAAGAGCAATGAATTTGATTTTTCATGACTTACTTGGTGTTATCCTAGAAGTCTATATTGATGATATTGTTGTCAAATCGACTGGATTAAATTCTCACTTGGCTGATTTGCGTCTTGCCTTTGAAAGAATGCGTCGGTATGGTCTGAAGATGAACCCATTGAAATGTGCTTTTGGTGTATCGGCTGGAAGATTCTTAGGCTTCATGGTTCATGAAAGAGGCATAGAGATAGATCCTAAGAAAATAGGAGTTATTGAGAAGATCAAAGCGCCTACTTGCAAGCATGATCTACAGAAATTCTTGGGCAAGGTTAATTATTTGAGGAGGTTTATTTCTAACCTGTCCGGGAAGGTTAGTGCTTTTACTCCTATACTTCGGTTAAAGAATGAAGCCAATTTTACTTGGGGGGCAAAGCAGCAAGAGGCCTTTGATGAGATCAAGAGATATTTGTCTTCGCCGCCTGTTCTCAAAGTGCCTAAGAATGGGGTGCCATTTAGGCTTTATATTGCGGCCGAAGATAATGTTATTGGAGCTGTTTTGACTCAAGAAACAAATGGCAAGGAGCATATCATTACCTACTTGAGTCGAAGGCTTTTGGATGCAGAAACAAGGTATAAACCTGTTGAAAAATTATGCTTATCTTTATATTATGCTTGTACAAAGTTGAGGCATTATTTATTATCAAGTACTTGCATAGTTGCGTGTCAAGCCGATGTTATCAAGTATATGTTGCATAGACCGATTTTGAGTGGTAGAATCGGTAAGCGGGCGTATGCTCTTATTGAGTATGATTTGGCTTGTGAACTTTTGAAATCTATGAAAGGCCAGATTGTAGCTGATTTTATTGTTGAACATCGGATTAATGATAAGCATGATTTAGAAATTGATTACATGACTTTTACTCCATAGAAATTGCACTTTGATGGATCGGTTTGCAAGAATGGATGTGGTATTGGAATTGTTCTTGTTTCTCCTAATGGGGCTGTTTTTGAAGCTCTTAGCCGATTAGAAGTTGAATGCACAAATAATCAAGCCGAATATGAAGCTCTATTATTCGGATTAGAGATTTTGCATGACATGTGAGTAAAACATGTTGAAGCTTTTGGTGATTCATTACTGGTTGTGCAGCAAGTATCTAAGGTTTGTCAATGTTTAGAAGGTTCATTGAATATTTATCTTGACAAGTGCCTTGATATTATACCATATTTTGATGAATTCACCATTTATCATGTTCCAAGATGTGATAATCCTAGAGCTAATACTTTGGCGCAGCAAGCATCAGGCTATAATGCCCAAAAAAGACACTTTCATAAGAAAATGCCGTTGATTGCTATCGCCAATGGAGAAACTCTAACGCTCGCTGCAGAGCAGAGCCGAACCGGTCAGACCGTTCCCGAGACCGGTCAGACCGGTCCAGTGTCTCATACAGAGACCGGTCAGACCGATCCGAGAACCGGTCAGGCCGGTGCGGTGTCTGCAGATTTGAATTCGGCCGATGAAAATTCTCAAAACGAAAAGGCCGAAGTTGATGATTGGAGGGCGCCCATTATCAGGTATTTAAGGAATCCTAGTTCTGGAACAGACAGGAAAACTCGGCGTTTGGCTTTCAAATATATTTTAATCGACGATGAATTGCATCGTCGCACCGCCGATGATTTATTACTTAAATGCTTGGGTGCTGATCAAGCTAGAGTGGCCATGGGTGAAGTTCATGAAGGAATTTGTGGAACGCATCAATCGGCTCCTAAGATGAAGTGGTTGCTTAGGAGAGCTGCATTCTATTGGCCTACAATGATGGCCGATTGTTTTCGTTACTACAAGGGATGTGAAGAATGTCAGAAGTTTGGTAATATTCAGATGGTACCTGCTGCATTACTTCATCCTATTATTAAACCATGGCCTTTTCATGGATGGGGATTGGATTTTATTGGAGAGATACATCCTTCTTCTTCAAAGGGTCATCGCTTCGTGTTAGTTGCTACAGATTACTTCACTAAATGGACCGAAACTGTTCCTCTCAAGAATATGACTCACAAGGAGGTGATTGAATTTATTACTGAGCATATTATTCACAGATTCGGTATTCCACAAACTTTGACTACGGATCAAGGCACGTCCTTTATGTCTAGGGAAGTGCGGTCTTTTGCCGATATGTATAAGATCAAATTGCTCAATTCATCTCCATACTATGCTCAGGCCAATGGTCAGGCCGAGTCTAGTAATAAGACTTTGATAAAGTTGATCAAGAAGAAGATAGAGGAACATCCCCGAAGGTGGCATGAAGTTTTGTCTGAAGCTTTGTGGGCTCATCGCATATCTAGACATGGTGCCACTAAGGTTACTCCTTTTGAGCTTGTGTATGGACAAGAGGCCGTTTTACCCGTAGAGGTAAATCTGGACGCTTATAGACTTGCTAAACAGAATAAGCTTTCGGTTGGTGATTATTATGACTTGATGATGGACAACATTGATGAAGTGACCGATAAGCGTTTGCAAGCTCTCAAGGAAATTGAGAAAGACAAGATCAGAGTTGCTAGAGCATACAACAAGAAGGTTAAAGAGAAGACTTTTCAAGTTGGTGATCTAGTATGGAAGACAATATTTCCACTTGGTACTAGAGATAATAAGTTCGGCAAGTGGTCTCCAAGTTGGGAAGGTCCATATCGAGTATTCAAGATTAATGGCGGAAATTCCTACATGGTGGAGACATTGCAAGGAGGACGTTTGCCTAAGGCCTTAAACGGGAGGTACTTGAAGAAGTACTATCCAAGCGTTTGGCAAGAGGCATGAAGTGGCATATGGCCGATACTTGAATATCGCCCTTAGAAAATATAATGGTCGATGAATTATGTAAAACATCGCCCTTAGATGACAGTTTTGGTACTAGCATGTTTTATGGTACGCAAGCTTTACCAAAAAACAGGGGGGCATATGTTGACAACCAAAATTGGCACAAGGACCAGAAGGATTGCAAGACAAGAAGTTGGCGCATGGAGAAGAACAGAAGGCGGCGCGAGGAGCTGATCACGCCCGGACCGGTCTGACCGGTGCGGGGGACCGGTCAGACCGGTCACCTGAGTTGTAATCCGTCTAGGACTCTAAAATTAGGATTCCGAGGTTATAACGAGTTGTAACTTGGTTTCCTTGCGGGACAAGACCTACCCTCCCTATAAATATAAGGGGATTCGGCCGATTGAGGACACAACAATCGAATCCATCCAATTTACTACTTTTACCTTTACTTTTTGCATCTCCAAACCCTAGCTTTTCCAACCCTACCTGTTGTTCTTCCTTCGTCTCCGCGACGTTTGAAGGCGTTCTAGGTGGCCTGCCGACCCTAGGACACCCCTGACGGCGTTCTCCCTGACGGATCCTTTCGGGAGGCGCTTTTAGGGTTTTACCCCGTAGCTCGCCGGCGGTAACCGGTCTGACCGGTTCCCCTGACTGGTCTGACCGGTCGGCGCAGGGCAGCTGCGATCTGGTCCGTTTGCGACCCGCGCGAACTAGCGGTCTCGTGTGTTGGCCATATTCTGCGTCAACAGCCCCAAATTGGGCCATTTTCCTGCAAAAACACAACATGCTCCAAAACACAACACATATACGAAAACGTGGTTATTTCAAGTGCCAAGTGGCGGGTTAGTATATGAATTGGTCCAAAAACACTGCCTAAATAGCACTAAAAGTGTACCACTAATGACCGTCAACAATAACCTTTTGCCTTCTTGGGGTGACTAGCTAGTTGATCATTGCACATCCATTCCCTGAGAAAATACGATACCCAAATACTCATGGGTGAAATTCTACAACGATAATTTTGTGCGCTTAAGGATCTTATCCGTGAGCATAAGAAATACCAACACTGAGTGCTTGCCAGTCGTGTGGGGTAAAGCTTTGGGAAACCTTAGGCGTTGACGCATAACTTGCGACGGTGACCTTGGGAAAGTAGGCCGCTTGTGAGCAGCCTTTCTAAGGGATGATTCCAATACTTTAGTAGAGAGTAAGTTCGCTGTCAATCCACTTGTTCCATGAATTGATAAACTTTGGAAGAATATTCTAAGGGAAAAAGCTATAATTATCCATGCACTTGCGGTTCACGACTTGGCACGCTAACCGCCATCAACAAGCTTTTTGTCACCGTTGCCGGGGATCGGCAACTCGAACCCTAGGGAGATCAATCTAAATTTTTGGACTAACCCTAATTTTATTGTTGCATATACCTTGTTTCTTGTTTGTGTCCTTAAAAGCGGGTGAAAATTAGATATTAAGCTTGGGTTTCAATAAGTCCAAACTCGTTTCTTGTTTGTGAACTTGAAAGCAGGTGCCAACTAATTTGTTTTTGCCATAACCATTTTCTAACTATCGATTTCTATGGGTCTCGGTCCTTTTTCACCTCCCTCGGCCCTGACAGGCGGGTCCAACATGCGGGATATAGTGGACCCAAATTGGATAACAAACGTTTTCAACTGTTTTCGTTCTTTATAGTATAGAAATATCAGAGTCGTATCAGTCAGTTGGCGTGACCAACCAGGAGTCTTGTAATTAGGAAGCTTTGAGTCCTTTTGGCTGGAGGAGTCTAGGAAAGTTTAGGGTATAGATACATACCCTCGGTCATTTTAAAGTTTATCTCTCGATCAATGCAACTTGGTGCATCGCCACCCTTGTTACCTTTATTTTTTTACCACGGAACTTGGCACCTGACGTCAAGCTGCATCGCTTCGATCTTCGGCAAAGGGGTAAGTCAAAAGTTCCACCTGTTTATCGGATATCGTGGATCTTCTGACTTACGGTGCATCGTTTTCGTCTCGATCTACATTATTCATTAGTTATCGATTTTACCATGTCTCGTAAGGTTGCATCTTATGATCTCTTGCTAGATGTAGTAGAATCACAGTTATCCTGCCCTGTTTAAGATCTATCAACTAATTTATCTTCTAGATCTGTTATGTTGCTTTAAGTTGCCATATTATCAGAAGTCTAACAGAGCATACTTTAATAGTCGGTGGTTTCTTATTCTTGGCTTTTTCCTGAGCTTTTGCCGAGCTTTGAGCTTTTTCCGAGCTTTGATCTCGTCGTATCTAGATTCATCAGCTAGTGAATTTTAAGTCTATCACCCGGCTGCCAGCGCTGTCATCAGTTTGCTGGCTCTATTTATGACGATTTATTCGTTCGATGATCGCTCTATTTGACGGTTGATAGGCGCTTCAATGCTTAATTCATGTATCGGACTTTGGTCGTCGGCTCCATGTTGCTTTTATTCAATTCTATCATGTAGCAGATTGATCTGCATATATCTTGTTTGCTCAAGTGTTGTATCGGCTCAGCATTTTGATTCGATTAACTAGCCGATATGACATCATACACCTTGTCAGTTGAATGGTCAAATAATTGGCACGCCCCAAACCTCAAGAAAACATAGGACCTGCATAGGAGTTAAGCGGATCTCCCAGGCCTTTGTGTCAACCAATTAACATAAAATTATACACCATTAAATGAAAGAGATTTATTTTATAAAAATTCTGAAAAGAGAATCGTAAAACTTGAACTTCTTACAAGGGAGAAAAACCAGTTACAAGTTTTAATCCCGGATTAAAAATAACCAGTTGCAAGTTTTAACCCCAGATTAAAAAGAAAATATGAACTGTTTATCTGTTCATCATCTCAACGCAGAAGGTTAATAATTCGTAAAAGATAAAGCAAATGACGTTGCGGCTCAGTGCTTAGTGCCACCACTCGTGGAAGTAACGTCGCTGGTTCGATTCGATTTGAGAGCACTTGCATTTTTTCCTTTTATATAAAACCGAGCTACTATTGAAGCCGTGCGTGCCTTTTATATAAAAGAGTGTCTATGCCAAATGGGGGAAAAACCGAGCTATTATTGAAGCGGTAGGAGTAGGACTCTAGGAATCTAGATGAGATCTTGTGTTCAATTCCTTCTTGTGTCATATTTTTTGCGTGCAGTGAATTTTGTTGTGTGTTTTTTCTAACCCACAAGGAAATAAATAGTTTTCTTGTGCATGTAGTGAATTTTGCTGTGTGCGTTTCGATTCCTTTTGAGAGCACATACAATTTTTTTCATTTTAGCTGTGCCGTGCCTTTTATATAAAAGAGTGTATATGCCAAATGGTGGAAAAACCGAGCTACTATTGAAGTGGTAGGACTCTGGGACTCTCATTGAGATTTTGTGTTCGATCCTTCTTGTGCCATTTTTCTTTTTTTTGCGTGCAGTGAATTTTGCTGTGTGTTTTTGTCTAACCCACAAGGAAATAAATAGTTTTCTTATGCGTGTAGTGAATTTTGCTGTGTGCGATTTTCTAACCCACAGGGAAATAAGTAGTTTTCCTGTGCGTTTTATAAATTTCCTTGTGTGTTTCGCATAACACACAGGGAAATAACTAATAACACTGGCGGTTTTGTTATTTCCCTATGCTTTTTCTCAAAACAACAAGGAAATGTGAATTTCTCTATGTGTACCAAAAAAACCCTGAACGAAATTAGGCACGCACAAGGAAATTCCGGTTTCCAGTAATGTTTTGTATGTGAAGCAGAGAGACGTGGTCACATGGGTGACTTACTTATACATCAAGTTGATCGGGAGATATCTGTTGAATCTGCTGAATTACAAAGCGAAATGAGTGGAGCAATTTTAGGGACACCAGGGCTAATCAAATATATGCTAATTACCAAGCAAGATGTGGTCCATGTATGATACATACTATTGATGTTTATGCTAAAGAATTTTCTTTTACAGATTTGGTGTTGACACTAATATTTACTAATAATGTATGTAAATTTTGTTCATAGGACATGGAAAATGAGAAGAGGTCAGGCTCAGGAAGGGGTTACATTTCCTGATACGATGAAATGGATAAGGCACTGCTGGACACATTTGTGGAGTACTATAACAAGGGTGACAAAAGCCAAAATGGGTGGACGTCTCATGTATACACTGCTGCAATAAAAAAATATCCGAGAGAAATGTAATGTGAATACCACAAAAGATAACTTTATGTCCCAGAGCAAGACCTTTGGTTAACATGCAACCATGATCAATGATATACTGGAATCAGGTGGATTTACTTGGGACCGGAACAAGAACAAAATATCTGTTGACAGTGATGCTGTTTGGGATGCTAATCTGGCGGTAAGTTTCATAAACCTTTGCTTTACTACACTACCGGAGAACCCGCTATCTATCCACCCACATTGGTCACAGGTGGATTGGACCCGGTACCGGGTCCAGACGCCAATAATTTTGCGTCTTCATAGGTACCGGTTGGTGGCACCAACCGGTACCGGTTGGTGCCACCAACCGGTACCAACGTGGCCCCCTTTGGTACAGGTTGGTGCCACCAACCAGTACCAAAGGGGCTCTGCGTATAAATCCCCTTCTTCCTCCCCCAGCCCGAGCCATAGCTAATTTCTTCATCCTCCATTGAGCTCGGGTTGGGGGAGCTCATGCCCAAAATTTTCATAACTTTTGGAGATTTTGCAAACCAAGTCTAGAAGATTAGCAACTTCATCCTCTCTCTTTTGACAGTTAGTATGGTCTATTTCATGCTCTATGTTTTGAGTAATTTGTGTTTTGTGGAATGGATTGAAATAAGAGATTTTAGATTTAATCTTCATTTTTATTATGAATTTGTAATAGAGAATCACTATATAGTTAGTTATTGCATGTGTAGAGATGATGCACAAATTTTTAGACATTGTTTAGATTTTTGGATTATTTGTAGAAACTTTAAATGATTTTTATATTTATGCTTATTATGATTTTTAGATACTAGAAATGATATCATATTTATGCTTATTATGATTTTAAGAGATTATAAATGATATTCATATTTAGGCTTATCATGAATTTTAGAATTACATCTTTTTAGAGGCTTCAAATGATGTTGATATTTAGGGTTATTAGGATTTTTAGAAATTATAAATGATATTCTTATTTAGGCTTATTACGGACTTTAGAAATACATCTTTTTAGAGGCTTCAAATGATGTTGATATTTAGGGTTATTAGGATTTTTTGAGATTATAAATGATATTCTTATTTAGGTTTATTACGAACTTTAGAAATACATCTTTTTAGAGGCTTCAAATGATGTTGATATTTAGGGTTATTAGAATTTTTAGAGATTATAAAAGATATTCTTATTAAGGCTTATTACGAACTTTAGAAATACATCTTTTTGGTGGCATCAAATGATATTGATATTTAGGGTTATTAGGAAATTAATTTAGCTAGTTAGCAAATTGATTTAGTTAGTTAGCAATTTTAGTTAGATATATAATTTAGTTAGATTTTAAATTCAATTTTACTTCTCATGGTTGTCAATATCTTGAACTGAAACAATTCAACTCTAGGCATGCATATGATGATATCAAATTTTACCTAGTTTTCTAGCTGGGTAACATATGATGACCTTGAGCTTGAGCTTGTATTGTATAGTTATGCTTCTCATGGTTGTCATCAAACCATGGGACACATCCATGCCCAAGCAATGGATCGGTTGTGATGGTTGGGCTGGGTTTATCTCATGGTTCCATGCCTACCATGAACCAAATTTTTTTACCACCTATAATGTTTCTTATGCTCCAAGTTCAAGGTCAAATGAAAGACAACATATCTGAGGCAAATGACTCCTTTAATTTTTTTTGAGATGAGCAAAACTAAGACGTTGATGATTTTGGAATGTGATTGTCGGCCATCGTGCCCTTGGCTACTGTAGCACCATCCTGCCATCAATTAAGCCTAATTAATCAATCATTAACAAATAGTTACTGTAGCACCATCCTGCTAGCTCTGAGCGAGAGCCTGTTACGTCCATGTCCACCATTAAATGATATTTACATATTTGAAATGATATTTACATACATGAAATGATATTTACATATTTGAAATGATATTTACATAGATGAATCGGTAATGGATGTACAACGCGTATAGACGCTCATCTGACTTCATTAATGGCGTTCATCAATTCCTCGACGCGGCAGAGGCTAACTCGACCTCGGGTTTTATATGCTGTCCATGGAAGGTCTGTGAGAATGAGAAGGATTATCACATCTCGAAGAAGGTGATTCACACACACTTGCTTAGGAGTGGCTTCATGCCTAACTATATCTGTTGGACCAAACACGGCGAAGCGGGGATATTCTTTGAAGAAGGTGAGGACAACATCCCGGACTTTGCACAATACGGTGCCTTTGCAGATGATATAGCAATGGGCGAGGGTGAAGCAGTTGCAGAAGATGAGGATGATGATGCCTTAGGTGGCATGATCCGTGATGAAGAGAAAGACTGCGAAAGTGCGAAAGAGCGGGAGAAGATGAAGCGTTTGTTGGAGGACCACAAAACATTGTTGTACCCAGATTGCAAAGAGGACCAGAAAAAGTTGGGTACCAGACTGGAACTGCTGCAATGGAAGGCAACTAATGGCTTGTCTGACAAAGGTTTTGGAGAGATATTGAAAATGATAAAAAAGATGCTTCCAGAGGGCAACACATTGCCCAAAACAACATACGAAGCAAGAAAAATCGTTTGCCCTCTAGGACTGGAACTACAAAAGATATACGCATATCCCAATGATTGTATCCTTTATCGGGGCAAGTCGTACGAATCGTTAGACGCCTGTCCGGTTTGCAATTGTTCGCGGTATAAAATCAGGCGAGACGACCCTGGTGATGTTGAGGGAGAGCCCCCCAAGAAGAGAGTCTCTGCCAAGGTGATGTGGTAGTTCCCTATAATACAACGTCTGAAGCGTTTGTTCAGAAACAAAGAGCATGCTAAATTTAACTATCTTTATCTGTAACAATATGTTTTATTAATCTTATTGTAGGATGACTACTACTGTGGATTCATGCATGCGTGTTCTGGTCTACGTGCAGTCCTTTATCAAGTCCTTGGAAATTTAGGGTATGCACACACGACGCCAGGGGCTTATCGAGTTAATGGTGGTTTCCAAGCTAATATAACCTTGAGTCATGCCAATGCTGCTGAGATCACAATTTATGGAGAGGTCTTGGATTCACGTTACAAGGCACAGGATAGTGCATACATATATGCACTTGATTATGTCGACATGTTCCTAGGCATCGAGATTATCGATATAAACTATCCTTTCTATCTCATGAAGAAGCATGGCGTGCAAGGACCCTGATTATTGCTGTTCAAGCATAATGTTGTACTTATGTTGAAGCATGATGATGCTATGTAATTCTAATTATGTTGAAGCAGTATGGTATGTAATGTAAAGGAGTTAATATATATTACTAAATAGTAATATGAATCTAGAATAGTAAAGGAGTTAATATATATTACTAAATAGTAATATGAATCTAGTATAGTAAAAGAGTTAATATATACTACTAATATCAAAGGAGTTAATATATATTACTAATATCAAATAAAATATATATAGAAATATGAATCTAGATTTACATTATTTCATATATCATTATAAGAAAAATAATGCTTGTTAGTTGATGTATACTTTGTTATTTCATTTATAGGAAATTGAAAGATTATTATAAGAAATAATAGTATATATGTCAAATACTAATGAGTTAAATTTCAGGTACTAAATATAAACAAATTAATTGAAAACACTAAATGGTGAATATTAAATAGTATATATGTCAAATAATATTGTATTAAATAATATATAGTTGTCAAATAATACTTACTAACAAGTTAAATTGGAAATACTAAATAATATATATGTCAAATAATACATACTATCAAACTAAATTTCAAATACTAAATAGTATATACTAAAAAGATAAAAATGGAAGAAAGAGTATATATACTAAAAAGATAAAAAGGAAGAAAGATGTGGCAGGAAGCTAAATTGGGACTCCTTTGGTACCAGGTGATGAGACCACCCGGTACCAAAGGGCTGTGAAAATGGCGCCTAAATTGGCGCCCTAGAACCCTTCGGTACCGGGTGATGTCACCACCCGGTACCAAAGGGCCTTTGGTACCGGGTGGTGACATCACCCGGTACCAAAGCCTGGGACCTTTGGTACCGGGTGGTGACATCACCCGGTACCGATGATGGGCATGCATATATCGAACCGCCTTCCCCTTCTTCCTTCTCTCGCACTCGATCTCGTTCATCCACGCCGCCGCCCTCTTCGCCCGCGCCGCTCGTCGCCCGCGCCACTGTGGCCCTCCTCTTCTTCGCCCGCGCCGCTCGTCATTGCCACTGCCCTTTTTCGCCCGCGCCGGTGCCGCCTCACTTCTTCGCCCGCCGCTCGTCGCCCGCGCGTCGTCCCCCTGCCTCGGCCGCGCCTCCCCTTCCTCGACCGGCGCCGCCTCCCCCTCCTCGACCGGTGCCGCCTCCCCTTCATCGGCCGTGCCGTCCCCCTGCGCCTTCCTCGACCGCCGCCCCTCCTTCCTCGGCCGCGCCTCCCCTTCCTCTCGACCGCCGNCTTCCTCGACCGCCGCCCCCCTAGCTTCCTCGACCGTCGTCCCCCTGCCTCGGCCGCCGTCCCCCCTTCCTCGGCCGCACATTGTGGGTGTGTGTTTTTTTTCTTTTTTAATTTCCATTGATGATTAGATAGGATTTTAGAATGTGAAATTTGTTGGAAATTGTTTATAAATTATTGATTCCATTGACTATGAAATGTGTTAGAAATTGTTTAGAAATGATTATTAGTGTATATCACTATAGAAATATGAATCTAGAATTTACATGATTATTAGCGTATATGGAAATTAGATTATTAGCGTATATGGAAATTAGATTATTAGCCTCTATGGAAATTACATTATTAGTATGGAAATTAGATAATTAGTGTATACGGAAATATGATTATTAGCCTCTATGGAAATTAGATTATTAGTATGAAAATTAGATAATTAGTGTATATGGAAATATGATTATTAGTGTATATTTATTATGAATATATTTATTATGAATGTGTAAGGACAATATATGATTATATGTATGCATGTGTGAGGACAATTTGTTATTTCATATACTCTGTTATTTCATGTACTTTGTTATTTCATATACTTTGTTATTTCATGTACTTTGTTATACAAATTTTGAATATATTTATTATATTTTGTTATTTCATGCATACTTTGTTATTTCATGTATACTTTGTTATTTATGATTATGTGCATGCATGTGTGTCGGGGTTCTTTACCGCCGGCAAGTAATAAAATCGTGGAGCGCGCGTCGGGCCTCGGATGGTAGTGCAAAAGGACACGGGGGTTTATACTGGTTCGGGCCACCCATGGGGTGTAATACCCTACGTCCAGTTCGTGCTGCTCGTGTTGTTTGCACTGGTTTGTAGTAGGGGATACAAATGGGCGAGAGAGGGACGGGTTCCCAAGTCTCCGGTGCGTGAATCGAGCTCAGTCCAGTGACCGGCTGGAGGAAGAAGAAGGTCGAGGGAGAGTACTCCTCGGGAGAGAAAAGAGGCTCCCTGCCTCCCGTAGGAGGCCCAGGAGAGAGGAGGAAAAGAGTCCATGCCCCTCGCAGGAGGCCCAGGCTTCCCTTTTATATCTCAAGGGAAGGCTGGAGAAGAGGTACAGTCAAAGGGTAAAACGGGAAAAAAGGAGGAGTGCCTGCCCATGCTGTGGGGCCCGTCGTCCTTCCGAGCGCTGTAGCCATGTCCTGCTGGTGTCAGTTGCGTCAGGGAGTGGTTGGCACAGTGCAGCAGCTTGACTTTGGGTGCTACGGTCTTCTCGGAGGTTGCTTCGTTGCGAAGAGTGGAACCAGTCGGAGACGGAGACTAGTCGGGCGAATCAGAGGCCGGTCGGGCGAAGCGGACGCCGCTGCTCCTGCCTAGTAGTCAGGCGAAACGTCCAGCTCCTCGGGCGTGCATGCAGCTTGTCGGGCGATGGTGCAACTCGTCGGGCGACGGTGCAGGCATGCAAAGCGAGGTCAGCAGTTCACACGCATGCACTGGAACCAGTCGGGCGGGGTGCAGGCATGCAAAGCGAGGCAGCAGCTCACACGCATGCACAACACATAGCACTTTATGCATGCATGCACGCAGTGCTGCTCTGATTCGAGAAAGAGAAAGAAAATAGAGAGTGATGCCATGCATTGATTGGAAGTAGGCATGCATGCAGGTACAAGCATACACGCATGCACCCATGCATGTGCATGCATACACGAATGTATGCACCTCCCATACAATACTCATGTATGTACGGGAGAGGGAAAAAAATGATCGTCGCTGCTGATTTGTTCGGGTGGAGGAAGATTAGATAGAGACGCCCGCGGCGAGACGGACCTGCCGACCCCTGCGCAGGGGTCTATCTGAGCGGCTGTGTTGTCGGGGATTTTAATTCTTAACTCACTGTCATTGGATACCCCGAGTATTGGTATCCGACAGGAGCCCTCGAGCCTGGAAGCGAGTCGTAGACTCGCTTGCGGGCTGAATTATCGTGATGTCGAGAAAGCGGTGGAGTTTCGGGTGGGGGCGCGCGAGCGCACCCGCCGGGTGTAGCCCCCGAGCCTGTGGGCGAGTGGCACACTCGCTCGCAGGTTTATGGCGTTTGTATAGTGATTTGTTGCGAATTATGCGACCACGACGTTGGTCTCTGTTAGCGATTCTGACCCCGTGTGCATCCCGTGACCCGGGTCCCTCATGCTTCCCGTGCGATAGGAAGGAGGGTAAGAGATGCATCGCACTTTGCCACGCAGGCCGAAGCACGACTCTCGTTGAGCTACAAACGGGTAGGTTCGAGTGAGGCCCAACGCCCCTTCGGCGGGGAGTCGATGGATCAGCTTGTGATCGACCTCAAATTCCTAGTGGTGAGATCATCTAGTTACCAAGTCCGTTCGACCGGACCCAGCGGCTCGCTGCCTTTCCGTCGGAGGAAAAACCATGATCTTTCTTTCCACCAGAACTCGAACGCGTTTCAGGATGCTCGTGGCGCTCGTGCGCCTGAGTACTGGCCGCTGGGACCCATCCTTCACTGCCCCTCGCTCGACAAGGTGCCCGAGGGCGGCTGTTGAACCCTTCGACGGGCCAGCCTTCGAACCCCCGTTGGAATCACCTGTCAGGTCGACTGTCGAAGTCGTCCGTCCCGGTGCCCAGCCCCCGAGCGCAGGGCTGCGAGGGGTCATTAGGGCCGGCGGGAGCCGCTTAATTTAAAGAGTTCGAAGAGCACGTTTCGGAAAACGATCAGATGCGGACACTTGCCCCCGCGCGCCGAAGTCGGGGCGAGTCGAAGGGTGCCGACCCCTGCATGTAGGAGTCGTAGCAAGTATACCGGAACTTGCCAAGCTGCAAAAAACAGTGTAATGCAAAAGTGTTGCGTAAAGCGAGAAGTCGGGATTTACTCGTTACTAACGAAAAGTCGCGCACGCCCTGCCTTTATTAGGCCATGTATTTCCTTGGGTAGTTAGCATATCCCGTTTGAGCTCCTAGTCCCACTGACCACTGCTCGCTGAGAGGACGGCTTATCGCAGACTACACTGCTCCTCGGGGGAGGCTTAGGTGTAGGCGGCACGCGGGACGAGGCTTCACGGATGAGGCCAGCGCTACCCGAGTACTTTAACGACACCCAAAAGAGGCATGCGGGACTACCAAAGGAAATGCATGGAAATACGAAGGATCGTAGTAAAGTTTAGCTACTCGAGCGTTCTGTCGTTGAGGCTGAGTCGAGCGAGCCATCCGAGTCGGGGCAGCACACTCCACGGGTGGCGCGACCGAGTCGGTTGGAGTCGAGGCCGGGGCGCGCGCACTCCTTTGGAGGCGCGGCCGAGTCGTTCGGAGTCGAGGTTCGGGGCGCGCGCACTCCTTTGGAGGCGCGGCCGAGTCGGTCGGAGTCGAGGTCGGGGCGGCGCACTCCTTTGGAGGCGCGGCCGAGTCGGTCGGAGTCGAGGTCGGGGCGCGCGCACTCCTTTGGAGGCGCGGCCGTTGGCGCCGCTCGCCGTTGTTGTCGTTGGCAGTGCTGCGATCGTCGGCGGCGCCGTGGTTGTTGTTGCCTTCGGCGGACCAGCTGCCGCTGTAGGCCTTCACGTTGCGCATGCACAGAATAAATTGGGCTCCTCAAGAGCCAGCCATGCACTCGTGCGTATATGTATGCATGGGCCATGCAACAGCCATGCACTCTTGACGTGCATAAAAGCAACGGTTCGTATGCACTTGAGTCGAGTACGCCGAGTAGTCTTCGTCCGAGCAGTTTTCGCTTCGCCCGACCAGTTTTACGATTCGCCCGAGTAAACTCTTGCTCGGTTGTTGTTGCCGGTGGGGTTCGGACCCACGCTGGTCGGGGACGCAGGTGCTGGTCGAGGCAGCACGCCCAGTTCAGGCGAGCCGGCGAGCCGTCGAATGGTTGGCCGGCCGAGGGCGAGGTCGAGCAGCCAGTCGGGCGAGCGCGGCCGAACCGGTCGGCGGCGAGGTCGTGCAGCTAGTCGGGCAGTGTTTAGTCGCCTTGGCCATGAAAGAAAGAGGCAGCTGTGTTTGGCGCTCGTGCATGCACACAAGGGCCAGACAGCCGGCCACGCACTCACGATGTGCATGCAAGCAGCGGCCTGCACACACCTGCGTCGTGTGCGTATACTCCGAGTAGTTTTTCCGAGTTGCTGCTCCGAGTAGTTGAGTACCTTGTTCGAGTGGTTGCCCGAGTTGTCCGAGTGGTTGCCTCGTCCGAGTGGTTGCCTCGCCCGAGTGGTTTTCCACCCGCCCGAGTAGACTCCGCCTCGGTTGTTTGTTGATGGCGCGTGGGTCTCCGTCGGCGCTGCTACGACCACCGATGCCGCTGCCTTCGTCGGCTTTGTTGTCGATGTCGTCGGTGCCGGGTCGACGTTGTCGCTGTCGGTGCAGTCGATATCCTCGATGTAGCTGGTGCCGGGGTCGGCATCGTCGCCGTCGGCGTCGCCGCCGCCGGAGCAGTCGATACCGTCGATGCCGGATTCGCATTGTCGCTGTTGCCGCCGCCGCCGGAGTGGAGCCCCCGAGTGTAGGAAGCATTTCATGTTTGCCTCAATCACTCGCATGCGCACCTGCAGCCATGCTAGCAGCTTGCTTGCGCGTCCGAGTAGTTTTCGCTTCACGCGACTGCCTTCCGAGTCGCCCGAGTAGCTGGCCCGAGCACACTCCGGTTTGCCCGAGTAGCTGGTCACCCGAGGAAGCTCCGGTTCGCCCGAGTAGCTGCCGCCTCGGTTGTTTGTTGATAGGGCCGTCTCGTCGTACTCGTCGTTTGTCGTCACGGTTGACGGCGTCGTGGTCGTCGTTGCGGCCGTCGGTGCCGCCGGCGTCATTGGCCCGAGTAGCTGCCGCCTCGGTTGTTGTTGGTAGGGCCTTCTCGTCGTACTCGTCGTCGTCGTCGCAGTTGACGGCGTCGTGGTCGTCGTTGCGGCCGTCGGTGCCGCCGCCGTCATCGTCGTCGCGGTTGACGGCGTTGTGGTCGTCGTTGCTGCCGTCGATGCCGCCGCTGTCATCGTCGTCGCGGTTGATGGCGTTGTGGTCGTTGTTGCTGCGGAGTCCGTGAAGCCTTGGTCGCGGCCACGGAGACTGCCGAATGGTTGAGCTTGACATCGAAAGCTGTGGTGGCGTACAGAGCTGCTGTCGATCCTGCTGTCCATGCACGTACGGTGGTACGCAGGTATCTACAAAACTATTGGTGGTCGAGCAAAACTCCTTGCAGCATATGTTAGCTTCTATGTATGCTAAACGTATAAAGATACGATGTGGCCAATTTAATCTGACAAGGAAAAGTCAGAAATAGGAAGAGTAAACTCATTGTTTGGTCGCATATCCATGTAGATGGATTGGCTGCGTAGCGTTGTGACGTCCTCGTCTGGTGCGGGTCCGTGCGCCATCATGCCGTATTTGTGTGTACGCACGCATTTTTTTGATCCTGTCTCGAAATCAGACTTCGGTCCAATCTAATCTGGATACTTGCATGCTGTAGCGTATGCACGTTGATCCATCTATGGAGCTATCCCGCACGCACGATTGCCGGGGCTGAGCGCGTCACATACGCAGCTGCGTCGGCACATACGATCCTGCCTCGCATGTGCTGCTGCTGGTGGTCGACGAGCGAGGCCCTCCAGGCCCATACGCCTGCCTGCGCGTAGTATGGACGTGGACCTCGCCGCGGTCGTTGGCGCCGCCGCCGTCGTCGTCGTCGTCGCCGCAGTTAACGGTGCCGCGGTCGTTGCGGCCATCGATGCCGCCGCCGCCGTCGCCCG
>CM014277.1:24428119-24440950 GCA_004135705.1 Alloteropsis semialata | reverse complement strand
TTCAATTTGCATATATGGAAAGCATAATTTGGAATATGGAGCTAGGAGATATGGCCCTGAAATGCATGCTGCGTAGAGGAGTCTGGAATCAGACACATTATCTTCCGGCGCTGTTTAGGGGATCTTAACTTCATTTTCAAGGAAACATATGAATACCAAAGTTGGAGATAATTTCTTGCTACACAATTTAGAATCTGAGTTTGCCCTATTTGGAGTCCGGACCTGGGAGATATGACATCGGGAAGGCAGGGCTGCGAATCAGGAAAATCTGGACGAGTCAAATCTTATGGAAACCAAGTTTGCTTAACTCCCAAGCAAGGATCTCATGGAAAGGAAGGTTGAGCACGCCCCAAGGCTCTCCTAGGGTATAAATACAACCCCCTTAGGCACCCTCAAGAGGGAGAGATTCAGATCTATTCACCAAAAGCCACCGAAACAAGATGAGGAAGAGAGATTAGATGAGTTCATCGCGACGATCAGCGCTGGCGAAGGAGATCAAGGAGGCCTCAAGCCGTCGGCCTAGGGGTTTCCTCTCCCATCTCGCCGCCATCTTCAGTGACGACGTTCCTCGGAGTCTCCATCACCCCCTTGTGCTTCAATCCTTGTAAGATGATGGGGTAATGCCTCCGTTCATCCCTAGGGTTAGATGGATCTATGATTTGTAATCTCTACATGCACATTATGCCTATCATTGCTTCATGGTCTATGTCATTGCAATGCTTTATTTACATATGTGAGCGCTTTGTTCTTGATCAACATATGTCCTTAGTAGGGTTTGTGGTAATCATGGTGATTAGCTTAACTCTATGGATGCTTTGTCATGGATGTGTTAGCGAGGTGGTTGACTACCCTTGTGTAGTGACAGTATGCAAGAGGGAAAAGACCAAGCGAGCACATAACCGCTATGATGCTAGTGAAGGCAACACCCATTTGTGTAGTAGATGCATATTCATGAGAACCTAGACCCTAGGGAACACTTATCTATCTTTGTTTCTCTCTTGTATCAACCTTTGTTACTTAGTTTGATCTTAGATTAGTCTAGTTTAGTTTGTTATCTCTCTACACAATCGTCTTAGATTAGTCTAGTTTAGTCCGATAGACCAGTGCTCCTCCGGACTACATCCTCACCCACTCCCTACAACTACGCCATCAAAGTGGCTCTAGGCCTAGTGGTTGCTCCTCCCTCTCTTGCCTCTTGTTGTGTTGTGGTGGAACGGAATGAGAGAATGAAGGGCTCTCGTCCTCCTTACAGGTGCTTAGGGGCCGTTCACGGGCTCTTTTACGCGGGAGTCCTAGTGGGCCACCCTTGGAGGAGCTCGGGAGAGCTTCCCGTTGTCATCGAGCGCGAAAGGAGCCATCCTGGGGTCGCCCGAACCCCTGGTTCGTCCCCCCTGGACGCCCTTTCGCCCAACATCTGGTGGATTTATTCCTCGAATATTCCTTGGGGGCCCACGGTGGATTGATCGGGTTTTGACTGTCATGAGGGCCCTTTATCCCTTGTTCATGTACAGGGTTTGTTTGTCAGTGTGTCATGCATGATTTCTCCCTATTTGCACCTATGCTCTTTTGTATATAACAATTCACCAAACCTCATGGAAAATGTTAGGATTAGCTCCTATCTCTATGTTGGTGATTGTCATGTTATGGTTTTATTGCAATAGTTGACATCGGATTTGATGCTTAAGGACCGTCAACAACACCCCCACACTTAGCCCTTTGCTCGTCCTCGAGTAAAGGTTTGTGGACTAAGGTGGTTGCATCTCCTTGATATGATACTTGCATAAAACTTATACCAAGCTCAATCTTACCTTGTGAACTTCAGAGTGTCTACCAGGTCGTCTTGGGTAATTGAGGAACATAACGGTATGAATTTCGAGTTCCCTGCTCCTCCTGCTTAGAATATTTGGTTTTTGATTGATTTTCAAAACAAAGGATAGCTTTGCTCCTCGAGATTCACTTGTATCTCTCAAGGTATTTTTTTTGATTCATCCTACCTCTAGAAAGGCTTATGTGGAGCTCAGGGTAGGGAGAAAAGTACAACATACTTGCTTTGCATATTTTGCTGAGTCAAAAACCGGATCTTAAGAGAAACAAGTCATACAATCGGATCAAGAGGTGCATGTGTGTGGTAAATATAATGGAGGAAAAGAACTCTTACTTTGTTTATTTATGATCTCTTCTCCATACAAAATGTTGAGGGCATGACAATCTCTTACATGAGGCTTCATGTGCCCAAATTTTTTTTCTTCTTGTTTTTTTTTTGCTCAGAACATCATGTGTCCAACATTTTTTTATTATTTTTCTTGGACCTTCATGTGTCCAACATTTTTATGTATCGGCACAAGGAGTTATGATAAATTCTTTTAGTGCCGCGCGATCTGAAATTAGGACTGGACAGAGCACAGTTCTAGAGTAAAAAAGGCACAACTCTTTCAACCGTTTAGAGTGAATTTCCTGGTATGATTTTATTGCTGCCTCAAGATTTGTTTTTCACATCCATGCTTAAAGAAGATCAGGTTTAAAGCTCGAGAAGCACGGATCCCAAAATGACCCATCTTTTTATTTCATTTTTGTTGTTTTTTAGGCAGACTCATTTATTTAGAAATGGTTTTTATTGAATTTTATGGTTCACCAAATTTCATCTTTTTCAACAAAACTCATTGCAAGGCTAAGGTCTTGTTGCATCAATATAAACAAAGGGGCATTAGCAATATTCTCACGGTGCACCTCAAAAGGTGATATGAGCCTCCCTTGCATGTTGTGAAAAACTTTTGATGAAGTGTACCGTGGCCTTTGTTTATCTTCAGTATGAATTTAGCTTGAAGACTTACCCAAAAGTGTGAAACCTTTCCTGCAGTGGTTAGTCTGCGAAACAATATGCATCCAAGATCTATCAAAGCAAAACTCAGACGGTTCATTAACCAAACTTGACACCATGTCTTATTTGATTAAAGAAGACTATTTAACTTAAATTGATATAAATACCGTCTCTTTTATTTGTGAAGGCTAAATGACTAAATTCTAGACCCAGATGTCACACCCAGATTTACGAAGGAAATCCGAATGCTACTATATGTGTACCCAGGAAGTCTTTACACATATATAGCTCCAAAAATGATTATCAAAAGACAAAGAACAGTGCTCGATACATAAACAAAAATAAGTCTTTACATCAGAGACATTAACATTATTAACGGGTTTACCAAAGTAGCGGAAGCCTGATACAATCTAACTCCAAGACATCTCCACAGGGACTCTGATTGGGGAAGAACACAGCCTAGAAATCTGGAAACTCTTTGGGAAACGCATCCACCAGCGGCTCATCTGAGTACCCATCCGAGATTTTGTTGATATGAAGCAAGTGTAAGTAATCCATCTTACTTAGCAAGCATAACATGATTAAATGAGGCTCAAAAGGCTATGCAAGGTTTAAACTGCGGTTAGCATTTTTAGTTGATTGATTTTAAAATTAACCTGAATTACTAGAATTAGATGACAACCCGGTTGTAACCCACATTATGAAAGCATGTGAAGTATTATAAACGAACATCATCATATTAAACCATTTATTCAGAAAACAAGGAACCACTAATCAAAAGGATCCAGGCCGCTCTTGACCGTGAGCATGGCTGTTATAACAGTTTTACACTCTGCAAAGGTTATACACTTTTACCACCAGTCATGATCCCCCTTGCCTTGGGCACACACTCCCTTCACACCACGTGAAATGAGTATAGGGTTTCACTATGAGACCTTTCAAAGGACACCCTAACAAGCTAGTAGCTGTTACGGTTTCATGACAGGCGCATGGAACCCTCCTCACAGGACCGGAGATCACTCAGGGCGCAACGTGAGTATCCTGATGGCGCTCATGGCGCAACATGAGAATTGTCAATGACACTCAGGGCGCAACGTGAGTTCGTCCCCAGGTAGGCTGAAGTCCATACTTAAATCTGGCACCCCCACTTACGCCTTTTGGTAACCACTAGACATGTTAGAGCCAAACAATTTACTTAGTGAAGACCAGAGCCATGTGATTCCTATTGTTGTACGGTTTTCCTGGGTGGCCGCTTTAAGAACCGGACCTTATGGAGAGACGCCTAGAGTCCAAACACATGCTCAAGCTCTCTGAACCAAGTTGCTAAAAAGCACATTTTAATAAGGTTCCATGTATACCATTAGTCAGAATTAATATTTTATAACGAACATTAGCGGTTGGCAAGCATAGCGACATAACCTGACTACCCAATGCAAAACCCAGGTAAACAACAAATACGGAAATAATAAAACTAGCAATCCTTATGGTTTAACAAATTTAAACACATGCATGTATGAATAAAATGATTATAAGGTGAATAGGCATCAAGAATGAATCATGTTAAACTTGCCTTCCTCAAAATATTGCTGCTGATCTGAGTCTTCAAATTCTTGATCAAAGCCAGCCTCGATTTGCTCACAATCTAAACACACATTCCATCACCACACATACATCCATCACAAGCCAATACATGGATACAAAAGTATTTCTATTAGAACATTATACCATACAATAAAAACAGAAACAAAAGGGGTAGAAAACTATTCTACGCATTTCTACGAGCACACGAGCGCGAGAATCACTCTAAATGGATCTATGATGATTATTCTATGCTAAAAATAGGATAAAGGGCTATCCTGCAAAAAATGAGGGCCTATACATAATTAACCCTAGATCTTAGGGGTAGCAAAGGAGTATTGCACAACATAGGGGAGGGACGGCGGGTTTATTAGAGAATTCTTCAGGGACTCTTTAGAATAAACGCGAAGGGGTATGTGCTGATTTAATCTGGGCCGCAAGATGGATAATCGATGATTGCTGGACATCTGCGCAGTCAACAGAGAAGGGCGATGCCTGCTTCTCGTCGTTCTCGTTGACAGAGGGCGACGGTGCTCGCCCAGAACGGCGGCAGCATGCCGGAGATAGGGCTCCTGGAGCTGCAGGGCACGATTTCAAGCTCTAAGCGGCAGAATAGAACGAGGGCGGCGGCGTGAATCCATCTTGAGGCTTACTCAGGGCAGACGGGCAGCGGGGATGGCCAGCTTCGGAGGGGGGCGGACAGGAGTGCGGTCGCGCATTGAAAACGGGGCTGCGGCCTTGGCGTCGCTGCTCTGGGCATCGTGGTTGGCATCCTGGAGTCCTGCGCAGGCAACACAGAGAAAGAGAGAGGGTGAGGGCGGCTCTGGCAAAACCAGAACAAGGGCAGCAATGTTTCTTACCGTTGCAAGCTCTGGTGTCAAGAATTTTGATGGGAAAGGCAATGACTTTGGGAAATTGGGGAGCGGGGAAGGTAGTGGCGGACCCAGAAAAAAATCTTAGGTGGGGCGAACTTTCGATAGAAGCAAAATGACCTCTAAAACGGTTCGCATACGCACACTATTTGCACATTCCGAGCACCCAAATTAGCAAACAGTGAGCAAAAAGCAACAATTTAAAGATGGTACATCTAACGGCAAGAATAAATATTGTCCTTGCACCATACAATTCAAAATACATCAAAATAAATAGGAGCAATATGTAAATTTGTAAAGATCAATTAGCGAGTGATAATGAAGTGACCATTTGCCTTAAACATTGATGAATGTTTGCCCTTCAGGAGAATATACATACCACTAGTGATGTGCTAAGTGCGTCTAGGTCTTCTAGGTTTTGGCAAGTTTACTCTTCTGGCTTGAAATCTCTTCTTATTTTTTTTATCACTATCAAGTCCTTTAAAGATTCCCTTTTCAATATAGCGCAATATCAAGAAATTGAGCCAATCATCGTACATCTTGCTGCGCAAATCTGATTCACCTGGCAAGTGGAGCGCAGCCGCTGCCGATCTGAGAGCGAGCACGAGCGCTAGGAACGGGAGAATGGTCCGCCATCGCCGCTGCAATGACCATCAAGGCTGGTTCACGTGGGGGATTTTTTTCGCGTGTGGGAAATTGGGAATTGGAGATCGATCCTTTTCCTGGCTTCCTCCTGGGCTGTGGCCTTTGGGTTGGACCGGCTGGGTCTCACCACTTGTGCTCTGTCTCCACAGCCCATGAAGCCCGTACCTTTTCAGCGTTTTATTTTCCTCACGATGCCTTCTTCCATCTCTGTCCGCGACGACGCTTGCAGCGGCAGCCGGAGCCGGAGAAGAGGCACTAGATGCTCAAAACTCCATGAAAATTAGGGAAGATTAGTGGTGCTCGCCGGTCAGTAGCTGGGGCGACGGCCCCACCCCGCCGATAGGGTGGGTTCGCCCCTGGGGGAAGGCAAAGGAGGTTGGGAAGATCTCACCCATGGTTTTGTAGAAGGGGGAAGGGGCTCAGTCTGCCAGGAATTGGAGAGAGGGCGCGGACTTCACTACCATTACTTGAATGCCATTGAAGAGAATTAAAGGCGGGAGTCAGGTCTGAGTGGGAGAGGAAGGGGAAGGGAGGGTGTTGACGGTCATTAATGCACATCTCAGACCATCAACTCTGACATACAAATATACATTCACCATAGCTATAGGGATTATATCTAACAAATTCAACTAGTTTTGGTGACTATGTGTATGCAAGAGGCAACAGGGAAAATTTGAGGCGAAATGGGCTCGGTGGGCCGTCGCCCGACCTAGCCAGGTCAGCCAACGCCCAACCGAGGCCAAATGCGCCTATCTTTGGATATATGCTAAGAAAGACACTCTAGACCAATCTTTGCCTATGCACCAAGGTAGGGTCAAGCCCATAGGTGAGAAGGACCTCAAGAGAAGCACATAGATCAAAGGGGCCACAACCACATGTACACATACTCAAATGGAATGGTGTCACCTTGGGTAGGACTCCAGGGCCTACAAGATAAAGGCTGGTAAAAGATGAGGGCAATCGGGCAAAAAAGGTCTGTCGGCCGACCTAGCCCGGTCGGCCGAGCCTGGCCCAGAGCCCAATGGGGCCCACATTCCTTTAGGGCAAAGAAGCACATTTGGGGTTCATCCTAGCCACTAATTCCATGTCGGTTGGATCCAAGAGATGGGAATGGTCTAAGGGGAGGTCACATAGATTGAAGGGCCCACCTTGCAAACTAAACATACTCAATTGCAGCTTTACCACCTGGAACCGCCATGAGGACCCACTACACAGTCACTCAGCCGAAGATGGACCCAATCGGTGTCGGCGCCACATCGCCCGACCCCCTAGGTCGGCCGACCTGGTCCGGAGGCCAGACCGCCTCATCCTTCTCGTGCGTGTTCCCACCGTCTCCAGGAGTCCATCTACGCCGTGCACCACTCAAGGCGGTGGATCCAACGTTGGCCGACATCCCCGCATCGCCTGACCTGGGACTGAGTTCGTTCGTCTTCAGTTTCCACGTGTCCACTCCCAACTGCCTCTACGAGCTATAAATAGCTGCGCCTCGGTCATTGAAGATCATCATCGAGCTGGAGCAACAAGTCAAGGCGAAGCCCTCCTCAAATGAGAGTAGAAATAGGGAGAGAGTGAGGGAGAGTCTGGAGGAGTCCCGGCGTGTCGGCGACCCTCCACCTGTACCTCGGCGGATGCGAGCTTCTTAGTAAGTATCCGGGATATTCAACTTAGTATTTAAGTCTAAGTTATAGAAAGCTGAGTTCTTTATTTTGCTTGTGGGTTCGTTGCTTTATTCATAAAGTATCTTAATCTTTGGCCAAGGTTAGGATAGCTGATATTATCTTAAGCGTGGTGCTTAGGAATGTATCTGCCCTCGTTTGCCTCGTAGCCCCACGGATTAGAAGAGGTAGGCGGCAGGTGGTGACAGCCCTGTCCGTCCTTTGTAATCCTCCACGTACGGGTACGGCGTAGAGCTGTTGGCCAGCAATTTCCTAGAGGTCTAGGATACCCCGGTGCCCAAAGCAAGCATAGGAGAACTCCCTTCGCTATATTCCCAGCTTAGTGCTAAGTTATCCTCTCTGCCCAGCCTACATATAAACTCGATCGATACGGTCAACCTTAGTGATTAGACAGTGCTCTCCCGTTCCCTGTGGATTCGATACCCTGAATACTTCCAGGTGAAAGCTACAACGGTATCCGTGCGCTTGCAGATTTATCTGCGACGTAAGAAATACCAACAAGCTTTCTGGCGCCGTTGCCGGGGAACGGTAGCTGTGTTGTCTAAGAACTATGGTTGCCTGTTTACCTTTTATTTTATATTTTCTTTTCTTTTATTATTTTACCCATGGACTTCACCCAAATCCATGAGTTCTCTGCTCCAAAGGGCGAATTATTGGAGCCGCACCCTCGTCAAATCCTATACAAACAGATAGCTATGAGCTTCGCCCTGCTTTCATAGCTATGGTCCAGGAGACATCCTTCTTAGGACGTGATGGTGAAAACCCATACCATTACTTGCACGAATTCTAGTTGCTCTGCTCATGTCTGGTCATATTAGGCATGACGCAAGCAACGATTAGATGGAAGCTCTTCCCGTTCTCTCTTAAAGAGAGGGCAAGGAAGTGGTATGACCATACCGTTGGGCTAATGAACGGTGAATGGGAAAAGTTACGAGACAAGTTTTGTCTGGAGTACTCCCCCGTTCATCGGATCTGTGCCCTTCGGAAGGAAATCATTAACTTCCAACAAAAATTGAAGGAAACGATCGCGGCAGCATGGGAATGATTCCATGAGTTGTGCCTTACTGGCACGGATTTAGGCTTTCTGGACTTGATGCTTATGTGGCATTTTCGGTCCGGTTTGACTAGCAAAGCTGCCCGATTCGTTGATATAACTGCCGGAGGATCATTCTTACCTGTAACGCCAGCTGAAGCGAGAGAGGTCCTGGAGAAAATTCGAGAGAACTCTCCCGCTGCTATGGATGGAACTGAGCAAGAAGACATTCAACTAGATTCTATCTTTCCCATAGACTTGTCCAGTCCAGATCCAACTCCTGAGACACCATCCGTTAAGGCAGAGAAAACTCAGCCTTTCGGGTTACCTTTTGACTTCGAGGATGTTCTCTTTGAAAATCATGGAAACACCTCAGATTATTCAAGGCACAAGAAGGCTACGACACCCTCTCTTTCTCATCCTCCCTGTCCTCCCCACGAAGCATTTCTCGTGAAAAACATAAAGGAGGAATGGTTGGATGGAATGTGTCACTTTTTCTGAAGCAATTTAGAATAGTTCACCTTCCATGATCCTTCCATGTTCTATAAGGAGGATTGCCGTAGAAACCTATCTCAACCTCACCATGGCTGTCAACATTATGTCATGGCACATTGTACACACTCTCTTAGGAAATGTTCCGCTAAGGCCATCCGACAAGCTCATCAAAAGTTGTTCTTTTGGACACATCATTCAATGTCAGGGGATCGCCAGTGCCGTGACAATCACGCTAGACAAAATCAAGGTCAATTTAGATTTCCACATCTTTGATACCCTCGATTTTGATCTACTCCTAGGCTATCCGCTAGAAAAGCTTCTCCAAGGAGAAGCATCTCATAGGAGCTTTCATGATACGCTTGGGAAAGCTGCTTTTGCCACTCCTATCTCTTGCCTAGAAATTCCAAGGGCAAAGTCATCTCCCAAGCATAACTCGCTCGAGAAAGTGATGTTTGTGTCGCCATTCGCACCGACATCTCATCTCTACGAACACGAACAACTTTTATCACCCTCGATCGAGCGCAAGCTTTGGCCCCATGGCCCTCGGGACATTGTTCTCGACAACAGTCAAGAATCAACCCCAATCATGCACAATGAATCTCTTGAGTTGGAGAAACCAAGGGCCATAGACAGGCTTGAAGCATTTACTCTAGAGTCCAATGTTGACGGTCCTTAGACACGCCAATTGTGAACTGCAAGTGCGTGGATCATCGTAGCTTTTCCCTTAGAGTATTCCATCCAAGGTTTATCAATCTGTGGATCGACAAAGAACTACCTAGGGTTTTCCATCCAGCTAAACGGATCTAATCCCAACATTAGGCATAGATTGCATATGAAGGTAAACCAAATATGTATGAGTGAAGTGTAGGGTTGATCTCATCCGGAAGCGTAAGCAAAGATAACATAACAAAGGTTAACGAAGGCATAATCGTCTCTAGGTATAACTCTTAGTCAAAAGGTGATCAAAACCATAGATTGCATCTCTACCAAAGGTACTCGAGTCTTCTCTCCGAAAGGCGGCTCGCAAGCGGCCTATTTTCCAATGGTCGCCGCTGCGAGGTGTGTGCCAATGCCTAAGGTTTCCCAAAGCTTTACCCCAAACAACTAGCAAGCGCTCGACGAGCTTCCTCTTGTAGTGGCAGCAGCAACTCCCATCGTACTCGCCATTGATCCAACTCAACATTACGTCGTCGCTAGAACTTTTCCCTCCGTCATGCTGTCACCACACCGGGGTAATCTATGGACTAGCTAGAACGCGCTACTTCAATGTATCCGCAAGATATGGACTAATTACCATGATTAGATCTAATCTTACTAAGAACATACGACGGCTGCACATATGAGTATAAAGTATCCAAAGAAGTAGACCAAGGTTAAGACAACAAAAATAGAGATTAGATTGATATCACCATCGTGTGTGTACATACCTCGATGAATCTTGGGGCTTGACTCTTGAGCTCCTCCGTGGCACAACCGCGCAGGGAGGCCATGGCGGCTAGGGTTGGCCTAGGCCATGCCCTAGGTACCTTCGAAGACTTGCAGTGACTCTCGTCTCCCTTTGGTGTTTGCCCAAGTTTTCACTGACTTTTGGTGGATTGATCTGCGTGGCTCTGGGCATCGAGGCTATAAATAGTCCGAGAAAACCCTAGCTCAAAGGGGAGGTCGAGGCGGCGCAGGAAAGGCCATGGAGAATAGTCCACGAGGACCTATGGGGCCAGCCGGCCTAGGGCCTATTTGGCCGCCTCGGCCCCATCTTTTGCGTGCAAGCTCCTTGATCCTCCAGGAATTGATTTGCCAATGCATGTGGGTATTTGACGTCGATTGCTTTGTGATAAGATTGGGTCTTGATAGATTTCCATATGTCTGCCTGATTCGCCTTGATCCCGAAGTCATCTGACCTTATCTTCAAGTCTTTGCCCTTGCTCATTCTTGGAGGTTGGTTCACCATAGATGAGAGCGAACGAAATCCAAGTTGTATTAGGTCCTTTGCCTTCATATTCCTCCTTGAATCCTCCAAAAATACATGCATATGCGAAAACGGGGTTATTTCAAGTGCCAAGTGGTGGGTTAGTATATGAATTGGCCCCAAAACACCACTTAATTAGCACTAAAAAGGTGTTGCTAACGAGCGTCAACAGTCCCCCCATGCTTAAACCTTGCTCGTCCTCGAGTAAGTCCAGGATCTTTTTCCTCCTTAGAACCTTTGGCAACATAGTACTTACTCAGCATCCCCCCATGCTTAAACGATTGCTCATCCTCGAGCATAGAAGTGAGGGTTGATAATTGCTGAAGTAAGTACACAAAGTCCATCTTGATCTTCTAGAAAAACACTTGAATCTTCAGGGAGTTTCTTCGATGCCTCCCAAATTGATGTTCTCTAAATTAAGCTCTCAATTCTTGTGGATTTTCGTCGAGAAAATGATCCATACTCAATTGTGGGTTGTGGTCAAGGAGATAATCACAAAAAGATATTTGGGTTTTGGGTAGATATCCAGCGAAGTTTGCGAAGTTTCTGGTGTAGAAACTCACAATGCATGGATAGAAAGGCTAGCAAAAAGAGGGTACGCAAAATGGAATGGCCAGCTTCTTATTCTCGAACCATAGAAATCAATCTTAACCCAACTCATCAAAATATAAGTTTGCAAATCTAAGGGTTTCATCATGAAAGATCATGTATATGTAAAGGCTTTGGTAGGTAGAACTTTGCAAGATATTCACGAATGTAGATAGCATAAGAATCAGGTTTTAAATAAAACAATACAAGGCATAAGGTCATCGGTAAACTTAAATCAAAGAGCAACATAAAGAATATGTGGGTCTAGAATTTAGTCATTTAACCTCCACAAATAAAAGAGCTGGTATTTAGTCAATTTAAGATCATTTAATAGAGAGCAAATAGTCACGTCATGTACAACATCATGTAGGTAAAACAAAGCGGCAACTTTCATCACTTTTCCATAAGCAAAAGCATTCAAAATATTGCATCGTGGTGAGCACAAAGTGATGGCGATCCATGTTTATTGAAAACAAAAACAAAACTAGGTTGTCCTCCTAGTAGCCATGTTATTAACAAGAGAGATATACAAAGGTTTCTAACCTATGGTCGATGGCATACATATATACAAGCATTAAGAAGTAGATGAACAAAGAGAAGGTTGAGGAAGAGTTACCGTCCTTTTCGATGCTTGTAATGGAGTGTAGCGTGGCTTCCCCCATGCTTAGCATGGAAGAAGAATCTTGAGCATCTTATGACAACCGTGATCATTGTACTCCATATGGCTTTTTCCTTTTCGTCCAACAAGTCCTCCCCCATGCTTAGCATGTTGCTAAGCGTGGAAGAAGATGGCAAACCGTCATGTGATTCTTGAAATCCTTCCGCCATATGTTTGGAGATTATCTTTATGCTTCTTCACCTTTGTTGCCTTAACTTTTCTTCAACCCTTTCCATTGTCACTAAGCTTTGGTCCCAATCATTCTTCGTACCGTTATCACCTCCTTGCTTGTTGTCTTCATTGCTGCTTCATCTTCCATGAATTTTTCCTTTATTTCCAGAACAGAACGTGTACTGAACTCTTGCTCCATTGCAAAGTGCATAAATTTCTCTTTCCAACGAGTCATCATTTGCCCAAAACAGATTCCGAACAAAAGAGTTATACCTATTTTATTCCAGCGTTGCAATCTGTCCCGAAGCTGATTTCAGAACGTGCAGCGCCC
>CM014277.1:24397360-24420858 GCA_004135705.1 Alloteropsis semialata | reverse complement strand
AAATTTTGTATAAGTTGACTTTTCAGTGATGCAAATATAGCTATCATTTCTGAACGGAGGAAGTAGCTTTTAAAAATATTAGTCCGTGCGGAGGCACGGGTTGATGGACTAGTATATTATAAAAGAAATTATCAGTTAAAGTGCGATCTTAAAGACTGCTTTAAGTCAAGCCAAGCCTTATATTTTGAGCTAGAGGGACTACATGGCTGCCGTTTGCCTGATAGAGCAACGCGACAAGGCAGAAATCAGATCCATTTGTTTTGTTTGCTCTTTAATCATTGCCGGAATTCATAGGTCCCTCGATGGAGACCGGAGTGCATTCCTCTTTTCCTGTCGGGCGCCCTCGCCATAATCCAAACACAAAAGCCTTTATTTCTTCCCTTCCAAACACCCAATACAACGATTTGAGGCAAAAGATAACAAAGAGGCATCGTCCTCGGAGAATTCAAAGCTAGAAACTCCCTAGCACAGTGCTTGCCGCCCCATCTCTCCCCTCCTCCCTTTTCTTTCCCATGGCTGCTTCCTTGCGCACAAAAAGCTTTCTCAAACAGTTCCCTTCCCTCTCCTCCCAAAGAAAAGCAAAAGGAGATGAGATGAGAGATCAGTGAGAGAACCAAAGCTAGAGAGAGAGAGAAGAAGCAAAGCAAGAGAGAGAGAAGGGAGGTGGACTTCACAGAGGAGAGGATCACACAAGCACTGAAGGACTGAAGCAGAGAGCAGGCTAGCAGAGCAGAGCAACGCACACTAGCTGGAGCAGAGTACCAGCCTACTGCGCCGGAGAAGACACCCTTCTCGCACACGCCATATATACCTCAAAAACAAAGCCCTCCTTGCCACAGGGAGCCCCGAGAACATATTCCATCTCCCCCTCCACCTCCCCTGACCTCATCATCATCTTCCACCTCCCTCCCGGCTTCACCCTCACGCCTCGCCTCCATCTTCTTGTGAAGCTTCTCAAGATTCTCGCATGCCTTTCTCCACCACCCTGCCATTGTCCTCTTCTCTCTCCCTGGACGGCCTTACTAAACCACCTCCGTTGCCGACGCCCATGGCGACCGCGCTCTAGCTACTACACTCTCCCTATCACGAAAATTTCGGAACACAAGACTCGACACGGGACCCAGATGAGGGCGTCGCCACATTCCCTGCTCTTGGTTCTGCTCCTGCATTTCGCGCTACTCTCCGACAATGCCGTCGCCGGCGGCGACCTGCGCGGCGATGCGGCGGCGCTGCTGGCGCTCAAGGCCGCGCTGAACTGCCGCCGGGGCGCGCTGCGGTCGTGGGCGGCAGGCAATGCCGGGGCCGTGTGCGCGTGGACGGGCGTGCGCTGCGCAGGCGGGCGGGTGGTCGCCGTCGACGTGTCGAGCATGAACGTCTCCAGCGGCGCGCCCGTGGCGGTCCGGGTAGCGGGGCTCGACGCGCTCGACACCCTCTCGCTCGCCGGGAACGGCATTGTGGGCGCGGTGGCGGCGGCGTCGCTCCCGGCGCTCCGGCACGTTAATGTCTCTGGCAACCAGCTCGGCGGCGGGCTCGACGGCTGGGACTTCGCGTCTCTGCCGGCGCTCGAGGTGTTCGACGCATACGACAACAACTTCTCGGCCCCGCTCCCGCTCGGCGTCGCGGCGCTGCCGCGGCTCCGGTACCTGGACCTCGGCGGCAATTACTTCACCGGCGAGATCCCCGCGGCGTACGGCGGGATGCCGGCGGTGGAGTACCTGTCTCTCAACGGCAATAACCTGCAGGGCCGCATCCCGCCGGAGCTCGGCAACCTCACGACGCTGCGGGAGCTCTACCTCGGATACTACAACGTGTTCGACGGTGGCGTCCCGCCGGAGCTCGGTCGGCTGCGCGGCCTCACCGTGCTGGACGTCTCCAACTGCGGCCTGACGGGCCGCATCCCCGCGGAGCTCGGCGCGCTCGCCTCGCTCGACACGCTTTTCCTCCACACCAACCAGCTCTCCGGGCCAATCCCGCCGGAGCTCGGCAACCTCACCTCGCTCACCGCGCTGGACCTCTCCAACAACGCGCTCACCGGCGAGGTCCCCCGCTCGTTGGCGTCCCTCACCTCGCTCAGGCTGCTCAACCTGTTCCTGAACCGGCTCCACGGCCCCGTGCCGGAGTTCATCGCCGCGATGCCGCGGCTGGAGACGGTGCAGCTGTTCATGAACAACCTCACCGGCCGCGTCCCCGCTGGGCTCGGAGCCAACGCCGCGCTCCGGCTGGTCGACCTGTCGTCGAACCGGCTCACCGGCGTGATCCCGGAGACGCTGTGCGCGTCCGGCGAGCTCCACACGGCCATCCTCATGAACAACTTCCTGTTCGGGCCCATCCCCGGCTCGCTTGGCTCCTGCGCGAGCCTGACACGGGTCCGGCTCGGTCAGAACTACCTCAACGGAAGCATCCCCGCCGGGTTGCTCTACCTGCCGCGGCTCAACCTGCTGGAGCTCCAGAACAACCTGCTCTCCGGCGAGGTGCCCTCGAACCCGAGCCCGAGCGCGTCCAGTTCGCAGCTGGCGCAGCTCAACCTCTCCAACAACCTGCTGTCCGGCCCGCTGCCCAGCACGCTGGCGAACCTCACTTCCCTGCAGACGCTGCTGGTGAGCAACAACCGTGTCTCCGGCGCCGTGCCGCCGGAGATCGGCGAGCTCCGGCGGCTCGTGAAGCTCGACCTCAGCGGCAACGAGCTGTCGGGGCCGATACCAGGCGCGGTCGGGCAGTGCGGCGAGCTGACGTACCTGGACCTCAGCAGGAACAACCTGTCCGGGCCGATCCCCGAGGCGATCGCCGGCATCCGGGTGCTGAATTACCTGAACCTGTCCCGGAACGCGCTCGAGGACGCGATCCCGGCGGCGATCGGCGCCATGAGCAGCCTGACGGCGGTGGACTTCTCGTACAACGACCTGTCGGGGCGGCTCCCGGACACGGGGCAGCTGGGGTATCTGAACGCGACGGCGTTCGCGGGCAACCCGGGGATGTGCGGGCCGGTGCTGAGCCGGCCGTGCAGCGGAGGCGGTGGTGGGGGCAGCGCTGCGTCGGCGTCGGCGTCTGTGGGGGGCACGCGGCGCGGCGGCGGCGGGGAACTGAAGCTGGTGCTGGCGCTGGGTCTGCTAGCATGTTCCGTGGTGTTCGCCGCGGCGGCCGTGCTCCGCGCGCGGTCGTTCCGTGGCGGCGAGGGCGGCGGCGAGTGGCGGTTCACGGCGTTCCACAAGGTGGACTTCGGCATCGCGGAGGTGATCGAGTGCATGAAGGACGGCAACGTGGTGGGGCGCGGCGGCGCCGGGGTGGTGTACGCGGGGCGCACCCGGTCCGGCGGCGCGATCGCCGTGAAGCGCCTGGCCGCCGCCGCCCGCAGCAACGGCAACGGCGACGACCGCGGGTTCCGCGCGGAGGTGCGGACGCTGGGCAGCATCCGGCACCGCAACATCGTGCGGCTGCTGGCCTTCTGCACGAACCGGGAGGCGAACGTGCTGGTGTACGAGTACATGGGCGGCGGCAGCCTGGGGTCGGTGCTGCACGGCAAGGGCGGCGCGTTCCTGGCCTGGGAGCGCCGGTACCGGATCGCCCTGGAGGCGGCGCGCGGGCTGTGCTACCTCCACCACGACTGCACGCCGATGATCGTCCACCGCGACGTCAAGTCCAACAACATCCTCCTCGGCGACGGCGCCAGCCTCGAGGCCCGCGTCGCCGACTTCGGCCTCGCCAAGTTCCTCCGCCCTTCCGGCGCCACCTCCGAGTGCATGTCGGCCGTCGCCGGCTCCTACGGCTACATCGCCCCTGGTACGCACGGACACGTCTAAGGCCAATCCCCCCCCGTCTCCAATTCGTTCACATTCTTTTCTCCGTTCAAAATTAGCCGTTGCATCATGATTTTGATCCGATCAGACGGTTAGCATTTGATCCGATGCGTCCTGTCGCACGGTTGCGTGTACGGTCCGTGGCACGACGGGCTGTCGTCCCAGGTCAGCTATCTAGCATTCGGAGTGCTGGGTGTGGGACCCAGCGCTCAGAGGTGGAAGTCAATGGCGGTGTCAGCGGCGACTGGAAACGTGTCGTGGGAGCTCGTCGACCGATCTCGCTCGCCGGCGGTCAATGGGGGCACACGTACACGTCGTCGTGCCAGGCCAGCACGCCGTGTACCGTAGCTAGGAGGCCACGTCACGTGACCACAGTGACCGACGACCGGGCAGCGGTACAGCCACGTACGTGCACTGGTCGTACGTACATACGTACAAGCGTATAGGCAGTACCGGTACAGCAGGTACAGCGGCACCAGGGGCAGCAGGCTAGAGAACGGCCGCGCCACGTCAGCGCTGGGCGGCGGGCCCCGGCGGCGAAAGCGGCCAAAAAGAGGTCCTCTGGTCAGGCTCGAGGGGCCCGGCCGCACTCGAGCGCCCAATTATTTCCGGCGCGGGCCCCGCGACGGCGACCGCACGGCGCCGGCGTGGGCCAGACCGGGGCCGCGGTGGGCCTCGCCGGCATCGCTATGCCGTGGTAGCACACACAGCGAGAGAGATGGTCATGCTCGTGCACGCAGGCGGATGTGTGTGCGCCCCACGAGCCACGACACGGCACTACGGCAGCCTTGGAAGCCGCGCATTGAGCGGGCAGGCAGGGGCAGCGGCCGCGGCGCCGGCGCGGTCGTGGCCGGTGGCGGCGCTCAGGCTGAGCTCCCGTGTAGCGCGGCAGTGCTCGGCGTCGATGGCGTGTGTTTGTTCCCTGAGCCGGGCGAGGCGCGGCCGGCGAGGCAGGGGCCGGCGCCTGCCTCTGCCTGGCGCGTCAAACCGGAGCCGGCCACGGCCAGATCAGATCAGGTCAGAGAGATGCGTTGGAGCCGGCCGCAGAGCTGCTGCAGCAGGAGCTTCGGACTTGTCCCCAGAATCCAAACGCCATCAATGGCTAAATCCTGAAACGCCACCCATAGTCGCGATGCGAGCATGCTCGCCGAGCCGTCCGGCCGGCCGGGTCACGCACCCGTCCCGACCGGCCATGCATGGTCCCCGCCCGGCTCCGGCCGGCCGGGTTCGGCTCCCCCGCGCGCGCTGCCGTATCTTTGACCGGCATGGGTCGGCTATCGCAGCCCAGCCCAAAAGGCCTCGGCCTGGGGGTTCGCCAAAGCGGCACGCAACGCTGTTACGTCGCCGGCAAAGCGAGACGTCGACGATACATGGAACGGCGTCACGCCGCTGCTTTCTTCTTTTCCAACTAGCTCACACACACAGCACGCACTTTATTTTTCTCCCCTCCCCTCTTTTGGTAACAGTGAAGGCCACCTTCGCTCCAAATACTTTATCGTCCGTGCCGTGCATGCTCAAGATTTGGGCTTAGGGCCAGGATCTTGGCCGGTTATGGGCGCAATAGACAAAGATTATGGATGGGAACAATCTCTTGGTCCGGACGGAGGATTTTCCTTGGATTTGGCAATGGTTTTGCGCCATGTTTTGGGAAAGATTCCCATGGATTTGACTGACGGGGCTGTGGCACGCATTTCTCTTGGGATTCGTTGCGGCGCTCTAGGCGTGGCCGCGTGGGTGCTAGGATTTGTCCTCCAGCCATGCATACGACCAGTGGTGCCGTGTAGTGGTACTGTAGTCAAGTGGAGTAAGCCAGTTTAAAATTTGGTCACAACTAGATACACTTGGATTTGCATTGCTCCTTTCAATAACACGAGATTATGCTACTGTGTGCCTTGGCTAATCATGCAAAAAAAATTCTCTGCAGAATACGCGTACACGTTGAGGGTGGACGAGAAAAGCGACGTGTACAGCTACGGGGTGGTGCTGCTGGAGCTGGTCACGGGGCGGCGCCCCGTGGGGGACTTCGGGGAAGGGGTGGACATCGTGCAGTGGGCCAAGCGGACCACGGGCGGGCGGCGGGACGCCGTGCCTGGGATCGTCGACCGCCGCCTCGGCGGCGCCGCGCCCGCCGACGAGGTAGCGCACCTCTTCTTCGTCTCCATGCTCTGCGTCCAGGACAACAGCGTCGAGCGCCCCACCATGAGGGAGGTCGTCCAGATGCTCTCCGAGTTCCCGCGCCATGCCGCGTCGGCGTCCTCGTCTTCCTCGACGTCGCCGTCCACGTCGTCCTCGGCGCCTCCAGGTGGGGAGGCGGCGAGCAGCAGCCCCGACGGGAAGGACAACACGCTGCCGCCGCCGGCGGCCAACTGCTACAAGCTGTTCGTCCCGGACCTGCTGGCCTGAACGCCGCCGCAGCCGGCTGCCGTGTGTTTTTCCACTGTGATAACATGTACGACGACTCATGATCGTGCAGGGCTAAAGTTACAGCGTGTAGTGCAGATTGGAGCTAGCGTTCTACAGTTTGGTCGGCCGACATTGGAGATGGTGACAAGAGCTGGGGATCAAATCAATAACATGTAACTTTATTTAATTTTTTGTAACTTTATTTTTATTTCTTCTCTTTTTTTGGTTCGACGTCTATCAAAGGTGTATAGGGTTTGATCATATGCTATCACCTAGCAGCTAGGGTGTTTGTGCTGTCCAATGCAATAGCATCCTCCATAGCTTCCATTCCATCATCATCATCATAGCTTTGGCACTTTGTAATCTCCTGGTAATCTTTAGCCACCATCCATTGTCGTCCTCTGCAACTGTACTCTCATTGCTTTTACACTAATCCTTGCTTATGCCCATTGAGTACTCCCGGTACTTGTTCTTGGCTTTTTGTATCATTTGGGCCATTTTTTGTCAGCAAGAGGTGTGGTGATCATCTGTTGGAAGATTCTTGACCGGGACTTTGGTTTCAGGGAAAGCATGCATGAGAAATGTGAAAAAAAGAGAGTGGTACTTGACAGTCTTTGAAAACATCTCAGTTCCCAACGCTTAAAGCACCGGCTAGACAACTGAATTGCACAGCTTTCATGGAAGCAAAGGAGATAGGCTGAATCGTTGAGAGAGAGGAGAGAGAATTCAGAGATCGATTCATGAACAGATCGATCATACGGGCATATGGACATGCAGCATGGCTTCAGGACTTGCAGTGTCAGCATGCAGCTTCAGAATTCACACGAGAAAACCGTTTCGACCGTCGCGCTTGCATAGCTTTAATCATGAGAGGTAAAGGATAGATAGAACCTGCAAGGTTCATGAGGTGGGAAAAGACACGAGGTTAAGATGTTTACTTTGCTGGAAGGCCTTGATATACATTAATTATAAGTCATTTCACCAAACAAACAGTCAATGACAGCATGATTGATTGCTAAGAACCTGGCAAAAGAGCGTCAAATTAACTCTGACTTGACATGGCAACAGCTCATGTAGCAGCTATGAGAACGAAGAGAGAATATTTCTGATTACCTCTGATATAGCACGGTCACCCATTACGTGAAAAACTCAAATAGGTAACATGTTATTGGTAACGGCCCCATGAGGTCCATTGCACGGTACGTCATCGGTAACGTGCACGAAACACCACCCTTACCAATAAGCCTGGCTAGCCCGAGCCCAACCTCGCCACCACAAAGCCCGTTACCGATGAGAGATCTCTAGTAACGGGCACGGTAAAGGGCCGTTACTAATGTTAATCGTAACAGGCATTAAATACAACCATTACGAATAATGTAGTTAGTCATAATGGTCTGTTAAGGACAGTTACCGATAGGGCAGTTATACGTAATGGGCTCCTAATGTCCGTTATAGATATTGCTACAGGTAACTGGCTGCCATGTGGCCATATAACGCCCGTCACCAAACTTGGAGCTCAATAATTGCAGCTAGCCAGCTGCATGGTACTGTCGGCTCCCGCGGCTAGCTGCTGTCGGCGGAGAGCAGCAGCCGACAGGCGGGCGTCCACTCCCGGAAGCCGGCTGGCGCGCCACCTCATCTTCGGCGAGATGCGTGCCACCAAGCACAAGCGCGGCTCGAGGTGCAGTGTGAACACGGCTCTGCTACTGCATCGCCGCCGCCGCCCGAGGTGCAAGCGCGCGGCTACTACTGCGGCGGTGGTTGCCGGCCGGCAGCCCGTCACCGCCACCGCCTTCCCCGCCCACCTCTCCAACTACCGCAGTATGGATTGTACCTCCTCACCTCAGCTCATCCCTTCTCCTCTTTAGATTTTGTTGATATATATTTCTAACAAACATTTATTTAATTTAGTCAACTTGTGTAGATGGTGGCTGATCGGGCTTGGATGTACAGACAACCCCGAGTTTGGGAGTCATTCCTAAGCGGGGTCAATGGTTTTCTTGCTCAAGCAGAGGCAGACATGAGAAACCAGGGGTGCCTACAATGTATTGCTCCTGTCTTGATTGTCTTAACCCGAAGAAGTTCGGACAACGGGACAATATTTTCCATCATCTGATTGCACGTGGATTCACAAAGAATTACACGTGTTGGAACAGGCATGGTGAGGAAGGCCTTAAACAAGGCAAAGCAGGATGCCTTAATGAAGGTGAAGCATGACGCCATGCTCAAGGCCTTAACAAAGGGGCAGCACGATGCCATGCTGAAGTGCTTAATGAAGGTGAAACAAGTACAGAATGTCTTAACTCCTTGATTTCTCATTGTTATAGGGTAAAGTAGAATGTAACTCCTTGATTTCTCATTATTACAGGGGAAGAAGAATACGGAAATAACTTTGAGGAAGATGAAACATCCCACCCGTTGTGATGCGACCTGAGGATATGACTGACCACGAAGTTACGGGTTTCAATGATGATGATGTGCTGCCTCGTGTGAACAATGTTGATCAAATGGTGAGAGATGTTGAGTTTCAAGGTGTGTACACAACTTTTGAATTAGCGAGGCTGAAACAATTCGTGAAAGATTCAAAGATACCCCTCTACCCTGGTTGTCAGAAGTACTATCGCCTTTCTAGTGATCTCAAACTTCTACAGCTTAAGACAGGTCATGGTTGGACTGACAAAAGTTTCAAACTTCTATTGGATCTGCTAAAAGACATGCTACCAGAGGGAAACAAAGTGGCCCAGTCTGTCTACGAGGCTAAGAAGATAATTTGCCCTTTGGGTTTAGAGGTTGAAAAAATCCATGCATGTATCAACAGCTGCGTGTTGTTCCATGGAGAATATGAAGACCTTGACAATTGCCCTAAGTGTGGGTTCAGTCAGTACAAGAGGAAAAAAGATGGCGGAGATAATACCGATGATGGGAACGAGCCCGTGAAGATCAGAGGCAAGAAGAAGGGTAGTAACAGAGAGGGTCCTATGAGGGTGGCATGGTATTTCCCCATCATTTCTCGCTTGAAACGCATGTTTGCCACACGAAAGGAGGCCCAACTCTTGCGTTGGCATTGGGAAGGACAAAAGAAGGGCGATAGCAAGCTTAGGCAACCCCCCAATGCAGCACAATGGGGTAACATTGATTCCCACTATTATTGGTTTGCCGAAGATTGCAGGAACATTTGATTCGCTATGAGCACAGACGACGTCAACCCATTCGGCAACCAGAGTTCAACGCATAGCACGTGGCCTGTCGTACTGTCAGTGTTGAACCTTCCACCCTGGCTATGCAAGAAACGGAAATACCTGATGCTGTCAATCTTGGTCTCCGGGCCAAAGCAACCCGGGGGCCGTATTGATGTCTACTTGAGGCCATTGGTTGATGACTTGAAGGCACTTTGGAAGCCTGGTGGGATGAGTCCAACGTGAGGAGTTTACATTGCACGCCATGTTGTTCACCACCATGAACGACAACCCGGCTCATCGCAACCTCTCCGGGCAGAGTAAAAGAAAAGGTGAAGCTTGCCCCCACTACTTAGATGAAACTTGCTCATTGTGGCTGAGAAACTCAAAGAAATTCATATTTATGGGGCACCGTCATTTGCTCCCCAAGAAACATCCATACCGGGACATGGATTGTCAGTTTGATGGGAAAAAGGAGAAATGAACGACGCCTCCACATGTGTCTGGAATGGAAGTCCACTTGCAAGTCCAAGGCATCAAAACTATCGAGAAGTTACCAAAAAAGAACATCCTTGGCAAAAGAAAGAAGCGAGATGGTGAAGAAGAAGATGGAAAAGGGATATGGAACAAGAAATCAATACTGTTGAGGCCATAATACCCGGTTGCCTGATCACGAGGATTGCCGACTACCCACTCCATGCGAAGAAGACTCCGAACAAGACACGACAGCTCGATCGCAGAAGGAAAGCCCAATGATAGTTAGAGTCCTATTAGGTTTAGGTCTGTTTTGTCTTGTAAGGCACGTCTCCTTGGATATAAATAGTGGAGGGTCCTGCATGTAGAGGGTATCCCAGTTTTAGCCAATCCATCCGAGAGTATTTGTTACACAATTGTAATCTGAACTCGCCGAGATAATACAAAGCAAGCAACTGGACGTAGGGTTTTTACTCGATCTCGAGTGCCCGAACCAGTATAAAATCCCGAGTCTCTTTGTTCATCTACTGTGATCAATCTTCGCACGAAGCGGGGTGCCTGGCGGACAAATATCTGCCAAGTACAACCTCGACAGAGGTGCGCCAGTAGGGGCCCTTGCGTGAAGAAAGATCATGCCGATCGTCAACGGAGTCTGGTTTGCCGACGAGTTGAGTCCATCGATGCCCTACATGCCCAGTTCCGTCAAGTCGGAGGCCATTGGGAGTTCCGCCTCTGCTTCCGATCTCTACGCTCCAAGCCATCTAGTGCCTGCACGGTCGATCCGGTTTGAGGATCTTGTGTTCGAGCACCAAGGCGATTATGAGCTCAAGCTGACAGGGATCCATGATCCCGATCTCACATGCGCCGATCGGGAAGTTTTCACCACTTTCGGGGATCCAACTCCCGAAGTCATTGCTGATTGCACTGCGCAGTTGGATCCTCGCCTACAGTGGATCAAGCAATGGGTCGGAACAGCCTGAAGACCGTCGCATCCACGTGCTCACTGGGAACGCGGAAGCCGCCGAGTCGTCCAGCTCGCGCAGACCTCCGATTCCTCGTCTTAGCAATGCACCAACCCTTCAGACGGCCAAGTCCCGTACGTTGATAACTCCATCCTTGTTGGCTCCCCGGAATCTCAACAACGACTTCTGGGCAGTCGAACAGGAAAACCTGCAGATCCGAACCCTCTTGGAGACAATGGAAGCTATGGCTGAGGGAACCCGATGGCCACCATTGCCAAGAAGGCTCGGGAAGCAGTGGACAAGACCAAGGAACAGCTAGAGGCCGCCGCTGCCACACCACCAGCTCCATCCAACAGGCCCGGTGAACCCCAGCTAGTTCGCTCCTGATCTGTTAATGGACATCCTCGGTATCGCCCACAGGAGGGGCGTGACATGAGGCCCCAGCTCAAACGCAATCGTAGAAATCGCGATGCTTGGGAAATTCTCAACTACAACCGAGATTACCGAGCACGTGAGGGCTACTACCGGTCCCATCCAGACTCTCCACCATGTGACTCCTGAACGGGCACTGGGGGGTGCCTTGCGTACTCTCCAGGCCTGCACAAGGTCAGGTGGCCAGAGAAGTTCTGTCCTACTAACATCGAGAAGTATGATGGAACGACCAACCCCCGCGAGTGGATCTAGATCTATTCCACGATCATCGACGCCACTAGGGGAGATGATTACGTCAAAGCCAACTACTTGCGGACTGCCCTGCAGGGATCAGCCCGAACGTGGCTCATGAACCTGTCCGAGGCTAGTATCAAGTCATGGGCCCATCTTCGGGAGACGTTCGAGGCCAATTTTCAAGGCACCTAAAAACACCCCGGACATGAGGGGATCTGCTCAACTGTGTGCATAAACCCGTGGAATCTTTTCGGGACTACATCCGCTGATTCAGCGACACTCGTAACACCATCCCTGACATGGTGGATGATCGGGTGATTGTAGCCTTCAATCAGGGCTGCAGGGACGAGCGGACAGCGGAAGAACTTGCCAAAAAGAACCTGAAGATGGTGGCCAAACTCTACAAGATACTAGAGGAGACCGCCAAGATGGCGGATGCTTGAGCCTGGGTCCAATTGAAGCCCAAACAGAGCAAGCCGCCTGGGGAAGGCAAGAAGAAAGACAAACATAAGAACAAGAAGTGCAAGACCGAAGGAGAGGAAGTTATGATAGTGGACAGGAAGCCCTTGTACCGGCGCCAAGGGAAACCTGAGGACCTCGCAATGTACTGCCCTTTTGACCCGTCGACAAAGCATCACTTTGTGGATTGCACGGTTCATACAAGAAACAAAAGCAGGAAGAGGAGAGCCAGCAAGAAGGGGGTCCACACGACCAGGCCGCTAGGCACCCTCGGCAAGTGATCTACATGGATTGCGACGATGAACCTCAACTCCCCGAAGACCTGGAGATCGCCACTATATTCGGTGGTTTCTCAACTCAAACCTCCAAATCCCAACTGAAGCTGGTCGAGAGGCAAATGCAAGCACCGAACCCTGCAAGCAACCGTTGAGGTGGTCCGACATCCTGATCACCTTCGATCAAAGGGACCACCCGGACATGTTGTACGACGGGCCACTACTACCACTGTGCATCAAGCCCTGGATCGGCTCGTGCAAGGTCGGGCGAACCCTGATCGACAGTGGGAGCGCCCTCAACCCGTTGTTCGTCAATGCCTACGATGAACTCGGAATCCAGAGGAGGTCATTGTCCCCAGTGGACGAGCCCTTCTACGGGGTTATACCAGGCATCCAAGCTGTCCTATTAAGGAGGATCGATCTGCAAGTGACCCTCATGGAGGGGAAAAACATCCGATCAGAGTTCCTCACCTTCGAGGTGGTAGACCTTACATTAGGCTACAACTGCATCCTGGGCAGGCCGTTCTTGAAGAAGTTCATGGTGGTCGCCCACTTCGCTTACTCCATGATCAAGATCCCGGGGCCATTAGGCTCGATCACCATCTGTGGAGATTGCAAGGGTGCGGTTCAATGCGACATGAAAACCCTAGACATGATCAAGGGAGGAGAGCAAGAACCAGCCAAGGCTGCCGAACCTGCCAAGAAAAAGACCAAGAGCCTACCGAATACGGCCGAGCAGGATACAGTCGCTGAAACGTCCCAGGCAGCCAAAGCCCGATCAAAGGCAACGGCGAAGCCAGTGCCCGCGGTGGACAAAAAGACCGATGACGACGCCGCGGAGAAGCCGACCTCGGTGGACCAAACCCCGAACAAGGGGACGCCACCTCAAGCAGCAGGTGAGTCACCAATTGAAGCCTCATCGACCACGCCGACAACAAAGCGTGTCGAACCAGGCACGAAATCGGTGGCCCTTGATGAAGCGGACCCGACCAAGACCACGAATGTGGCCACTGGTCTGGGCGACAGATAGGAACTCGAACTCATTACTTTCCTCTGGGCAAATGCGGATGTGTTCGCTTGGGAACCGTCCGATATGCCCGGGATCCCCAGGGAGGTGATTGAGCGCAAGCTTGGCATACGAACTGACGTCCGACCCGTCAAGCAGAAGCAAAGAAGAAATCAACCGACAACTCAAAATCGGCTTCATTTGAGAGGTCCCTTTTCCGGAGTGGCTGGCAAACCTGGTCATGGTGAAGAAGCCCAACGGAACGTGGCGGATGTGCGTGGATTACACCGATCTGAACAAAGTGTGCCCGAAGGACGAGTATCCGTTGCCTAGGATAGATCAAATTGTAAATTCAACCTCAGGATGCGAGCTGCTTTGTTTTCTAGATGTCTATTCGGGGTATCATCAAATCAGCATGTGCATTGACGATGAGGAGAAAACTGCATTTGTAACTCCCTTCGGTGTTTGGTCTGAAAAACGCAGGTTGCACTTATCAAAAATGTGTTCACATTGTTCTCGAAGGCCAGATCGGCCGTAATGTGGAGGCATACATAGATGATATCGTTGTGAAAAGTAAGTCAAAAGGTGACCTGATCACCGATTTAACTGAAACATTCGACAACTTGCGCAAAAACAGGATGATGCTCAACCCCGCCAAATGCACCTTTGGTGTATCATCGGGTAAGCTCCTCGGTTATCTCGTGTCACAATGGGGTATAGAGGCAAATCCACACAAGATCAAGGCAATCGACGACATGAAGTCTCCACGTAGCCGCCACAAGATCCAAAAGCTAGCAGGAATGATGGCGTCCCTAAGTTGATTCGTATCCAAGTCAGGCGAACGAGGTATGCCATTTTATAAACTGTTGCGTAAGACTGATCGCTTTGAGTGGTCGGCAGAGGCAGAAGAGGCGTTCCAGGTGTTTAAACAATACCTACGAAAAATACCCATGCTGCTCCCACCGCAACCCAAAGAAGAGATGTTATTATACGTAGCAGCGACTCCAACAGTTGCCAGTACTTTTCTGGTGGTCGAAAGACCCACAGAAAAGTCGACAATACAACACCCCGTTTACTTTGTGAGCGAGGTGCTGCATGATGCAAAGACAAGGTACCCTCAGATTTAGAAATTACTATATGCTGTGCTAATGACTTCCAGGAAACTTAAGCATTATTTTCTGAGCCACAAGATAAAGGTTGTATCGACTTATCCTCTTGGCACCATTTTACATAATCAGGATGCCGTGGGTAGGACCGCACAATGGTCTGTGGAGCTGGGAGCTTACGACATAGAATTCCTACCCAGAACTGCCATCAAGTCGCAGGCTCTAGCAGATTTCATCGCAGAGTGGACTAATCCCGAACCCGAAGAAAGTGCCCAAAATCCCGAACACTGGACCATGTTCTATGACGGAGCATTTTGCAGAGAAGGTGCGGGGGCTGGGGTGGTCCTTATCTCTCCAAACAATGATGTCATCAGGTATTAATTACAAATCATTTTTGTTAATCCAACCCCAACTAACAATGTTGCCGAGTATGAAGGGCTGTTAACAGGGCTTCGCATAGCTGCATCTCTGGGCGTTAAGAAGCTGCTCGTGAAAGGGGATTCCGAGTTAGTCGCAAAACAAGTTATGAAGGAGTACAGTGCGCGAAGCGACGTCATGGCCAAATACTTGGAAGCATACAGGCGGATGGAAAGAAAATTTGATGGGCTTGAAGTGTGACACGTCAAACGGGAGTACAATAGCGATGCAGATAAGCTGGCGAAAGCAGCTGCCGAACGCACACAGCTTCCAGGTAACGTGTTACTTGAAGTTCTTACTAAACCATCTGTGTCGGTATCTTTATCGAACCAAAAAACCGCGCCTGGCAAAGGCACAGTCTCAACAACCAATGAATCCATCAAGGAGTCTATGTTGGTCAATACGGCTCAAGCCGCCGCTCTAGTTGGAAATGAGGAGAACTGGATGGATTCAATCCGGGCGTACCTCACAAACCAAGCGATACCCGATGATGATGCGACACTGGAGAAAATCTATCGTAAAGCCAAGAATTATCAATTGGTTGACGGACAACTATACAAAATAGCACGCAATGGACTGCTCCTCAAATGCATCACATGGGCCGAGGGCATTAGTTTTCTCTAGGATATTCACGGAGGAATCTGTGGATTTCACGCTTCTCCCCGATATCTAGTGGGGAAAGCATTCCGACAGAGCTTCTACTAGCCTATAGCTCTTCAAGATGCAAGCAAGTTAGTTAAAAAGTGCGAAGCATGCCAATTCTTCGTGCGGAAATCAACTAAACCTGCGCAAGCATTAAACACTATTCCCCTGTCATGGCCCTTCGCCATGGAGAATAGACATCCTCGGTCCTTTTCCAAGGGCCGTCGGGGGTTACAGATTTCTGTTCGTCGGCATTGACACAATTACAAAATAGGTTGAAACTGAGCCGGTTCAGAAAATAACAAAAGAGGCAGCTGTCAAATTCCTACGGAGCATTATCGTATGATTCGGCGTCCCGAACAGGATAATCTCCGACAATGGAACACAGTTCAAAAGTAAAAAAGTTCTCTGATTTTTGATACGACCATGGGATCAAACATGATCGGTCATCGGTAAATCACCCAAAAACAAATGGGCAAGTAGAGCACGCTAATGGCATTGTACTCCAAGGCATTAAGAAGAGGATCTTTAACGGATTGCAAGCTTATGACAAGCGATGGATTCATGAAGTCCCTATAGTACTGTGGTCGATGAGGACCACCATGAACTGCGCAACAGGCGAAACACCTTTCTTCTTGGTGTATGGAGCCGAAGCAATTCTACCGTCTGATATCCGATTACAGGCCCCATGCGTGGCAATGTTTTCAGAAACTGAAGAGCCCGACAGACGCACCGATGAGCTGCTCCTCCTCGAGGAGGCTCGCGATGCAGCCGCCTTCAGAGTGGCCCAGTACCAACAAAAGCTGTGACAATACTACGATGCTAACGTTCGCAAGAGAAGCCTGTGCATCGGTGACATGGAGCTCAAATTAGACCAAAGCACCAAGGACAAGACTAAATTGTCCTCTCCATGGCAAGGGCCTTACATCGTAGTAGACATCGCAAGACCAGGAGCCCATAGGATCGCGGAGATAGATGGAGACGTACTGCCAAACACTTGGAATATGGATCAACTACGCAGATTTTATGCTTAAGTCAAGGTAATGAAGCATGTTCAAGCCTATCCAACAATTTGGCAGGAGTAATCATCATCCGCATCACATCTGGCACCAAACAAAACAAAATGATAAGTTCTACACACTCTACTCACCCTCACAATTACGCTCGGGTGCTGGGTTCTATTTTTCTATTATGTTTCTACTCTTTGTTAACATACTGCATATACTAACAAAGAGCCGGGGACTACTACGCTGAAAATTTTTCAAACCTATTCCATTCACCCCAAGTGCGACACTCGGGGGCTCCCCAAACGATCGGGAAATTATTGTGACTAGTACTTCTAGACTCTTTTCTAGCATATCTACATGCTACAAAAGAGCCCGGGGGCTACTATGGTACTACTACCTTGCAAGAATCGGGCTTTTTATTCAAAAGTGCTAAACTACGCTAAAATACCAAGCATCATGTCTACAAGGAATTGCACAGTTCAGAAGGCCGCTCGCGTCTCAGCAACTAAACAATTCCGAAATAGCTCGTGGTAATGGGACATTTAGCTATGTCAAATCTATCAGTTAAAAAGTGCCATGAAAATCCGATCAGCTCTATTACTTATGCAAAGACATGCAAGCATATGTTTCACGAATAAGATAAAGATCGCAAAATAAAATCACCAAGTTCTTGCTCTATTACAGGAATTCGTCATAAAGTTCAGGACGAGCCTTCGGAGTCGCTCAAATGAAGGCCAAGTTTCTTGACAAAGGGTTCTACTAATGGAGCAAGGTCATCAAACAAAACCTGTGCCTCCCCAGTCGAACACTTGAAGCGTTGGGAGAGCAACGCAGCGTCAAGATCTGGAATATGGCTCTTCAAGGCTCCAACGGTGTGTGTCGCTGCGACACATGCACCCTCCATGAGCTTGCTTTCCAGGGTTAGGCCGCGCCTCTATGAAGCTTCAAGACGGGCAGTGAGGTCGGAAACTTCCTTTTCCCGAGCAGCAAGCTGGCTTTCTAGATCCGAGCTTTTCTTCTCGAGCACTTCAATGCTCTTGTAGTTAGCTACAGGATCAAAGGCACTATATTAACAACAGTTTGTGGGATAAGAAGCAAAAATAGACATATCCAACAAATCAAATACCTTCTTTCTCGGACTGAAGAATAGCCACTTGGGCCTCCAACCTAGTTACTGACGCTTCCACGGTCGAGGCACGAGCGTCCAACGAACGCCATTGCTCTTCTGCCACGGAAAGCGAAGTAATGATTGGGCCCAAGGGCGTCGGGATGGGTCCCATGACCTCTGCAGATTTTTCCTCATGGTTGGGCTGGGCCATCACGCCGAGATCAGGAGTTTTCTCCTTGTCAGATGGCTTGATCGGAGGAGAAGCTGTAGGCTTGGAGGGCCTATTTTCCCGAACAAAAATAACTCAAAAGTTCCCCCTTGGGGAGTCAACCAAGCAAAAACCAAACAGAACAAAGCCCTTACTCAGATGTCGGGAGAGTGACTCTAAATTTCTTCAAAGAAACAGAGGAAGGCTTTGACGGTGGTGGGGTTGGACGAATTTCCTAGCGAGGAATCTCCCGAACACGTTTAAGTTTGGTTACACAATCAAAAGCTGCAAATAAACGCCCGAATACGATCATGCTTGGTACCTGGTCTTCAGGGTGAGGCGGGTTGCTCACGGCGGATAGATCAGTGGCATCCGGTGCCCCAAGGGACCTCGGTCCAGTAGTCACCTTCTCCACGCTAGCGTCTCGCGAACGCTTTCGGGTCCGAGGGACGACGACTCTAGTGCTAGTCGGGGCCTTCTTTTCCATGGCAGGCGACTGCTCGGGCATTTCAGCCGTTGGGGTCTCGGCACCCTGAACTGATGCTGGTTTAGCTTTATTCTCTAAGTTGATGGCTCCGCTTTGGACGGGGGCATCGACAACAGGGGGAGCCTGCTCGGGAAAAAGAAATCAAGACGATTGTACTTAATTAAAAAGGGATATTTCTTGAGAAAAAGTTTACCTCTGGAGCAGGGTTGTCAGCACTGTAGGGAGCTGGGATGCCTGTCCAATTGGGGATATCGGCATTCAGCATCTTCTTCAAGCGAGCAGCCACAGAGTCTGGTACAACCGTTGGTTTAGAATCATGACATTTCAAATGACCAAACACTCTCAGAAATATTACTTAACAGAAGAAAACTGGCTTACCATCAGGCTTCATTCTGTTCGGGTCATTATCGTCCGTGAAAGTGTAGGCGTAGCGGTCATGGGCCATGAGCGGGATAAATCTCCATCGGATGAAAATCTCCGCCACATGAATCGTTGTCAGACCCGCTTCATGGAGTGCCAAAACCCGATCAATATGTTTTTGCATCTAAGAAGTGACTTTGGGCAGGGCTTTGGTTTCTTCCTTGAGATAAGGCATCAAATGTTTGCCTTTTGCCAATGAGTCTTGGGGAAGGGTGATGTAGAACCAATGACGTTGATAACCTTTCCAGGAATCTTTCACTGGAAAGGGGATGTAAATGTCCCGATCTCTCAAGGAAAACCCAATCAACTCGATCATAAGCTGGTCCTTGTAAAATTCAGGGGTATAGAAATGCCTCCACAGGTTTAGCGATGGCTTAATTCCTAACCAGGCCTCATAAAGGAAAGCGAAGACGCTAAGCATGGTTATAGCGCCTGGCTTGATATGCACGAGCTCTATCTCATAGAAGTCACAGACACTGTGGAGGAACTCCGACAGATAAACCCCGAACCCACAGTGGAAAAACTCGATGAATGTTAACGCTCGTTAGCGACACACTTTTAGTGCTATCTAAGTGGTGTTTTGAGACTAATTCATATACTAACCCGCCACTTGGCACTTGAAATAACCTCGTTTTTGCATATGCATGTATTTTTGGAGGATTTTCGTTCACGCAGGTTTTTGAGCTATAAATGAGCACTTTTGGACAAAGACCGAGATCATGCGTAGCGCGGAGGAATGAAGGCCATGTGACCCGGATTTCGTTTGCTCTCATCTATGGTGAACCAACCTCCAAGAATGAGGAAGGGCAAAGACTTGAAGAGAAGGTCGGATGACTTCGGGATCAAGGCGAATCAGGCAGACATATGGAAAGACATCAAGACCTGATCTTATCCCGAAGCAACCGATGTCAAATACCCACATGCATTGGCAAATCAACTCCTGGAGGATCTAGAAGCTTGCACGCGAAAGACAGAGCCAAGGGGCCACAAAAAAGCCCTGGGCCAGCCGGCCCAGAGGGGCCCAGGCCGGCCGGCCTGGGTTGTTTCTGCGCTGCCTCGACCTCCCCTTCGAGCTAGGGTTTCCTCGGACTATTTATAGCCCCGATGCCAGGAGCCACGCACATCCATCCACCAGAAGTCGACGCAAAGAGGGACACACACCGAAGGAAGCCGACGGCCGCCGCAAGTCCTCGAGGTTGCCTAGGAGATGGCTTAGGCCATGCCCTAGACGCCATGGTTGGCCCTGCGTGGTGAAGCCATGGCGGAATTCTGGAGCCATGCCTTGAACTCGTCAAGGCGTATGTACATTCGATGGTGATATCAATCTACTTGTCTTGTTTACTTTGGTCTTCTAAGATGCATGCTTTCTCTCATATGTCTAACTAGCATATATTCTTAGTAGGAATAGATCTAATCGTGGTGATTAGTCTATGCCCTACGGATACATCTTAGTAGTGCATGGGAAGTCGGCGTGATTATCCTCGTGTGGTGACAGCATGCGGGAGGGAAAAGGCCGAACAAACGTGTAATGTTGAGTAGACAACTCTTTATCATGGTATGAGATTAGATTGGCTACCGTTTTGGCCGGCGTTGCAACTAGAAGACGGTAGGCTTGTGCTACCTTTGGTCGTGTTACCTCGTGTCATGGGGTTGTGATCCATTCATTACATTCATCAACTTCACACACATGTTTAACCTCATATGCAATCTATGCCTAATGCTAGGATTAGATCCGTTAGATTAGATGGAAAACCCTAGGTAGTTCTTTGTCGATCCACGGATTGATAAACCTTGGGGGAATACTCTAAGGGAAAAGCTACCAATGATTCGTGCGCTTGCGGTTAACAATTGGCGCGTTTAAGGACCGTCAACAAGCTTTTCTGGCGCCGTTGCCGGGGATCGGCAACTCGAACCCTAGGGAGATCTATCTAATTTTTTGGACTAACCCTAATTTTTATTATTGCATATATCCTGCGTTTTTGTTTGTGTCCATGAATGCAGGTAAAACCCTAGACATATGATGATTGAGAAGTTCTCAACATCCGGACTTTGGCAAGTCCAAACTCGCTTCCACAAGATTGATGGCTATATCAAGATCCGCTCTTTAGTGGTAGGTGCTAACTTTTGTTAGTGGCCCATCATCCGCTATCGAGTCCGCACCCAAAACAAATGAAGATGAATAAGGTATGCCACTATGTCAATTAATTTTTAAGACTAATGTTTTTTGGAGATTTATTTGTCCAAGCTATAGGAGATGAATCATGCCTCGACGAAGTCGTGAGACCCTATCATCAACATCTCTGAAAGGTTGCTGTTGAGACCAGTTTCTCACCCTTGATCAGAGAAGTACCATGGAAGAAAATTAGAAAATATGAAGCTCCATCAAGTCTTCTTTCCAACGCATCAAGAATCGTGATTTTTGGAGATAGATGCAAGGAGTTATGGTAAAATCTTTCAACACTACTTGTTCTGAAATCTGTTCGGGACAGAACGTAGTGCCAGAGTAAAACAAGCATAACTCTTTCATCTAGAGTCCGTTTGAAGTGAATGAGCACTCATTAGAAAGGAAATTTGGCGCACATTGCAATGGATTAGAAGTTTGGTACATGTTCTGCACTGAGTGAAGAGGAATTCAGCGAAGAAGAGGCAGCAGCAAACAACCGAGAAAGTGATGATGATGTCAAGGGAAGATTGGAGGGCCTTGAGCATAAAAGATGATGATTTGAAGTTGATCAAGACTAGAGGCAACAAGATTAGAAGCACCATGACACCATCAATCTTCTCCAGTAGGATGCTCAAGAAGCTTCTAATTGAGTGATGCTACCAATGAAGGAAACCGCTTAGATCGTCAACACAAAGCATGAGTGCCCCCTACGATCCCGACACCTTGGGTAAAGCAAGAATTATAGAGAAGACACATCATTGGAGTGCCACTTACTGGTGAATCAATGGTGATGATCTTGAAGCCTAAGGATGCACAACACGACGCTCCAAAGACTATAAGATCAAGATCATCAACATCTCCGGATCAATTCGCAAGAAGGCACTGTTTGCATGAAGATTTTGCACAACCTCTAAAGAAACTAACTGAATATTATTAGATATTTAAAAGCCCCATGAAGTTCTGGATCCAACGAAATAAGAATCAAGTCAATCGGAGATTCCTACAAGAGGTTATGATCAAAACATCGAAGGTCGTGCATTCTGAAAATTTCTGGACAGCACGCAGCGCTAAAATAAATTGTGCATAACTCTCTCGTTTGGACTCCATTTAAGATGAATGACCACTCATTGGAAAGGTAATTTCACAAACTTTTCAATAGATCTATACTTTGGTATATGTTCTGTTCTGTACATAGGGGAAAATCCATGAAGATGAGGCAGGAGCAACTTGATGAGAACAAGGTAGAGGAGATAATAATGACAACAAGGAAGAGGAGCTTGGGCAATGCTTTCATCGAGCGTACAAGATCAAATTCAGAAGCTAAGAACAAATGAAGACCCCCGAGAACATTGGCATATGAAGACACAAGTCGGCAACATTCAATTCATGAAGATGTTTAAAGCAAACCACGATGAATTACACAAGGAGACATCAAGCTGCATGGACACTTCGGATTCTCACACGAAAGACCATGGCTTCGCATAAACATAATCAAGGTGAGAAGTCTAGCTCTATGACTTTAAATGAAGCGCTTTGCGGGAGGCAACCCGATCTTTTGTTTATTATCTATATAATATGACGGTCTATATTATGCTTTTTAATCGAATCATCAAGTAACATTGTACCATTGCTCTAATAAATGCCACAACTTTATGTTGTATGATCTAAATGTTATTGAGGGAGCACTTTGTTATTTGATCTTGAAAAACTTGTAGACCCTTTTGTGTGCCTATTAGTGTTTAGAGTCTTTTTCTTTGTGTCTTTTTAGAGAGAAATATGAGGTATGACACCACCCTTTGATTCTAAACTTGTGGCTAGTTGACTTAGGCTAACTTTTGTTTTGTTTTTAGACCACCACATCATGTCATGTCATTTTGTTCATCCACCTCATGTTCCACTTCACGCCATGTTGTTCTCACCCTTGCATTGCATTGCATGTTTTCTTTTGACCTAACTTTTTGTTAAACCCACCTAAGCCTTCCTATCACCCCCGCCATAAACCGGAACCAACAAGGATAGAATCAACTTGTGTTGATTTGCTTGTCTCGTCATTTGGATTAGCCAAGTCTATCTCTATTCCTTGTTCTAACTGAAAACTTTGACTAGCCTACCTATGAGATCCTAAACCCTTAGAAAAATCTCTCATACCTATAGCCATCCTAAAACCATAGGTTTTGTTTTCCACCAAATGAAACAACCTTTGTTTTTCTTTTTGTTTTCAACCACCTTAGGTAAATTTTCTAAACTTGACTTCTCTCTTCAAAATTCTTGTTTTAAGCCAAAAATATAGGATACCCATGAACCTTCCCCTAAACCTTGTTAGCTAGGTTGTTTGGTTCTTTTTTATGATAACATTGAAAGACCTTTCAAACCTTGCTAATCCTTGTTTTTGCTAACTCTTTGCATTTGCATTTTGCATCCATTCTATTGTTCCATCATGCATTTGTTAGCTTGGCTCTTTCACAAAACTTCATGATGAATGCTTTCATATCCATGTTAATGCTTGTATACGGCATTCCCCTTTGCAATCTTGTTTAAGCGTGGTGTTTAGACATGATCGCGAACCATCATCATGTAGTTTTGTAAGCCTTGTTAGCATTTACATTGCATTGGTCGGTTTATAAGCTTTGCAATGCGCCTTATTTTTCTTGTGCTATGAGGAATTATTGACCTTGGGGTAGACATATGTTTTAACCTTGGTTAATAGATCTTTATGACTATGGA
>CM014277.1:24373593-24397224 GCA_004135705.1 Alloteropsis semialata | reverse complement strand
TGGTGTTTAATCCAAGAGTTTCGGCAACATAGTAGTAAATATGGTGTTTAAAACTTTGTTTGATCTCTATCAAGTTTGGTCCCCGCCTTTGATGTTACTAACTTCATGCATTCACTTTGCACACAAGCACACCCATTAGGATTTTATTTTTCTCTTTTACTAGGTTAATTATGCCACAAGTTAAGGTCTTAGGGATGTCATTGGTTGTTGGCATTTGCTTATACTCCCGACCGTCACCCCGGGGGTAGTGTGTGCGTTTCAATTGTTTTGCAGGCATGACGAAGGAATCCTATGAATTCGTGATCAAAGTTACAACCAAGACCGCTAACATCTCCAAAGATTGAAAGGGATGCTGCTGTTTTCATCGAAAATCTGCATATGTTCAGAGATGTACAAGGGACAAAAAGTTGATATTCAGAAGCTCCATCAAATTCTCATTCCAACGCATCCATGATCAATGAATTTGAAGACCCATACAAGGAGATACAACAAAATCATTGGACGCTGCACGTTCTGAAATCAGCTCGGGACAGATTGCAGTGCTGGACTAAAAAAGGCATAACTCTTTTGTTCGGAATCCGTTTTGGGCAAATGATAACTCGTTGGAAAGAGAAATTTGTGAACTTTGCAATGGAGCAAGTATTCAGTACATGTTCTGTTCTGGAAATAATGGAAAAATTTGTGGAAGATGGGGCAGCAACGAAGGCAGCAAGCAAGGAGATGATAACGGTGCGAAGAATAATTGGACCATGGCTTGATGGCAAGAAGAGGTTGAAGAAAGTTTAGAAGGTGAAGAAACATAAAGATAATCTCCAAACACATGGCGATAGGACTTCAAGAATCACATGACGCACCATCTTCTTCCACATTTAGCAACATGCTAAGCATGGGGGAGGACTTGTTAGACGAGAAGGAAAAGGCCATATGGAGTACAATGATCGTGTTCACCACAAGATGCTCGTTTCTCTTTTTGCATGCTAAGCACAATGCTTAAGCATGGGGAAAACTGTGCTGCACTCCACTACAAGCATCGGAAAGGACGGTAACTCTTCCTCAATCTCCTCTTTGTTTATCTACTTCTTAATACTTGTATATATATGTATGCCATCGACCATAGGTTAGAAACCTTTGTATATCTCTCTTGTTAATAACATGGCTACTAGGAGGACAACCTAGTTTTATTTTTGTTTTTAATAAATGATCACCATCACTTTGTGCTCACCACGATGCAATATTTTGAATGCTTTGCTTATGGAAAAGTGATGAAAGTTGCCGCCTTGTTTTACCTACATAGTGTTGTATATGACTTGACCATTTGCTCTCCATAAAATAAACTGAAAATGATACAAAAATCGGCTCTTTTATTTGTGGAGGTTAAATGACTAAATTCTAGACCCACATACATATCTTTGCTCTTTGATTTAAGTTTACCGATGACCTTACACCTTGTATTGTTTTATTTAAAACTTGGTTCTTATGCTATCTACATTTGTGAATCTCTTGCAAAGTTCTACCTGCCAAAGCCTTTACATATACATAATCTTTTATGATGAAACTTTTAGATTTGCAAACTTACATTTTGATGAGTTGGATTAAGATTAATTTCTATGGTTCACGACTAAGAAGTTGGCCATTCCATTTTGCGTACCTTCCTTTTGCTAGCCTTTCTATCCATGCATTATGAGTTTCTACTTTGGAAACTTCGCAAACTTCGCTGGATATCCACCCTAAACCCAAATATCTTTTTGTGATTACCCTCCTTGACCACAACCCACAATTGAGTATGGATCATTTTCTCGATGGAAATCCACAAGAATCGAGAGCTTAATTTGGAGAATATAAATTTGGGAGGCATCAAAGAAACTCCCTAAAGATTCAAGTGCTTTTCCACAAGATCAAAATGGACTTTGTGTACTTACTTCAGCAATTATCAACCCTCACTTCTATGCTCGAGGACGAGCAATCGTTTAAGCTTGGAGGGAGGATGATGAGTAAGCATTGTGTTGCCAAAGGTTCTAAGGAGCAAAAGGTAAGAAAAATATAGAAAAAGAAAAAAAAGAAAGAAAAGAAACAAAGATGAAAAGAAAAATGAAAGAAAGAAAGAAAAAAAGAGAAATAATGCTCCTTAGTTCTTTTAGCTTCATCAAATTCCAAGTGCTTTCAAGACAATTCCATACTCAATTTTCCAACCATGTGCAATCCGATAACGAGGACTTCATTTGTGCCTCGGGATCATCCACTTGCCATTTGCACATGTCCACCTATCTAAATGTGTGTGTTTCATCCCTCTCTCTTTCCAACATTTATTCTCCATGGCCTTTTTGAATAGTCTCGGTAATTCCAATAAATCTCTCTCTTAGTTTGACAATATTTGAGATATAATGTTTTGCTAGGATTGTTTTTACCTACCAAGCTCCACATAAGCCTTCTACTTTCATATACGAGTAGAATAGGTTGAAAATAATCTAGTATAGGCTTGAGCGACTTGACGAGATGAGTGTTCCCATGAGCTTTTGCAAGAGAATCTCACTTATGTTGGATATGCATCTTTTTGAAAACTCATCATGATGGAACAAGGTAAAGGTCTAAAGTTCGCTTAAGTTCAAGAGCATTGTATTTATTGTTATTGTGGCTTGTTCTTTATTGCTAGTCTATCTTCCATAATGAAAAGTAGCCGGTTACAACTTGAACTTTAAACGCTAAACTCTTGAGAGCAATGTGTCTTGTTGTGTATGACTAAGTGTAGGGAAGACATTGAAAGACAATGCTGATTTCATTGTTAAGCAAAGATCTTGGACTTACTCGAGTACGAGCAAGGTTTAAGCATGGGGGGATTGTTGACGCTCGTTAGCGACACACTTTTAGTGCTATTTAAGTGTTTTTTGGGACTAATTCATATACTAACCCGCCACTTGGCACTTGAAATAACCCCGTTTTTGCATATGCATGTATTTTTGGAGGATTTTGGTTTACACAGGTTTTTGAGCTATAAAAGAGCACTTTTGGACAAAGACCGAGATCATGCGTAGCGCGGAGGAATGAAGGCCATGTGACCCGAATTTCGTTCGCTCTCATCTATGGTGAACCAACCTCCAAGAATGTGGAAGGGCAAAGACTTGAAGAGAAGGTCGGATGACTTCGGGATCAAGGCGAATCAGGCAGACATATGGAAAGACATCAAGACCTGATCTTATCCTGAAGCAACCGACGTCAAATACCCACATGCATTGGCAAATCAACTCTTGGAGGATCTAGAAGCTTGCACGCGAAAGATGGAGCCGAGGGGCCACAAAAAAGCCCTGGGCCGGCCGGCCCAGAGGGGCCCAGGCCGGTCGGCCTGGGTTGTTTCTGCGCTGCCTTGACCTCCCCTTCGAGCTAGGGTTTCCTCGGACTATTTATAGCCCCGATGCCAGGAGCCACGCACATCCATCCACCAGAAGTCGACGCAAAGAGGGACACACACCGAAGGAAGCCGACGGCCGCCGCAAGTCCTCGAGGTTACCTAGGAGATGGCTTAGGCCATGCCCTAGCCGCCATTGTTGGCCCTGCGTGGTGAAGCCATGGCGGAATTCTGGAGCCATGCCTTGAACTCATCAAGGTGTATGTACATTCGATGGTGATATCAATCTACTTGTCTTGTTTATTTGATCTTCTAAGATGCATGCTTTCTCTCATATGTCTAGCTAGCATATGTTCTTAGTAGGAATAGATCTAATTGTGGTGATTAGTCTATGCCCTGCGGATACATCTTAGTAGTGCACGGGAAGTCGGCGTGATTATCCTCGTGTGGTGACAGCATGCGGGAGGGAAAAGGCCAAACAAACGTGTTATGTTGAGTAGACGACTCTTTATCATGGTACGAGATTAGATTGGCTACCATTTTGGCCGGAGTTGCAACTAGAAGACGGTAGGCTTGTGCTACCCTTGGTCGTGTTACCTCGTGTCGTGGGGTTGTAATCCATTCATTACATTCATCAACTTCACACACATGTTTAACCTCATATGCAATCTATGCCTAATGCTAGGATTAGATCCGTTAGATTAGATAGAAAACCCTAGGTAGTTCTTTGTCGATCCATGGATTGATAAACCTTGGGGGAGTAATCTAAGGGAAAAGCTACCAACGATCCGTGCGCTTGCGGTTAACAATTGGCGCGTTTAAGGACCGTCAACAATGAACACCACAAGCTCAAGAGTGTTGAGCGTCGGGTAAAGCTGACCTTTTGCCGGTCGGCGAGGGAAAGTGGTGGTGTCAGGGAGCAATCCGAGGTTCTCCAACTCTTGCAGCTACTTCGCTGTAGTGGTAGATTTTCTTCCAGTATTTGTCGGTGGTGCAGATGCCAGATCCGGTGCGCAACTCCCTTCCGGGGGCGGCAGCGCTGCTCTGCTCTCCCAACGACTCATCCGGATGTGGACTGGCGAGAAGAAACCATGGCGGCGTGGGTGTGGTTGGAGGGTTGGAGAGACAAGAAGATGAATGACAGGAAACAAATGAGGAATGGCGAGCTGTTGAGGATGCGAGCAAGGAAGACGAAGGCCTAAATGGTGACCAGGCGGCCGCGTCTAGGGGCTTTATAGTTTCGAGAGGGAGCACGGATCCTGAGAAAATTGGCCTCTATCCGTGTTATGCACAGTCACTGTTAGGTCAAAAGATTCTTTCCTTTCTCTGCGGCAAGTGTCGTTTTGAAAACCGTGCAGGTCAAATTCAATGCATTTGGGATTGTTATCTTGTTAGAGAAGCTAACAGTTTTAAATGACCGAATATAATATGTTCCGAGGAAATGTCCCAATCATCTTTGACCAGAAGCAAATTTTCTGAACATGTTGTGACAATAAGTTGATTTGTTTAGGAGGAGTTTTGTTTGGGAGATCCTGTTCTCTGAACAAGCATTTTCTATAAATTGATCAACGCGAAAAGTTCTAAATACAAGAAAAGGATCATTGTTGCATCTTCCAAGTGAAATTACTTCATTAATTCAAAGGAGTACATTTCACAGGAGATCGATAACTATCCTAAAACTAAAAATTCAAAATAATGATCCTTGCGCGAGTCGATTTCGTCGACCAGGATCAAGGCGCCGCGGCACCAGGCGATGGAGGCTGCTCCGCGTTCTCCTCCTCGGAGTCACTAACGAGGTCCACAAGCGCGTCATTTCCTAGGATCTCGATCAGCTCGCGGTTCAGGGAGACGAAGAGGCGCTGGGCGAACTCCTCATCGCCGCTGGTGTCGACCGGAGCAGAAGACGAAGACACGCCTGCGCGCGAGGACTCCGGCCTGAGTTGAGCCCCACTGATCCCGTGATCTGATTCATCATCAGAAGGGATAGAGATGGGGGACACTGGGGCTGGAGACGGTGATGCAGTCCTCTTCCCGGCGGCGATGCTTGACGGTGTGGCCTCGGGAAGCAGAGGTGCCACCGCCGGAGTTTCTCCTCGCGGTTCAGCTTCAACTCCATCCCCATGCCAAGAGAGAGCTAGGAAGGGAGCTTGAGGGGGAGCAGAGGGCGGCGTAACTACCCGCGGACTCTCCGGCGCGCTGGGTGGTGGCTCGGCGGAGCTGCGAGGGGAGTCTCCGAAAAGGAGACGGGGCAACTTGAACTTGCGGCTAATTTTCTTCTTTCCCATGGCACTGGGAGGAGGAAAGCTTAGTAGAGAAGGTTCAAGTGTGGATCTATCCAAGGGATTTGATATTTGAAGACCCTGGGGCGACGCTTCGCGCGTGGATCGAGGAACTGGAACAGTGCCATAATTTATGACGCGTGCGCTGCTAGAGTTTCGGGAGGCGTGCGTAGTGGAGTTTAAATGCACGGAGCAGGATTCATCAACCCTTGGCGTTTCAGTTTCCCAGATGGAATATTCTTTATTTGTTATAATTATGGCTGATATTTTCTCTGACCTTATCATTCAAATGCAGGTTTCTCCATTCAGAGTTCAGGATCTTTTTCAAACTCTCACGTTAAAGTGATTATCGAGATATTTACATATCCTAAAATCATCCGAAGAGTAAAAAGACCCGAAGGCTACTCAAGTAACAACCTTTTCTGAACAAGATAAGCTCGGGGGCTAATGTTGAGGCCATAATACCCGGGTGCCCGATCACGAGGATTGCCGACTACCGACTCCATGTGAAGAAGACTCCGAACAAGACACGACAGCTCGATTGCAGAAGGAAAGCCCGATGATAGTTAGAGTCCTATTAGGTTTAGGTCTGTTTTGTCTTGTAAGGCACGTCTCTCTAGATATAAATAGTGGGTGGTCCTGCACGTAGAGGGTATCCCAATTTTACCCAATCTACACAAGAGTATTTGTTACACAATTGTAATCTGAACTCGCCGAGATAATACAAGCAAGCAACTGGACGTAGGGTTTTTACTCGATCTCAAGGGCCCGAACCAGTATAAAATCCCGAGTCTCTTTGTTCATCTACTGTAATCAATCTTCGCACGAAGCGGGGTGCCTGCCGGACAAATATCTGCCGAGTACAACCTCGACAAATACTATGGGAGCTAGAGTATTGGGAGGTGTTGGATGTGCGTCATTCGATTGACAACATGCACGTCAAGAAGAATGTGTGTGAGAGCGTGTGTGAAACTTTGTTACAATAGAGGGGGAAAGGAAAAGATCATGAAAATTCGAGAGAGGATCTTAAAGACATGGGCATTAGGCTGGACCTCTATGCACTAGAAACAGACATGGGGACAGACCTCCCCGTAGCAGCAACAACATTGTCAAAGATGGAGAGACATGAATTCTGTGAGTTTTTGCATGGTTTGAAAGTACCTTTAGGCTACTCATCAAACTTCAAGAGGCTAGTGTCTATGAAGGTCATCAAAATGAATTTCCACTTGATGAAATCTCATGATTGCCATGTGTTGATGACAGCTCTTGTTCATGTCGCACTTAGAGGTATCAAGACAGTACAGGTTCGCGAGGCTGTCATGAGCTTGTGCTTTTTCTTCAATGCAATAGAACAAAAGGTAATTGATGAGGATGCACTATTGAAGATAGAGAAAAGTCATTTTGAGACCCTATGCATGCTTGAAGCTACTTTCCCACCCTCATTCTTTGATCTCATGGTCCATCTAACAGCACATCCTGCGAAAGAGATCTTCTACCTTGGCTCGTCTTACCTTCATCAAATGTTTCCATATGAGAGGTTCTATGGCTTCCTCAAATCATTGGTACATAATCGGTCATTTCCAGAGGGAGCCATGGTTCATGGCTATGGTACCATCGAAGCAGTGAAGTGGGCCATGGGTTATATGGACCCCCAAAACTCCATTTGTGTTCCTCATTCATGACATGAAGGTAGGCTTGCGGGTGTTGGGACCTTGGGCAAAAAGTCAATCACTCCGGGTCAACATTCCTTCAACAAGGCTCATTTCACCGTGCTACAACAGACCAACGTAGTTACACTGTATGTCAACGAGTACATGCGACACCTACGTGAAGGGAATCCTAACCGTAATGAGACTTGGGTTTCAAATAAGCACATCGAAGGCTTTAACACTTGGCTCCGAGATTATGTCAAGAATGCCAGCGCTGCTATAACGGATAATCTGATAAGAAAACTAGCAGCGGGTCCATTATTCACTATTACAATATAGCAAGCATATGATATCAATGGATACACATTCTACACCATGGCCTAGGATGCCAAGAGCATCTATCAAAACAGTGGAGTGCGTGTAGATGCCGTCGACAATGACATGGAGACAGACACATATTATGGTCAAATAGAGGAGATATGGGAGCTTGACTATGTAGGATTCAAGGTAGCCTTTTTTCGGTGTCGATGGGTCAATGGGAAGAAAGGTGTGACCAAGGACAAATATGGGTTTGTTAGTGTTGATCTACGGGTCTTTGGTTACAAAGATGAACCGTTTGTCTTCGCCAAGGATGTTCAACAAGTGTTCTATGTACCCGACCTTGCAAAGAAAAACTGGTATGTGGTTATGCCTGGAAAAAAAGGATTGTTGGGGTTAAAAATGTTGTTGACGAGGTGGAGTACAATCAGTTTGAAGAAATTCCATCCTTTGACACTTCATACATGCCCCGACTCTTGGCGAATTATAAAACACCATACTTGAGAACCGACCATCGGGAAACAATCCATGTCCATAACGCAAGGAAAAAGCAAGTTTAATATGTGTATTGATGAAACTGAGCCTTTATGTTGAATATATATGTGTATTGATGAAATTGTGCCTTTATGTTGAATATATATGTGTATTGATGAAATTGAGCCTGTATGTTGAATATATATGTGTATTGATGAAATTGAGCCTTTATGTTGAATACATATGTGTATTGATGAAATTGAGCCTTTATGTTGAATATATATGTGTATTGATGAAATTGAGCCTTTATGCTGAAATTGGAACACTCTATATTTTTTGCTTCAGTCTATATGCCTATTCTGTTATTCACATCAGTAATGGGCGTTTAGATAGTGCCCGTTACGAAACTCCCTTCAGTAACGGGTGTTACGACAGAGCCCATTACGAATAAGGGCTAGTGGTTCAATTTCTAGGTTAAAATTACTGCAACTCTCACTTTACTTCCAGAGATGACAGATCACAGAACAGAAAACACTGAAATATATAGAACACAGATATAGACATATATAAGACACACTAAAATATTAACTTCCAGTTATCACACATGACACATCACAGGACACATAACATATGTGACATTGTACTTGATCGGTTACTAGAACACCAGCAACACAAGAACATTCTAGGATAAAAAATTTCCTTGCTGATGCTGGTCTGATCCTAATATGGTTTCCACCAAAATCAAAAGAACCTACAACTAGCAGCTTCCTACGACAGTTTTGTTGCATTGCTGGCTGTCTGTATCAGCACAATCTGAAGCACCTTCTCCCTGGCCTTTTCCTCTGCAAGCTCAGCAGCAAGCTCACAGATCCTCATCTGTGATGCTGCCAACTCATTGTGCAAGTCCCAGAAGATCATGTGACGCTGTAAGAGTGGATATGAAACATTGATCAGTACAAAAACTGAATTGAAACATTGATCAATACAAAAACTGAATTTAAATTGAACTGATCAACACAGTTTCAGTCAAAACAAACTGAATTGATCAACACAAAAGCAACGCACAACATAATTGAAACTATGTTGTGACAATTTGTGAACTGATAGTGCTTATATAATTGAGCAAACACAAAGGCATTGAAATTATACTTGATCAATAGAAACTTTATGGAATTGAAATTGCAAAGAGAAACCCTCACCAGAGACTTCTTCTTCTCAGTAGCCCACTCCTTTCCCTTCACCGGAGGCATCTCCTTCTCCTCCTCCTTCACCGGAGGCATCTCCTTCTCCTCCTCCTTCACCGGAGCCATCTCCTTCTCCTTCCCCTTCTCCTCCTTCACCGGAGCCATCTCCTTCTCCTTCCCCTTCCCCTGCTTCACCGGAGACCCCTTCTTGAGAAGAAGCCCCTCGAGGGACCCTCATCGGGCCCGCCGTCGCCGCTTGTTGAGGAGCAGATGGAAAGCGCCTTGGGGGGACCGGAAGAAAAAGGTCTGATCGTCGGATCCTGGGCTTGCAGCCGCGCCCTAGAGCGCCTTGTTGGCCGCATCGCCGCCGTCGTCGGATCAGTCGAGGGGCCCTCATTGGGCCCGCTGATGCTGCTTGATGAGGAGGAAGGGGCAACGCGGCCGGCCTGCCGGCGATGGGTCTTCCCCACTCCGTCACCGCTTGTTGAGGAGGAGATGGAGAGCGCCTTGGGGGACCGGAAGCAAAACATCCGGTCGCTGGATCCCGGGCTTGCAGCTGCACCCTAGAGCGCCTTGTTCACCGCATCGCCACCATCGCCAGATCAGTCGAGGCAGGGAAGGAGGGCGCCACCGTCGCCGTCGCCGGAGTAGTCGAGGTAGTTGAGTCAAGTGCGAGGGATGAAGACGAGGTGTCGAGAGTGCGCGGGGGATGAAAACGAGGGGGCGCAATGGTATGTTGACAAGTATAACTAAATTCCCAAATGTTCTATATCGAACTTACTTGAGTAGTGTAATGGTATGGCGAGTATGTGTTGGGCTAGGCGACCACGGTTTGAAGGCTGGGCGACACCCCCATTTTTGCATTTTTTTGTAAATTATCCATTTTGTAAAAAAATGAGTAACGGGCGTTTAGATAGCACCAGTTACAAAACTTCCATCAGTAACGAGCTTTCCAACAGAGCCCGTTACGAATAATGGTTACTAGCTGATGACAGATCACAGAAATCAGCATTTTGCCTCTTTCTAGGTTATAATTACTGCAACTCTCATCTTTACTTCCAGAGATATATAAGACACAAAAATATACACAGATGATTCATTGATACAGATCATTCAAACTTGAAGTGCAATGCATTAAGAAGATTTCACATCATTCAGGAGTATCTGATAAATACTTCAGTGGTCATTGTGCACACACATAATTCATACACACATATTTCACAAGTACTAAATGGCATTAAGGCCATTACAAACTGCTGCCATACCAAAAAACAAAAGCAGCAACAAAAGTAGGCCTTTGTTCAAACTAACTTCCTAATGCTTAATTTCCTAATGATGCTTATCCATGAGGAACCCCATGAAGGCCTTGTGCTTGCTGATGACCTTGCCCTTACGCTTGATGGCTTGCCGAAGCTCCTCTGCCTTAGCAAAGATTTGACAACAAAATTTAGAAATATTTGTTATAGCAGATGATCCAAATAAAGATTGCCCAAAATCAAAAGAAATGTCCAAAAATAAAAGGGAAAAGGTGAACACCTCCTCAGTAAGGAGGTCCGGTCCATCTTCAACCTCACTGTCAGAGTCTCGGTCCATAGTGACGAGCATCTTTGGGAAGTAGATCTTCATTTGATCAAACTAGAAAAATACATAGGGATACAAAATCTCGAACTTAAAAACATCGCCCTGCTCAGCAAGTGGCTGTACCGACTATTGACAACAGACGGTACTTGGCAGCAGATTCTACGCAACAAATATCTAGGGACCAAACCACTGGTTCAGGTCCAATGGAAAAGCGGAGATTCTCATTTCTGGGCAAGCTTGATGAAAGCAAAAAGTGAGTTCCTCCGGTTTGGAACCTTCGTCATAAAGAATGGGTCACAAGTTAGATTTTGGGAAGACATTTGGCTAGGTAACACACCCCTAAGACAACAATACCCGCAACTTTATAATATTGCAAGGAGAAAACAAGATACGGTGGGTCAAGTGCTTTCAGCGCCATCGCCCAATCTATCTTGGCGTAGGGATCTCATCGGAAATAAAATAGCAATGTGGAATAACCTAGCAGCCCGACTGGCTTCCATCACACTCAGCAACGACGAGGATGAGTTCAGATGGAATCTTGACCCAGCAGGTGTCTTCTCAGTAAAGTCACATTACCGGGGATTAATAAGCCAGATCGTTCCTAATGTCAACAAGAAACTATGGAAGCTGAAACTACCACTAAAAATCAAGATATTCCTCTGGTATATTAGGCGCGGTATCATACTCACAAAGGATAACTTGGCGAAAAGGAACTGGCAAGGTAATCAACAGTGCTGCTTCTGTCATGAAAATGAAACGATTCAGCATCTGTTCCTAGATTGTCGTTTTGCGCGGATGGCTTGGGCCATGGTATACATGGCATGGGTTATCCGCCAACCTACAAGTATATCCAACATATTCGGGGGCTGGCTGAATGGCATTCCAAAACATTATAAATCACTCACCTTGGTAGGAGCGGCAGCCATGTGCTGGTCTGTCTGGCTCTGCAGGAATGACGCTGTTTTTGAAAACAAACAATCTTATTTTTTGCAGGTTATCTACAGGGCTACGCACTGGATTCGTACATGGTCTACCCTACAACAGCCTACTTCCCAGGAGGTGCTTGTTGCGGCCTCTCGGTGGTTGGAGCGGGTGGCAAAGGACTTTTCTACCCAGGCACATGGGTGGCGTTCTAGTCTCAGGATCGAAAGTCATTAATGTGTCTGTTAAACTCGAATTTTAGTAGGCTGTGTGCTCTATGGGCAGAGGCCGGGAACGGTTTCAAGTCGTTGTATCCACTCGATGTAACTTCTTGAAATTAATAAAATGTTCTCATTTCAAAAAAAAAAAACTAGAAAAATACCAAGCTAAGAGATTAACATCAGATGCTGAAAACTAGAAAAAATCTAGAAAAATCACCTGATCATCACTTTTACTATGATCATACATTACTTAGATCACATGCTTATACATTACATACAATTGATCATACATTTCATACATCACATACTCTTGTCCTTGCTGTTGTCTGCAGCCGCCGCCGCCGCCTTCTCCTTGCCCTTGCCCTTCACCGATCATCGATCGATTGTAACCAATCAACAGTAGAGACAAAGCAAAAGAAAAAATACCCCAATAGATCAATCGAGATGCAAAAAAACCCCAACACAGAGTGGGAGGGGGATTCACCTCGGGCGCGCCTGAGGGGGATTGGACTGCCGGAGGAGGCGGGGGACTGCCGGATTCAACAGGCTCCTCCTTCACCCTCACCTCGCCCAGGGGCGCGAATCCTAGCATAGGAGCGATGACTGGAGCGGCGGCGTTGTTGTGGAGGCTGCGATGTGTCTACCGTCGGTCGGAGGGGACCCGGCTTGTCGATGCGACACCCGAGACTTGCCGCCGGCGTCCCCGATGACTTGCCGGCTTGCGCGAGGCGGAGGCGGAGGCTGCAGCCCTCGTCCATCGCCCCATGACAGGGTTCCTCTCCTGCCTCCTCGGGATCAACGAACGCTTGGAGGGAGCCATCCCACGAGCGTGCAGACGACGAGCGTGAAGACGAAGAGGTGGAGGCGAAGCGCTGGATGGAGCCCGAGAAGACGAAGGCGCAAAGATGAAAAGGTTGGGGAGGGAGGCAATGGTTACTATTATAAGAAATTGAAGGGGGAGGCAGTTATTCCTAAAAGGGGGCCATGTACCGTTACTAAGCGAAAATACTTGAGTAGTGCAATGGTTTAGACGCCGATTCGGACGCAGGAGGTCGTGGGTTTGATTCGTAACCGCGCCACAATTTTTTTATTTTGCGAATAGGCAATTATTACCTAAAAGATTCCATGTATCGCTCCTAAGCCGAAATACTTGAGTAGTGCAACGGTTTGGACACCGATTCAGACGCAAGAGGTCACGGGTTCGATTTGTAACCGTGCCACAATTTTTTAAAGCGTCAAAGATATACGTAACATTCCTTTCTAAACGCCCATTACATAACTAACTGGTCTATAGCTGCGTCATCCCCACCACACAACCCTAGCCACATCATTTCCTAGCCGCAACCGCTCTCTCCCACCAAACCCTAGCCGCTGTCTCCCCACGCCGCACCCCATCTCCTCTAGATCTGCCACCGCCATCTGCGAGGACCCACGGTGGAGGTGCCCCGCTTCAAGGACAGCAAGGGTGCGGCAGAGACGGTGACGCGGATCCACATCCCCGGCCACGACGACGACCCGACTGCGCGTGGATACGGCCCAGCAACGGCGACGAGGTGGGTCCTCCTCCTGCTCTTCATTATATGTTTTTTTTTAACGCAAACTGTGGGGGAGATCCCCACAGCAATCAAAACTTTTTATAGAATTTTAAGCAAGAGTTTAGGGGCACTTACAAAGGAAAATCAGCTGAAAGCATCTAACCAAACGCTAAAGGCTGACCGCAGGTCTACCTTGAATCTAACTAGTTGAAGATTACATTGAGATTTAAAATTACTAAACCATCTCGCAAAAGAGGGCTCGTGCCTTTCAAAACTCTTGTCGTTGCGAAGCTTCCATAACTCCCAAGCAGCTATCATTGAGGCCTCCGTGAAGAATTGCTGTCCATTGGTGTGTCTTGCATGTATGAGTCTTTCAGCTAAGGGCAGCGTGAGATCCCAGTCAAAGTGCAGAGCTGTCCAGCACTGTCTCGCAAACGGGCAGTCGAAGAAAAGATGCTCAATAGTCTCATCCTCCTCTGTGTCACACATGACACAGTGGTCATCATCTCGATTGCCAATGTGCCGTCGTGTGAGCATGGTTTTGGTGTTTATCCTATCCACCAGGATCAGCCAAATGAAGAACTTGATTCTCGGCGTGCATCTGGATTTCCAGATTAGTTTAAAGACTGGGTGAGCCTGAACATAGCTGAAGATATGATCATAGAACGCTTTGGAACTATAGCTGTTGCCCCATATAGGTTTCCAAATATCCTCAGTATTTTCATCAAATGTGATTGTTTCTAGTCTGTCCTGCAGATCCTGCATTTCATCCAATGCTTGGGCCGAGAGAGGGAGAAAGAATAGGGTATCCAGGTCTGGTGCATGCATGATATCTTGTACTGAGATGAATCTTGACTTTGCAAAAGATGCTAGTCGTGGGAAGTTGATGGCTAGGATGCCTGAGCTCCAGTGATCTTCCCAAAAACATACAGTTGAACCATTTCCCACTTGACAGTTGGTGACAGAGCGATAGATGTTATTTAACCTCATTATATCCTTCCACCAGAAGGATCCAACTTCTCTTGCTGCGTGAGGAACTCTCTGCTGATAGTACTTGAATCAGACTAGCTGCACCCATGGAACATCCTCCTTGTTGTAGAATTTGTGTAGGTGTTTCATTAGTAGAGCATCGTTTTGCAGTTTGAGATTAATTACTCCTAAACCACCTTTTTCTTTTGGTTGCTGTGTTGTCTCCCATGCTACCAAGTTTCCCCCTCTTTTCTTTTCTGTGTTTCCCCTCCATAGGCATTGCTTTCTTGCTCTATCTATATTCTCTATAACCCCAGCTGGTAGCTTTATTGTGCACATGGCATAGGTAACAATTGGTGTGATTGCTGAGTTTACCATTTGGAGTCTGCCTGAGTAGGATAACCATGTTGCACATCCCGAGAGACTTCTCTCCACTCTATCCATGATTGGTGTTAGATCACACAAGCGGGGTTTGGTTGTTCCCATTGGCAGTCCCAGGTATGTGAAGGGTAGCGTGCCAATTGTGCAGCCAAAGGTTTGGGCTAGACACTCCATCTTCTCAGCTGAAACATTGATTGGGAGTAATTGAGATTTTCTGTAATTCACCTTCAGGCCTGTTGATTCATCAAAAGATTTGAGCAGGCATTTCAGAAAGAAGAGCTGTCGGGCATCGGCTTGCATGATAATCAAGGTATCATCGACATATTGAATTATTGGGAAGTCTTCACTTGGCTGTGGAATTGGTGGCACTAACAGTCCCAGATTGGATGCTTTGTTGATTAAGACTTGTAGGAGTTCTGCAGCAATGACAAAGAGTAAGGGGGAGAGGGGGTCCCTTTGCCTGACTCCTCTTTTGCATTTGAAGACCTTTCCTGGTACTCCATTTAGTAGCACAGCAGATGTTCCCGAATTGAAAATGTTAGTTATCCAATCAATCCACCTGTCAGGGAATCCCATATGTTTCATGATTTCAAGAATTGCCTGATGCTCGACAGTGTCAAACGCTTTCTCAAAGTCTAGCTTTAGGATAATGCACTCTCTTCTTGATTGATGGCATTGGTGAATGTACTCAAAGCTCCAAGCTAAACAGTCCTGTATTGTTCTTATCTTAATGAAACCATATTGATTTTTATGTACTAGCTGGATGATTACCTTTTGTAGCCTATCTGCAAGCAACTTAGAGATCAGTTTAGGGCTGACATTCATCAGAGAAATAGGCCTATAATCATTCACCGATTTAGGGTTTAGGATCTTCGGTATCAGGGTGATAAAGGAGGAGTTGATTCCATCCAGTTTAACTGTGTTCCAGTAAAAATCATTACACAGAGCATAGAAATCATGCTTCACAATCTGCCAACACTTTTTCATGAAAAGACCATTGAAGCCATCAGGACCTGGTGCCTTGTCAATGGGCATGCCCCTCACGACTTTGTCAATCTCTTCAATCTGAAAGGGATCATCTATACCTTGTAAGCATTCCCTGTGGTGGATAATTTCCTGAAGATTAAACTGCATGTTGATGCCCAAACTTGTGCCTAGCCTGTTTCTGAAAGATGTCCAGAGAAGGTTTGCTTTTCCTTCATGATCCTGAATCCATGCTCCCTCATCATTAATAATCTGTGAGATATTATTTCTTCTGTATGAGATGGTAGCCATGGCATGAAAGAATTTTGTGCACTCATCACCGAATTTGATCCTATTCACCGTGTATCTTTTCTTCCAGTACTCATTCTTGTAATGCGGAAGATCTTTTAGGTGCTTTTTGATTATTTTCCTCAAGTTGATTTCCGTGTTGAAGAGCTATCTTGCATCCTCTAGAAAGTCAATGTAACCAATGACCGTGTTACAGTTATCAATGAGGAGGCTTAAATTGGACAGCTCTTTGCTCCATTTCTTCAAATCTGATCTTAGCTTCTTGAATTTGGAGGAGATTGTTCTGACCGAATTGTTATTTGCATTGGTGCTTTGCCAACTTGTGCTTACTATCTGAGAGAAACCCTCTATCTCAACCCAGAAATTCTCAAATCTAAAAATATTAGATCGCGGTTTCTTTGTACTGATAGAGATCTTGCACGGTATATGGTCAGAGGTGATTCTTGCCAGTGGAAGAACCTCTGTGTTTGGGAAATCCACAGTCCAATTCGCAGATGTGAAAAACCAGTCTAGTTGTTCTAACAACGGATCATTTTGCATGTTGCTCCATGTGAAAGCCCTCCCTTTCAGCGGAAGTTCAATAAGACCCAAGTGACCGATGGCATTGTTAAAAATTAAGGTATCTGACAGATTCCCCCCTGGTCTGTTGCGGTTTGCCAAAGAATGGAAGAAATTGAAATCCCCCAGAAAAATCCAGTTGTCACTGTCATCGATGTCACGACTTCTAAACCAATTGATGAAATCTGTTCTTTCAGGCTCATCACAGGGACCATAGATGTTGGTTAGCATCCAGGGATCTCCATTGTGAACCGATTGGAAGCTGACAGTTATGCCAAAGGATTGTTTGTGTATCACTGTTCCCTTGAAAACAGAACTACACCAGACCACAAGCAGCCCACCCGAAGCACCCACAGAAGGAATGAAGTCGAAACAATCGTATCGTCTTGGGGCGAAATTTCTGATAAAAGAAGAGTCAATGTGCTCACGTTTCGACTCCTGGATGCAAATCACAGAGCAGGCACTTTCCTCAATTTTTTTTCTAACTGCGTCCCACTTATCAGAAGCGTTCATACCACGAATGTTCCAGCACAGGATGTTCCAATTACGATTATTCATAGAGAAACAAAGTGAACGAGAAACCAAAAGCTGCTGAGTCCAGCATCAGCAGAGTAACACGCCACAAGCAGTGTATCACGCCCCGAGTATGATAAGTACAAAAAGGAGTTTTAAGAAAGATGAAAGACAGATAAAGATAGAGTTTCAGCCACCATGTGGCTAAGGCTTCAGACTTGCGATGTTGTGTCTTCATGGGATCTATCTTCATCAGGATTCACTGATGGGTCTTGCATCAGTGCTTCATTGGAGAGTTCGCCAGGAGCTACTCCACATTTGATGCCCCATTCCTGCAGAACAGCAAGAGGAACAGGCCCAGATCTTCCAGTCTGCTCGTCAATCTGGATGATGCTAATTTTCCTTTTCTTCGCAGGCTCGCGCTCTAGGCGAACAGCACAAAACCCCTCTGTCTTGTTCAATCTGGTGCTTCTTCTGACACTGCTTTCTGCCATGGGGCTAGAGGGGTTGGAGATGGTTCTTGGAAGAGAGAGTGTGCCGGCTGTGCCTTTTTTCCTCATTCGGCCCTTTGGCTTTGATGGGCCGGGCTGTATCTGGGAAGTTTGAAATTCAAATTTTTCTGGGCTAGAAGCCTCTTGGGCTTGACTTGGGCTTTCAGGCTGGGTGATCTGTCTGTCAGGAGCAGATTGCTTCTGCCGCCAGGCAGTTATAACATCTGGCCAGAGTTGCAGGAGGCAAGCGGGGATGCAAGGCGTCCAGGGGACAATTGCAAGTCTAGCAGCAGCTGAGTCCTGAGGATTGTCATGGGGTTGTAGCACTTCTCTGTCTAACAGGATTGGCCTGAAGGAGAGAGATTGTTTGGAGCTGGATGCCTCGTCTTGGTTCCTGCTAACACTTGGAATTCCTCTTCTATGAAAAATTGTGATTGTAGCACACTGATTCTGCGCAATGATAAATCTGAGCATGTCTTCACTTAGACCAGAGTTGACTTCTTCTGATGAAGAGGAGCTGTCCTGACCATTGAAAACATCTTCCAGCGCGATATCCGGCCCAGTTGCTCTCAGGAAACTCATGGAAGAGCCAGACATGTCAAGTTCCATAACCTCAGGAAGATCGTTATTATTCTCATCTGGCAGATGTTCCCCCTGTTGCAAGTCCATGTTCCCCTGTCCCAGGTTGTCATCTGCCTGTTCTTCAGGTTCAGGCTCTGGGGCATGGAAGTGGGGGATGCCTCCAAAGATTCCTTGATTTACGGCTGCGCCATTCTGCTCATTTTGCCAGTTAGGTTCCAGTGGGTTTGGACCCATCACAATTGGCAGGTGCTCCGGATGTGGCTCTCCATCAAGCGGCACAGGGTCTTCATCAGCTGGAAAAGCATCTGGAAAATTTCCATTGAGGATGAAGATAGGTACTGCCCAAGAACGACCCATGCCTCCAATCATGGTCCCCCTGGAAACAATAAGACTGCGAGGAACTCTATCTGGGCTAAGAACCAAAGCCTGAACTAGGATTCGTGACTTGTTCTCATCTTTGTACCACTCGAGCAAACGACCATAGGGAGCGACAACAGCTCTGATAAACAGGTCTTTTTGAAAATCAAGGGGGAAAGCTAAGAACATGATCCAAATAACTCGGGTGTAGGTACATGATCTGGCATTGATTCCTTCATCATGTTTTACCACAGTAACGACATGATTCTGTCCTAGATTGAAAGGTGAGTTTCTGACCAACTGATCTCGCTGAGCAACTGATCTTAATCTAATCAAGCCCAGGCCAAGCGGAGAGAGGGTAGAGGTGATAATGCGTACCCTCTGATCATGCTCAAGGAAGTCACAAGCTATATTGAGAGTTTGCTGGAGCTCATTGACCTCTTGCGGCATGGGGTTGATGGAGATGATGGCGTAGTCCTCATGCTCCCTTGTCGGTTCCCCTCTGAGAGCCACGCGCACCCTGGAGGGCCGGTTCCAACCATGGTCGACTGTGAGGCCGGCGGCGAGGAAGGCTTGCGGGTTGACGGGGAAGTTGGCCATTGGTTCTTGATCAGGATCCACCGCCGAGCACTACGGCGGATTGGGGTTTTCTTGGTTTGTTGGGGAAGCCGGCGGACTTGTGCTGGAATATGGAGAGTCCTGTTGCCGGGCAGGGAAAGGCGGGGGGTCCGCTGGGGTGGCTCGGGAATTGAGGCAGGGCTCTCTAGAATCTCGGGATTTTGTTTGTGGTTCATTATTCCTTCCTTTTGGTTCATCTCGGTGATCAACCGCCGGCTGTTTCTTGGGCCTCCAGATGATTTTGGGCTTGCACTTAGTGGTGGAGGTTTTGGGAGACCATTTCCAAGCCGGTGCAGATGGCCGGCAGAGATTGCCATTGTGGCCAAAGAGAGAGCATCGATGACATTGGATCCTGGAAGCACAGGCCCAATTGTCATGACTAGAGCCCAAGAAGTAAGAGCAGACAACGGCCCGAGGAGTGTTGTTTGAATTTGAATTAACATCGGTGACGTTGTCCCGTTCCTGAGAACACGCCGAAAACTCCGGGTCGCGAAGAACACGGTACCCTTGATCGCCCTTTACGGAGTAGAACTTTCTGTTCTTGAGAGGCTGGCCAGAAAAATCATCCGGAAGCACAGTAGTGTTGAAAGAACCAAAAGAAAAGCTCACTGGCTTGGATTTCACAGGGGTAGATTGGACGATTTTCTCCGCAAAGCGAACACGCTTGGAAGCGTTCTCTTGTTTTTTCAAAGTTCTTTTCTCCTGCTTGGAGATCACCCTAGTCCACTCTTTCTCTTGTTCCATCTCCCATGCTCGTTTTTCTCTTTCCCAATGGGGAGTACCGTTGTTCCAGAGATGAAAATAGAGGTCAAACTTCGTGGAGATCACACGACGAAGTTTATAGATGTAAAAGCCCACATCTTTGGAGAAGACCGAGATGCGAAAATCATTATTGCTCAAGAAACGCACATGAAAATTATCTGCCCGGCCACCCAAACAAGATTGCAAAGCCAAAGAGACTGATTCCTCCATGAGGTGAAAAAGAAATCTCCGAAAGGTGACAAGCAGGAAAAAGGATCCATCCGGGGAGGGAAAGGGGTGGTGTACCGGTGCACGAAAACGTCGACGAACTTCCTCCTGGAAGACTAGACCGACGTCGAAGTCTAGTCCATCCACGAGATCCGAGGAGGATCCCATGAGTCCACCGTCACCGCTTCAGCAGGGAAGGAGGAAGGCATGATCACCGGTGATCTTGGATGTGGTGGCGGCGATGGCGTCGGCGCGAAGGCGAGGGGAGCGGGGGCGGGGGCGTGGTGCGCTCATCGGCAAGGTTACTATGACGTACTTCTTCATTATATGTTGCTTGAGACAAAGTTATATCTTGCTGTCAAGCCCAATCTGTTAATGTGCTAAATAGAATGACAATAGAATCTGTACCACTTTGTATTGAACCTACTTTGGTTAGCTAAACATTGTTGTTTTGAGCACTTCTGAATAGATGTAACTTTTGGTAGCCTAATTATTCTAATTTTTGGTTGTCACTAGTCTGGTGAATTTTGGGTAGGACACTTACAGGAACTATCATTATATCTTGCTTCAGACAAACTTATATCTTGCCGTCAAGCCCAATCTGTCAATGTGCTAAATAAAATGACAATAGAATTTGTATCACTTTGTATTGAACCTTGGTTAGCTAAACATTTGTTGTTCCTCTATACTTATGTGGTGGGTGCTAGGCTGCATAAGTCTTTATTTGGGGCCCAAAAAAATCCAACGGAGCGGCTTGTAGTATTGTGGTGTATACCTTGTAACACCTGGTGTGGTGACCCCCTCGATGCATGCAAGCTTAGCACCTACCATTGTTTGTAGCTTATTTAGATTGATAGTTTTTTGCTGTGATAATCATACTAACTTATTGCTTTATCCTCTTGTTGCATGTACCCATCGAATCTACACTTCATTGCTGCTGAAGTTGAACAAGAAAGGACAGGCACTGCACAAGAAAGGACAGACACTTCATTGCTTCACCCTAAAAAAATGGTTAGTACATATCCACAACCGGTATATAATTACTTAGTTTGAAGTGCAACCTTTTAATGATGCTTATTTTGAATGCTTATACTGTAAAGATGGTTCAAACTGAGTTGAGAACTTTTAAACTGGAATAAATAACAACTCTATGCCTATATGTTGTCTATGCTTATGCTGCTCTACTGACAAACTGACATATCATCTATGCAGTCTCACTCATCAAGGAGCTCCTCTAGTGACAACAGTGCACCTGCTACACAGGCCAATAGTGCACCTGCTTCACAGGCTCACTCATCACACACTGCTGGGAGTAGTACTCAAGCCCACAAGTCAAGGACACAAACCAGATGGCCAGATGACAGGGTGACTGCAACTGGACTTGATGACCAAGGTTGGCCTATCCCAGATGCTGCGAGGGATAGATTTGTATTGGTCTGTGGCCTCATTGCTCGGGAGAGGGTGTCAATCAACATCAAGCTTGAGGATCTCCCAGTGGAGCAGAAGAATGACCTGTTCACTGTTTTCGAGGGAAAGCTAGAGTACCCAGCCAATCTGTCCAGAGCTGAGCATGAGAAGGCATTTAAGGCAGCTTTGAAAGAGATTGGGAGTTTGCATCGGCGATTCAAGTCCCATTTAAGAGCACATTTTGTGAGGCACGACTTGCTTCCCTTTGAGTTTTTTGAAGCCACAAGACTGGGAGCAGTTTGTGGTGGCAACCAATTCTAAATTTTTTTGAGCAGACGAGCTAGGAGATGAAAGATAAGAGAACAAAGCACACTAAGCCACACAAGATGGGCAAAAAAGGTTATGCTGGTAAAAGGAACGATTGATAGTAGGAGGATGAAAAAGCTAACTACAGAAGGAAAAGAGAACCCTTGGAATCAATTTCCTGGCCGTTCGAGGCCATATCTGCGAGCAAGGTCACAGAAGACCACAAATACCAGCGAGGACATAACATTTAGTTCCCCTCTGGTGGTGGAGCTAGCAGATAAGGTGAAAAGATATGCAGCTGAAACTAGCGATGTGTCTTTCACTGGGGTTAGGGAGAATGATGTTCTGAGCGCGGCACTTGAGAATCCAGAGCATCGAGGTCAAGTTTGAGGCGTGTCTAGTTTACTCGGCTGGGGTATAGGGTTTGGCGAAGAGTTTGCTGGAATGTACAGGAAGAAGTAGAAGAGGAGGTCTGATGCGGATAAGGAAGAGATAGTTGGTGAAGCAATCAATAGAGTTGTGGAGTTGCTAAGAGTTGCAGGCGTGCACATACCAGATGGTCTGTGTAAACCCCAAGCAGGACACAAGAGTAGATGTGAGGAAGAAGCGCATGTGAATGAGGATTCAATTGAGTGTCCATGACTTGAGCCGGACACAATTGATCTGCTGACAGAGCCAACAAAGTGCAGTCTTTTAGATGGCAGCGGGTATAACATGGAGCTCGCATTGGCCACTGTCTTTCCAGATCAAGAGACTTGCCATACAGTACCGATAGAGTGTGGGTATGCTGTGGTGCAACCTACTTATGTGTGGGCTAATGCGAGGCACATCAATCTGCCTATCCCAGTAGGGGATGAGATCACAACCCTAGGTGATTCTCTCTTGCAACGGATACAGTGGCCAAGGACGAGAATCCTTATACCACTGTTGACGCTTGTTATACGTACACTTTTAGTGCCATTTAAGTGGTGTTTTGGGACCATTTTCGCATATGCATGTATTTTTCGCATATGCATGTATTTTTGGAGGATTTTGATTTACACAGGTTTTTGAGCTATAAATGAGCACTTTTGGACAAAGACCAAGATCATGCATAGAGCGGAGGAATGAAGGCCACGTGACTCGGATTTTGTTCGCTCTCATCTATGGTGAACCAACCTCCAAGAATGAGGAAGGTCAAAGACTTGAAGATAAGGTCGAATGACTTCGGGATCAAGGCGAATCAGGCAGACATATGGAAGGATATCAAGACCCAATCTTATCCCGAAGCAACCGACGTCAAATGCCCACATGCATTAGCAAATCAACTCCTGGAGGATCTAGAAGCTTCTACGTGAAAGATGGGGCCAAGAGGCTGCAAAATAGCCCTGGGCTGTGGCGGAACGGTCCTACTTAAACTGACTCAGGTGTGATCTGTAGTGTAAAACACTGAACACGTCACACACCTGGGTCAGCATAAGTCCGGAGTTCCGTCGAGTGTCCCCGGGACTACCCGAATCATCCACATTCAACTGTCTCGGTACACATACTCAGGATCCCAACACCAGAGGATACATCACAGACATTGCACCAAGGAATATATACAACACAGATAAGTAAGAGTTATACAACCACAGTAATAAGTTTTGTCGGGGTTCTTTACCGCCGGCAAGTAATAAAATCGTGGAGAGCGCGTCGGGCCTCGGATGGTTGCGCAAAAGGGGGAC
>CM014277.1:24354602-24364894 GCA_004135705.1 Alloteropsis semialata | reverse complement strand
CTTCTTTCACGCTTAGCAACATGCTAAGCATGGGGGAGGGCTTGTTGGATGAGAAGGAAAAGGCCATATGGAGTACAATGATTGTGTTCACCATAAGATGCTCAAGATTCTTCTTCCGTGCTAAGCACAATGCTTAAGCATGGGGGAAGCCGCGCTACACTCCACTACAAGCATCGAAAGATGGTAACTCGCCCTCAACCTTCTCTTCGTTCATCTACTTCTAAATGCTTGTATATATGTATGCCATAGACCATAGGTTAGAAACCTTTGTATATCTCTCTTCTTAATAACATGGCTACTAGGAGGACAACCTAGTTTTGTTTTTATTTTCAATAAATAATGATCACCACCACTTTGTGCTCACCACGATGATATAATTTGAATGCTTTGCTTATAGAAAAGTGATGAAAGTTGCCGCCTTGTTTTACCTACATGATGTTGTATATGACTTGACTATTTGTTCTCTATAAAATGAACTTAAACTGATGTAAATACCAGCTCTTTTATTTATGGAGGTTAAATGATTAAATTCTAGACCCACATATCCCTTATGTTGCTCTTTGATTTAAGTTTACCGATGACCTTATGCCTTGTATTATTTTATTTAAAACTTGATTCTTATGCTATCTACATTCGTGAATCTCTTGCAAAGTTTTACCTACCAAAGCCTTTACATATACATGATCTTTCATGATGAAACCCTTAGATTTGCAAACTTATATTTTGATGAGTTGGATTAAGATTGATTTCTATGGTTCGAGACTAAGAAGTTGGCCATTCCAATTTTGCGTACCTTCCTTTTGCGAGCCTTTCTATCTATGCATTGTGAGTTTCTACACCGAAAACTTCGCAAACTTCGCTGGATATCCACCCTAAACCCAAATATCTTTTTGTGATTACCCTCCTTGACCACAACCCACAATTGAGTATGGATCATTTTCTCAATGGAAATCCACAAGAATCGAGAGCTTAATTTAGAGAACATCAATTTGGGAGGCATCGAAAAAACTCCCTGAAGATTCAAGTGTTTTTTAGAAGATCAAGATGGACTTTGTGTACTTACTTCAGCAATTATCAACCCTCACTTCTATGCTCGAGGACGAGCAATCATTTAAGCATGGGGGGGAGGATACTGAGTAAGTACTATGTTGCCAAAGGTTCTAAGGAGCAAAAAGAAAGAAAAAGAAAAAGAAAAAAGTGAGAAAGAAAGAAAAGAAACAAAAATGAAAGGAAAAAATGAAAGAAAGAAAAAAAAGGAAATAATGCTCCTTAGTTCTTTTAGCTTCATCAAATTCCAAGTGCTTTCAAGACAATTCCATACTCAATCTTCCAACCATGTGCAATTCGATAACGAGGACTTCATTTGTGCCTCGGGATCATCCACTTGCCATTTGCATATATGCACCTATCTAAATGTGTGTGTTTCATCCCTCTCCCTTTCCAACATTTATTCTCCATGGCCTTTTTAACTAGTCTCAGTAATTCCAATAGGTCTCTCTCTTAGTTTGACAATTTTTGATATATAATGTTTTGCTAGGATTATTTTTACCTACCAAGCTCCACATAAGCCTTCCACTTTCATATATGAGTAGAATAGGTTGAGAATAATCCAGTATAGGCTTGAGTGACTTGATGAGATGAGTGTTGCCATGAGCTTTTGCAAGAGAATCTCACTTATGTTGGATATGCATCTTTTTGAAAACTCTTCACGATGGAACATGGTAAAGGTCTAAAGTTCGCTTAAGTTCAAGAGCATTGTATTTATTATTATTGTGGCTTGTTCTTTATTTCTAGTCTATCTTCCATAATGAAAAGTAGCCGGTCACAACTTGAACTTTAAATGCCAAACACTTGAGAGCAATGTGTCTTGTTGTGAATAACTAAGTGTAGGGAAGACATTGAAGGGCAACGCTGATTTCCTTATTAAGCAAAGATCTTGGACTTACTCGAGGATGAGCAAGGTTTAAGCATGGGGTGAATGTTGACGCTCGTTATATGTACACTTTTAGTGCCATTTAAGTGGTGTTTTGGGACCAATTCATATACTAACCTGCCACTTGGCACTTGAAATAACCCCATTTTCGCATATGCATGTATTTTTGGAGGATTTTGGTTTACACAGGTTTTTGAGCTATAAATGAGCACTTTTGGACAAAGACCAAGATCATGCATAGAGCGGAGGAATGAAGGCCACGTGACTCGGATTTTGTTCGCTCTCATCTATGGTGAACCAACCTCCAAGAATGAGGAAGGGCAAAGACTTGAAGATAAGATCGGATGACTTCGGGATCAAGGCGAATCAGGCAGACATATGGAAGGATATCAAGACCCAATCTTATCCCGAAGCAACCGATGTCAAATACCCACATGCATTGGCAAATCAACTCCTAGAGGATCTAGAAGCTTCTACATGAAAGATGGGGCCGCGGGGCTGCAAAAAGCCCTGGGCCAGCCGGCCCAGAGGGGCCGAGGCCGACCGGCCTGGCATGTTTTTGCGGCGCCTCGATCTCCCCTTCGAGCTAGGGTTTTCTCGGACTATTTATAGCCCCTGTACGCCGAGGGCTCGCACATCCATTCACCAGAACTCGACGAAACCTAGGGCATACACCAAAAGGAGACGACGGCCGCCGCAAGTCCTTGAAGTTGTCTAGGGATGGCTTAGGCCAACCCTAGCCACCGTGGCCTCCCTGCGTGGTTGTGCCATGGTGGAGTTCATGAGCAAGTTGGAGTCATCAATGGTATGTATTCGGTGGTGATGATCCAAACACATCTATTATATGAATATTGTTCTTCATGTCATCCGATCTCTTAGCGACTTGATGCCTCTTTCTATGCTTTCTACCTATCATGAATAAGATTGATTCTTAGTCTAATGCTAGGTTAGACTACATAGCATACTCTATGTAATCGTGGCGATTAGATCTAGTATGTTGACCCTTCATGATATCTAGACACATTCACTTGTGGACGTACCCTTGCACTAACCACGCCGATAGGGAGCATCGTGACAGGGTGTGATCCCGTGTAAGGTGGCGTTCTCGGGAGGTTGACCGGAGGTAAGGGTTTAAAGATGGCTTTAAACTAGATGCATGATGCTTACTCTTATTTGCTAGAACTACAACTAGAAGACGATAGGCCCGTTTATCCTTTGGTTGTGCTTTACCCTTGCCTATGTTTATTGATGTGATCAACCTATACACTCCACTCAAATCTTATAGGTTTTACCCCTTCATATGCAATCAACGCTTAATGTTAGGAATAGATTCGTTAGATTAGATGGAAAACCCTAGGTAGTTCATTGTCGATCCACGGATTGATAAACCTTGGACGAATACTCTAAGGGAAAAGCTACGATGATCCGTGCGCTTGCGGTTCACAATTGGCGCGTCTAGGGACCATCAACAACCACCCAGGTCAAGAGCTCCCACATCTGTAGCCACATCAGCTGGTACAGCTTCAGATGGAGTAGTAGCAGCTCAACTACTTTGGCCACAGCAGCAACAGCCACAGAACAACCAGCAGCCTGAAAATACATTGGTACCACATCAGCCACAGCAACAACAACACCAACAGCAGCCACAGCAGCAGCAGCCACAATAGAAGGCACAGTAGCAGCAGGCACAGCAGTTGCCACAGCAGCAGCCACAAAAGTCAAACGTTGCCATTGTTTTGACTATGTCCAATCCAAAATACAAGTCTGGTGAGCCTATGTTGTCAGAAGAGGCTTTAAAAACTGCTGGGCCAAGTTGTGAAGCCTTGCATGCTTATGTCATGCTTCAAAGTGCGAATGGTGTAGATTGCATTCCTGTAAAGCTGGGTGCATCCTACTTTGAAAGTGATGGTGAATTAAACTTCACCGTCTCATTCAATGACATGTATGACCTTTTCAACCTGGACAGTCTGGATGTTAGCTTGTTGAGGTGCTGGACATTGTAAGTCCCTTCACACTAAAACATATATTTCTTATTTTTTACTACAAACTTCATGCTAACAATTTATTTATTTGTAGGAAAATGATAAAACAGACATAGGATATGCACTGCAATGTTGGGTTTTTGGACCCACAGGTATTCTCGGCCACAATGCTTCAATTCCAAACCAAAAATGTAACAGAAGTAATTAGAAAGGCTATGAAGCACGACTTCGTGGTGGGTGCCTACAACACCGGTGGCCACTGGGTACTAGTGATCATTGCTACGGAGTGAAATGTTGTTTGGTATTTAGATTCTGCTAAAGTTTGGCCAAAGCGAAAGTTCAGGGACGTTGTACAAGTTGTGAACCGGTAAGAAGGTTTTGTTACAAAAATTCCATCTCTTAATGTTTCTAATCAATATTGCTGATCATGCAGGGCCTATTTAGAGCACATGGAGAAGGTGAAAACAAAGTCAAAAAGCAAACTTAAACTCACGCACAAGACAGATTTCCCGGTAATAGCGAGACTTTTTTTGGTCCCTTCATACGTACTTGGTACTGCCTTAACTTGTGTCATTTTGGTACCTTCATGCAGTGCGCTCAGCAGCCATCGGGGAGCTTACTGTGTGGATTCTATGTAGCAATGAACATGTTGGACCTACTTTCTGACATAAGCATCATGAAAAAGGCTTCTGTATGTATACCTGCTCAGCTTCTTGTCTTTGCTCATAATCTCCATTTGATTTTAGAAACTAATTTTTACTTGTATTCTCATAATAGTTGTATTATGCAGGATTACAAAGTTCCCACTGAAGGGGTAGATCAAGGAGCACTAAGGATGCTCCAGGGGATGCTGTGCGAGTTCATTCTTAAGGAGATCATCGACCCAAAGGGCAGCTTTTATGATGGTCCAGTAGATGTCGTGTGAGTTCATAAACTAGAAACTTGTTAAATGTGTATGATGAGGAACTTGAAACTTGTTAAATGTGTATGATGAGGAACTTGAAACTTGATTCAGCTTTCTCCTCAATGCTAAAGACAAACTTGATGTGTACTAGTGTATATATGTGATGTGTATCTCAATATGTGTTTGTGATGTGAATGACCTAGTGGCTACCAATTCCTGGCCAGTTCTTTTTGTGATGTGAGTGACCTGGTGGCTGCCCAATCCTGGCTGATTCCAGGATGCAGCCAGAAAACAGGGCAGAGCATGCAAGGGTGGCACAAGTAAAGGTAACGAGCATTAAATAACGCCCGTTACAAATTAGGTGATGGGTAACGCCTACATGTACTACACGTAACGGGCATCAAAAAAAGCCCATTACAAACCCTGACCAGTGGGCCCAGAAAGAGACACTTGGGTGATAGGTAATGCCCTTATATACTGGGCATCAAATAATGACCGTTACCTATAACATATTGTTCTAACGGGCCTTTATCATAGCCCGTTACAAACTCTGACTAGTGGGCCCAGAAAGAGACGCTTGGGTGATGGGTAACGCCCTTATGTAACGGGCATCAAATAATGACCGTTACCTATAGCATACTGTTGTAACGGGCCTTGATCATAGCCCGTTACAAATTCTAACCAGTGGGCCCATAAAGAGACGCTTGGGTGATGGGTAACGCCCTTATGTAATGGGCATCAAGTATTGACCGTTACCTATAGCATATTTATGTAACGTGCCTTCATCAATGCCCGTTACAAAGTTTACAAGTGGGCCCAGAACGAGACCTGGTGAGGTAATGGTAACATATATCAGTAACGGTCGTCAGTAAAAGAGCGTTACTAATTAGTGGACTCTGTAACGGTCCGTAGAGTATATCCGTTACGAAATCTGCCTATGGGTCCACAAAAATAGCCATTTTAGGTTACTGGTAACTGCTTTTTAGTAATGGTTGATATTAAATGCCGGTTACAAATATGTGTTATGAGTAACAGGCAATTGCCCGTTACCTTTGAGCTATTATTGGTAACCCAAAAAGGGTAACGGGGTCTATGCCCGTTACGAACAGCCATTGCGCCCATTACCTATTTGTGGTTCTCACGTAGTGACCAAGAAATCCATGGCACCAGAAACCAATCTAGGAGACTTGGATCTTCTCCAGTAAAGTTGCTGCACTTGGGATTTCGTATCTACTGTTTGTGTTGGGCTTTTCAGCTCTTCAGTACCTATATATCAAATATATGACATCTGTTAACAATATTCCTGCTGTGTGCATCTCTGTTTTGTACATATAGTATGAAAAACGGAAGAATCAATGCATCATAGGCATTTTCATGGCCAATAACCCAGAACAAACATGTGTAGAGATAGTGCTGTTCTCACTCAAGTAGAAACAAGATTGGTCAAAATTCAGATTGGCCAATAACCCAGAACAAACATTTTGGAGATAAACTTATCCAAAGATTGAGTAAAACAAGATTGGTCAAAATTCAGATCGTGTATCAAATCATGTTGCAATCAGCATTTGTTAAAATTCAAACACGCTGCTGCTTCACTAGCAATCTTTGTTGTCCCACAATAAAAAGCAGTGATGGTTATGTTGGAGATACGCGAGTTATTCTACCAGATTTTAATTCGAGGCATATTTCGTAAGCAAATGCTAATGCTATGTAAAAGAAATAACCCCGCACAAATCTCAAGAACGAGAACAGCATAGACATAACCAGCAGATATATAACAAACATAATCAAACCAAATGCTGCATTACCATCCATCTATGGACTTACTGAATAGCACTCCGTCCTCGTGTACACTCGATGTAGAGGCAGCGCTGAACGAAGTCAATCAGCTATGAGCGGTCACACAGTTGCGCTGTCCAAAAACCTTATTGCCGCCCCTCGTGCAGGCCTCACGATGGCAAGGGCTCGGAGATACCGCTCCTCTCCTTCTCAATGCATGCCAAGAAGAAGAGCCGGTGAGATCCGGCAGCTCATCACCACAGCACTCTTCTCCCGAAATCAGAGAAGAAGTTCAGAAAGAAATCGTCGGGATGTTTCTCATATCTCTTGCCTGAACGTCTCCAGGTACTCTTATAGAGAAATCGGCAGCCCAGTGCTGACCGTTTCATCTATAATGATGGCCCATTAATAGGCAGTAGTAACCGCCCATATAATTTGGGATTAAGGCATTGACTGTGTGTTTTTCCTCTCTAATGACCATGACTATTGTTAAAAGACTAATACCCAAATGGCAAAAAGTTTACACAAACTTGGCTTGGCTGCTCGCTGCATCGCAAGTCACAAGTCACGCGTTCGTTTACGCGAAAAGAATGCTAATACACGCGCGTGTGTTGTCACACCCGGTTTTAAGGACAAAACCGAATGATAATCATATGTGCGCTAGGATCAAGTTTACACACATATGAGACTTCATCAGTGATAAACAATAGCAGTATCACGTAAAATAATACAAAGGACTTACAATCTATCAGAGTCACAGCTTATCCTGGAAACGAAGGCTCCAACACTTCAGAGGCAATCGACTAGGGGTTGCGTACGCCTAGCACCATCTTCAACAACTTCACATCATCTTTTGAGCAGCAATAAGCAAGGATGAGTACACTTATGGTTGGTACTCAGCAAGGCCACGAGAAATAACCAGAACATGATTTATTGTTAACTTAAAATATATTAATCATGTGAGGGTCTCGGCCGCTCTTAACCGTGAGCACGGCTGTTATAACAGTTTTTAACACTCTGTAGAGGTTGTACACTTTCACCACAAGTCGCGTAAAAGTTCAGAAGAACTTTAAACCCAACCATGCTTTGCTAGCTGGGCACAATACAACACTTCCAAGATGTGATTGCAAAGGAACGCTACGAGGCCTTTACAAAGACACACAGATAACTAGCAGCTTGCTAGAGTTTCAGCCGCGGTGAGGTCCATAACCCTCCCTAATGAGGTCGTACCTTAGCAAAGGCTACTCCTCCAAGAGGACCGAGCTATGACCCCTTCACCGTTCCCCTCCCCCCAACTTGCCCTTTCGGTAAGGCCTGCCAGTCACCCGTATATCTAATTAATCAACCAAGACCAGAGCCATATAGTACTCGTGGTTGTACTGTTTTTCTGTGTGGTTCTCCATGTTCCAGTTAACGTCATCATAGTGATATATTAAAAGCATAGATAGGAGGATGGTTAGGGACGCTTGCCTTTCCCCAACAAAAAGTTACTCTTACTGCTTGACTGCTCTTGCTCACTTGGAGTTCTTGATCTTGAAAGCAACGAACGACGATCCTTCTACTCGAAGCAATCATCGAGCACAAACATATGAAACAAACAAACAAGTACAACTAAGAACAATACACCAATCATAGAAAAGCTTAAAAGAATGCACTAAAGGACGGGGCTCGGAGCTACGCTAAAAACAACGCACGGTTGAAAAGACAACTATCGCACATTTGCATTTATGAAAGCAAAATGGACTATATGCTTGATTCATTTTAATTAAAGAAAAGCATGTGTAAAAGGATATTTCAAAGAAATACCCAAGCTGATTTATTCAAATTATTTCCAAATTTAAAAGCGAAGTAAAACCTATTCATATTTTATTTATGGATATTCCATAGGAATTAAGCCATTTAACAATTAACTTGAAATAAAAGACATGTGATGCATCTAATCGAATTATTTCATGTGACGTGTTAAACTAAGCAAATTATTATTGAAAACACATTTATTTAATATTAGTCAAATTAACAAGAATTTATGAAATACCGAGGTGTTAACCTAAACAAGTTTTATTAGAAAACTAGTGGAATGTTCATTAATCAATTTAATATTCTATTTAACTTTAGAAAATGAACTAGACGAAACAACAAGACTAAACGATAGCTCACGCTAAACAGAGACTAACAAAATGAGAACGAGCTAAAACGGAGCTAAAACACGGATTCTATAGCTAAAACAAGGTTGCAGGGGCCTAAACATAATTAACCATAGCTTCTAGGGGTTAGCAAAGAAGATTCACAAGAAACTTTAAATAGTGCTTAGGAATTTGATGAAATTCGAGGTTAGATATGCAAAAGGGAGCTGATTAGGACAACGGGTTATATATTCGAAAACCTCAGGGTTTAAAGAATAAAAGGCAAGGGCATGGTTGTGAATATTTTGTACATATGGAAAAGTGCAGGGGCTCTTTAGAAAAACAACCAAGGCCGGCGGTTTTGGCCCCAGTTGACCGGTACAGGAGGGTTGATCCTGGCCATTCATTCAAATATGGACGACCGGGGTTAGATCGGGCGGCCGGCGGCGAGGTTGGGCAGTGGCGCCGCCATGGCCGGAGCAAACGCTCGCCGGAGCTTGCTCGGCTCGGTGCTAGGAGGCACGAGAGGCTTGGGGAAAAACTTGGGGAGAGAGGAGGATGCGGAGAGCTCACCTAGGGGGTTATAGTCATCGAAGAGGAGCCGGAGGATGCCCACGACGAGCGGCGGCGATCGGCAGAGGTCGGCAAGCTCGAGCGGGTGCTCTGGTCATGGATGTGGAGTGCTGAGTGGAATGGTGGAGGTCCGGGCGGTGTGCGCCGGTCTTTATAGGTGTCGAAAGGGGGAGCGGGGCGGCACTGGTGGGAGGGAAGAAGGAGCAGCGGCGGTCGGCCATTAAGGCCATGGTGATGGGGTTCGGCCGTTTCGCGACTGGGGCAGGAGAGGAGGCGAAAGGGGTGAGCGAGTGCGGCACTGCGCATTGTGTGCAGGCGCAAGTGGAGAGGAAGAGCGAGAGGCACGGGAAGGAGAGCGGGCGAGCGGCGAGCGCCATGGAGATGCTCGGCATTGGGAGAGAAGGGAGCTGGAGGGAGGAGGAAGAAGAATATGATGGGTGGGTCCTATCTGCCAGTGAGAGAGAGAGGGAGATGGGGAGTGGCTGGGAGGTGTGGGCCGGCTGGGCCTTGATGGGCCGTGCAGGGAGGAAAGGAAGGGAGGACCGGTTTTGGCCGGGTTAAAGGGAAAGGCCAGACCGGGCCAAAAAGAAAGAGGGAATAGGGAAAGGATTTTGGAAATCGATTTGGGAATTTTGAATTGTATTTGAATTTGGAGTTTGATTTGGAATTTGAATTGGATTTTGAATAGCAATTAGATTAGGGATTTTGGAAATTTGGAATTTTGGGTGTTACATGTGTGTAACCTAAGCCACATGCTCTCCAAGTGTTCAGACTAGTGAGAGAGCTCTCGTATTTAAGTTGGCATGCTCGAACTCAAACCAGCATTGCTGTATGAGACAACTCTATAACAACTCAAACCAGCAGTATCGGTTATTATTAAAATATTAATTTTAAAAGGGCTAAAATATAAAAAAAATTTCATGCGCCCATGCGAAAAACTGCGGCGCACACGGCCAAAGGGCACGACGCGTAGGAAGGCTGCGTCTTCGCACGGAAAT
>CM014277.1:24306817-24354271 GCA_004135705.1 Alloteropsis semialata | reverse complement strand
CGCCAGTCTTCCCCACAGGCTATGCGAGCGGCGGCCACGCATCGACCTCCCATGGACCGCGCGGTGGCCTCCAGCGCCAAGCAATTCCCCGCGGCGGCCTCCCTGCTAGCCGGACGAGCGGCGGCCCCACGCCGGCCTCCCATGGACCTAGCTCGCCGCGCTTCACCGTCGGCCAAGCATGGCTTTCTCGAGCTCGTGAAGATAAGGTCTAAATAAAAAAGGAAAAATAAAAAAATAGAATAGGTCCGGTGGATGACAAGTGGGTCTCATGGATGATGTTGCTAACGGTGTTAAAGTGTCATCCAACCCAACCCTCTCTACTCCTTCAACCAAATAAAAAACTGGTCCAATCTAACCCTTCAACCAAACTCAAGATGGGTTCATATCAACCCACGAAAATGGGACGGAGCCGACCCATCCACTTGGCTTCCAAACAAAAAAACACATCCTTAATTGCGCTGCGGTTGGCGCGAAGGTCAATGCGCCCGCGCGGGGAGGACCGCGGGAGGGGGGAGGAAACATCCCGGAAGGTGCGACTGTGGGGCCACAGTCGTCCCTAGCTCAGGTCGTCGTCTCATTCACTTATTTGCGCCACCATCAGAAGAAAATTAACCAAGCCCCCTTCCTCTCTCACAAGTCACAGCGCAAACGCAAGCGCGAGCGGCGAGTGCTTTGCAGATGCGATGGCCGGGTTAGTGGTGGGCGCCGATTTGTTGGTGATGAGCGCCGTCGAGTCCAAGCTGGCCGAGTTGCTCGCCCAGAACTACCACCTCGCCCGAGACATCGAGCGCGGGATCCGCTTTCTGAAGGACGAGCTGAGCAGCATGGACGCAGTGCTGCAGAAACTGGCAGGGAAGGAGGACGACCAGATCGATCCACAGGCCAGAGAGTGGAGGAACAAGGTGCTTGAGCTATCCAACGATATCGAAGTTTGCATTGACCGCTTCATGCTCAACAACAGCAATAGAGATTCCAAGGCAAAATTTGCGCACACGGTCTTGCGACTGGTGAAGGTGTGGCCGCGGAACTGGCGAATGGCAAAGGAGATCAAAGAACTGAAGGGCCTCGTGAGCGAGCAGAGCGAGAGGGCCCTCCGCTACGGCATCCACCGGTGCCTCGAGGCATCACCCCAGCCAGTGGCCATGGATCCAGAAGACAAGCAACACAACGTGAGGGGCACCCTCATGCCCAAGCTGACCGCCATGCTCGCCCAGAAGTACCTGCTCACCAGAAGCGTAAAGCAGGGGATCCGCTTCCTAAAGGACGAGCTGAGCAGCATGGACGCTGTGCTGCAGAAGCTCGCAGACAAGGAGGACGACCAGATTGACCCACAGGCCAGAGAGTGGAGGAACAAGGTGCGTGAGCTATCCAACGATATCGAAGTTTGCATTGACCGCTTCATGCTCAATCACAACCATGGAGGTTTCAATGCTAACTTTGTGTACAAGGCCGTGCAAAAGGTGAAGAATTTGCAGGCGAAATATCGAATATCAATGGAAATCGAAGAATTCAAGAGCCTCGTGATCGAGCAGAGCAAGCGGGCCAACCGCTACGGTATCCACTTGTGTCTCGCCGCGTCACATCAGACACCGCGCTTGGATCCTCGAGCATCTCTACTCCTTGACGAGGCGTGGGATCTTGTGGGAATTGATGGTCCTCGCGAGGAGATCTTCCAGTTATTAAAAGCTGAAAAGAAGCAACACAATGTGGTCTCCATCTATGGAGCCGCTGGACAGGGGAAGACCACTCTCGCCATCGAAGTGTACCGAAAAATCAAGGGATTTGATTGCTGGGCTTTCGTGTCTGTATCTCAAACTCCAGATACGAAGAAGCTTCTCAGAGAACTATCGTCTCAAATAAGCCAGAGCATTTTTGAACAGTCTGAAAGGTTGGAGACGGAGCAGCTCATAAGCACAATGAGAGAATACTTAACGGACAAGAGGTAACCAATATTTTGTTTTCTGCACTGATAAACATGAGCTCACCGACTTTAAAGGCCAATTGTGAATTTTTCTGAAATCATGAAATTAAACAAAGATTCACAGATTTTACCGGACAATTAGCTTGAGCAACCGTGCCGTGTGCCAAATATGCACAATGGCAGCTCATGCATGTATGGTTATGCTGTAGCTGGTGCGTATACAAAATGTTTGTGTACACGTTCAAAAAATTTACACTATGGTTTCCAACAAATCCCGATTCCATAAAGTTATTTCATATATTTTTTAAACACTACTACACACTAATACTGACACAAACACTCACATGCACACCTGGTCAACGAACTAACGGTCCGGCCCCACTAGCACAAGCTGTCCATCTCGCCATGGAAGTGTCCTTTTTCTGAAATTCTTTAATAATGCGGATTACTTAATTACTGTAAAAAATTAAAATTAAATGGCAAATATAACTGCCGTACACTTGTCACATATACTAACAACTTTAATCATTGTAGAAACTACAACTTTATAACGAAACATCCATGTATTCAAATCGTGTTGAGGCACAAATATTGCAGCTGACCTGTCCAACTTAACAGTGCCAGATACGCCACACACTCAGTGTAAGCTGGGTGATCCTTCAAGTGTCCTTAGGACAACCCGAATCATCTACTTTCAATTGTTTTTGTCATTCATTTAGGATCTCAATACCATAGGAATACATTACAGATATCGCAAACTTTTACATACATAGCAGTTGAAATGGGTTATACAAACAGTAAGTCACATCCTACATGCAACAAACCAAGTTCGCTAAGAGTATTTCAAAACAAACCAGATACCATTTAGACACCGGTACCAACATAGGGGCTAGGTTAGTGAGTTTCTCTTACTGCCAAATAAGCTATATTGTGCCCTCGACAATGGAATGAAAAAAGGAGACATTTTTATTGTCTTGGAAAACACATGTTGGTGTATAAAATTGTTGGAACAAAATATCCTGAGGGTTGAGGAAACAAAAAACTAACAGATAACTGAATATATTATTTTCTCCAATGTCCTTTGTTATGGTGGCCTTACAAGCATATGACTCCCGCAACCAATCTATGCAGGTACTTCATCTTGATTGATAATATCTGGGATGTCTCAACATGGGAGCTTGTACAATGTGCCTTACCTCCCAATGACTATGGAAGCAGAATAATTACTACAACACTCAGTAAAACAGTAGCCAAAACCTGTTGTGCTGGTATTGAAGCACAAATGTATGAAGCAAGGCCACTTAGTAACGAGGACTCTCAGAGATTATTCTTTAAAAGACTATTTTGCTCCAGTGAAGATTTTCCCCAAGATTTGATGGAACTATCCAGTGATATTTTGAGTATATGTGGCGGCTTACCATTAGCCATAATCAGTGTAGCTGGTTTGTTAGCAAACAGAATCAAAACCAAGGAAGTCTGGCTCAATACATTGAAGTCCATTTCTGCTGCCGTTGACAAAAATTCTCCCGTTGATAAAATGAAAGGAATTTTGCTGCTTAGTTACTTTGACCTTCCTCACCATCTAAAGAGCTGTTTGTTGTATCTGAGTGTGTTTCCAGAGGATTATTTGATTGAGTGCAGAAAATTGACATTGCTATGGGTAGCCGAAGGTCTGATTCCTGGACAAGACAGAGAGAGCATGGAGCAGCTAGGACGAAGTTTCCTGAATGAGCTGATCTATAGAAGTTTCGTCCAGCCAATCAAGGTTGGGATAGATGGTGAAACAGTGGAGTGGTGCAGAGTTCATGATGTCATACACGAGTTTATTGTATCAAAGGCTCTGGAGGACAATTTTGTTACTATATGGAATCGTAATGGTATTTCTAAAAACTACAATTCCAACAAGATTCGCCGTTTATCGATCCAGGTAGACATTTCAGCCCAGGTTGGAGAGATTGACAAGATAAGAAAAAAAGAAGCTCATATTCGATCAATTAATATTTTTGGGTCTAATTCAGTGGTGGTTAATCACGCCTCTGTGTTTTTAACAATGCAAGTCTTGCGAGTACTGAATATAGACGGTGTTGTTACAGAATGCTACCTTGAACATACCAAAAGTTTCGGTCAAATGAAGTACTTTTGGATAGCCCCTGGGTTCGAAAGCTGCAAACTGACCTCCATGCTTGGCAAGAGGTACGAGCTCCCCAGAGTGGTTGAGCACGGGATACGCTTCCTGAAGGACGAGCTGAGCAGCATGTACCCCGTGTTGGAGAAGCTCACGGAGAAGGATTACGACCATATCAATCCACAGGCCAGAGAGTGGAGGAACAAGGTGCGTGAGCTATCCTACGATATCGAGGATTGTATCAACTGTGCCGTGCTGAACATCCATGGAAGTAAAGATGTTGCCGCAGGACCGGTGACGAACTTTGTGCACATTGTAAAGATGTTGCCCCAGTACAACCGACTTGCAGAGGAGATGAAAAAACTCAAGACCCTCGTGAGGGAGCAGAGCGATCGGGCCATCCGCTACGGCATCTATCAGAGTCTCGCTGCCTCGCGTCACAAGGTGCTTAATGACACAGAAAGCATGGACGAGTTTACCGAAGCTGGCATGGGTACTTTATTGGTAGGACACTCCTAGTCATCTCACATTTTCACATTTTTCTTTGAGATTGTGTGTTCCATATTCGTGGATGATCTGAACTCGTTAATTTTTCAGCAGGCAGAAAAGCTTTCCCATGGGGTCCACCAAGGTGCACTTACGATATCAGGAATGGGAAGTTCTGAGGTGTGTTCTGCACTAACTTCATAGTTGTAAGCTTGGCTAGTATTTCTGTTCCGGAGCCAATAACTGCATCAAATTATCTAAGTGGTATATCCAAAAAATCTAGTGACCGGGTTTACCAGTGGCGTCCCACAATTTTTTGTGGTTTGCCAGTAATTTGAATAGAGATTGAATACGAAAATCTGTTTAATTTGAACCTCGTAGTCCAGTTGATTAAAAAGTGACTCACATTTGCCGTTGGCTGTTTTGGCATCAATGTTATTTTCTTGACCTGGAATAGCATTTGTTTCAAAACAATTTTTTTTATACAGTCAACTACACATTTGTATTTGACTTTAAAAACCATACATCTTTACCCTGCACTGTCAGCACAGATCATGGAGCTTAACATCCTGGAGCGCATAGTAGATGGAAGTGAGGAACCAAGCCATCTAGATTTTCCACTTCTACAGAGCATCACGAACAATTTTTCGGAGAAGGAAAGAATTGGTTTAGGTGGATGTGGAGAGGTTTACAAGGTAACTTATAAGATTTTTATGTCACCACGCCTTCATGTTTCCTCACTGCGTAGCATGCAGAACATGATATAATGTGCATTGAAATGATCACAAGAGATGTTTAACAGGGCATCCTTCGAAATGGGGTTGTTGCTGTGAAGAGACTTTTCAAAACACGCACAATTAATGAAAAGATGTTTCATCGGGAGGTTAAAACTTTGATGACAGTTAGCCACCAAAATATAGTACGGTTTCTTGGTTACTGTTCTGTTACAGAAGAACGTGTTTTACCATTAGGAGGACAAACTATTATGGTCGATATACGGGAAAGGCTACTCTGTTTTGAATACATAAACAGAGGAAGTCTTGAGAGCCATCTTACAGGTATGATTATTTTCATGGCATAATGGCAGGATCTTTTGGTTTTGTGTTCCTTGATTTTGTATTTATTTGGTTTACAACTCTTTTCTACTTTCTAAAATAAATACTCCAATTCAAATGAAATGTCGTTTAGGATTCTTGCTTATTAAACTTTTTTTACTTTGGCCTTTGATATATGAAAAAATATATAAATTCGTAATGTAAGAAAGATGTCACGTTGTTATGCAAAATACTTAAAAACCATTTAATTGTGATTATTTGAAATGCTGTTTTCATAAAAATTGTAGGTCAAAGTCTTGCCTTGAAAAACAGTTGGGATTTACCCTACTGCTTCATCTAAAGAAATTGTTAGACAGAAAACTGGTTGAAGTAAGAGAGCGTTGTGTTGACACTTTTTTCTGGTCAAACACAACGTGCTAAAACACACAGCAAGCTTTGAATCTCCTTGCAGCCTTCCTCGCAAAACCGGTCTAATCAGTTTCCGAAGCCTAAGAACACGAGTCCGGGTAAGATCATGTCCAGGCAAGCACTTATAGGGTTGATCTAAGGTTGACAGGCCATCTATAACGCTTTCAAACATCACTAAGACCAAGGAAGAACAACAATTAGAATTGGAAAAAGGCAAAAGATAATAAAGGTTTTGTTATTTGATCAATTGGGTGCCCTCAATCGGCCATGGACCCTCATATATAGGGTGGGGTTGACTTACCCCATTAGCACTTATTTTGTGATCAATTCCTGTGAAAAATCACAAATCCAAGTCGAATGTTGGGGTCCCGCATCCCGAACAGATAAGAGAGGTGGATAGACTGAGAGGAAGCAAGCCAAATGAACATAAGGGGAAACGAACAAATGGCCAAGAGTCCCCTCCAGCCAGCCATAGGTCTTTTTTTGTACCATGTGTTTTGGATTAAGGGATAGGACCAGATGGCACGGGATATCCCTGTCATCCATTTGTATTCTTGCAGATCAAACGGAGGACGGAACCATCCCGCAAGGAATATTGCCCTTAGATGCGGGAGGCGCCATCCGCCCAAATCAACTAGACCATTTATCCCCCACGGGACAAAGGTATCTCAAGCATGCACATTGGACCGAGCAGCGGCCTTCGCGCATGAGAAGGAGCGTCGCCCTCACGGCCACGAGCGAGGACCGTGCGCTCGAGGCAGACCGATGAGGTAGCGGCCGTTGCCGCTGCGAGCGAGGACCAGGAAGGTGGCGGCCCTCGCGGCCGCACTCGAGGAGGAACAGGACAGCATGGGGCCAGTGGTGGCCCCCGCGATCAGTTCTAGGAGGAGCGGCCTTTGCGGCCAGGCCAGAGAGGAGCGTATTGGGATGAGCAATGGCCCTCGTGGCCGGGCGAGAGGAGGAGCGAGGCAACGGGGAGGAGGAAAGAAGTGGGAAGGAGGAAGGAAATTGAAAAAAGACTGACAAGTCAGGACCGTATCTCATCCAAGCATGTTGTGCCCTTTCAACCAAACCATGTGGTGCCCGAGAACAGTGCGGCTACATCCAATCATACATCCTCCAGCCTGTGCTCCCTTGAAGATCTGCAAGTTAAGCTGGAAGGCCTGGCCCTAATTCATGTGTTGAGTGGAGTTGGGCCTGGTTTTGGGCACCCCTCTGTAGCGAGCCAATCTAACTCTACCAGGCTTATGGAGTCTATCTACAAAGATTCAAACAATCTGGGCCCGGCTGGGGCGCCCCTTCCTACGCCGCCGAGGGGGCGGGGGGAGGGGGCGCTCAGGAGTAGCTTGGTCCACTCCTTGCGCTGTTTTTTTTTTGAGAAAGGGATCGGATTTCATTAAATTATAACCCATTTTACAACTAAGACCTCAACATAAAATAAAATTGCATTGAAGCTGGTGTTGGAGCGCTTCCAGGTGAACTCTCGAGCCCAACAAGGCCTTGTGAACCAAGAATCGCACTTTTATCCTAGGGCACTATTCTTCCCCGTGCTGCAGCCGGCCCCCGCTGTCGGGACCTTCATTGAGAAGCCACCATTGCTGTTCCCCCACGTCCCTTCTCCTCCCTCCATTGCCTCCCCTGGCCAGTACCCCGCTATGGCGACGTCGGATTCCACCGACCCGCCCCCACTACCAGCGCAACCGACCTCCACTATTCTCCATCCTTCCATGCCGGCACCACAACTGGCCACGTCGCTAGTGTCGGGCACAGCCTTGCCATAGCTAGCATCAGTCGTGCCCACTCCCTTCAAGGTCTACGCGAGGCGCCACCATCAGATCAATCCCACCCCAGGTGCAGAAGGCACTGTCGCTTCGACAAACTCACTGCAGTTGACCCTAGCCTCCTAGTTCAATCCGGTGGAATCAGGGTGCCCATGGTGGCTCACCTGTGTTTACTGGCCCCAGTAATCTGCAAATAAAATTCAGTTCTTGCATGAACTAAGGGATATCAGAGCCCAATGCAATGGCCCCTGGTTGGTGGCTGGGGATTTCAATCTAATCTACAAGGATGAGGACAAGAACAACAATAACCTGAATAGAGACATGATGGGCAGATTTAGAAGATGGAGCAATGACATGGCAGTTTCTGAAATCCCACTCCATGGCCGAAAATACACTTGGTCTAGTTCTTCTACACGTGCCTCTCCAACTCTGCTCAAATTAGATAGAGTCTTCAGTTCTCTAGAGTGGGATGAAATGTTCCCTGAGTCCCTACTGCAGAGCTCAACTACTGATGAGTCTGATCACTGTTCTTTGATACTGGGTCTCAGTGATAACATGTGTTGACGCGAAAACGTGCCGTGCCAAATACTCACAAACGCAGAGGAGCTCCTTGCAGCGCCTCTGACCAGACCGGTCAGACCGGTTCTCGCCGGGAGCTCGGCGAGAGTCCAAAGAACGCTCGCCCGGGAGGGACCCCGTCAGGGCAAGCGCGCCTTGAGTTGCCCTAGGCTCGGCAGGCCAGCTAGGGTGCCCTCTCATGCCATGGAGGCAGGAGAAGAATAGCACATGGGGTTGAAAAAGTAGGGTAACGAGGAAGAAAAGTAAATACGATAAAAGATAGATTGATTTGATCGATTGTGATACCTTCAATCGGCCGAATCCCTTTATATTTATAGGGAGGGTAGGGCTTGTCCCGCAAGTAGAGTCCTATTACAACTCAGATCTATAAAAGAGTCCAATCCTATTACAACTCAGGGAAAACCGGTTCCACCGGTCCCAAATCCGGTTCCACCGGTTTGACTTTGTCAGACGCGTCACAGTAAACAAAACCAGTTCCGCCGGTCTTTAAATCCGGTTCCACCGGTTTCCCTGCAAAACCTGTTCCTTGCCAATTTTGATCATCAACATATGCCCCCCTGTTTTATGGCAAAGCTTGCGTGCCAGAAAACATTCTCAATGATCAAAATTGTCTAAAAGCGATGATAAACAATACATCGCCCATACTATGATCTCTAAGTTCTTCATGGATGCTATTTCGGCTTTGAACAGAATATCTAATAACTAAAACCTTCATGCGGCCATGATGAACAATTAGATCTCCTTGGTAAGGCATAAGCATAATATTGATAATTATAGGACAGGAACCAAGGATTATACCAAAACCATGGATTGTGATTAGATATTCCTGAATATGTACTCCATGGCACATGCATCGACGGGATAAATGATGAAGACCAATGAGAGGACCGTTGATGCTTCTTTGCTCTTGGTGATGAAGAGCTTCTCCTTTGATGAACTTCTAACCGATTTTGCTTTTGCTCGGCTATTTTCTGATATTTATGTAACAATTCATCAAAGCTTGGCTTCTTCTTCACCGCCTTATTCTTCGATGCAACACTCTCGGTTCTACCAGAACTTCTGGCACAACCGGTTAGACCGGTTGGAGAACCGGTCAGACCGGTTCCTTCAGAACCAGCCACTTTGAGGTCGTCGTGCCCCCCAGCCGAACTTGATTGTTGCTCAGCTATATTGTTTGAAATAGGTTCTTCATTGGGGACAATCTGACCAGTAGAACTAGCCGATGATTCTTCAATATTCGGCTTTTCTATGTCTAGTGTCAAATCTGAATTTTGATTTAATCTACCGTCCTTTTTGACACGATAGACTTGCTTGATCACCTTACGCTTATTTTTGTATGTAGACCGATTCTTTTGATCAAAACGGTCATTATGCATAGATGGTGATTCACTAATTGTCGGCTCTCTATATATAATATGATCTGGATAAAAATATCTAGGAAGAGACGACATATATGGATTATAAGACCATGAAGGATAAGAATAAGGCATGCTGCAATAAAATCCCCATGGCATAGATGTAGGTGATCTATGTGACGGAAACGGCATTGATGCAGGAAAAGTATTCATTTGCCGATTCTGATCATGAAATTTCTCTCTTGGAGAAGATTTCAAGCGTTTGGAATTTTTAGGTCGAATAGCACCATTAACATTCTTTTGTCTTTGAGACTTAACCTAAAGTTTTTCATTAGACTTTGGCTTTTCTCTTTGATGCTTGCTACGACCTTTGGATTCAATAGTTTTCCAAACACCAATCTCAGGTTTTTTGGGCTTAACCATCTTTGGTCTAGATTTATTTTGCAAAGCCCTAGATGAAGCGGTTAGACCGGTTTGAGGACCGGTCAGACCGGTTGCGGTGCAACCAGCACCTTTGCCTTTGTTTTGTTGCCCCCCGAGCGTTGAAGTACTAGATGCAGTTTCCATGCTCTTGGTATGGGACTTTGGGTCAACAACTTCGACTATAGATAGCCGATTTGTTTCTTGACCAACAACATCACAATTTGGCAAATTGTTGCAAGGATTAGGCATAACAGCAGTCAACTTTTCAAGAACCGACTCTTGATTACCAGGAATCAGATCTACACTATTTTTCCTATTAAGTAAGTCATCAACAAATCTAAGCAAACCGCTTATAAAGTTGACTTTGAACTTACTATGCCTTATCAGATCATACTTCTTGAACACGTTGATGACAGCTATATTCAACATGATGACGCCTTGCTCCGTTACTTGATAACAATAAGGATGCACTATTTTCTTGACACCATCGAGTAGATCTTCAGGTAATCCTTTAAGTGTCACCATATTGCTAGGGCTTGACGGATCGGCCATGATAGCCAAATTCTCGTCCCCAGCGGAGTCGCCAAAAAGTATGTTGACGCGAAAACGTGCCGCGCCAAATACTCGCACACGCAGAGGAGCTCCTTGCAGCGCCTCTGACCAGACCGGTCAGACCGGTTTTGGTAACCGGTCAGACCGGTTCTCGCCGGGAGCTCGGCGAGAGTCCAAAGAACGCTCGCCCGGGAGGGACCCCGTCAGGGCAAGCGCGCCTTGGGTTGCCCTAGGCTCGGCAGGCCAGCTAGGGCGCCCTCTCATGCCATGGAGACAGGAGAAGAACAGCACATGGGGTTGGAAAAGTAGGGTAACGAGGAAGAAAAGTAAATACGATAAAAGATAGATTGATTTGATCGATTGTGATACCTTCAATCGGCCGAATCCCTTTATATTTATAGGGAGGGTAGGGCTTGTCCCGCAAGTAGAGTCCTATTACAACTCAGATCTATAAAAGAGTCCAATCCTATTACAACTCAGGAAAAACCGGTTCCACCGGTCCCAAATCCGGTTCCACCGGTTTGACTTTGTCAGACGCGTCACAGTAAACAAAACCGGTTCCACCGGTCTTTAAATCCGGTTCCACCGGTTTCCCTGCAAAACCTGTTCCTTGCCAATTTTGATCGTCAACAGCAAGCAACAAAAGATTTCACTTCGAAGCTTTATGGCCCAATCTGGTTGGTTTTTTGGAAACTGTGGAGGATGCTTGGACCTAGGTTCAGACAACCTCCTGCCCCGTGGAAACTCTCTCCCTGAAACTAAAGAAGACTGCAAGAGCACTCCAAAGTTGGAGCCAGAAGAAGGTGGGGCATGTTTCCTCTCAGCTGGTCCTTGCAAAGGAAATTATCCACCAATTGGATATTGCTCAGGATACCAGACCTCTACAGGCCAATTAGATTTGGCTACGTAATACCCTCAAGAAGCATGCTCTTGCACTTGCTTCTCTGATGAGAACAGTGGCAAGATTGAGATCACGCATTGGATGGATAAAAGATGGTGATGCTAACAAACAACTGTTCCACATGCATGCAAGACATAGAAAGAAGAAGAATTTCATTGCTAAACTCAGGATGGGGAGAAAATTCTTACTACTCATGAGGAGAAAGCTGAGTTCATATTTGATTTCTATGCCAATCTAAATGGGTCTAACAGTAAGAGGACCAAAACAGTAATTCTGGATGCCCTTGAGCTCCCTAACTTTGAGTTGGAAGCATTGGAATCTCCCTTTTCTGAAGAAGAAATCTGGAACACTATCAAGAATCTCCCATCTAATACCAAAGAAGGAAGAGGCTGATCAAGCTAAGGATTTTAGGCCAATTAGCCTAGTGCATATCTTTTCTAAGCTGGGGAATAAGGCCATGGCAAACAAATTGGCGTGTCATCTCAATATAATGGTCTCTCTTAACCAAAGTGCCTTTATCAAAAAGAGATTTATCCAGGATAATTTCATGTTAGTCCAGCAAACAGTAAGGTTTCTACACTCTCATAAACAATCAAGGATTCTACTCAAATTGGATATTACAAAGGCATTTGACTCTTTGTCATGGGCATTCTTATTGGAAGTGCTTCAGAAATTGAGATTTGGGTCTAGATGGAGAGACCTCATATGTGGCTTGCTAAAAACTCCTCTACCAAGGTTCTCCTCAATAGATCTCCTAGAAATTTCATACAACACAAAAGAGGGCTTAGTCTGGGGAACCCACTGTCCCCAATGCTTTTCATTTTAGCGATAGACATTCTGAATTGGATGATTTCAAGGGCAGCTGATGCAGGCTTACTGCAGCCATTATCCCATAGGCCCATTCAACATAGAATTTCTCTCTACGCTGATGATGTGTCTCTTTTCATCAAGCCAACTGAAGAGGAGATACCTCGACCCTATAAATATTACAACTGTTTGGGGAAGCTTCTGGGCTGAGGACAAATGTTCAGAAAAGTAATGTCATGCCAAAACAGTGCTCTGAAGAGAACCTGACCCTGATCAAGAACCTATTGCCTTGTGAGATAATGGACTTTCCATGCAAATACTTGGGCCTGCCTTTATCCCTCAAGAAGTTGACCAAGGACCAGGTACAGCCAATAATTGACAAAATTGTTGATCAACTACTTGGCGGGAAGGCTGATTTGATGACAAGGGCATGGAGAGTAGTGCTGGCACAGTTTGTGCTGACTACCATGCTGATTTATCTTGCAATGGCAATTGATTTGCCCCCTTGGGCTATGAAGGCCATTGATAAGATTAGAAGAGCTTTTGTTTGGAGGGGCCGAAAGGAAGCTAAAGGAGGCCATTGCCTGGTAGCTTGGCCCAAGGTATGTAGATCAAAAGAGCTAGGTGGACTGGGAATCTCTGACTTCAAATCCTTGGGAATTGCACTAAGAGCAAGTTGGCTTTAGCTCAAAAAATCTGAGCCAAACCATCCTTAGGCAAGCCTACAGTTGTAGGTATGCCAGGAGGCTGAAAGCTTAGCCACATTGGCCATTATCAGTGAAGTGGGTGATGGGGCTAGTACTCTCTTTTGAAAATACAAGTGATTGGATGGAAGAAGCATTTGTGATACTACACCTAGATTATATGCCCTTGTCTCAAAAAGAAGAGCTGGCAGATGCACTGTGAGGGATGCTCTCAACAATAAGACATGGCTGGAGGACATTCAGGGGGAGATCTCGGTGGAGGCTCTTTGGGAGTATCTGGAAGTTGGATATAAATTGGAAGGGGTGCACCTGCGAGAAGGAACTCTAGACAGGCACATCTGGAGATTCTCTTCTACGGGAGAATATGATGCTAAATCTGCTTATGATGCACTCTTCTAGGGAGCCACTAGTTTTGCACTATACGAGCGTATCTGGAAATCTTGGCCCCCTCCCAAGTGTTGGTTTTTTATGTGGTTAGTCGCTCATAACAGGAGCTGGACTGCGGATAGGCTGGCTCGCCGAGGCCTTCCCCACCGTGAGCAATGTGTGCTGTGCGATCAAGAGGATGAGAACATCGACCTCTTGCTTGTGCATTTTGTGTTTGATAGGCAGTTTTGGTTCCAGCAGTTGCAGAGTGTGGAACTGGCCTCCCTAACCCCAAATTCTAATGAATCTTCCTGGCACGACTGGTGGGAGAGAGACAAAGTTTGGTAAACACCGCAATGATATTGTCTTCAATGGGGCTGCCCCCAATTTGGAAACAACCTTGAAGCTAGCCAGAGATGAAGCCCACCTTTGGAGAATAACTGGAGCAAGGGGTCTTTCCTTGCTCACAGTTGAGGAGGTGGTTTAGAAGCTAGGGGTGTGGTTCCTTATCAGGTCTTACAAGTGTTATTTTTTTTGCAATTAGCCTTTCTGTTTAAGCCTGGGCATATGTGGGGTGCCAGGGAGGTGTGTGTGTGTTGGCTCTGGGAGCTCTCTGTACGACTCCTTCTTTCTACTATTAATACAATGATGCACAACTCTACTGTATATTCAAAAAAATGGTTCTATCGTCCAAACCAAACACCACATAGGATGATCCCACCCTCTAAAAATGGGATGGAACCATCCCATCCCATGGTGTCCTAGAACTAGACACAAGCTTATAGAGACGAGGATTTGGCTATTTATACTTCTTGGACTGGTGAGGCGTAATATTACAAATAGGTCAATGGACATTGCAAGCATGCCCCTAAATGTCTCAAATGAGTCCTACAGCCTTAATTTAGCCTCTTTGTTACACAAAGGGGGGCCCTAGACCATGGTCTAAAGGGTTCATCCCCAACATCGAACCTCAAGAAAACTGATTTGACTGGTTTGAGAAACTAGCCTAGGCCAGTTTGCCTGGCAAAGCGAGAGAAACCAGCCTCGGATGCTTTTCAAATCCGTACACATGCCAGTTTTTCCCAATAAATCCTATCTTTTGTCAATTTTGGTCATAAACACATTGTCAAAATCAACAGCCTTCTCATACTATGTTAGCCCAAAATATATCCAAACTCCATGCTAAGAGCAGAACTAGTGAAAATTTAATTAGGTTGCACAACCTGAAGAACATAGAAAGCGAACCACTGAACGGCCAACTCCCGGCAGTACCACTGCTCCTTGGACTTTGAATAAAATATGGTCGATGCTTATGTAATTGCAGTCAAACATTTCTCTCCCCTCCATAGTATAATCTAACAAAAAAAGTGATCAATGCATAAGTGAAAATCGAATGTCCAAATGATGTGGTTATTTTATTTATTGCACCATATTCCCTACTACATATTTGACGAATAATCATAAAAAACAAATTGGACAAATAAAACAGCCAGTATATATGTGTAAAGGACTGGTTTTTTTAGATAATGGGCAAATTAATTATTTAAATGTTGTCATGTTCTAGAGGCTCCTGATTCTTCAATTACTTCTGCAGATGAATTGAGGGGACTTGAATGGCAGACACGTTATGAAATCATTCTGGGGATTTGCAACGGCTTGCTTTATCTTCACAAGGAGAAGGATATCATCCATATGGATCTCAAACCTGCCAATATACTACTAGATGATCACTTGGTGCCAAAAATTACAGATTTTGGTCTATCGAGACTTGATAAAAATTCACAAACTACAACTAGATCGCGCCTTGTAACACCGTAAGAGACACATCTAAATAATACTCCCTTCATTTCAAATTATAAGTCATTCCAACTTCGTAGAGAGTCAAACTATTTTAGGGATAACCCAAATTATAGGGAAGACTACAAAGAATTATGGCACATAATAGATATACTATGAAAATACATTTAATAGAAAAATCTAATGGTACTTATTTGATATAATAAATATTGGTACTTTATTGTATAAACTTGGTCAAATTTGAGATGCTTTGACTTTTCGAGGAAGCTGGAATGACTTTTAGTTAGGAATGCATGGAGTACATTAATTTTTTTGGCAGTTACTTTCTTACATGTTGTTTATGTCAGTATGTTGATATATACGGTTATCATGTAGAGTATATTGTGCTCCAGAATACTTCATAGAAGGCAAATCATCAAGCAAGTCAGATATATATAGTTTGGGTGTAATAATCGTGGACGTGGTGACAGGAAGTAATAGAAAGATGCCCAACATTACTGAAGTAAGTGTCATATATATACTAAAAGTTATTTTTTCCTATGATTGCGCGCATACATGGATTTGTTTGTGTCAGAGTTCAGGCAAATTATGTGGACTATTAAATTGCTCCTGACGGGTAGTATCACTAACACTATTAGTTTCTGTCATGTAGGATTGTTTGCTGAGTTAGCCAAAGAATTATTCAATAGATTGAAGGAAACTGAATATTATATAAATGTGTCTATATATTGTGAGAATGATAAAAAAATATTATATTATTCTTTCCACTCATAGTGTTTATTTATTGTCAGCTTTTCCTCTGTAGTCCTAGATTTTAAAGGGCTTTCCCTGTTACGTCTGTCAATTTTTTGGCACAATTTTTAACCTAAGATTTTACAGGAACTTTAGCTAGGTTCTTTATTAGAAGAGTTCCCATCCTATATCACCGGAATTAGGATTGTTTGACAAATATTCCAGATGAGCCATAACATTGATTTAATCCTACTATATTCTTAAAAATGATGCACATTTATATCACTGCATTAAGTATTTTAATATACCAATGTAAATAGGCTTTATGAAATATGTAGGTACTTAGAAGATGGAGGCACAGGTGGATTAAATCATCCAATCATACTCCGTGTAGTTATGAACAAGTGACAAAATGCCTTGAGTTGGCACAAAAATGCACGCAACAAGACCCAACATGCAGACCTGACATAATTGACATAATCGATGAGTTCAGCCGAATAATGGGTAGTTTGGAAGACCAATTCCAGATAAGCGAACATACAGGATGTGGTATGGCATCATTATCTCCATTGTCTCAGGTAATCCTTTCCTTGGAGGACATGCTTGGTATTGAACCGCTGCAAATAGATTTCCTCTTTGAAGAACATGACCAGCAGATAATGCGCACAATAGATCTGAGCAACGATACAGATGATCACTTTGCCTTCAACACAAAGCCAAGCCCTCGCTGCTTACGCACAGAGCCAGACAAAGGCATTGTCCCACCACGATCCAAGTGCAGTATCACCGTAACAGTGATGCAAGCGCAGGTTAATGCACGGCCAATTAATCACTGCAAGGGTAAGATCACCGTGCTGAGCACCAGAGTGGAGGGAGGTCTCGCTACCAAAGATATAACTGAAGACATGTTCATTGACGAGGAGGGTAAAGTAGTTGATGAGGTGAATGTGACGGTTGTTCTTGGAAAGCCACAATTGGCAGATGAATCCTAAATAGAATATTCTGAATTATGAAGAGGCAGCAGAGTGATCTGGGGAGACACGCATATATGTTATGGAACTGATACCTACGTGGCATTTGTCCATGGACAGTTACTTGCGTACTGCTCAAATTATAACATTTTCGTAGATGTCGGATAAGGACAAACTTTACATATTAGAATTAAAAAGAGCTCGACCAGACCTAAAATTTTTGCAGCGCACAATGCGTCGTCAATTTGTATGGTGCTGGTCTGAGTTCAACCATTCAGTCAGCACTCAGCAGTCTCCTATATTTTCTTTAAACCCCACAAAATCGTCTTTAACATCATCCATGAGGCAGTCGAAAATTTTATTCGGCACGTGCGCCACCAGCTCCGCCTAGCCGCGAGAGGGCAACTGGCCCACGCTCGTCATCCTCAACCTGGAGAGCAAGAGGAGGGCTGAGAGAACAGAGGGTGGAGAGCTTGAGACAGAGAGAAGGGAAGGACGGGGAGGTGCCCGCGGTGGGTGGGTGGGCGGAGTGGCCGGCGGCGGGTCGCTGCCGACCATGGGCAGCGGTCGAGGCGGCGGCCTTATGGATTTGGGTTTCTGGGTGGGTGGGGCATTCCATGGCCGGCGGGACTAGAGGGAGGCCGGGGGTGGTGGCCGGCCAGGCGGAGGAGGTGGGTTGTGGGCGGTGGAGGCTAGATGGCGAGGGCGCCGTCCGCTGGGCGGCGGAGGATCCCTTGTGGGTGGGGTAGGCGCTGGGGGCGAGCAGCCATGCTCAGCTCGTTAGGAATGGGGGGAGGAGGAGAAGGAGGGGGCGGTATACGAATAGCGGGTAAATAGTTTTATACCTGACCAAGGTTGTATGCAACCAAGCGACAGTGAGAAAGCCACCAAAACCTTGAGGACTTCGACTCGATCTCCGAATGACCGCTGAACTATAACCTGAAACTAATTCACACAAAATGGTGCAGCCATACTGAAAACCGTAGAGCATGGAGTAGTAGACCCTAGAGAGATCTCTTCTAATGAGGACATGCCACCAGTTACTCAAATTACGCACAAGCAATTGCATGAGGGACGGAGATCCAATGTACTCGGATGAAGATCCAATGTACTATTATGTGTGAAACTTGAGTAAACGGTGGCATGTCCTCGTCAGAAGAGATCTCTCTGGGTCCGCTACTTCGTGCTCTACGGTTTCAGGTACAACTGCACTATTTTATGTGGATTAGTCCTGGATTGTGTTTCCACGGTCGTTAGGGATCGAGTCGAAGTCCTCAAGGTTTCGGTGGCTCTCTCCACCCTGTTTGGTCGTTCCATCCTTGTGCAATGCCTATAGCGGTTCAGAAGTAAAATAGAAAGGCTCATGTGTTATGCACGAGGATTTTAGTCTTGTCACTAGGTAGTGCAACCCCTATAGCGGTTCCGTAGTGGAACAGAAAGGCTTATGTGTGTAACGCGCGAGGATTTTTTTTTTCTTAGCAACCAGGTAGTAGTGCAAAGCCACTCAGGTACTTAGGAAGTAAAATAGAAAGGCTCATGTGTTAAACACGAGGATTTTAGTCTTGGCCACCAGGTAGTGCAACGCCTATAGCGGTTCAGTAGTCGAACAGAAAGGCCCATGTGTAACGTGCCAGGATTTTTGCCTCGCAACCAGGTAGTAGTGCAACGCCACTCAGGTACTTATGAAGTAAAATAGAAAGGCTCATGTGTTACGCATGAGGATTTTAGTCTTGGCCACACTAGGTAGTGCAACGCCTATAGCGGTTCAGTAGTGGAACAGAAAGGCTCATGTGTAACGCGCGAGGATTTTTTTTTCTTAGCAACCAGGTAGTAGTGCAAAGCCACTCAGGTACTTATGAAGTAAAATAAAAAAGCTGCTGTGAGCTGTGGGCTGTAGAAAAGTTGTTGTAAGATGTCGACTGTGAGAAAGCTAAAAGTTGTTTGGTTAAAATAGCTGTGAGACTGTAGCTTTTTAGTAAAAAATGGCTATAATACCCTGAAAGCCTAAGATATAATATGCAAATTGATCGTAAAATAATGTGATATTCACATATTTACATAATATGTGATTAACAAATTCACTAACAAAATTAATAAATTTAATTATAATTAGGCAATTTTTCTTTTCTCTCTTTTTCCTTTTTCTCTTTTCCTCGCCTTCTTCTCTTTTCATTTTTTTCCCATTCCTGTTCTTCTTTAGAGCATCTCCAAGAGACTAGATAAATTAGATGAACTAGGTAAAAATAGATAAAATCTCCAAAAAACAGGATCCAACAGTCTCTCTATTTTCCTCTCCTCTGTATCCCACTCGGTATCTGCTCCCGATCGCTCGCGATCTTTGGAGAGGCAGGCAGACTCGCCATCGTCCCCTCCCGCCTGCGCGCCCTCACCCTGGTCCTTTCCTCGCCCTCGCCCTCCTCCTCGATGCTCTTGGACCTGTCCCTTCCGCCGCCACCGACGCTGCCCGCGCCCGCGTTGCCCCGGCCCTCCAACTCCGGCAGCGATTCTGCCGCCATCACTGCCTTGTACACGGCCGCTGCCTGGTGGTGCACAGCCGCAGGGGACGGGTAGTGCGGCTGCGTCGCCAGGTGCGCGCCGTAGAGCGTCGGGGCCGCCGCCTGCGTCGCGTACTCCGGCACCCAGATGCCCCCAAGACCACCAGCTGCGGCGTCGCCTGCATCGGCGTTGGCGGCATCAGTCGGCGCGTGTGCAGCCTGTACTTATGCACGCCATGCAAGCACACAGCACATGAATCAGTTCAATCTGTCCTCGATTTGCATCATGCTAATCACAAAAACCCCATGATTATTTACTCCATACTATACTAGTTTCGCTCGCTGCATCATGAACGGATGATGAGATGGGACCTCATCATTGGTCAATCCTCCGAACCGGCCACTACGACAGAATCTTCCATCAGTACCGGCTGTGTGGCACGTTAGTGCCGGTCAGCACAGCCGGCACTGATTGTCCGGCACTAACGTGCGCACATCACCAAAAAAAAAATCGCGCGCACCCGGAGGCCCGCACACGAGCCAGTCACGAGGCAGGCAAATTTTTCGCGCGTAAACGCGCGTACGCGGCCGCGAGGATTCGAACCCACGACCTTAGCCTCGCGCGTTTCCTTCCTTACCATCCGACCTATGCATCACATGTGATTGGGATGGAAGATATTTTCCTTTTGAAGTGACCCGCGGGAGACATGTTAGTGCCGGTCGGGGGTTCCAGCCGGCACTAAACGACGTCATTTAGTGCCGGCTGGTATTATTGGCCGGCACTAAATGGGCGCGCCACTTTGGTGCCGGCCAATAACACCAGCCGGCACTAAATGACGTCGTTTAGTGCCGGCTGGAGCCCCCGACCGGCACTAACGTGTCTCCGCGGGCGCGTTTCTTCCCAGCCGGCACTAAATGTTGCCCCCGAACATGTTAGTGCCGGTTCCAGGGGGACCGGCACTAATGTCCTCCCACCAATGTGAAGTTCTCTCGTAGTGGGCGGAGCAGTGAGCGGAGGCCGGTGCGGGGGCGACGAGCGGTGGGCGTGAGGTAGGGAGAAAGAAGATGAAGAGTATGACACGTGGGGCCTACTAGCATTATAACATATGGAGAGTCCAGTTTTAGAGAGTCTGTTGGTTTACCCCTCAGTTCAGGAAGTTTTTTATTTTTTAGCTAGCCTCTTAATCTCTAAATTTAGCTCGGTTCGGCCGTGGGGGAGGGCTCGGAGCGCGGCGGCAGCGGCGGCGGAGCATCGAGGAGGACGACGACCGGTGCTCATTGAGGAAGCGGAGGACGAGGTCGGCCACCTCCCGCATCCGCTCGACCGAGGCCACCGCCGAACTTCGTCACGACGGTGAGCTCTGGCCCCGCGCCCCATCGCTACCTCCTTCCTACGTGGCCTCCACCGAGGCGTCCTTCCTCTCGGCAATGGTGGCGCCGACAGCTCCCTGGCACCGGACCTCCGCCGCCTTCCTCCTCCGGCACAGCGCGGCAGAGCTCGCCCTTGCCCGACGAACTGCGAAGGGGCATCGGAGGCACAGCGAAGGAAAAAGAAAGAAAGAAAGAAAGAAAGAAAGAAAGAAACGAACCATTATCTTCATAACTAGTGGCAGCTGGCTAATTTTCATGAAAACTTGGAAGCCAAAAACAAGTGAAAGCAGGAGGAAGGGTGCTGTAAAATTTGTACTAGCCAAAAGCTACTTTTGGCTGTAGCTTTGGGTGGCAGCCAATCTCTTTGATTGGCTTTTCCAAAAGCAAAAACAGGTTTAGAAGCCAAACCAAAAGGACCCTTAGTCTTGGCCACCAGGTGGTGCAACGCCTATAGCGGTTCAGTAGTGAAACAGAAAGGCTCATATGTAACGCGCGAGGATTTTGTCTTGGCAACCAGGTAGTAGTGCAAACGCCACTCAGGTACTTATTTTATTTATTAAACATCAAATGTATCGAAATGGATAACGGGAAACGTGGAAAAAAGAAAACAAAGATGAAGCTGAATGGAACTGTCGCATCTCCTGCAATGGAGGGCAAAACCGATCGAGTACTATTTTTTAGCACAAGAATGCAAAGGAATCGACTTGTGTAGTTCATTTGATATTGTAAACATTAAAGCTTCACTTCATAATTACTTTCATGGATCAAGTGCTTGTCATAAGGGAAAGTATATTGGTGCCGTCTATTAGGCGGCCTCATACATTGACATGTAATCTTCAGATGATATAATAGACAATGGATTGTCTTTTAGACTGTCTCATGACTTCTAAATTTATGCATGGCCCAAATTAATGTTGTGATCCTTTATAATTTTCACTTTGTAGCTTGTTTATGTCACCGTGTTGTTTAGGCATTGTTTTATTTATAAATAAAATATATTACTTACTAAAGGGGACATACTGCAGTCCAAAAATCATTCGTGTCTGTAGTGTCTCAAAATTCAGCATATGGATCTTGCGATGGGGTAGCAAGAAAGAATTATTTAGCGCACAGGAAAGAGGAATTAATGCAGCAGATCTTGGGAAAAGAAAAAATAATCCTCTCCTGGCAACGATGAAGCGTACAAGGGGAGCGAAGTCGTCTGATGGAGCGTAATTTTCGTTCCTGAGCCGGTTGTTTCACGAAACAACGGCTTTTTTTCTCTCTCCTCTCTTTCTCTCCTCCAACTCAGCAAAAATCCTACGTGGCTGTGTATGAGACGACCTACGAGACCGCTGAAGTGTAGCAATTTACCTGCCCTAACACGTTATTGTGGGTGCTCACTAGTAAAACCAGTTTTATCGGTTTGGCAAACCGGTTCCACAGGTTTGGCAAACCGGCTCTACCGGTTTGAACCAGAAAGCACCTAAAGTACTAAAAGAATTGCTAGAAATTGATTATATTCTTATAAAGCAAACATGTGCACTGCTATGGCTATATTTGAATGGTACCTATGTGGTAGTAAGTTATGCTGGTACAATTTCAATAAGAGCAATATATCTTTGTGCCATGACCAAATTGTGAAATAAGCTCCTCAAGATCATTTATTTGATTAAGTGCATGCGACATGTAATTCAGATACGTGGTGCACCTGTTGAGGGGGAGTGTTGACGCTCCTTAACGACACACTTTTATCTCTGTTTATCTTCTTCAATAATGGCATGGATTTGATATCTAAACTAATGATCATACTCTATAACCGGGACGTTTTCGCATATACATGTGTTTTTGGAGGAATTATGTCTACGCAGGCTTTTGGGCTTAAATGGAGCACATATGGAAAAGGCTTGTGACCAAGGACGACACGGTGAAAGATGAAGGCCAGAGGCCCGAAGAAGAGGCTAGGCCGGCTGGCCCCACATGGCCTAGGCTGGCCGGCCTGAGGTGATCCAAGCCCCGTTCATGCTCAACTTTGGTGAACCGACCTCCAAGAGTAGTTGAAAGGCAAGTGCTTCAAGATAAGGTCAAGAAACTTCGGGGTCAAGGCAACTCAATTGGAGAATTTGGAAGTTTATCACTTCTCATTCTTATCTCGAAGATATTCTGAAGCAAACGACGTCTAAAGGCCCACATGCATAGGTGGAACAACTACTGAAGCTTCCAGAAGACTTGGAGAGAAAGGAGACGAGGCGGCCGAGGAACAGGCTAGGCCGGCCGGCCTGAAACCCCCTGGGCCAGCCGGCCCAGGCTTTTCCCGCGGCTCGTCTCCTCCTTCGACCTAGGGTTTTCTCAGGGTATAAATACCCCCTGTGCCTTCGTGCCACACATCAATTAATTCGTCATTCGCCGCCAAAAGCAGAGGAGCTAGAGGGACACCTTTCAGAGAGCTGAGGATCGTGCTAGTTGTCTAGGGTTCTTCCCTAGCCGACGTGGGAACCCTGCGAGGAAGACCACGTCGAAGTTCTAGAGCTAGGATCATCAAGATCAAGGTAGGATCCCGGTGGTGATCTTGTGATGTACTTACATTCATGGTGAAGTTATTTGTGTTTCTGAATCTTTAGCGATCACATGCCTCTCTTTATGATTTCGTTCTTGCTTGGGTTTGCTTCTTCTCCAATCTATTCTCGAGATAGATTGCTTGGGGTGTTCTTGTAGCCATGGTGGCTAGGGGTTCATACCGGATCTACCAAGTGGTTCGACACGTTCACTTGTGAACGTGCCCTTAAGTTACCCATGCCGAAAGAGAGCATCGTGACAGGGTGTGATCTCGTGTACGGTGGGGCTTTCGGGAGTTTGACCAGAGGTCGTGATTTAAAGATGCTTTTTATTGAGATTCACATCTATCTTGCTTCACTTTATTTGGCTCGGAGCGACAACATATGCATGATCTAGGCAATCTAGATTGGTTATCTCTAACTTTCTCTTGCTACCTCTGGTGTTTGGTTTTAGTAGATTAGATCTATTTTGCAATCCTTCTTCAAGCAAAAGGATTTCTATGCTAGTTAGATTGTTTCTTATGTCTTTAGTTCCACGGATTGATAAACCTTGGAGGAGTACTCTAAGGGAAGAGCTACAACTGATCCATGCGCTTGTGGCTCATCATTGGCGTGCCTAAGGGCCGTCGACAAGCTTTTCTGGCGCCGTCGCCGGGGAACTATCGATTAAGATCCGATTTGACTAGCATTCATAAATATTTCTTTTTCTTGATTTTCTTTTGATTTTCTCTCTTTTTAGATCTCTTATTTTCTCTTTTATCAAAAATAGATCTAATCCACAGAAACAAAAAAATCAATCTAATCTAGTTCTTATTTTATCTTTATTTCATTCTATCTATTTCTTTTAGATCTTGTATATATATTTTATTTTTCACTAACCCTAATAGGAGATGGATGGCTACCTCTTCAACAAACCAAAAAATTTTGTGGATGATCCAAAAAAACTTTACAGGCAAAGGAGACGAGAAGCACAAGCTAAGAAGCTGAAATTAGTAGATCCGAAAAGCAAGGCCGGAAGTTTATCATCTACTCCACCACCAAGTCCAAAGAAGCCGCCACCGCAACCCGAGATGGCGGAACACACGATCGGAGAGCTATGCATCCCGGACATCAAGGATTTGCCTATCCAAGACCTTGGCGATACCGTTTGAGATCAAGATTTCAACCATTCGTATGGTGCAAAGCTCGCCCTTCACCGGAAAAGAAGATGCCAACCTTCACCTTCAAGCATTCATCCAACTATGCCGCACCTTCGACATGCAAGAAGATGCCAACCTTCACCTTCAAGCATTCATCCAACTATGCCGCACCTTCGATATGCAAGGAGTAACTCAAGATCAAGTGAGAGCAAGGCTCTTTCCGTTCTCTCTACTTGAGAGGGCACTTCAATGGTTTCATTCTCTACCGGTGGAGAATGTGAAAAGTTAGGATGCCTTGATGAAAGCTTTCATGACGGAGTTCTACTCGCCGGGTAAGACTCAGATTTGCGCAACAAGATTGCTACCTTCGCGCAAATCCCGACGGAGACTATTGTGGAAGCCTATGAGCACTTCAACGACTACATCCGAGCCGTGCCATATCACAAGTTCCCGAAGGAGGATATAGTCCAGAAGTTCTACCAAGGCCTCACGACCGCATCAAGGGCAATCATCGACGCATCGGCCGGAGGATCCATTATTGAGCTTACCCCAACTCAAGCTCTCAAGCTATTCAAGAAGGTGGCGGACAATGATGCGTGGGCATCATCGGGACGGCTGCATCCTACACCATCCGTGGGCGTTGCTAAAAGTGTTCTGCAAGTGGAGCGTGAAGAAATACTTGAAGGGAAGATCGATTCACTCATGAGAAGGTTGGAGAAGATGGAGCTGGACAAGAAGGAAGGCCATGCTATTGATTTGAAGGCAGCCGAAGCAAGGTCCACATGCAAAGATTGTGGAGAGTACGGCCATGTCCAGAAGAATTGTCCAGAGGAAGCTAAAATGCTCGAGTACATGAGGAAAGGGGATTTGTATCCACTGTCCTACTTTCGCTACGGGCAAGGTAGACCTCAATTTAATGCAATCTCATCCCTTCAAAACCCGGTGCCTCTTCGTATACAATTGAAGGAGTTCATGGAGGAGCAATGCAAGATCAACAAGGACACCGTCGCTAAGTTCAAGGCTATGGACAAGATATTAGAGAACATTGATGGCAAGGTGACGGAGGTCGGAAGCTCTAACCACCAAGTGCTCAACATGATGAAGATGCTAGAGACACAAGTGACCCAGCTAGCCGGACGCCTACCTAGTAATGAAGGAAGACTACCAGGGCAACCTCAAAATTCGGAGACAGCAAAAGCAATTCAAACTCGCTTGGGGAAGGAGACTGAAGATCCCGAACACTCGGCCGGAGCAAGGAAGCCTAAGGCAAGTGTTGAAGCGGAGATGACAACAAAAGAGAAGGCGCCTACTCCCGCACAGGAAATAGTCACCCAAGAGTCAGAGTTTGAGATGATCGATGAAGATACAAAGATTCTTCCTCCAAGGCCACGTTACCACAAAGGAAAAATTGATGAGCATTTCGAAAAATTTGTTGAAGTGATTCGCAGGTTGAACATCAATATGCCGCTCTTGGACGCTCTACAAGTTCCAACATACTCTCGCTACTTCAAAGACATCCTTTCAAACAAGTGTGTGATGCCGCCGCCAAGTACCATCAAGATGACCGAAGAATGCAGCGCGGCTATCGCCGATCAAGCTCCCGAGAAGAATAGGGATCCGGGGTGTCCAACCATCCCGTGTTCCATTGGATCATACATGTTCGAGAGAGTATTTTGTGACCTTGGTGCAAGTGTGAGTGTCATGCCGAAGGCCGTGTACGAGAAGCTATGCTTACCGGAGCCGGAACCCACCGCCATGTGCCTAGAGATAGCAGACAACTCCGTTCGCTATCCTATGGGCATCGCTGAAGACGTACCCGTGAGGATTGGAGAACACCTAGTCCCCGTTGACTTTGTGATTCTCGATATGGGAGAAGGGACAAAGTCGCCACTCATCCTTGGGAGGCCGTTCCTCAAGATCGCAAGGGCGAACATCGACGTTGGCAAGAGGGAGATCAAGTTCGACATCAATGGCACCATGAGCGAGTTAAAGTTTCGTCCACGCCTTGAGGTATGCAATATGATCAATGTTAAATATATTTCACCTCACCGACGTGACACCAAGGAGGAGCCAAAGAAGAAGAAAGCGAAGGAGACCAAAGAAGTTGTAGCATCCATCGAGACAAAAGCTCAACGCCTGCTTGTGAAGACCAAAAAGATGACTAAGCCAAAGAATAATCCCGCACCCAAGCCAAGGATCGTGCAAAAGTGGGTGCCAAGACTGCAACGCCCACACCGAGCGTTGGTCCGAAGTGAAGAAAAGAAGAAGTCTAGCTATAGACTATAAACGAAGCGCTTTGCGGGAGGCAACCCGTTCGTCGAGTCAAGCTACCGGGAGGACAACCCGTTCGTCGAGTCAAGAATAAGCTACCGGGAGGACAACCCATGAAGACCTTTTGAGTAAGTGAGTCATGAATTTTGCTACGCAAGACTTGATAAATATTTGTTAAATTGGTCGTTCGGTCGGACATTTAAATTAGAGTTGCTCGGTCATTTTGACTTTATTTCTTATTCTAAACCAATGACTTGAGCCTTCCCATGATTTAATTGTTTTATCTTGAGAAACCCGAAACCAAATTCCCACACCCATTTTGGTGACCATCCTTTCCATGACGGCCGGACCAAGTTGATCACTGTAAAGACACGAGTAGAGCCAAGCGTTGTTCTTGATTCTTTAAATTCTTTGACGCATGATAGGCTCGCGCAACCTTAGTAATTTTCAGTTTTGTTTCCCTAGGATTAGGATTTTTCTAAGCCCCTTTTGTTTTATTTGTTTCAAAATGTCTCTCTCATTTTGGCCAAAATTTAGAACCTAAACCTATGACCCACGGTTGAACTCGGGAAGGTTCACTATCAATTCATGAAAGTGAGCAATACCGGTGCAACCAAAATTAATGTAGTCAGAAAATATTTCTCGACTTACAAATGTTTATGATGCCCAAATTCCCCTCTAATTATTCATTCAAACTCATTGCTTGCTTTGAGTTGGTTTTATTTGTCAAGATTAGAGGAGGAGTTAAGCATGTAAACACACTTTGGAAGGGTTTATAATCATGATCATCACTAATAACCAAGATTGAGTTTTCGGGAAGAATTATTGTGCTCTCCACCTAACTCCACATGCAAGAGGGGGCAGCCATGCATGGTGGTACACTCATTTTTGCAGGATTGAAAGCAACATTTGGAGTGGAGTTGAAGCAAAGGACAAAGACATTAATCAAAGTGGAGAAAACAATATGCAAGTGGACAACTTTGCTAAAGAATGAATGGTTCACAATATTTGGATGGTGCAAAGCATATGGAGCTACTGGACATTGATTAGGAATCGACTCAGGAAGCACCGGGAGCAAGGACACATGAAGATAGCCAGGGAAGCCCCTAGGCCGGCCGGCCCCAAGCCTCTAGGCCGGCCAGCCTGGCACCCATAAATGTCCTTTGGTGCTCATCTTTCACAGGTACGTAGCTCATGCAATTCTAAGTTCTTGTTCTTCAGTTCTTCCACCTTGAACACCAGCAAAAGCTCTGAAAAATTTCGAGAATCAAAACCACTTCCAAAAATCTCCAAAAATTCACTACAATTCCTAGTTTGCTCTCTTCTTCGATATATTATTTTTCCACCGGCGAGAAACCCCCGGTGTGTTGTTCTTTTGTGATTGTGCAGTAAGGCACCATGAGGAGGGGTGTCATCAATTTCCTCACCGGAAAGAGGACAAGGTCATCGGCGTCCGACGCGCCATCGGCGAGCTCTTCGCGGAGGCACTCTATTGCGGAGTCACCGCGAGGCACGGAGGAAGACAACCCCGTACAAAGGAGCGACATGCTGCTCCTTGGAGGGATGCAAGACCCAAGAAGTACGCCCATGAGGTTCACCGAACCTCATGGGCGTGCCGGCACACCACCACCTCCTACACCTCGACGAGCCACAAGATCAACCGCACCGCCGCCATACAAGCCAAGAATTTCAGAATATGGGTTTGTCATTTTGTCGGAGGAAGAAGAAGCAAGGCTCAAGAATTTGAAAGGAAGGGTGAAGGCAAACACTGATTTCGATGATGATGCACTCCATAGGTTGGGATTCTATGGTGATATTTATGGGCTACTGGACAACCTCGGATGGAGGCAATTTTTTGATGATGTTCCGGTGGACGTGCATATAGAAATTGCTTTGGAGATGATGATGACCATGAGAGTTGTGACAAGAAAAATTGATGAGCAAGAAGTGTCATGCCTCGAATTTAGGTTGAAGAATGAAGAAAAGTCCATCACCTTTGAAGGAATTGGAAGCTTACTTGGTTTCAATGGTGATGCACCGGAAAGAGCCGAAGTTGAAGAAGGAGGGATGGATAAATTTTGAAAGAAAATTACAAAGGATGACAGCCGCCAAAGGAAGAACATAAGCAATGTCATACTTCAAATATTTTATTCTTGGATGAGCAGGAGAATTTTTGGACGGATGAGAAAGTCCAAAGTAACCGATATGGAGTTAAATTATTTATAGTCCGCATTGGTGAAAAAGCAAGCAATTGATCCTACCTACATCATGATTGATAGGTGGGTATGTGAAGCAACATCCGGCTCCGGAGAGATCGGCTCGGGTTGTTATCTCTCCATGATAGCAATTGCATTAAACCCAAGATTGGAGACAAACTCGCCATTCTTCATGAAAGGGACCGATTTTGGAATTGAAGCTATGAGGCAAGGACACTACATCGGAGGAGATGAGAAGAATGGCTACAAAATTGTAAATACAAATATTTATCTCCCCGATGTAAGATTGGAGTTATTTGGAAGAGGAAGAGTTGATTGGCGGGATGAGAAGGTTTTGGTCAAGGCTAAGAAGAATAAAAGAGGGAAGCATATTGGAGAGTCATCGGCTCCGGTTGAAGAAGAAGTGGGAGAGGAATTGCCACCGGCTAGTTCCTCTTATTGGGCTACGGAATTTCAAAATGCACCAAGTGGAGAAGGACCTCAGGAAGGATGGGGGCAACAATGGGGACGTGCACCAGCTCAAGCATAGGGGTATGGAGCACCGGTGCCACCACCGATGTATCCACCGCCGCCTACATATAGCAGTTATGGCTACCCACCGCCGCCACATCAAGGAGTGTTCCCAGATCCATCTTTTGGAGCTCGATTTGCACATCTCCAACAACCGGAAAGAAGCACAAGGATGATTGGAGCCTACGCCGATAGGAACTTGGAGGACATTAATGCCATCCGGAGACATACGGACAGACTAGAAGATGGAACCGCGGGGATTGCATATCAAATGGGACTTCTAGCATTGGCGCCGCCGGAACATTTTGATGGAGGTGCTTCCCAAGTGTATTACGACCAAGGGTATAACGCAAGATAGCCGCCAAGCCAAGAGGAGTGACCGATGGAGACCAAGAATAAATTGCTCGCACGTGTGGTTTGAGTTTTTCCCCTTTCTTTTATTTATTTTCAGCGTGTGTGCAAGCTTGTGTGCGTAGCATTTTTCTGTTTTTGTTTATTTTCAGCATGTGTGTTAGTGTGTCCTTTTGTTTATCATCACCATGATCACTATATATATATCACCGATGCTTTCATGACATGATTACCAGTGATGATAGAAAGTTTATGCCATGTTGAAATATGATGATCGTTGCCGCTTTGTCTATTTTTGTGCTTGGCTCATGCATGATTGAACTAATGCTCTCCCTAACACGATCTAAAATTTATCTAAATACCAGCTCAATCTTTTATGGAGGTTATGATAACTTTAGACCCATATTTATTATTCTTGCTCTCTCTTTTAAACTTGTCAAAGGATGTTTAATTGCTGAAATTAATTAAGCTAGCCTTGTCTTTAATACCTTTTGCAATTGCTCTACCTATCCAAAGCCTAAATGACATATCATGTTGAACCGTAGTTTCAGATTTATTTTCAAGTGAATTGATTTAGGATTTATCTTCTCTGGTACGAGACTAAGAAGCTGACCATTCCGTTTTGCATACCTTCTTTTTGCTAGCCTATCTATCCATGCATTGTGAGTTTCTATACCGGAAATTTCACAAACTTCACTGGAATTCCAACCTAAACCCAAATTATCTTTTTGTGAAATACCTCCTTGACCACAACCCAATTTGAGTATGGATCATTATCTCGAGAAAATTCCGAAGAATCAAGAGCTTGATAAAAGGAACATCTATTTGGGAGACATCAAAGAGTGCATACAAGAAAAATTAGAAGAAACGGAGGTCCACAATGAGTGGGTTGGCCGGCCTCAATACCATGAGCCAACCGACCTACTCCCTACCCTCATTCAATGGCTTCAAAATTCGACGAGAAGATACTCCCTGAAGATTCCAATCATTTTCCTAAAGATTGAGATGGATACTTACTCTAGCATTGGCCACCACTTCTATGCTCGAGGACGAGCAATCATTTAAGCATGGGGGGAGGCTGAGTAAGTATTAATGTTGCTAGAAGTTCTAAGGAGCATAAGAAAAAAATAAAAGAAAAGAAAAAAATATGTGTTGAAAAAGGAAGAAAGAAAAGAAAAGAAAAAAAAGGTATGAAAATAAATGCTCCTTAGTTCTTTTTCTTCATTAAATTCCATAGTGCCTTAAAGATTATTCCATACTCAAATATTCCAACCATGTGCAATCCGATAACGAGGACTTCATTTGTGCCTCGGGATCAACCTTTGCCATTTGCACATATCCACTATCTAAAAAGCGTGTGTTCCATTTCCCCCCTCTCCACAAAATCGATTATTTTCCATGTTCTTTTTGACAAGTCTCGGTAAATCCATAAGAAGTATTTCTTGTTTTCATAATATCTTGATTATAATATCTTTTGTTAGGATAACCTTTCCTATAGCTCCAGATAAAGCCCTACACATACATGAGAGAAAGGAAGGTAAAGAGAGTTCTAGCAAGTTCGAGAGACAAGATGAGCTGAGAGTTTCCATGAGCAATTGCAATGAGATTTAAATTATTGACTTTGGTTTAGCAATACTTTTGAAACTTACTTCTTAATTCTTGAGATTTGTTTAAATTAGAGAGCATGTGTTTAAAATCTTTGTGGGGAACACTTGATTCATATCTATCCTCCATACTAGAAAGAGTTGGTTACAACTTGAAGAGTTAAATACAAAATATTTTGAGAGCATTATGTTTTCTCGTGTATGATCAAGTGCAGGGATTGGACACCGAAAGGCAACGCTGATTTTTATTGAAGACCTACTCGAGTTCTTATTGAAGACTTACTCGAGGATGAGCAAGGTTTAAGCATGGGGGGATTGTTGACACTCCATAGCGACACACTTTTACCCCTGTTTATCTTCAATAATGGCATGGATTTGATATCTAAACTAATGATCATACTCTATAACCGGGACGTTTTCGCATATGCATGTGTTTTTGGAGGAATTGTGTTTACGCAGTTTTTGGGCTTAAATGGAGCACATATGGACAAGGCTTGTGACCAAGGACGACACGATGAAAGATGAAGGCCAGAGGCCCGAAGAAGAGACCAGGCCGGCCGGCCCCACATGGCCTAGGCCGGCCGGCCTGAGGTGATCCAAGCCCCGTTCATACTCAACTTTGGTGAACCGACCTCCAAGAGTATTTGAAAGGTAAGTGCTTCAAGATGAGGTCAAGAAACTTCGGGGTCAAGGCAACTCAATTGGAGAATTTGGAAGTTTATCACTTCCCATTCTTATCTCGAAGATATCCCGAAGCAAACGACGTCCAAAGGCCCACATGCATAGGTGGAACAACTACTGAAGCTTCCAGAAGACTTGGAGAGAAAGATGAAGACGAGGCGGCCGAGGAACAGGCTAGGCCGGCCGGCCTGAACCCCCCGGGCCGGGCGGCCCAGGCCTTTCCTGTGGCGGCTCGCCTCCCTCTTCGACCTAGGGTTTCCTCAGGGTATAAATACCCCCTGTGCCTTCGTGCCACGCATCAATTAATTCGTCATTCGCCGCCGAGGAGCAGAGGAGCTAGAGGGACACCTTTCGGAGAGCTAAGGGTCGTGCTAGTTGTCTAGGGTTCTTCCATAGCCGACGTGGGAACCCTGCGAGGTAGACCACGTCGGAGTTCTGGAGCTAGGATCATCAAGATCAAGGTAGGATCCCGGTGGTGATCTTGTGATGTACTTACATTCATGGTGATGTTTTATGTGTTTCCGAATCTTTAGCGATCGAGTGCCTCTCTTTATGATTTCGTTCTTGCTTGGGTTTGCTTCTTCTCCAATCTATTCTCGAGATAGATTGCTTGGGGTGTTCTTGTAGCCATGGTGGCTAGGGGTTCATACCCGATCTACCAAGTGGTTCAACACGTTCACTTGTGAACGTGCCCTTAAGTTACCCACGCCGAAAGAGAGCATCGTGACAGTGTATGATCTCGTGTACGGTGGGGCTTTCGGGAGTTTGACCGGAGGTCGTGATTTAAAGATGCTTTTTATTGAGATTCACATCTGTCTTGCTTCAATCTATTTGGCTCAGAGCTACAACATATGCATGATCTAGGCAATCTAGATTGGTTATCTCTAACTTTCTCTTTCTACCTCCGGTGTTTGGTTTTAGTAGATTAGATCTATTTTGCAACCCCTCTTCAAGCTAAAGGATTTATATGCTAGTTAGATTGTTTCTTATGTCTTTAGTTCCATGGATTGATAAACCTTGGGGAAGTACTCTAAGGGAAGAGCTACAACTGATCCGTGTGCTTGCGGTTCACGATTGGCGTGCCCAAGGGCCGTCAACAGGGAGTTTATCCTACTATTTGTGTCTATGAGATTAACACTTTAATTTAGTGGTCTTGTAGTCTCAAATGAGAGTTTGTCTTTCTATGGAGTATGTTATGCTTCTCAACTCCAAAAGTGGTAAAGTTGTCTCTATTCCATGTTTGATTCATGAGACTATCTTGTGCATAACTGCTCACCATAATATAGCCTAAACTCCTTTATTTGGCTTTATATGACAAAATTGATGCATATGAGCTTGCCTTCCTCTTATATACACATGTGCATCAAGAAAAGGAAATTTAACCTATATTGTGAGGTTTCATCTTTTAGTGATCATCTTTGTCAGCCCCAACTAAAAGATCACAAAATGATGGAACTAGTGCTTGTGCTATTTAATGCTTTCTCAAAAATCAAAAGAGAATAAGAAATTGGATTATCGTGATAATGCACGAGCTTTGAGAAGCCATTCTTCCCAAAAGTAATGAATGGGTAGCTAGAGGCCAAGGTATGTTTTCGTAACACATGTTTATATATTAAGCATATAGGCTCTAACTTCGTGCTAGTGTGTGCATTTTTGCATGTAACCTTCTCAAGTCTCTCCTCTGTGCACCTATTAGATATTTAGTAAATTCCTTCATGTAAAATTGACTTGGTGTCAAATGTTCCATAAAATGGTGTAAGGAATGTGCAAAATATTCTAATATGGTTCTTGGCTTGATTTGTTGCATGCTTGTGTGACATAGGATAGTTTTTGAAAAATCCAACTAACATAATAGGAGATGTGTGTTTTTGAAAATATTTGGTTTTTGGTCTTTGTGACCCCATTGATCTGTTTGTGTATATCGTTGCCCTTACTTGATTGATGGCTAGTCACAAATGGTGAGATTTTTCTCTAGTCCATAATTCCCCAATCTTTTCCACCTCTCTTGGAAGAATTCAGGAGCTCTGGAGAAAATTGGAAAATCTTATTCTATTCAATTATAATCTAACATCTGGATCAATCTTGAACATTCATAACTTACCAAGTCGTGAATCGGTGCAAAAAGAGATCAAATCAACTTTATCTCGTTTCCTAGCAGAAACCGGTTCCACCGGTTTTGGCCGGGCCACCCTCTTATCTCTTTACCCATGGAAAATTTACCCTTTCACCCCTCATTCACTTCTCCTCTCTACCAGACCAGACTCACCCTCTCTTCCATGCATCCGCATGGCCGAACCCTTGGTTCCCATGGAGTTTTGAAGATTTCTCAAGGAATAAGCTCGGCCCCCTCGTGTTCTTGAGAAGCATTGGTTGTTGCAAGTCAGTTCCACCGGATTGGGAACCACTTTGGATTCAAAATCTCATATTCTTCCCTCTAAAGGTACTCAAAAGTTCCCCTCGCCTGATCTCTTTCCTCGGTGCATTACATTCAAATCCCTTCAAGGAATCATCTACTAGAATACCCAGAAATCAATACCTATGATATTACTGGATTTGGTTGGCTACATTTTGAGGATTGATGATCTAGGGTTGAACTGCCAATAACTGGTTCCACTGGTTTGGGCTGGGAAACCCTAGCTCATCAATCTTCAACGTGTAATTCATTGTTTGAGAAGAAGGATTGATCTTCATGAATATATCTTTCAATTCCTACTCTATTGATCTATCTACACCAGAGTTGCTCATAAGTTATTATACTGTGTTCTGTGTAGAACTGGCTCCACCGGTTCTAGACTGAGCCATGCAATCTAATCTTAAACTTGAATCATGTTATCTTGTATCCATCCTATAAATGTTCATGTGATCTGATCATCATATTTTTATATTTTGGTTTGTCCAGGAAACAACCTTTATGTCTTATTGTTATTATCAAAGAAAAGGAAAGAAGAAAAACATGGATAATGATCCAATGGTTCCTGAATCTGGTGGTATGTCTAGTGATCCTCCCAGGTCTAGTGGGCATAATCTGAGGCCAAGAAGAAACAAAAGAGCAGCATCTAGAGAGATTGAAGAAGTTCATGAAGAAGAGACAAATGAGTCGAGTGATGATGATGAAGTTAGTGGTGAAGATTATAGAGTTGAGCATCATCATGGAAAGGGGGCAGCTAGTGGCAGCAACAGTGATGATCAAGAAGCAGAGGGTGGTAGTGATGATGAGGCAGAAGGTGGTGATAATGGTGAGGAAGAGGAAGAGGAAGAAGAGATGGCCATGCCAGAAATAAGAAAGCCAGTTGCTCCAGCCTCCAGCAGAGAACTTTCTTGCAGGTGGCGTGGCAGAGGTAGCAAGGATGAAAAGGAGAGAATGCTACCTAGGTACTCCCAAGACAGCCACAGACTATAGATTTCATACTCTATTTCACCAAGATTTTTATGCTATAACAATCATTGGCAAGAAGGGACATGTTGAGGCTGAACCAAAGTGGATTGATTGGAAATACATGGCAAAATTTGATCATTCTAATTTCAATGAGATCATCATCATGTATGCCAATACAAGGATCAAGAGACACATGGGCTTCAAATTTTCATTGAATAAGGAACTGATTGCTCAATTCTTTGCCACACTATATTTTGAGGAAGGTGGAAATGTGAGGAGAATGTAATCGATGACTGAGGGGAACCATAGCATCACCTATCCTGAGTTTGTTAGGAGGCTCGCTCTTGGAGAGGTGGATGCCACACATCCTCAACTTCATAGAGGTGATGGTCCCATGGCTGCCAGAAATATGAAGTTCATGTATCTTAGGACCGAGAAAGAAAATTTTGGGAAGGTGAAGGGTCTCTACACCTATTATTACATTATGAATCTCTTGTTTAGAGTGACCCTTACACCTAGAGGAGGAAATCAAGCCGACATATCAAACTATGTTAGAGACTTGCTTGTTGCAATGAGACCTCCTGGAGTTAATTTTTTTATTGGAGAATATTTGTGGAAAGAAATCAAAACCATATCTGAAAGTCCACAGCGACTTTGTGGTTTCTCACCTTATGTCATGTATATGATTCAGAAGAAAATAGGGAAAAAGTTTGTGAAGGACACAAAGCATGAGGCTTTAAAGATGAAACCAACTAAGATTGTTAGAGTTCCATCTCCAGATCATGATCAGCAGAGAGAGGAGCATGGGCAGCAGCAGCACCGTTCAGCTATTGCCCAGCACGAAATCTGTTCCACCGGTTTGGAAAACTGATCCCACCGGTTTGGGGCAGACCAGCAACCGCCTTCTTCATCCAGTGCTCATGAGAAGCCATCTTCTCCCATTCGTCAGCTCTTTAGCTTGTTCACTGGTATTTGCAATAATCAAAGAGATATTTTGGTTGAACAACAGAGGGTGAGAAAAAAGACTAAGAAGAATAGGGACATGATGAAGAGAATGTACAATGCTCAAAATATTCAGCCCCCAAGATCTCCTATCTATCCAAAGCGCAACGAGCCCGAGATTCCTTCTCTTGATGATATGGTGTCGAACTATCATTCAAGTGCCTTCTTTGAGCCATATCAGCACTACTATGGGTTTGATGCATACCCTCCACAACCACCACCTCCGGCAGCTGGCATGAGTGGTACGATGTTTCCAGAGGCTTCACCTTCAGCTGCACAAGAAGATGTTCCCTTCTCAATGGCAGCACCTCCTCCTCCGAGTGATGACGACTTTGCTTCGAAGATGGCAGCCAATGTTTTTGGCTCTTCCGATGGGCATAATGGCGATGGCAGTGATGGATTATAGGATCTGGCAGCACTACTCTTCTTCAGGCCCTTATTGGATGTTTGATGACAAAGGGTAAGAAGAGTGAGGATTAAAGCTTAGTGACTTAACTTTAGTGTGTTGTCTCTGGGAAAAGTGGTTTTACTGGTTTGGCAAACCGGTGAAACCGGTTTCTGTTGTGTTGCAGAAACTTGGATGTAATAAATCTTCCAAATCTTATCCTTTGTGGACTTGAGAAATTGTAATGTGTGCTACTATGTGTAATTAACTTTTTTTTATCATTAAGTGACTTTGCGCTAGTATGATGTGCATGCATGGTTGATGTGTTATTTTGTATGTGTGCTGACTGGGAAAACCGGTCCCACGGGTTTGTCAAATCGGTGAAACGGGTTGTGCCCTTACAGCACACATACAACTTCTAATTGCTTTGTGATATACATGTCATACACATCATGGTGCTTTTATTTATTGTCATACACACTTGTTGCACTCCATGGACGCTGAGATATAAGGGGAGCTCCCATGTTTTACTTATATATATGTGCAATTTGCATGTGAGGCCGAATTGTGAAATTCATTTCAAAGCACATATTAAGGGGGAGCTCTTGATATATCTGAGAATTCTAAATATTTTATTTATTTTACCTGTAAGCTTTAATCGTGCTGTCATCAATCACCAAAGTGGAGATTGAAAGTGCATCTAGGCCCCCAAGTGGGTTTTGGTGAGTTTAGTGACAAAACGATTAAAGGACTAACTTGTTTGTTTGAGATGATGAGCAGGGAATTATTCCTATGATTTTTTTGTGATAAATATGCTCATCAAATATATGGTTATTTGTTGCAAGCAAGTGTGTCATCCCGTGATGAAGTTATATAGTCAATGTCAAGCAAGCATTAAGTAAAGATTTGGGGATATGTTCTATAAGTCTCCAAATTGTGTGATGACTTGCTTGATATAAGAAGGGATGATTAAGAAAAGTGAAGTGAAATACAAAAGTGGACATTGCAAGACTTCATGCATTTATGATGAAAGGACATGGGCTTATGTATTACATAATGGTCTTATTGTTGGAAGCTTGCAATTCATGGGATATTCTTTATCAATCAAGAACAAGCATTTGAAGAATCTTTCAAATGTGAATTCACTATTGATGTCAAAGCAAAGCTAAACTCAATGAGGCAAGGATAAGTAGTGAAGAAACAAAACGAGATGACTAGAGCGACGGACTAAGCAAGCTTTGGTTAAGCGACGGCTTATGACCATATGTGTTTTGCTAAGGTGAAGTGACTAGTATCCGGGGAGTTTCTAAGTATCATATCTAAGCCTTTCCAAGGGAAGCAATACTATGCATCTAATCTATTATGGTTGATGAAATGAAGTGACTTAAGGATTAAAGAACACATCAATGAAGCCTGCATGGATAGTGAATCTGAACTTCGGTAAACAAATCCTTGTGTCCTTGTCTCTGTTTCCTTACATTGTCTATTCTAGTATTTACTTGTAATTCCACTACGATCTACTTTGGTGTGCTTGAGCTGTGTGCAGGGGCTTCATAAATACACTTGGAAACATATGTGGAAGCTTCACACTGAATTTGGTTTGTGCTAGAATTCGTAGAGGGGAATTTCTTAACTTGTTGCCTTTCTCTGTGACAAACCGGTTTTAATGGTTTGGGAAACTGGTTCCACTGGTTTTACTATTGACAGTGGGAATTAGTTTTTGTAAATTACAGATTTGCCTATTCATCCCCCCCTCTAGGTGACATCAAAGTCCTTTCAGGGAGGACGATTCCCGGCGCTCCACACATGGAAACACCTCTTGGCGCGAAGGGGGAGACGCGGGAAGCCTTGCCGCCAAGGATTGGCACCAACCGAACCCGTCCAGGTTCGGCCGAACCAAGGGGTCGGCCGAACCCTGGAGGGAATGTTCAGCACCCATTCTTATCTAGTGGTTGACATGTGGGTCCAGGTTCCTTCTGAGGTCGGTTTTCCTATGGGTTGGCCCATGTATGACTAATAGGTGGGCCCTCTTTGTCCTTGTGCTCGCGGAGTCGAGTTTGTGTTACTCTTTCTCCATCGTTCGAGCACGTTTTCCCCTCTTTGCAGTCTTGTGTCATGAAAAACACTTATTGTTACAATACAAGTGGAACTAGATTATTTGTAAAGATATATGTTTGTAAGTGTATAGTTCATCCTCATAAAATGAGTGTATTGACGGTCGGTTTTAGCGTGTAAGGACCGTCAACAGAAATCATCCAGGTGAATTCAAGGAGACACTTTACTTCAAAAGTGACTTTCCAGTACCTATTGAAACTGCACGTCTCTTGTCATTTTTTTGATCCCATTTTTATTTCCTAATTAACTTTTCCACTTACAAGTGCTTGCACCAAGAATCTGAAAACAATCTTTGGGGATACTACATACTGGATAACCTCCACGGCCTCATTGGTAGCTCCCCCGCTACAAAGGATGACTTTCAAGTATGTTTCTGTTGTTAATTATTTGTAACTTTTATTATTTTCTATTAGACATCGTATCGATTAAGTTCTATTTATTACAACAATATCTGTCGCATGTACATATGATGGAGCTAAGGGACAGGCTACTGCTGGTGGACCGAAACAGGGCAGTTCAAGAGAAACTTTGTGGATTATTTATGAGGATGTCGTAGATTCTAATGGAGAATTTTATTATGATGACTCAATAAACGTGTGCCGCTCTTCAAACTCTGAGTGATGTAATATCGGATGTGTGTAATATTGTATACTATATAATTAATGTAGATTAGTTTATTTATAAGTTTCTTAAATTTACATATGTACATATAGTAGCGTATAGATAAATGTAGGACTAAAAGTACCATAACAAAACAAAAAAAGAGAAAACAGAAAAGAGAAAAGAGAAAAGAGAAAAGAGAAATTAAAAAAACATGCAGCCATTAGTACCAGCTGGTAACGTCACTAAAGGGGTACCCCTTTAGTACCGGAATCCAGTACTGGGCAAGGATCCGATACTAAAGGGGGAGTGTACTAGAGGCCATTTCTTTAGTCGTGTCTTTTGCTCTTTTTGTTCGTTGTCTCTCTAGTCAACATTAGTGCTTTATGATGTCTTGGTTTATACGTTTCTTTAAACATGTTCTTATTTGCTAGCGTAATAATTTTGGTGTTATGTATCCTTGAAAGAGAATGCCTGAAGCTATAACTATATCCATTGTCTTAAAAAACAAAGAATGGAAAAATACAAGCAAGCGAAATACATTGTTGAGTTCAAACTTTTTAACCGTATCATCTCAGTTCCAAAACAGGCGAGTAATTATCAGGGCAACAAAATTGGGTGCTTAATTAAAGCCCCATGCATGTATGAATGTATGATGATCATGCTTCTCGTTCGCATGACACGTTCCTACTACGATGGGAGTATGGGGCCGAGACCGATAGGCAAAAGGCGTAAAAGCAAATCCCCAACACGCATAGAGCAGGGGGCCCCGGCATCAGCTAACCTATTTCCGAAGAGCACAAATCGGTGGCATCGCCACCACCTGTTCCTTGCGACCTGATTTTGGTTCCAACCTTCTCGCGCGGACGGTGACGAAAACCCTCGCGCGGACGGCTTCTCGTCCCTCGCCATGGCACTCGCCGTCGTCTCCGTTCTTCTCCTCCGCCCGCAATCCACGACCACAGCCTCGACGGATCAGGTAAAAAGGCTATTACCTTCTTCTTCTCTCGTCTCGGTCGTTCTTTTTTTTCCTTTGGCCAGCTCTTCTCGATTGGTACTCCGCAAGATGCTTGTGCTCTGATTATTGGCGACCTGAGGACAAATTCTTCTTAGTGGCTTTAGTGATTTTGATTCTCACATGCTGATGGTAACATGGCTCTTATTACTCGTGATTTTCATGAGCACCTAGGGCATCTATGCAAGCGGCGTTCTTACATATGGTAGGTAGTCGATTGTGACCTTGCGATGATTAGGGTTGTGGTATTGGGGACAGAACGTTGATGAACGCTTCAGTGTGTGTTGTGTTATTGTGGATGTTGTAATGTACTGCTTAGTTTTCTCTAGTCAAGTTTTCTGTGCTAAATTTCAATCACCCGCACAAACTAATTAGCTTGTTCTAGAGGCAAGAGGCTAGAGTAGCCCCACACGTCACCTGAACACTAGGCACCGGAGTTTTTTTTTTTTAAGGTTTACCGGGGGTGAGCGTCCCCCATCTGAATTTTCATTGATTCTCATGGCCCAAAACAGCCCGTTGGATGCCAAAGTTTACAAATTTGTCAGGTTACAAAGGGTTTACATTGCTTGGTAAAAATACATTGCTTGGTAAAAAAAAGGGAACACCAAGAGTCGATCACGCCTCGCTCCGACATGGGTAGACGGTGGCTCCAAAGCCGCGCATCCTCCACTTTAACAAGAGCGCTGCAGCGGGGACTCGAATGTCGAACCCAGCTTGTTTGCTCCACAAGTGGAGTAGCTGACCACCCAGGCCAAGCCCCATCCCTAATTAGCTTGTTCTGAATGCCCTATGTTCGAAAACAGAGCGAGTATATGAAAAGGTTCTAGATAGTAAATAGGGTTTGTGTCTCATTTTGTATAGGCCTTTATTAGGGTGTTAAAAGAATCAGGATTTAGGGTTTGCTGACTTAATTTATTATTATCATATTATCCATAAGTGCTATAAATTGTCGCCTTCCAATTTTTTTTTGATGGCGAGCTCTTGGGAATTCAGTGTGTTCCCACAAGTAGTTATAATGCATTCACCTGTTCTTTCGTGTATCTCTAATATGCTTGCAATTTACTCCCTCTGTTCCAAATTACAATTCGTTTAACTTTTTTAACCCCAAGTTTGACCACTCATCTTATTCAAAAAATTGTGCAAATATAGTCAAATTTAAGTCATTTTTGAAGAACTTTTATTAATAAAGCAAGCCACAACAAAATATGTGATATTTTTGTACAATTTTTTGAATAAGATGAGCGGTCAAACTTAGTGTCAAAAAAGTCAAATGAATTGTAATTTAGAACGGAGGACTACTACACAACCTTCACATTGCAGATGCTTAATGTTTATGAAAAAAAACCAATCCCATCCTTCGATGACTTGTTTCATGGAGAGTTTACTTTTCTTTGCTGTTCTGATCTTATACATGATCTTGTGCCTTTAGTTTGTTAAGGTTTTTCCTTTCGGCCTCTGACTTAACTAAATGCTTAATTGACTACTTACAAGGATATATCTTTCAAAATCTTACGGGTAGCATTCATTATGCATATATAATTTGTTTAGTCCTGGCCATGTATGAGGCATCTTGTTTTACTGTTTGTCACATCATTAATGATTCTTTTTCCCCTTTGATTGCCTATTCCCTAGATTATTTTGATTGAACATTAGTGATCCTTTTAATTGCTTACAAGGATATATGTTTCAAAAGTTTACTGGTAGTCACTGTGTTTTTATTTACATATTGTATTAGGTTTGTCCTAAGTCAAACCTGTGCAACTTTTACCAAGTTTATAGAAAAATAATACAATACTTATAATACCAAATTTGTTTCGTTGAATCCATCATGGAATAAATTTTGACAGTGCATATGTTGGGTAGTTCATATGTTGCTATATATTTCAAAAAACTTGGTCAAAGTTGGCTATGTTGACTTAACACAAACCTTGTGCTGATATGTAAATAAGAACGGAGCAGGAATCGTGCATAATTTGTTTAGTCCTAGCAATGTATGAGGAATCATGTTTTAGTTTTTATCAGATCATTAATGATCTTTTTTGCTGTGACTGCCTATTCCCTAGATTATTTTAATTAAACTTTGGTGAGTTTTGCTCGACTTTAATTCAAAGTATTTGGAGTCTGTCATTTCTAGATCAGCTGCATGCCAATGCCATGTTATTGACGATCTCCAGTTTTCTTTAGTTCTCCATACTTGGTTTATGGTGCCATTTCAAATTCATATGGTTGTTTATGAGTTAACAAACTTCACCTATTGGGAATATACATTGTAAGCCAGGAGGGACCCTGTGAACAAGCTCATCTTGGTGAATGATAAATCTTAAAGGACATATAAACGCATTTGACAGAGAAAACAGGGGTGGTCTGTATTATCTATTTGAGATTTGATTATGTAACAGAATTAAACTAGGATCATAAGAAACTGGTACATGTATTAGCTTTCCTAAATTACCTGTACAAAATGATATAAGGCTACACTATATGACACCACTTCTATTATTTAATATTTGTTTAGCATTAATGATTCCAATTACCCAAGCACCTGACTTTATCTATCAAGAATGGCATTACCAGTAGGTATAGTATGAACTAAAATAAAAAAAAAAACTCCGGAGTGTTTTCATTTATGGTTTCTCCATTTTTAAGATTTTGGCTAATATTAATTTTTTCCACAAACACAGAACAAGGAGCCGATTTTATAGCATTCTTGACCTTTCATATGATGTCTGATGAAGATAAGAGAACCTTTCCCAACTTGCCTTTTTTCTCATTGTTACAATTCATAAAGTTGTCTATTTTTATTACTCGAGAAACACAATATGATAGGTGACCATTTTAATTTTCTAATAGGTTTCTGAACCTAAAGTAAATTGTCCTGTTTTGAATGTTGTACTTAAATAATACGTGCTACAAGTAACCCACTTACAGCAGTTGAAGTATACCTTACACTGAAGCTATACATGTTCGTCTTGTTTTATTTGTGTTATGTGTTAATTTATCTAAACATAGAACTTTGTGGCACTGGAACATGGTTTTTTGCCTGTCTGCACATATTACTTTCTTTTTTAATTGAATCACAAACCTACATTACAGCCTGTGTCTGCACATATTACTCTCTTTTTAATTGAATCACAAACGTACATTACAAAAATTTCAGGACTCCTCTCAGCGTTTGCATCCTAAAACTTTGATGTTGTAGTGACAGTTGTGACTTAGGGGCCGTTCGGCTGGTAGAATAAATAGTGCTCGGCTGGTAGAATGAATAGTATTGTGTGAGAGGAAATAAGCCGAGTTGGGCCAGCCGAGCACTGTTTATCAGGTCAGCCGAACAGGCTATTAGTGTTGGCCTAGTGAAGTTCGATTGTAGCCTGTAAGTTCCTTGTTTGTGTCATCTGAATTCTGAACTACATCTTAGGTACTGTCGTTGATGGTCTGTTTTTTTTCTGCTGCTTTCGTTGCATAGCAAGTAACAGTTGTCTTTTCTCAATGCTGCATGAACTGCTATGGAGTTAATATTGAAGTTGTAAGTTGCAGTAAACTGAGGCAATCTTCATGGGGTACCATTTGCAACAAACATAACAGGATGCTAAGGCCTAAGAGATACGAGCTGGCGGTGCAAGACTTACACTGTTACACCATATCCTGGTAAGATCTCTCAAAACTCACGAACAAAATAGTTACTGACCAAGCTCAAACAAATTGATTACTATCAAATAAATGCATTAGTGCAACACCCATGAAAATTTGACATGTCTCATATTCATTCAATGTTACAGATATGTACATGTCAAAAGATGTGAGGCTTCAAAAATCCCCCACCTACAAGGCTATTGGCTCCTTTGCCAGTCTTGCATCTTTTGTTAGGGCCATTACTATAAACTGGCCTAGGCCTCTTTGGCTTGTTTAGATATTTACATGATTTACATACAAATCGCTTTGGCACCTGATCAAAATCACTAATACCAGCACACCTAGTATGCTGCCACACGTGGCAAGAGTCACAAGACAGCATCCTCTCCCCATCATCATCAGTTGCTCCACAGGAGCAACTGACCGTCCATTTGTCCACGCCTCTCTCCATACGGTAAATTCCAACTCTGCGTTCACCCCCAACACACTTGCCTTGAATATGAACAGTCCCATTTGCTCCAAATAAGAGTTTGACTTGGGTTGACTCACTTGCTGTTCCACAATCAAGAAGCTGGTTTGCTACAAAAGTCTGTAACATCAGATAGATGTCACGAAATGTCTTTGTTGCCTCCATCTTCAGATCAGCAACAGTGGCTGTTTGCGGAAGTGTCAGGAGCTCCGGTGGGATGGAAGGCAGATCAGCGACCTGGTCCAACAGCTCTACATGGCACCAAATGTGCAACATGGATGGATTTTGAGGCAAGAACTCCTGTTCCAGGTCATAATGCTTGGTGAATTGCTTGCAGTCCAAAAGGATCATGGCAGATCTCTTGGCATCCTCATAGTTATTTTCCGGCTTGTAAGGATTCATTGTATGTGGGTGGAGGAGAACATCATTTAAGAACTTTATGTCACGACAAAGATGGTCTCGGGTTGGCATGGATACATTGGGCAGCAAGATGGTTTCATCCGTAAGCCTGTAAAATAATTATTTAGAATTTTCATGTTGAAAGAACTAAAATCAATGCCATTATCTTAATTACTCACCTGTACTCTAGTGTGTTTGTCTCACTGTTGCATCTCACTGCAACTGTCATTCCATCAATTGTTCTTGCAGCAAGGCTCTTGAGGCAATAATCAACCAGCTGCGGTGAACCAATCGGATGGGATATGGCCGCCTTTAGGGTTCGCATCGCCACCCACTTTGTTCGATCAACAGCTCGAAGAACTTTTAGAGCAATATCTGTTGCTCTCTTTATTTCCTCATCATCCCATGTGTCTTGCACGTGGGTATGTGATTGTTCATTTTTATGTGTTGACCCATAGGGGATATGCACCCTCTTGCTGGTGGCAAGCCCCAGCACATAGACGAACAGTTCACGAATTGTTGTGATAGGATGCTTTGAAAGTGATTGATAGAATGAAATGGTATCTTGTAAATGGTTTCGAGGAGATCGAGAATGTGGGAAGAAGTGTGATAATGGAGTTGAGGAAAGGTTGTCTATAGCTTTAAAGTATTCTTCCGATGTGATTCCAAAGCTCCCTTTGCTGAGTTTGAATCCCCATTGGCCATACCAAGAATGACCAGTGGTGACAGCATGTAATATCCGGTAGTCAGTTCCATACTTCTTTGAGACATCCATCAAGGAGACTTTTCTGAAATCAAGTTTTACATGTCAGTTCCAACTTACTAGAGACCTTACTGCAGAGTTGCTTATGCCAAAAACAGAGCACACTCGACAACTTCTGGCACTGTCCATCTGTTTCATATCTTGAAAATATTTGGAGAAGCAAATTGAAATTTGTTTGATGCGCACAATTATAAAACATAGCTAATGTGAATTCGTGATAAGTTGTCAATCCCACTCTAATGCTGTTTGTTAAGGAAATCATTAAAGCTAGTCTGATTTACCTGACTCTGAGGTATCTGCAGAGCCGATCCCAGAAATCCATCAGTTGAATCCCCGTCAGAAGACTGGAGCCACCCTCTTTCCCATTTATCCGAACAAGGTGGCCAAACCCATTGTCATGAACAATGCCATGCAGCAAATGGCGCGGGCTATCCAACTGCCTATAGTCCCAATCTTCTGGATCATCATAAGATATCCCATGCTTGCATGACGGGCACCTGATTATTACATGAAGAAGATATGATCAGTGCTACCAGGTACTTGCCTTTGAGTTTCTTGAATTAAACAATTGCAAGTTACAACACTATTTACAGACTATCTGGTATTATTGTTGTGACGGGTTTGATTTTATATTTTTCACGTAGTTGACTAGCAATAACATAACTCAGAACTGACTAGCTTACCTTGTCTCGTACAATTGGGCCATGAAGCCACAGTGCCTGCATGTTTTGTAGTCCTGTGTGTCATACTCATTCCGAATTATGAAGTGGTACCTCCTCCCACAAACAGGGTGTCTGCTCCATCCTATCAAGAGTTAAGACAAATGCAACGGCATTGAGATCCTTCATCCATAACAATGACCAGCTTGTTTGATAGATTTTGTATTGTGTTTTGACATCTGTAAAAGAAATTGCGAAAACTCAGGTAAACCGGCCCAAATTGGCTTTTAGTATGCAGGTGTATGCAGCGCCAGAACAGGACTCCTATTGCAGAGTATGCAGAGCCAGGAGTCCTATTGCAGAGGATGCAGAGCCAGGACTCCTGTTGCAGATTATGCAGAGCCAGGAGTCCTGTTGCCGAGTATGTCCCATAACAAACAGTCAGGAGTCCTATTCTTGATCTAATTTAGTAACCAGAGCATGCCCATCCCATGGTTTACGAGACAATTCACTAATTAAGGAAATGAGGGGGAAAAAAGCCCACGCCAACGCCACTGAACACACAACTTTAATTCGTCTAGGCACTACAGGCAACAAGAGATCGACCCGGGCACGGCGGACGGAGTCCGAGACGGTGACTCACCGGCGACGGTGCAGTGCTCGCAGTAGACCCGGCCGGCCCCGGCCCTGGCCACGTCCTCCTCCACCACCTCCATCCCCACGGCCGCCCCGCCCCCTTCCCCGGCGCGGAAGCCGACCCGCCACGCGCCGTCCGCCGGCACCGCGCACCGCGCCAGGAACGCCCGCACGCACTCGCGGAACGGGCCCCGCGGCGGCGGCCCCTCCCCGCCCGCCGGGAACGCCCGCATGTCCAGCGGCCGCGGCCCCGCCGTCACCCGCGCCCGC
>CM014277.1:24270070-24305817 GCA_004135705.1 Alloteropsis semialata | reverse complement strand
AAAAAAAAAAAGCTGACGAAGCCTTTTCTATGTGGTGATCAGACTATATCGGTAAGGAATAAAAGATTATCGGCTATCAGGACCAATAATTCGAAGCATAAAGAATTCATACTTCGAACTGGGGGGCATGTGTTGACACCGAAATTTGGTAATTTTATGGCCAGAGGAGTCCCTAAAATAAAGCCGATAATCTAAGGAAGATCAAGACAGAAATCCAAATTAATCATGCATACAAAGACCAGTATGTCTTGCAGGCTGATCGGCAAGAGCCTAGTAGAGTTCGTGTAAGAAGAATCGGACGATGGGAGTCAAGGGCAGTTGCCGACAAAGCCAGATTATTTTATTTAATAAACGAAGGGAAGATAAATAGAAGGTGGAGTCGTGCAAGCCCGAAGTGACTAAGAATAAAGAAAGGCCAGCACATGTACGTGAAGGTGATTTAAATAAGGAGAAAAGTGTGTTGCCACACGAGGAGTCCAAGTTAATTACACCTACAGGTCCATATCTCTGCAGCGGATCGGCAAGGAGCTTAATCTAGAGAGGATTCTATGGAAGAGAAAATAGAGTTCATGTATCTTAATATTTATCTTTTGTTTAGATATTTCTTCTTTGGCAAGTATTGTACGAGTCATTGTTCCTGACTCTAGGTAGGTAGCAGGGTATAAATATAGACCCCCTGGCTATTGTAATTTTTATCTCTCGATCAATATACAAACTGGCATCACGCCAAAACCTTAGGAACCATGTAGCTTATCGACGAGTTCTTCAGCAAGCTGGGCTGCATCAGTCTTCGATCTCCAGCCTGTCGCGAGTTCTGTCACCCGGATCGATTCAAGCTTTGATCTGAGGCGCATCGCCCTCTTCTCGTTTGGATGGTTCAACTACCGAATTAGCGTAAGCTTTGAATTGAGGCGCATCGCCTTTTCTCGTTTATGCTGTTCAACGTAACATGTCGGCTTTACTTTGCTTATTCAATATAATAGCCGATCTGTTACTGACGGGCTGTTCTTCGGGTTTTCGGGTTTGATCTAGATTCCCTGCGTCGGAGCTAGATTTCTCTTGATTATTAGAAGGCAGCTTATGCGGTTGTTTGGAGTTTCTAGATTGATTTAGATCTGCGCCATGTGAATTGATCTGACTCTTCAAACAGCTATGAGCATTGGTTTAGTCCGATTTGAGCTGACAATATCGTTCCAGGTCCGATTCACCTTTATAGGCTTAATCTGGTTGTTCTTTGAATATCGGGTTTGATCTAGATTCCCTACGTCGGAGCTAGATCCTTCTTGATTATTAGAAGGCAGCTTATGCTGTTGCTTGGAGTTGCTAGATAGGTTTAGATCTACGCCATGTAAGTCAATCTGTTTCTTCAACAGCTGTGAATATTGGAACGATCTTGTTACTGTTTCTATCAGGATAATTATCATTGCGAGCTTCCTGTCTAAGAGATTAGGCAGGAGGGACAACATATCGGCTCTCACAGCTTATTGAATATATTGCAACGGGCAAAGCCGATCTGTTACTATGATTGCATCAAGATTAGCTGCGGGAGAGCTGTCTTTATAATATCTGCGAGCAATTACGTGAGGCAATGGTGCCACCGATTTATCTTTGGATTGTCAAGATTGGTTTAGATTCCCTACGTCGGAGCTGAGTTTCTCTTGATTATTCAGTGATTAATTGTTTATTGGGTTGATCTTCGAGTTTTCAGGTTTGATCTAGATTCCCTACGTCGGAGCTAGATTTATCTTGGTTATTTGAAGGCAGCTTATTCGGTTGTTTGGAGTTGCTAGATTGATTTAGATCTACGCTATGTGAATTAATCTGATTCTTCAACAGCTATGAGAGATCGGAAAGCTAGCAGATGTATTAGAGATGATGATCAAGCAGTTAAGACGGTGAACAGCGTATCGGCCTTATTCTGTACTGATTATATTCTGCAAAGGCATGGCCGGTTCGCTATATGATATCGATCATGCTCCTTGTCAGTTGAATGGTCAAACTGACTGGCACGCTGCAAACCTGAACAAAGTGCAGGCTGGCACTGGAGTAAAGCAGATCTCCCTGGTCTTCTTGTGCTGCACGTGGAGGATACGACCGTCGATTTTCCGCGTCAACAGATATATCATGTATGAAAAATCTACGGTATTCATGTCCCCGATTGATGACAACATATGCGTCTAGTAGTCTGGATCCAAGCCGGCCCATATACCCAATCAACATATGCCGTCCTTCCCACCTTTAGCATGTTATATACGCCATGTCAATCGATAATAATCAGCACCAATCATATATGGCTTTCTTCAGAGGAACTCAGCAGTCAGCACTCATGGTGCTTGAACTTTTTAAGTGTACTAGGTGACAGCTCACGCATCACTATGGGAATTTCTGAGATCGATCATATCAGATCAAAGAAATTTTGTGTGTTGATGAGTTCGATCGAGTACAAAACATGCATGGAGCTTCAAATTATCATTATTAATGGATCTTTAGGTTTTTTGATGGAAAGAATCTGATTGGGAAACTTATTAATTGGACACAACACAATTTAACGTGATCTCTATGGTGCCTTACTTATTACCATAGTGATGCTAAACCCTCCTGATGTTGAGACCTTATGATCAGATGGTGCTACTATTTCAAATGATGTGGTAAAACATGGAATGTAAGCAAAGAAATAGCCATTAATTAATGACCAGCTCTTACTATCTATATAAGATATATAGATAGATTATAGATTAAATCCCCAAATAATTATTCTAAACTGTTGCTGCGTTAACATCCAAAATTTTCTTTTCTTAACACACATGCATGAAAAATCATCAATTTCCATATACCTTCATAACTGAAGAGGTTAGATTGTAGCCCGCACTAGTATCCAAAGAATGCAATTCAACCTAATCGTCTGATCAAAGCTTTTGTCGTTGTTCCTTGGCTGCTGGCTTTCTAACTAACTATGGCCCTGATTTTAGTAGCATGGTACAACAAAAGGTAGCCTAGCTAGGCGGGGGACAAGAAGGTGACTGACGTTATCACTCACCACGCTTGCTTTCTTTGAAGAATCACCATGTTGGAGCTATTGGTTTGAAAGACAGGTTTGGCATCCGGAGTGCAGCTTGGATCCATGGCTGCTTTCCAGCTCCATATCCAAACAAAGGAAGGCAAAGCAAAGCACAAAGATTGGCCTGTCTTTTACACTACTACAGCAGGAGCATCACAGGCAGTTCGGTTGCCCACATTACAGCCGGTTTTGAAAAGTGGTGCTGATTAAGTGGCGCTGATAATCCCTTTTTCACAGTCGGTTTTTAACCGGCTGTGAAAATAGATTTTCACAGTCGGTTTACATCATGAACCGGCTGTGAAACTGATTTTCACAGCCGGTTTTGGACCTCCAAAACCCACTGCGTCCGGCCCTTTCACAGTCAGTTTTTTGCCAACAAAACCGGCTGTGAAAGGGCTTTTTCACAGCCGAATTTTTTTCCAACATCACAAATTATTGGCCGTGTTCGGATCAAACCGATCAAAAAATTGTCCAAAAGAATCTTGTATGCATGTAGTACTAAATGAAGTCTATTTACAAAACCTTTTCACAGATGAGTGCAACTTTGCGCGACGAATCTAACGAGCCTAATTAATCCATGATTTGCAACAGTAATGCTACAGTAATCATTCTCTAATCGTGCGGTCAAAGGCCTCATTAGATTCGTCTCGCGAATTTGCCAGGGGTTGTGGAGGTAGTTTTGTAAACTGACTTTATTTAATACTCCTAATTAGTGGTCAAAGTAGGGTGCAAAAAATTTGTCCCTCGATCTGAACACGGACATTATCAAATAAATTCCCCTTATATTATATTCTAATATTATCCGTGGCACATATCCAATGGGAGACACTTTTTATTGCCAAGGGAATCGGGCTCAAAAATTGTGATATTCTTGATGTGTGGAGAAGTATTACCCTCCACAGATATTTGCGTGCCTTTTAGGGGCTGCTTGAGTTATGCCAAAACATGTAAATATTCCCTGAAAGAATCGTGTATGTGTGTCGCAATTTTCGTCCTTGCATTGTCATAGATTTGCCTGTCAATCATGCTTATAAACCTTCATAATTAATTTGCATAGCATCCCCCATCCGGTGCATACTCTGTTATTCCCCAATGGCATATATACACGTGTCGACCTTAGACGACACTCTGGGTCTTTTTAAAACTCAAAGCTTTTTCTAATTTTGTTTCGAAATGAAAACTTAGCTTCAGACATAACCGAGAAGAGCAACAAGGTTGTTGTAGAAATTACTGAGATAGCTTAAAACTTTTCCTTCTTTAACTTGTGATCAGCCTGTGAGTTAAGAATCATACAAGTATTGGTTACGTGTAGTCGCAGAGGCTAAAATTATTTCTTTTTTCTCTAAAATAAATTCTACATCAATTATGGAGTAAATTATGCATATTTTTAAGAGACATGCCATGGGATATTATCGCAAAACAGAAGTTGGGGAGTTATAAACCACATCATGTGCTTGCCAATGCGCGTAATTAGATGCTCACTTGGCAATAGTGTGACCAAGACAGTTGTCTCTTCTCAGTTCTCTTTTGCAAACACTTTCCGGAGCATGACCTGTTCCAAAGAGCGACATTTCTCTGTCAATAAGGCAAGAGCACAGTACACGGCTGGATAGCTTCTTTCATTTCATCATGGACCCAACATGGGCACCAAAGATGTCTTTGGTACACACCAAAATACAAACTTTATTCATCTCTTTGGAATTGGACTAGAAGTTCAGTGGCAGACCAAACTATTTCAGTGGTCGCTTCCATTTATGATAAATCATTTGTATTTACATAGCTACATATATTTCTTCTCCTCCATGCAAGGAGACTAGACCCAAAGCACTTCTACACTAGCACTACTCAATACTCATGCATCCTTGCAGGAGTTGAATTTACAGAACTACCCTTAAAACTTGGCCCAGCCAAGATTAATTTTAGTGACACCTACCACCTTTTGTGGTTAATTTGATTCATACATATAAATATATATCTTCCCAAATGCAAAGCAAAACCAAAAAGGTGACAAAAATAAAAAAAGGTTAACTACACTTAGTGCTAGGTTAATGATTAATTGGTTGACATGCTTGATATTGCCCGGGCCCACTTTTCAGTGACCCATGTTAACAACCTCAGCACTCAGAGGTGTCCTTCTCGTCATCCTGCTCCCCGCCGCTTCCGACTCCGGCGACCTGCACCGTCTCTACGCTCTTTGAATACCACCTCGCCCAGAAGAGGTAGTTGAAGAAGTTGAGGATGCTGAGTCCGGCGAGGAGCCAGTAGAAGAGGTCGAGCCTATCCTTGTTGAGGTCGTTGTTGGCAAGCCAGCCGCCATCGCCGGCGGCGGTGGAGCTGCTGGTGACCCTGTTGACCAGCGACACGAGCACGGAGCTGAGGTAGAAGCCGAAGGAGTAGGAGCAGTAGGTCATGGAGGTCAGGAAGGCCTGCATTCCGGCGAGCGACTGCTTGTAGAAGAACTCGATGAGCCCCACGGCGGTGAACATCTCCGACAGCCCGAACACCAAGAACTGCGGCGCGATCCAGAAGATGGACAGGAGCCGGCCGTCCGTGGCCGCAGCGTGCCGGCGCCGGGCCTCGACGAGCGCCGCGGCGACCATGGAGAAGGTGACGGCGAAGAGCCCCACGCCGATGCGCTGGAGCGGGGTGATCCCCGTGGCGACGCCCGTGAGGCGGCGCATGGCGGGCACGAAGGCGGCCTCGTAGGCCGGGACCAGCGCGAGGAGCATGATGTAGGGGATCGCCTGCAGCGAGGCCGGCGGGATGTGGAAGGAGGCGGCGAGGCGGGTGTCCATGGCGCTGCCCTGCTGCACGGAGAAGGTCTGCAGCTGCGCCAGGATGGTGTTGAAGACGATGGTGCACGCGAAGATGGGGACCACGCACAGCAGAACCTTCACTTGCTCCACCTCCGACGGCGTGCACAGCCGCCAGGGGCTCTCCTTCCCCGCCGACGACCCGCCGGGGCCGTCCTGCGCCTTCACGCATGCCTTGTCCAAGAACCTTGATTTGGGAACGAAGATTAATTTGGAACAATTTAGAAAATCTCATTGGAAACTCAGATGCTACTTAATTTGCATGATTTAGCTCTATTGTGTTATGACAAAAGCTATTTTAAGGTAACAGATTAGGGATGGAGCCTACAATAATGTATGGAACAAGACAAGGGCATTATATCTTTTGTGGGGGACAATCCCCACTTGGAAAGGTGTTGCTTCTCATGCACAAGTGCACGACAACCGTTCGATCGATCATTGGTCAGATCATGATCGGCCGGTCATGTTAAGCGTACCCATGTCAGGATCATCCAGTAAATTTTTCTCTCATTTAAACAACTGCTCATTGATCGCAGCTCATACATATTGAAAGTTTTTTTGGGGCAAAAGATGCAACTTGAAAGATGAATGTATATTTTCACACCTGAACTTGTTGATGCGGCAAATGTTTGTAGTGTTAACCGACATCTCAGTGGCGGTGACGGTTGCGATGGCTTGCACGGTGGCCGTCGACGGGCACACTTGCTTCCTCTTGGTCACAGCAGCGACAAATACCTAAAAGAAAGTCCCATGCCAGGGCCATGAGTTCAAAGCAAATGTGGCTATATCTACTATACAATTTGCAAATCATTGTTGTTGTAAATTAAACTACTATGCTCTTTGGATTGTTTTAAGAAAAGGAAAACAACACAGCAAATTGGTCACAGGTTCATGTCATCTGGTGCACACACATGTTCCACGCCTCCACTACACATATGATTGATTGATGCATTGCGAGCATAACAGAATGGGCCTCCAGCTATGTGTTTAACAATCACAAGCAGCACACAGACATGCACCTTCCAACAGCTAGTGTGTGTGTGCTGTGTTGACCCACCCAGTGGAAAGCTGAGCCACTAGCCCTTGTCAACTTGCCCCACAGGCGTAGAAAGTAGAGAGAGGCCAGTGCCAGAAGTGCACAATTCATCGAGTCATCAGTCAAATTACTTACTCTAACATGCAAACAGCTTCTAATGTAAGGGAAGAAAACTGCAAATATATATACCCCAATAAACATGTATCAGTCGAACAGGTAGATTCGAGCTTAATTTCAAGCTGTAATAATTCTTTCAAAATTTTCCATGTAATGTTATCTTAGTTAGGCCCAGTTTCCAAACATGAGTCGGTTGGATGGATAGATCCGAGAGGTTTTTAATTTTTTCCATAAAAGGTATGTATAACGTTAATTACTACTTTGAATGCTGACGGTCTTAGTTTTCGAGGAGAAAACATATCAGGCTTTGAACCCACGACCTCCGTCCACCACTACTACCCAACTCCTGTTTTTGATATAGGTGATCCTGTGGCTTTTGGATCAAAAGGGCCTTGCCAATTAAACTACACCGGCGGCCATCAGCTTTGCTCATAAAGCAGAGCATATCTGGAGTCCTACTTTCTTCATAAGGAATCATGATACGTGTGGTCAAACTTTTTTTTCTCCTTTCTGATTGTTGGATATACACCTTCATGCTCATCCCATGTGTACTCCTTTTGATTTACCCTCCTAGCTAATTAAGATAGTGCGTCTCTTGTTATTGGATCTCATGTATTATATGGGTAGCTAGCGCGTATACGTGCAGCTAGGGCCGGCGGCGACTATATATATATATATGTATATATTTGTAGATAGTGGATGTACGTACGTGGACCTAGGGCCGGCTGGTGTTCATATTTGCACGATTGCGTCTTAAATATATGAGTTTGCGCTTGTGGTATCTTTAGTTGTGGTTTTTCTTAATTGGGCATACGACAATATGCGCTTCGACTTCGAATATTTGTTATATATATACACACACATGTTACCTACCATTGGTTTTGCATTCCTAAACGCATGGGTATATATATTTTTCCTCGATGCACGAATCTCACAACGGGATCAACGGCCATCGGTTATTGGATCGGAGGATGTTGTTTAACTTAGGTATAAGTATGTTATTGGATCTACATGTAGATAATGCATACTCCACTCTATCTGTTTTAAAATACAAATTATTATAGTTTTTGTCCAAAGTCATACTATATATATAAGGTTATTGGAGGATGTTAATTAACTTGAGTATGTTTTAAAATGCTTCAACCTGACATATCCCACCTAGCTAGGTGGATGTCCTCCTCCCATGCTACCTACCTTCTAGGTATATTCATAAATCCATGGGACACAAAGCAAAATCACCTTGTCTACCGCTACAATATTCATAAATCCATGGGACACAAAGCAAAATCACCTTGTCTACCGCTACAAAATACAAAAATACAGGGCTGAATCATATATAGGTCCGATGCTACTTGTACGCTGTCACTATAGCTTGTAGATCCGTACGTACGACGATGCGACAGTAGTACTGGAACACTATAACGTTGGCACCTTTACACTACAATACTTACTGCAATTTTCAACAGTGTCTTTTTATAAGTCCCAAATAGTCACGGTATATTTTGTGGCTAATGAGTTTTACGGGGAGATTACATTGTTGGCAATCACCAAAATTGTAGGAAAAATGTAGAAATTATATATACTAGAATATTGTTGGCCACTTCGAAAAAAAATACTATTTTGCTATAACACTTTATATATAAGGCACATGTAAAAGAATATGTAGGGAGAATAAGGATGGTAACTGTTGTAGACATACGCATGGCGTACGTACCTTAGCTATGGGAGTGAAGATGCTGCCCTGTGGCGGCTTGTTGCGGTAGAAGGCGACGCCGGCGACGAGGCTGACCAGCCCGATGGCCATGGCGGCGGCGGAGACCCCGAAGCCGACGTCCATCCCGGAGCGCGTCTGCACCCAGACGAGCACGGTGAGCGCCACCAGCTCGCCCACGCAGAAGCTAAAGTAGGCCGCGTTGAAGTAGGTCGACAGCCGCCGGGCGTCGCCGCCGCTGCCCCGCCGGAACTGGTCGGCGCCGTGCGCAATGATGTTGGGCTTGAGGCACCCGCTGCCCACCGCTACCAGGTACAGCGCCGCGAAGAAGATGCCAGCCTTCATCCCGCCGGCCTCCTCGCACGCCTCGGCCGCCGCCGCCCCCACCCCCGCCGCCATCATGTCGCACGGCGGCGGGCGCAGCTGCGGCAGGTGCGCCTGCACCGCCAGCAGTATGAACCCCTGCCATGCGTCCAGAAACCAGAATCAAGATCGTCGACAAAGATGATCATGCAGGGAAAGTGGATTGGCGTTCCGGGCGCGCACTGAGGGCGCACTAGTCGGGTTGCCATTGGGGGTGATGATTTGTTCATGTCCTTTCAAGCTTTCCTTCACCTTTACTTGCCTAGACGCTTCACAACGATCCTTTCTTCTCACTCACAAAACTGGCTACTATTTGCCTATCATTTCGTTTGGTTTCAGGCCGTTAAAGTTGCAGCCTCGCCTTTTGTTGCATTGAATGTTTAATTTCTGCGTCTTTTTGCCGTACGACTTGTTTTTATATATATAGGAAAAAAAAGAATAGTAACCAGAAAGAGATTAAAATTAAACTACATGATCCTGTTCATGATGAGGCCCTCTTGCACAGAAACAAACAAGAAGGCAATCAAGTTTTTTTTTTCTTAAAAAAAATGTTCAGGTGGCATCTTCATTTTCTTAGCTTCATTTCAGATATGGTATTGACTAACAAATTCCTGCACCCAAATCATTGAAGGGATTAATTGGTCAGGTTGGCATGGTTGCGCTTACGGAGAGCTCGACGAATCCGAAGATGAGCATGGTCCAGAAGCTGCCGAGGTAGGAGTCGGAGAGGAAGCCGCCGAGGAGGGAGAGGAGGAAGACAGTGCCGATGAAATTGGTGACGATGTTTGCCGCCTGCGACAGCGGGAAGTGCATCTCCCCGAACACGTACGTGATCAGATTGTTCCCCACCGCCGCAATCGCCATCATCTCGAACGCCTGGATCCCTGATGCAGGCATACACTTTAACAAAACTAAGAACCGAAGAACAAGGGAGAACAGAGCAAACCAGACAAATTGCAAGCTCACTGAAAAACGCTTCTCTCCAAAACATATAGCTCTGAACAAAGGTAGGACAAGGGGAGATCCCACACGAACCTAGGACGAACACGGCGGCTTTCATGCCGCCATGCTTGCGAGGGTCGCAGGGCCTGCCTCTCCAGTCAACAGAGACCTCAGAGGCAGCAGTAGCCATGGAGTCCCCTTTGGAACCTTGCCTGGACTCAATATCCATCGTTCACCTCTCCTACTCGAGTTTGCAGTTGGCGCTAGTGAACACCACTCCCTCCTACAGTGCTCTGCTCTGCTCCCTGGTTTCCAGTGCCCTTCTCTCTGTTTCCCTCTGCTCTTGTGATACTACAAGTCTATTTGGTCACAGACCCTGCTGGTGGCCTTACAAGCTAGAGCAAACTATGAAGCTAGTGTGCTGTGTTGTGCTCCCCCTTGTTGGAGTTGAGTGCCTTGGTAAATTTGTAGGCAACTGGGCCGGTTATTTATAAGGCCCCCTGTGTGGGCGAGCCAATTATCATGGCATAGTTTTTACCCATTGGAATGCGAAAAATGTCGATAAATATATTAAAGGATATTAACTGATCATGTGCGGTCGCTGATGAGGAAATGACTTGATGAGATATCTGATCCAAAATATCCAAAAAAGAGGGATAAGACAGAGGATGCATTATCTTTGTTACTACCTTGGATCTGGTTCACTTTTATTTTGGATATGGTCATAGTATGCACTCCCTACTGGGAACAGATGTCACGATTAATTTTTATAAATAAGTATTAGCAAAAGAAAAAGGTCCATGACAATAGAAATATTTGGGAGATGAAAGGTTAATATCGTTCCAGTGTGACAAATCTGAATATTTTGATGTGTAATAGCAGTAGAAGTTTTAAATTTTGATAGCATTTGTTCTTGGACGACAACTATTCTGGAGCAGAGGGTAACATCCACATTGTAAAGAAATATACTACCACATGCCATCTCTTATGAGATAAGAGAGCATCTTCCTTTTTTTATGTCCTTTCAGAATTTTGATCCAGACAGCTGGATAGAAATGTGAGGCTTCAGGCTTGTGACTCTGATTGGGATTAACTGTTGTCATTTACAAAGGTGAACCTCTTCAACTGTTAGTTTTGTTGAACTGTTGTCACATTTTTAAATTGTTCATCTTTCGCTTCCGCCAAAACACACCACACTAGATCCTTTAAGGATTGGAGCTATATGATTACAAGGATTCATTTTACATGCATCATACAGCTAACATGGGATCTTTACAAGAACAGTGCTCATCAAATGTTTACATTTATATATATGTGGCGAAGGGAAGGATGAATGGAATTGGTTGTGGTGAGCAGTTGTTCTCTGTGGTGGTCTCTGTTAAAGGGTCAGAGTATGTTTGTGCTTTGGGGAAGTGCATTGGCAGAGGCATGGGCCTTAAACCAACACTAGCCATACACACAACTTTCCAATCGGAAGTGGACACCTCTAACTAAAATCTATTCCGACCTAGCCATGCTCAATCATGCAGCTTTTCCCACTGATGCTGGACAAAACAGTACAGCACATATATTCTCCTTAAGCAGTGGCTAATCCAATAGCATCTGTGCTTTTGCTGATGCAAGTGGTACAGGACCTGGGAGGCAGAAAGCTTGGGCTACACTTGCTTGTAGCTTGGTACTACAGCATCAGCGTTTAATCTCCGTAATTTATCTTTCAAAATATGATAAAACATTTAAATATTCCCGACATGAACAGATAGGATATTCAGAATGTATCTAAATTGGCAAATGTTGCTGTCTGATGCTTGCATGATCTCTGCTCCCCTGCATTTTCTGGATGGTTTGAAGATTTGCTATCCCCGTCCTGATGTTGACTGGATCTAGTGTTTAAGGGCTTCTATTCTTGAACCTATTTGGTTATTAGGAAGCTCCTTTGGGCTTTGATAAAACAGAAATAAACAACTCTGAAGGTAGTTACCATGCATGAGTATTGAGTAAACCTAATTTGTAATTATGTATAGAAAATATTGCACTAAGTTGTGAAGTATTGTGGCTTTGCTGGGGTTGAAATATGGCTCAAAGCAACCATTATCAGTGATGGCAAGTATTAATTAATAGCATGTTGAGCTCTTTGGGTGACTGCTTTGACGACTGTGTGATGGTGCAATGTATCTCCAGATTGTTCAGGATCCAAACAATAGATCTTGATTAGGACACCCCAATGCAACTGGCAGCCTGCATTTGGATCATGGGATGACATGATCAGCATTTGCCATTTACCACTGCATGCGAAAAATAACATTAATATACTAGCCACTTGTCAACGCAAAATGGCTATAATCAGTATTAGCATTTTCTAAAGCACCGGGTGTGGGTTGACATCAGATTTTGCGATGGTTCCGATCTCATTAAAATCACAACAATTAGTTCTCTCTCGCTCTCTCTAGAGAAAGATCTTGCATGAATTGAATATGTTAATCAACTACATACTGTGTTAAGGCTAACAACTATTTCAGTGAGGGCAATGATTGGTACCATATATTAGAATATCCTATATTGAACTCAGCTAGTGATCCTGCTTGCTGCAGACCAGAATTACCTTAGTCCATAGTGCATTTTGCATTATATGGACATAGCTTTCTACCTGCTAGCAGGAGCAACAAATGGAAGGTGATCTGTATTCCAATTTCATTGCAAGTCAACTTGCAAGATGGATCATAATTTACAAGCAGTAGCTTGATTACCATACACATGCCAAGAGATTGACACGGTTGTCTAGTTTATGTCCACAAAAGCAACAAGCCTTTACACCAGCATGATTATGCCAGTGACAGATTATATTCGAGGAAACTTCATGTAAAGCTTGCTTTGTCTCCCAGACATCCTGCAAGCCACAACCTGGGTCAGGTTCACATAACATAACTTGCTGTGATATGCATGGTGTCCATGTACAATGGCTGTCTTCCTGAAATTTATCAGGATTTGTTTTGAGAAACTTGAAAACTCGGCCACATGATCTGGATCCTAAAAGTTGAAGTGAAGGACTAATCCGCCTATTATCCCTTTTTTGAAATGAAAGTACAACTCGGGTTCTCCACCAGCAAGACATCAGATGCAAAAAATGCGAGGGACCGCAAATGAGCGTATTTTGTGTAAAACGTCATGTGACAGAGGAATTGCTGAAATATCGCGTGACTAATGAATTGTTGCGTGGCCGTGTGGGTAGCTCCGAGGTGGCCTGCTAGCCTACTTTTTTCTACTAATTTTCTTCTGCCAAACTGCTGATTTTCTAGAAAAATTGAATCCTGGAGACTATTTGTTGCTAAGGTTAGGATCTAATAGGTTTTGATTATATGAGAACGTCATATACACACATGTGTCTGTAATCAGTTCTAATTTAATTTAACATGTCTAATTTCCATAGGTTATTTACTTTACCTTAAGGCCCCGTTTGGTTCGCTTGAATTGAATCTTATTCTAGGAATCTCATTCTAGCAATTGGATTCAACAGGAATTCAATTACCTAGAATCAAATTCATTTCAATTTTTCTGTTTGGGTATACAAAGAAACTAATTCTTGGAATTATATTCCAAGTGTTGTTTGGGTGGTCAAATAATCAGAATTGGGACATCTATCTTTCTGTCTCTCCTCTCTCTACATACTCAACACGTTTACCAGATCTCTCTCTACACACACAACACATACCATATGTGGAAACTACCAACGGATTTCTGGTACATGAGTTCTGCTGAACTAATTGACACATTGACACAATGGTCAGCGCAGACTAGTTCACAGCGACTGAGCAACAACCTTGGAAGCAGCTGGCTGGGAGAGATCGACAACCTGTTGTAGTGAATAGTGCACATGCAAAAGAATTAGTTTGACTGACTCATGCAATGCAGCCACCTGGCATTTGCGTTCCTGCCCCTGTTTCAAAGTGTAATTGTGATTTTGCCCTCATTTTTTGAACTTTGTGATTTTGCCATTCACTATTCACAAGTCAATGCAATTTTGCCCCTAGTCAATGGTCAAAATAGGGGCAAATACGCAAAGACCAAGGGCAAAAACACATTGACTAGCAAATAATGAAGGACAAAATCATAAAGTTCAAAAAATGAGGGCAAAATCACAATTGCAGTTCGAAACAGGGGCAAGAACACCAAAAATCAGTCTATGTTGTAAACCAGAACATCTCAGTTGCTCCATGCTTGTGTAGTTGTGTTAATCAAGACTAGGTTGTTGTAAGGAAAAAGCAACCTAGCTTTTACTGCCAAGGTAAAAGCAATGGGCCATCAACCTAGCTTGACCAAGGCAAGGTTAACCAGCCGGCAGAGCTACTGAAGTGAAGGTCAAACAAAAGAAGCAAGCACGTGCCCATCTTTAACTAAATCCAACAAAATGGAATAGATAGAATTCAAAATATTTAAACACTCCTCATTAACTATTTCAGTGAGCAGACTTCAATAAAATCTCACTAGTGGAAACCAAAGATAGACAAAAAAATTAAATTAGCCAGTTGATCAACTAGAGACGAAATCAAATGAAATCACTTGGCAAGAAGAAAGTTTGGGTCTATGCGGGAGCAAAATAAAAGCATGTGGAGCAGAAGGGGATTAATTTCAGAGTAGACGAGGAGGCAAATTGGCAAGGGGCTGCATAAGCTAATCGTGCTCTAGTGCCTACGAGGGAGGAGATGGGGGTCGTCGGCAGGGTTCTGGGATTCGAAATGCAAAAAAATTCGGACCCTACCGAAACGGGTGAATTTCGGAAAATTCAGAAAATTCGGTCCGGGATTCAGTTGTTTGACTAGTCAAAGTATTCATTTTTTGAATAAATTTGGAAAGGATTTGATGGAGATTTGGAGATTAGACACTCCTAGAGCAGATAGTGACATGGAATTGAGGAGATAAGGGACGAGCCAACGAATTTGATGGTGAAAACACACAGCTGCTATTTCTGTTAGGCATTACTAGGCAATAGAGGCACGAAACAGATATATGATCAAGGTTTGTTCATATTTTTATACTTATGGGAGCATGTGAACTTATATCAATGTTTGAGATGATAGAAAAATCTAACTCGGATAAAATTTCAGTTTCGTTTCGGTCCCCACCGAAATTGGTGAATTTCGCCAAAATTCGGTCGTTTCGGACCGAATCCCAGAACCCTGGTCGTCGGCCTGCTGTGCTTGGATTGGAGGAGGTCGTAGGTGGAGACAGAATCCATCAGATCCATACATAATGGAAGGAGGTCGGGGCACACATTTACCTCGATGTACAAAAAGCTGCCGATGAAGGAAACGACAGCTGGGGGTTGGGAGCATCGGGGTTCGGCGAGTTCCGGCCTCGTCGGCGGCCGATGGCGCGGGCTTGAGGAAACCCTGGCCGTGCCATCGTGGGGGCTCGGCACCTGCCATCAGAGTTTATCCCGCGGAGCTCGGATGCACGGAGTGTGGGGATTCGGAGGCTCCGGGCCTCATCGACGGTGGGCTCGAGGAAGCCCTGGCCGCGCCGCCGTGGGATCTCGGCAGCGGCCGACGGGACTTATCACGTGGAGACCGGAGAAGATCGGGTCGGGGATTAGTCGGGGAGGCGATGGAATCCGTTTCTGTTTTTTAGGCCGGGAATTTGATGCGCGATGAGTTTCGAGGGGGTGGAAAGTGGTAGAATCTCCCTTTCCAATTCCAGGACCTGCCAAACAAGCTGATTTGGAATTTGTTTCCAATTCCGCCCAATTCCACATAAACAAACCGGCCCTAAGAAATTATCAGCTCTTGTTACCCATTGATGTACCACTAATGGTCTGTAAATCATGATAACTTTGTATCTTCACTAATTCTAATATACCTATAAGGAGTATGTTTGCTGAAGTGTGATGTGTTTTGCTCAAATAAAATAATAAAAAGATGCATGTGGAGACAAGGGAGAACCATGGATAGGCAGACAACTAAGCAAGAGTAAGTACATCCAAATCAACTACTTTTATAGCTGTAAACGCACACAAATCACGCTCTCAATGTCCACCAAGTACATGTATGCACACGAGGCCTTATCTACAAGCACATATATAGTCCAAAGTCTAAAGGTTGCATGATAGTGTGGTCTTTTTCACAACACGCATGACTAAGTGCACCATACACTTTCATGAGCTTGTTTCGGTGGTCAAATAATGTGTTGTTTGTTGTTTTTGTGTGCTTGTGATCATGTGGGTGGCCAAAAATAGGTTGCAAGTGGGTGAGGTTGCTTGGTACTTCTGGAAGTGATTTCAGAGCAGCAGTAGCTAACCAGCTAGCCCATACCACTATCAGTAGTAAACTTATAGAAATTTAATAATTACAACACATATCATTTTTTTCAGATTTCCCACCCAATGGTGATATAATTACACATATTTCTCATCAAATGTACTATTGTCATGACAGTCAATTTCATTTTTTTTCTTATATTTACTGTGAAAAGGTTTTATACGATGGCAGTGCACATGTCAACGACAAGAGGATCAACTGTCCATGTCAACGACAGGCAAATCAGATCGGAGGCAGTACCCACCAGAACAATGGAATGCCATGAGCACCATACACCATCAACAACCACTACAAAGCCATTGTTTTTTACCTTTTACCACTCTTGATCTGTAACTTTTTCTTTGGTTGGTTATTTATTGTTTTTGTATGTTTGTTCACCACCACCATTGCGACTACTGCTTTTACTGTTTTGTGTGGGACACACTGCTCATATTTTATTCATATACTTCACGGAATTGAGCTTAATTATCTAGCTGCATTTATTGTTAAAATAGGAGGAAACATTACATATATTACAGACCTTCAGATATGAAATGAAAAGTAAACCACCTAATCAACCCACCATGCAACAAATCTAAGCACCATACGGTCATCTAATTGACAAACTGTGTTTGACCCTCCAATGAAGTTTCGATTAGGTCATCTACAGACTAAATTTTGTAAAATATTTTTCGTATAAAAATAAGTTTTTGATGTGAGAATTAGACTTTTAATTGGAAGTTTCTCACCCAACATATCTTTCAAAAGAATTTTCAGATAAGGAATGATCATGTGCTTATGCATTTATGTCACTATTGTCGATACTTGCTAACATGTAGCTAGAATGAATTCATACCTGAAATGGTCTATTGGACAAAAACATAGTGGATCTTTTACGTGGTGATCTATCTATAGAATGAACTATATGTCCTGAATAATTGTTCAAACAATTATGCTTTCCAAACATGTTTAAAACTTCATAAATTTTTCACCTATCTGTAAAGTCAAATTTATGCAAGTTTGACCACATATCAACAAATATATACCTATCTAAATTGGTCGCAAGATAATATATGTACAATTTTATGTATGATGTAAGATGTAAGATTTTCTTGTAATTGTTGAATTAAATACTGGAACGCCACAAGAAATTTTTGAAGGTATATATATGGCACTGTGAAATTTCTAAACCAAAATGTATTTTACTCACAAACTAAGAATAGTTCTGTTGGAACATATATTTGTCGTTAATCAAACCTCATAATAAGATCGAAAGAAGATTATGATCAAGTTAAAGGAATTAGCTGGATTCCAACATCTTTATCAATAGTAGATAATGCCATGGCAGATTTGAGATCAGGCTCTCCTGAGGGATATAGATCATGGACAACTTTCCACATAGTCAGAAAATGCATGTGCATGCTGCTGGGGCCACAACAATCAACAACAGAGATTGGATAAGTCCCAAGTTGCATATAGTTGGCTTGTTGACATGGGTTCTAGGCTGGAGTTGAACTATGCAGGACATGGGCTAACCACGAACCGTGCACAGCTCCACTCAATCTCAACAAGGTGTTGGCCCATATGAATTGGATTAGATTTCTCAACTAGCCCAAGGGGCATCCATGAGTACATATAGGCCCAAAGGGCATATTCCAGGAATCCAGGGGAACACCTACTCTAAGATACAAGCATATTCTAGTGAATATGCTACAGCAGAAATGAAAACAAGACTTAAACTAGGGTGCTTATCATGGTGCACCAGCCTTATCTTTCATTCTCCCCCTAAGTCTTGTACGGGGAGCTCTCTACGGGATCTTTACCATCCCAACCTTGGACCGAAGCTCCTGAAACTTAACTCTACCAAGAGATTTGGTGAGACAGCATTCTTCGCCAGGGTCAGAGCGGACTTGCTGTCCACCCTGAGCTCGACTGCTTCAGCACCTCTGCCAAGAAGGTCACCAAGCAGTCGAGCCAACCAGAGGGCTTGTGTCGACGTGGTAGTAGCGGCGATGTACTCTGCCTCACAGCTGGATAGAGCCACCACTTGTTGCTTCATAGACTGACAGCTGACAAGACACTTGCCAAAGAATAACAACATCCTGCTGGTACTCTTGCTCGTGTTGATATCGGCATGATCGCTATCACTGTAACCGATGAAGTGAGCCACGACAAGACACCTCAAGTAGTGGAGGCTGTAGTCGAGAGTGCCCGCGATGTAACTGATGATCCTCTTGACATCTTGCATGTGCTCCGTTATCGGTCGTTGCATGAACCGACTGACGTAGCCGACGATGAATGCCAAGTCCAGCCACGTGTGGGTGAGGTAGCGAAGGCTCCCCACAAGGCGCCGGTACTCCGTGGTGTCGACCTCAGTCTCTCCTCCATCGGAGTGCGAGAGGGGTTGCAGTCAGTGAGCCCTCCGAGCTCAACGATGCGATTGGCGTAGGCGGTCTGGCGGAGGGTGATGCCGGAGTCGTCCTGGTGCACCTCGATCCCCAAGTAGAAGGAGAGAGGGCCCAGTCACTCATCTGGAATGCGGCCTGCATGTCCTCCTTGAACGCCTTGATCTCTTCTTCCTTGGCGCTAGTGATCACCAGGTCATCGACATAGACGCCCACCAGCAGGGCATGGCCACCTTTGCCCTACCGGTAGACGGCCGCTTCATGCGGGCTTTGCTCAAACCCCATTGCTTTTAGGGTGGTGTCGAGTTTGTCGTTCCACGCCCTTGGTGCTTGCCGCAAGCCATAAAGGGCCTTGCCAGGCGGAGAACCTTGTTCTCCTGGCCGAGGATGACAAATCCCAGCGGTTGGTGTACGTACATCTCCTCCTTCAAGTCACCGTTGAGGAACGCCGACTTGACATCATGTGGTGGACGCGCCAGCCCTCCTGGGCAGCCAGAGCGAGGAGAAGACGCACGGACTCCATCCGCGCAACTGGAGCAAGGCGTCGTCAAAGTCGACTCCCTCCTGCTGCATGAAACCACGCGTCACCAGTCGGGCTTTGTGCTTGATGACGGCGCCGGCATCATCCTTCTTGAGCTTGAACACCCATTTGAGGGTGATAGCTCGATGACCGGTAGGGAGATCCGCCAACTCCGAAGTCCGGTTCTTCAGCACCGCGTCCATCTCCTGCTGCATTGCGGCGCGCCAGGCCACGTGTCCCTCTGCCTTGACGAAGGAGCGAGGCTCACCATCGTCATGCGACAGGTGCAGCTCCGCCTCCAGGTCGTGCGGTACTCGTCCCGGCATCAGCTGCTCGCCGAGGATGTCCTCCATGGTGCGGTACCACAGAGGCTCGCCGTCATGGTACGCGTCGACGCGGTCCTCGTCGTTGGAGAGCGGAGGGGCTAACTCCACCGTGCGGTGCTCATTGTGGACCGACGTAGGCGAAGCAGAGCCGGGTGGAGTGGACGGTGGAGTGGTCGCCGGTGCAGGCGACGGAAGCGTGGTAGGCGACGTCGGTGGTGTAGAGCCCGCCAGAGGCAATGTACTTGACGGAGCTGGCGAAGAGCTTGCCGGAGTTGACGGTGATGCGGGTGCCGAGGAAGGCACGCTCGGCGAAAGAGAGCTGCCTACTCCCCCAGCCCCCTGAAGTAGACGTAGTCGAAGATGAAGTCGCTGAACGTCGAGGTCGAACCGTCACCCGCCGCTGTGCTCCACGCCTAGCCTCGCCCCTCGTCGAACACAATGTCACGCGCCATGCGCATGCGCTGTGTCAGAGGGTCAAGGACGCGGTAGGCCTTCACTCGGTCAGCAAAGCCAATGAACACCCCTGTTGTCGAGCTTGCTGACGTTGTTCAGTTCCTTGACAAAGACAACGCAACCGAAGACGCGGAACTAGTCAATCGCCGGCATGCGCCCATGCCAAGCCTCGTATGGCTTCTTGCCGTCGAGCACCTTGGTGGGCGAGTGGTTGAGGACGTGGACAGCGGTCAGCACCGCCTCTCCCCAGTAGATGGCCGGCATCCCTCTCTGCTTGAGGAGGGCCCGAGCCGTAGCGACCACCGTCTGGTTGCGGCGCTCCACCACACCGTTCTGCTGCGGAGAGTACGGTGCGGAGTAGTGGCAGTGGATGCCCTCATCGCGCAGTACGCCTCGAACTCAGCCGCCGTGAACTCGCCGCTGTTGTCAGTGCGCAGCACGCGCAGCTTGCGACCGCACTCGGCCTCCGCAGCAGCTTGAAGGCGCTTGATAGCGTCCGCTGTAGTAGCCTTGGTGTCGAGGAGGACTGCCCACATGTACCGAGACACGTAGTCGATGAGTAGAAGTAACGCCGGCCTCCAGGAGTAGCCGGCGTCACTGGCCCACAGAAATCGCCATGCACGAGCTCGAGCCTCTCCTTGGCTCGAAAGCTCGACTGTCGAGGGAAGGAGCGCCGATTCTGCTTCGTGATGACGCAGGTGTCGCAGAGCTGCTCCACATGGTTGACATAGGGCATGGCCCGCACCATCTCCTTGGCACCGAGCTGCTTCAGGGCCTCGAAGTTGAGGTGCCCAAAGCACTCGTGCCACAGCCACGCGCCGTCGTCATGGCGGACGGCGAGGCAAAGTGGTTGCACCACCTAAGTGTAGAGGACGTAGAGCCGGTTGCTTCTCCTGTGCACCTTTGCGAGGAGTCGGTGATGAGCATCCCAGATGCGAAGCAGTCCGTGCTCGATCTACATGTGCGACCCATTCTCATCCACCTGTCCCAAGCTGATGATGGAGTTGCGCAGAGCCAGGATGTAGTAGACCCCGGTCAACCTCCAACGCTCGCCAGTCTTGGCGACGAAGACAATGGAGCTGGCGCCCTCGATCTCCACAAAGGAGGCGTCCCCGAACTTGATGGAGCCTTGCACCTTGGAGTCCAAGTTGGAGAAGTACTCACGTCGCCCGGTCATGTGGTGGGTGGCATTGGTGTCGAAGTTGGAGAAGTACTCACGTCACCAAGTTGGAGAAGTACTCACGTCGCCAAGTTGGAGAAGTACCCATCGATCTTCTCGTCGCTCGAACCCTTCCCAAGGAAGGCGTGAGCACACGGCTCATCGAGGTGGAGAAGAGCAGCAACCGCCGGCACGGGAGAGGAGTGTAGCTCAACACTCCCGTGCATCAGGAACAGGGCGGGCTCGTCGTCGTCCTGAGCCTACGCGATGTGGGCTTGGCCCCCACGCCGCAGCTTCCTGCAGTCCTTGGCCCAATGGCCCTCCCTGCCACAGATGCGGCAGGTGTCGTCCTTGGTAGCCTTGCGCTCACTGTCAGCACGCCACCAGCGCCATCATGAGAATGCGGGGCGTTGCCCTTCTTGCGTGGCCGACGCGGGCGGTCGCTTGACAACGCCGAAGCCTCCCCTTTCTTCTGGCCACCCTTCCGAGCGAGCCACTGCTCCTCTGTGTAGTAGAGTTTGCTGTCGACGGTGATCGGCTCGTGAGATGGTGCAGACTTGCGGTCATCGATGGTCTTGAGCCGCCCTGTCACCTACTCAATGGTGAGCGTCGAGAGGTCGAGCAGCGTCTCCACCGACAGAGCAAGCTGCATCTACTTGTCGAGGACGACACTGAGCAGCTTCTCGACAGCTCGCTCCTCATTGATGTCGTGGTCACCAAACCGCCTCAGCTGCATCATGAGGCTCGAGAGGCGGAGGGCGAAGTCGTTAACGTCCTTGCCCGGCCATCCCACTCCTGGCATAGCTTCTGGAGGGAGGACCGCCATGCTTGGTCGCTGCCGATGTACACCGCGGCGATGGCCTCCCAAGCCGCCTTGGCAGTGGACTTGTTGGGAAGGACGGGTGCCATCTCTGGCGGGACGGCCGCGAGGAGGGCTCGAGCGCCCGTCGGTCCTCGTGGCCTCCGACGTCGCCGTACCGAACGGCCTCCGACATCTACCGAGCCTGGAGCTTCACCCTCATGATAAGGCTCCAGTCAGCGTAGTTGGTCTTCGTGAGGACTGGTCACGGCACACCACCTCGGAAGACCGTTTGGATGACGGAGGAGCCGCCCTGCTGTCCGTGGTGACCACGGTCCCGCTTCGGGGAAGGAGAGGCATGCCGGTGCTGCTTCGATGATAGGATGAGGCGTCGGTCCCTCTCCTCCTGCCGGAGCTCAGCCTCGACGTCGAAGTCGACCTCTGTCTCCAGATCCCCATCGTCGCGGCCACCGTTCGCCCCGCCGTCGCCGCCACCCTCCCATGTGGCACATAGCGCGGCTTGGGCCTCGGCCAAGGCCCGCTGTGCCGCAACCACGCGGGCCTTACCCTCCTGCATCGCCAACGCGCGCTCGCTATGAGCCGCGTGACGCCGAGCTGCCTCTTCCGCTCGTCGCTCCGCATCCTCCGCCTCTGCTGCTGCCTGCAGCGCCGCACGCTTGTGCGTTGCCGCTGCCGTTGCATCGGCCGCCGCGGCCTCCTCCATCTCTGTCGCTGCCTCGAGCGCAGCCTAGCGACCTGCAGCCGCTGCAGCCATGGCCTCGGCCAGCCCGGCCTCAAGGTCGTGCTCCTGCTACGGCTCGTGCAGCCGCCGCGGATGCCGCCGGAGAGAGGCGCGGGAGAGAGGGGGAGATGCGCCGGCCAGAGTCGCCGCTCCCGCACGCGGATCCGCGCCGCGCTGGATGCGGTGCCACGGGAGCTCGCCCTCCACCGGGCCTCCATGCGTCGGGAGGGAGAGGAGAGGGAGAGGCACGGGAGAGAGGGGGAGATGCGCCGGCCAGAGAGAGAGGTGCAGGAGAGAGCGCGGCCTCGGCCACTGCTTGTGCACCTTCGCCCGTGTGTGCCGCCGTCGGCCTGCTCGGGATGAGCCGCCGCCGCCAGGCCTGTTTGGTCGGGAGAGAGGAGAGCGCGTCTGGTGTGAGGATAAGGTGGGGGGTAGTTTGGTAATTTTTGGGTGGAGAAACCCTAGCCTCTGAATACCACTTGTTGGCCCAAATGAATTGGATTAGATTTCTCAACTATCCCAAGGGGCACCCATGAGTACATATAGGCCCAAAGGACATATTTCAGGAATCCAGGGTAACACCTACTCTAAGATACAAGCATATTCTAGTGAATATGCTACAGCAGAAATGAAAACAAGACTTAAACTAGGGTGCTAATCATGGTGCACCAGCCTTATCTTTCACAAGGATAGTATAATTTGCCATTCTCAACTAACAGAAGAGAACTCTGCTTCGGAGGATGCCATGCAATTTCTATTGTGGTCATATGATCAGACAGCATGATGGGAGGGGCTGTTTCGTTGTGGTCCGATCCATCGTATCTGACCCCAGGCCATCAAAAACTGATGCATGGGTGTGCTGCCCGGGCCAGGCAGCCCTATGACCACACCCAAGCAAGCCTGGAACGCCCTCACTCTCAAAGAGCCTGACAAGGCAAGCAAACAAGCAACAACTCAACTGAAAATACTACTTCTCTCAAAAAAAGTGAAAATACTACTAAATCAAAACTTGTCCAGCCTGAACACCCTACCTCCATCTTCCATCTCAAACATGCCATCTCCGTCACCTGCAGTGCACTCCTCTTTTAGACTTCTCTAGCTAATCCAACTTGTTAACCTGGCGCAAAGGCTATGTTCAACCAACCTTTTCAAAGCAATCCCCTGTGGCCTTATTTCTAAATTTTCACACAAGTAGCGTGGTCGAACTACACATGCTAACACTTTTAAGATTAAGTGCAATTTCCATAGTAAATGAATCAATGCACTATAATGTAACTGTTTTGTTCTTTATTTTTTTTAAAAAAAGGACATAACCTTTTCAACGACAGTGAAATGTATATAAGCAAAATGGGGGAAGGGGAAAAAACTCACCTTTTATCAGCGCCCAAATTGTAGAGTGGACACAAGGATTTGCAATATGATGCCCTTGAATGGTCGAATGAGAAAGAGACTGAGTGCTGCACTGAAGTGCATATCCAACTTTTTAACTTTCACCGCTCTCTAGGTGTTCCAAAGTGGTAAATGTGGCACCAACTGTATCAATAAGTGTCCTGTAAATAGTTAGCAAACAGGAAGTCAAACTCCACTATGTGCATGTCAAATCAGGTAGGTAAGAAAACAAAACTATTGCAGATCTAAAAAACGTGAATGCACATTTTTCCTGGATAAAGCCATTTATTGTTATCAGATGACTTGGACACATATATGAACCAATTACAATTTTATTTATTTGGCACATGATAATCAGTCTGGTCAGTGCACGACATAAACAGACTTAAACCTTAACTCTTGGTCTACATTTAAGAAAACTACATCTGAAAAACCACGCTGCTGGGGTGATCCAGTCAAGGAAACAGAAACAGGCCCTAAAATACAGTGAAAACTCGGTCACTTGACCTGCAGCGTTTCGGCATGAGATTCAGGTCTTTCATGACAGTACATTCGAGGTAGTACAATGATAGGTTATTCAAGAAGTGCATAGAAGTTAAACAAAATAAATCTGGGAACGATTTCATCATCACCATATTCTGTAGCATGACAATATGAACATATTTTAATTACTGTAAAGACATGTTCAGATTAACCTTTTTTTTATTAAACCTGTGATTATATAGTTGGCAAGTATAGTAGTGAATTAACTTTTCATTTTTCTGTGGTAGAACCATATTATATTTAGGAAAATAACTGAAAACATGGGAAATTTATAAAAAATTAGTAAAAGTAATTAATGTCACCTTCTTGAACTTAGGTGGCTGATGTGTACCACTCTTTGTGAGATGACATTACCAGAGGGGTCACCGCAAAACTGTGGCCAGCCAGGAAGTAACTTCAAGGATCAACTGATGGTGGTGAACAAAATTTCTTGCCTGTCATGATGTATGCTAGCTTAGGTTATCTAGAAAGGACAGCAAGACTATACTTAGATGTGATGGCAAGAAAGAATGGATGTGCTCATGTCCAAAAGAAACAGAAGCCAGCACTTCAAAAGCATTTTTATGGTAGTCTCAAGACATAATCACAACTTGGAATATTCGCAAGACCAAACCCACTACAAGCATGCCAATGTTTAGTTCCATCACCTTACCTTGTTGCTTTGGTTAACTACATGTTTAAGACAGCTTGTGCGGTTGTGCCTGTCTCTGTTTTGCTTTACTCTACAGATGAAAATGTTTGTGTGTTGCTTCCAGCCTGTACTCTCCCTCATCAAAGTTAATGAACATGCTGAAACTGTTTTAGGAGATAAAAGTAATGTTACCATAATAAGCAGGATGGGAGAACACATAAAAAGAAAAAATTGGAGTAGGGTATATAATTAGTACTACTTACTAAATGGGCGATATTATTGCACCGCAGACACTACGCAGATAAATAATTTAATCAAGAAATATAGCAATAAACATGCAGCAGCTCCTCCGGACAAATATCAGATAAAGAAACCAAACAATTTGTGTAGCCCTTCATATATAAGTTAACAACTTTGTGTATTATGTACATATCCATGATCTTTCACTGCCACTAAGCAGCATAATTAGAGATGTCCTCCCTGTTAATGACTTAATGCGACCCAGCATCTTTCATAATTTACTAATTGGTCAACAGTTGTATCCTTGAGAAAGCTATAGTACAGCATAAACTAAATGTTCACAATCATCTTCCACAATATCTTTGCAATAAAATTATTTATCAGAAACAGATATAGGACCAATGACCAGGTGCCACACCAATACATTAATAATCATATTATTCAAATTTCAAAAACTGGTTATATGTTGAACATAATGGAGTATATGCTTACCAAAATATATCTGAGACCTTAAACATAGTTGACCCCATGCAGTTATAAGAAGTGAGCATGACTCCTTGTATTTCTTATCTTCCTAAGTTAATTCCTCATTCTTCATTCAATAAAAAGGTGTGGCATAGCCGACCTGGAATCTTCTGCTCTACTAGATGACTGCTGTGTCTTGACTTATTTTATATATGTGCATGCACAATAGAAGCAACACTAGTACATAGGATTGACCTGTGTTTGTAGTCAGTTCAAAAACAACAGAATTAATTTTTTTTTGCCTGTACCGTGTCAAATCCAAAACATAGTCTGTTGCAAGTTAAAAATCATCACTACAGTCCGAGGATCCAATATTAATTGTGAAAATGCATTTGTACAAATGGACTGTGTAAATGACATCATCAGAGTCGGTTCTATCCACCAATGATTTATGATAATTGCTTATTTATAGAATTTGTCGTAGTCTAAGAACCATTCCTAATAATGGATTTGATCTACACTTTTATATTTACTTTGAAAATTCATTACTATTTCATATGGAATTATATGGAGACAAATTTTGTATGAAAATTGTAGCTCTCAGCAATGTATAGAACTCTATATAGTTCACAACTTTTTTATTTGAAGTCATCGAGATGCCCAAATCTGTATCACAACCAAGTTTTCATTTCTAACTTGTCAAAATTGATTTATTTCATTGTGCTTTGCCCATGGGAGCACCAAACACTTCTAAATGATATGGAATAGTATAAAACTAACAATGAAGTATGGAATAATAATAATAATAATAATAATAATAATAATAATAATAATAATAATAATAATAATAATAATATATAGCTAAAATGAATGGCTAATGTGTTCCGAGTATTCCTCTCTCACACACGCACGCACGCGCGCACGCACACACACACACACACATGATCAGGTCTAATGGAAGTACTAAAATTATTAAATTATAATGTATGCTATTTTAAGCAGGCGCATGCTTAAAGCATGGAAACCAAGTGCCTGCTTGGACTTTGTAGTGGAGAGTGATTTTTTTTAAAAACAAATTATTCATGCAAAACTTGGGTAAAGAAGTTCTTTACAAGATCTTGTAGTTAACAACCTTTTCATTTGAAGTCATTTGTATGTCGAAATAATCATCTAGTGTGTTAGGCTTAAATAGATGCATTTGTTGTCTCTAGTGCAACAACAGGATAGAGATGAATCCAAATTTTGGGTTCTTTCCCACCTGTGGTGTGCTATCCTTGCCTATTCCCTCAATTCAACTGCAGTTTCAGTTTTATTAATCTCCTTAAACTTTTCTCATATATATATTTTAATTCTAACGAGGGCACCAAAGTCCACAAGCAGGCACAATCATCACTACTCAGCTCAGCAAAAAAACAAAAAATAATTCAAAAGGGTGAAGGCAAAGTTGTTGCAAAACAATAGAATGTTGCCGACCATGAGCACTAATGGTAACAACTTATTGCTTTGGTCAATACTGGAGGTCATCCTTTGGTACCTGGGCACCCCAAAAGTGTAGCAATGTGCCCAGTATTTTCTTCCTTCTGCACCTTCAGTCAAGTTTTGTCAGGCACTAATTAAGTTACGTCTTTGTCAGGGTTAATATGCTTCCTTTGTAGAACTTTTTTATTGTAGATATTTCAGTAGGATTATTCCCTGTTTTTTATGCTCAGAAGAACAGAATACATTCTAGCATAAATCTATTAGAGGTTGTGTGTACCAACTTTTGTGCAGACGCTGGAACTTGTTTCTTTTTTCTAAAATAAAAAGGTATAAATGCAGTGTGAACTTATGCATGCTTCAATCATACTTCTTTCAAACCGTTGTACGGTGAATTTTGGATTCTCAATTCGCTGGCATCACAGATTTTATTATTCATCAATAGAGGTATGAAAGAGTTTTAAATGAACATGTAATGCGTAATTGCAAAATAATAGAAATGTAAGGGCAGGCTTGATCGGATGCAGTCATCAGTGTTATATTTTGACCAATAATATCTGTTACATGGAATAGCTCAAGATTATAAAATCAACAGCATATTGAAGGACCTTCAAATACAAATAGAATTTACGAATTTGTTCTCACCAACTCTTGGAATATTATTAGTAAAAGCATATTAATTTTGAGTATTAAAATGTGCAGTTATGAGAAATGAAGAGATGATATATATATATATAGCATACAGAACACAATTTTATGAGGCAAATGCAGGACAAGCTTGTAAGCAGGAACTACTAGGTCACTAGCCAATTAATACATAGGTCCATATATATATATGTATATATATATATATATATATATATATATATATATAGCATACAGAACACAATTTTATGAGGCAAATGCAGGACAAGCTTGTAAGCAGGAACTACTAGGTCACTAGCCAATTAATACATAGGTCCTAGACTGGCACAGTGACCACAAAATCATGTCTGTATCGGCAGGATAAATTGGTGGGCCATCACATCTGTCTGGAGAGGGAAGAGCATATGATTAGGCAGAGCAACAAGATGATCAGAACGAACTACTCTACAGTCGACTGGGCTTGGTTGCACGCATGCAGTGACAGCACATCATGTGACCAAACCACTGAGACCCACCTTTTCTGTCAACCAAAGCCTTTGTAAACTTGCCAGCGAGCATATATCACTTTTGGCGGATGATTATGTCTTGGAATATAGCAGGTAATGTGGGAGAGGAGATAGTGTTAATCTCTCCGGTTTTTTATGCTGGAAAGATGAGCATCCATGTGGTGCCCCTGCCCCACCGTGTGTGCAGGGTTTCCTGTCTAGAACAATGTGTGTGGGCTCTACAATCATCGGATAATGAAGTAGCAGCGCATGCACGAACAATATCTAGATCACAGCATCATGCAAAGCATTGGTATGAGAAAAGATGCTTAACCATACTGCAGTGATCCTGTTTTTTTAATCAAATAATCCATGTCAAATAATGGATATGCAGATCGATTTCAGCAGTGTAGGTTAGTTCAGATGCAAATAATCCATGCCAAAAAATGAACCAAACCCCCAAATTGGCATGAACCCAAAAGCTGGATGCAAATTAAATCCCAAACCCTACCTCGCATACCAAGATTATATTGCATTCAATTAATCACACATGCCAATCGCGGGAACGCAACAGCCGCACAGCATAACTGAAATCCTAAATCAAAATTCACCACTAAATTAAAGAGTGGCTAAACACACAGCCCAGCATCGATCGGCGGCTGTCGACAAACGCACGAACCCTACACCTGAGACGCGAAGGGATGGTATATGTATATGTGGGGGAAGAGAGAACAGCCGCCTGGACGGGTGGGGCACTTACCAACGCATCTCGCGGGACGATGCTCGCCGATCGGCGATCGCCGCCGGGGTCGACGAGGAATGGCGCGGCAAGTCCGGGCCGGCCGCCGGCCTCCTTGAGCGCAGACGGCGTTCACGAATGATGTCATAATGGGCCGAACATACGCTTGTACAGGCATGGGTGCAGGCCCGTTCCCCCACCAAACGCGTGTGGGTTTGAGGGAGCATTGCCTTGGTGGGCTGGTTGGTTCCAGCGACGAGGAAAGGATGAGAAGGCCAGGCTTCTCGCGGTGACGAAAGGATCGAAGCGGCCCACGAATGTGAAGCATGAAAAAACAAAAACTTGGCTGACCGGATATACAGTACACAAAAAAAAGCCCTATGAAACACGATGGAGCAGACAGAAAAAAAAACTTCCTGAATTTACTGTTCACACCAACGAGACCTCCCATTAGTTTGCAATTCAAAGGGAACAAGGTCACAACGCGTCCCATACCATTCGATGGCATGGACAATGTTGCCCCCACCGATTTTACACTTCTTCGTGTGACCACACTACACAAACGTCACTCGTTACTAGTGGAGAGATGCCATTCTTTTGTACTTTTCACACCGAGCACTACCAGAGAACCCGCCATCCATCCACCGTAATCGGTCACGGATAGAAAGGACCCGGTACCAATGGAAGCATTGGTACCGGGTCCAACGGCCAATAATTCTGCGAGCTCATTGGTACCGGGTGGTGGCACCACCCGGTACCTATATGGCCACATTGGTACCGGTTGGTGTCACCACCCGGTACCAATGAGCCTCGGGGCCTTTAGTACCGGTTGGTGACACCAACCGGTACCAATGTGACCCCCTTTGGTACCGGATGGTGCCACCAACCGGTACCAAAGGGGCTCTGCGTATAAGACCCCTTCTTCCTCCCCCAGCCCGAGCCATGGCTCATTTCTTCATCCTCCATTGAGCTCGGGTTGGGGGAGCTCATGCCCGATTTTCCATAACTTTTGGAGATTTTGCAAACCAAGTCCGCTAGAAGGTTAGCAACTTCATCCTCTCTCTTTTGACGTTTAGTATGGTCTATTTCATGCTCTATGTTTTGAGTAATTTGTGTTTTGTGAAATGGATTGAAATAAGAGATTTTAGATTGAATCTTCATTTTTATTATGAATTTGTAATAGAGAATCAATATATAGTTAGTTGTTGCATGTGTAGAGATGATGCACAAATTTTTAGACATTGTTTAGATTTTTGGATTATTTGTAGAAACTTTAAATGATTTTCATATTTATGCTTATTATGATTTTTAGATATTATAAATGATATTCATATTTAGGTTATTAGGATTTTTAGAGATTATAAATGAAATTCATATTTAGGCTTATTACGAAATTTAGAATTACATCTTTTTAGAGGCTTCAAATGACGTTGATATTTAGGGTTATTAGGATTTTTTGAGATTATAAATGATATTCTTATTTAATTAGATTTTAAATTCAATTTTACTTCTCATGGTTGTCAATATCTTGAACTAAAACAATTCAACTCTTGGCATGCCTATGATGATATCAAATTTACCTAGTTTTCTAGCTGGGTAACATATGATGACCTTGAGCTTGAGCTTGTATTGTATAGTTATGCTTCTCATGGTTGTCATCAAACCGTGGGATACATCCATGCCCAAGCAACGAATCGGTTGCATTGTGATGGTTGGGCTGGGTGTGTCCCACGGTTCCATGCCTACCATGAACCAATTTTTTTACCACCTGTAATGTTTCTTATGCTCCAAGTTCAAGGTCAAATGAAAGACAACATATCTGAGGCAAATCACTCCTTCAAATTTTTTTGAGATGAGCAAAAGTAAGACGTTGATTAATTTGGAATGTGGTTGTCGGCCATCGTGCCCTTGGTTTGTCGCAGGTTTTGGAAACCTCCCGATGCAGGAGAGGTGCTGTCGAAATTTTTAGAGATTATAAAAGATATTCTTGTTAAGGCTTACTACGAACTTTAGAAATACATCTTTTTTGTGGCATCAAATGATGTTGATGTTTACGGTTATTAAGATTTTTAGAGATTATATATGATATTCTTATTTAGGTTTATTACGAACTTTAGAAATTGGGGATGAATTTTCATTGTATTTTGTGAATAGATGAATCGGCAATGGATGTACAACGCGGATAGACGCTCATCTGACTTCATTAATGGCGTTCATCAATTCCTCGACGCGGCAGAGGCTAACTCGACCTCGGTTTTTATATGCTGTCCATGCAAGGTCTGTGAGAATAAGAAGGATTATCACATCTCGAAGAAGGTGGTCCACACACACTTGCTTATGAGTGGTTTCATGCCTAACTATATCTGTTGGACCAAACACGGCGAAGCGGGATATTCTTTGAAGAAGGTGACGACAACATCCCGGACTTTGCACAATACGGTGCCTTTGCAGATGATACAGCAATGGGCGAGGGTGAAGCAGTTGCAGAAGATGAGGATGATGACGCCTTAGGTGGCATGATCCGTGATGAAGAGAAAGACTGCGAAAGTGCGAAAGAGCGGGAGAAGATGAACCGTTTGTTGGAGGACCACAAAACATTGTTGTACCCAGATTGCAAAGAGGACCGAAAAAATTGGGTACCACACTGGAACTGTTGCAATGGAAGGCAACTAATGGCTTGTCTGACAAAGGTTTTGGAGAGATATTGAAAATGATAAAGAAGATGCTTCCAGAGGGCAACACATTGCCCGAAACAACATACGAAGCAAGAAAAATCGTTTGCCATCTAGGACTGGAAGTACAAAAGATACACGCATGTCCCAATGATTGTATCCTTTATCGGGGCAAGTCGTACGAATCTTTGGATGCCTGTCCGGTTTGCAATTGCTCGCGGTATAAAATCAGGCGAGACGACCCTGGTGATGTTGAGGGAGAGGCCCCCAAGAAAAGAGTCCCTGCCAAGGTGATGTGGTATTTCCCTATAATACAACGTCTGAAGCGCTTGTTCAGAAACAAAGAGCATGCTAAATTGCTGCGGTGGCACAAAGAGGATCGGAGGGAAGACAATATGTTGAGACACCCCGCTGATGGGTCGCAATGGAGAAAAATCGACAGAGCGTTCCCAGACTTCGCAGAAGATGCAAGGAACATAAGATTTGGTTTGAGAACGGATGGCATGAATCCTTTCGGTGATATGAGCAGTAGCCACAGCACTTGGCCCGTGACTCTTTGTATATACAACCTTCCTCCGTGGATGTGCATGAAGCGGAAGTTCATTATGATGCCAGTGCTAATCCAAGGGCCAAAGCAGCCTGGCAACGACATTGATGTGTATCTAAGGCCACTGATTGAGGAACTTTTGTTGTTGTGGGGCAAAGATGGTGTAAAGGCGTGGGATGAGCACAAGCAAGAGGAATTTAACCTACGAGCATTACTGTTTGTGACCATCAATGATTGGCCTGCACTTAGTAACCTGTCGGGACAGTCAAACAAGGGATACAAAGCATGCACACATTGCCTAGAACACACCGACTGCATTTATCTGAAACATTGTAGAAAGTGTGTGTATATGGGCCATCGTCGATTCCTTTCTGAGAAACATCCGCTAAGAAAGAAAGGAAAGCATTTTGAGGCGGAAGGTCGTAGCAAACCAAGGCATCAGGATGGAAAATATGTATTTGCTATGGTAAAAGATGTGAAGGTGGTCTTTGGGAAGGGACCTGGCAGCCAGCCAGCGGCAAGTGAAAATGGAAAGGCGCCCATGTGGAAGAAAAAGTCAATATTCTGGGACCTACCATATTGGGAGGTCTTAGATGTACGCCACGCAATTGATGTGATGCACCTGACGAAAAATCTTTGCGTAAATATGCTAGGGTTCCTTGGTACTTACGGAAAGTCAAAAGATACGCTTGAAGCACGACAGGACCTGAAACGTATGAAACAACGAGATCCCCTGCATCCTGAGAAAAGAGAGAAAGGGCGTTGGAACTTGCGTCCTGCTAGCTACACTCTAAGCAAGGAGGAGAAGACCAGCATGTTTGATTGCTTGAACAGTATTAAGGTCCCGTCCGGCTACTCATCGAATGTAAAGAGTCTGATAAATATGAAAGAGAAGAAATTCGTACACCTCAAGTCCCATGACTGCCATGTGCTGCTCACACAATTGCTTCCGGTGGCGCTGAGGGGAATTCTACCCGTTAATGTCCGAACAACTATTGTGAAGCTATGCGCCTTTCTCAATGCAATCGACCAGAAGGCAATCGATCCCACTAATCTAGCAAAGCTGCAGGATGATGTGGCCCAAAGCCTTGTCAGCCTTGAGATGATATTTCCTCCGTCTTTCTTTAATATTATGACGCATCTCCTGGTCCATGTTGTCAAAGAGATTGGTATTCTTGGTCCTATATTCCTACACAATATGTATCCTTTTGAGAGGCTCATGGCTATTCTAAAGAAATATGTTCGTAACCGTTCTCTTCCAGAAGGATGCATCGCCAAGGGATACAGAACAGAGGAGGTCATTGAGTTCTGTGTTGACTATATCCCCGAACTGAAACCGATTGGGCTACCTGAGTCACGCCATGAGGGGAGACTACTTGAAAAGGGCACGTTAGGAAGGAAACAAACAAGGTGTAGCGACTACGATTTATTCATGAAAGCCCATTACACTGTATTGCAGTCGTCAACCATGGTGGCTCCTTATATCGAGGAGCACAAGACTATAGTATGCTACCAAAATCCAAGAAAGTCTGACAAGTGGATTACACGCCATCACATAGAAACTTTCGCTGGTTGGTTGCGACAAAAGCTTATGGGTAACGAGACAATACATACACAGCTGGTGTATTTGGCAAGGGGACCATCATCCTCATTCTTGACGTTCCAAGGCTATGACATAAATGGGTATACATTTTACACGAGAGCCCAAGACGACAAAAGCACCAACCAAAATAGTGGTGTCTGTATAGATGCCTATGACAACAAAGGGAACAGGGACTCATATTATGGCCAGATAGAGGAGATCTGGGAACTAGATTATGGACCTTTGAAAATACCACTTTTCGGTGCAAATGGGTGAAACTTACAAGTGGAGGTGTTACTATAGACCGCTACGGCATGACAACTGTGGATCTCAACAAAATTGGGTATGTAGACGAACCATTCGTGCTCGCCAAGGATGTGCATCAGGTGTTTTATGTGAAGGACATGTCTACCAAACCCAAGACGGGGACTCTGCAAACAAACAACTCCGAACTTTATCCAAAACGGCACATAGTTCTCACGGGAAAAAGAAAAATCGTGGGTGTCGAGGACGTCACCGATGAAGATGATTATAATAGGTGTGACGAGGTGTCTCCATTCAGTGTGGAGGATGACACAAGCATCCTGTTGGCCAATGAAGATGCTCCTTACGCTCGCAACGATCATAACGAAGGCACTCTTGTAAAGAAAACATTTATTGCTGTTCAAGCATAATGTTGTACTTATGTTGAAGCATGATGATGCTATGTAATTCTAATTATGTTGAAGCATTATGGTATGTAATGTTGGCCAAATTTGATTTTGTCTTATTCTTCTTGATAAGTATTTACTAGTTTTGTTAAATTGACTTGTAATATATTACGTTTATTTTGGTTAGTATCATGCCGAGACAGCGTCAGGCAGCTAGACGTGGTGGCTATGTTACTAATATGCCACCTACCATCCCGATTCGAGAGGCTCACGAGCCTGGATGGTCGACAACTCAACAAGTTGATCATGTCCCAATTCCCACACCTCAGCAACTTCGCTACAATATGGTAGGGTTATGATATTCCTCTGCAAGTTGCATTTGAATGTAATCACTATGTCACTGAGAATAGAAATTATTAATAATACAGATCATTAATCCAATTACATGGCTAAAAGATGCAAACATCGGTCAATCAAGTCCTTTGGTATTAAGAGAAAATGTGACCGAAAATACTGGTAGGGTTATGATCTCTGTTAGCATTCAACAAAATGCCACCCGTGACCCAAATCCTGGTGACATGGTTATTATCCACGTTCATTCTGGCGCGTGGCAGCAAGACCATGTGGCCTCGTGTGATGCTGTGAGGCAAGTATTAGCCCAAATAGAAAGTCAAACTGGCCATGTTTTCCCGGACTACAGCTACTTCAAGTTGAAAGCTCTCGAGACGGGTGAGCCAGACGTGACACAGATGCCTAAAAGGATTAGTCCTTCATATGAATCGATTTATGTAAGTTAGTTTTATTTTTAGTTGTGTAATTATATTATAATTTATCTATCTTTATCTGTAACAATATGTTTTATTAATCTTATTGTAGGATGACTACTACTGTGGATTCATGCATGCGTGTTCTGGTCTACGTGCAGTCCTTTATCAAGTCCTTGGAAACTTAG
>CM014277.1:24253637-24269070 GCA_004135705.1 Alloteropsis semialata | reverse complement strand
AACTATCCTAGGAATTAACTGCAAATCCGTTATTAAGTGTGGTTGTTGGCGACATGGGTTCTGCTCAAGTGGCCAAGATGCCTCTGGGTGCCATGTCAAGTGGCGATGAAGAGGGTATTTCCCCTTCTGGAGCAAAGTGCTGGGCAGAATCAGCTGGCCTATCCATCCATGTTCTCATAAATCATCTCGGCTCGAGCTGTCAAGTCCTACCAGTTCCGATGCATAGAGTTGCCGGGAGACACATGAGTGTCCCGCAGTGGGTGAAACAAGGCCTGATGAACAACAATAGTGTCTCTGCTTTAGATATAAGGCTCTGCAAACTGGGGGAGGACGACCTCGACTTTCTGAAGCAGATGCCCAACTTGAAGGCTGTTGAACTAAGGATTGAGGCCTTCCCACGGGCGCCGATCTCCATCACCAGTGGAGGGTTCTCAGAGCTGGAGAGCTTCTACGTCGATAGCCGCCTGCCGCGGGTGACCTTCCAGCCAGGAGCGATGCCCAAGCTGAAACATCTCGAGTTCAAGTTCTACACCGGCGCTGCAGCAGCAGGTCAACACTGCTCCATGGGCATCACGCATCTCCCCAGTCTTGACAAGGTGGTCTTCCGATGCTCCAAGCACTACGCAAGTGACAGCCCAGGCATCAGCGCGGCGATTCAAGCCGTCAGAAAAGAAGCCGTGGAGCACCTCAACGAGATCACGCTTTATGTCAATGGCATGCGCCCGGAGGTTTTCGGCAGCGGCGCAACATGGATGAGCCAGGCCGAGAAGGACATTGCTGGAAAGGAATTGGAAGAAAGGGAACGCATCCGTGAAAAAAGAGAACTACTATTGAGGGCAGCAGAACGCCGCCGATATAATAAACACAATATGTAATAATTGTTGCATGATGGATTGTTGTATGTTTTACGCGCATTGGCTTGCTGGACTTTTAAACTAAAAGATATAAGTTTTTCAAAATTTAGACTTCGTTCTCTCTATAACATTATGTTGACGTACACTTGGTTCTCAATATTTTTTTTTCAGGCCAGTTTAGTTTCTGTTCGTCAGATGCTGTGCTAGCTTGCATATGTATGACTCCTTCCGTGATCCCAGCTCTATTATTTGTCTGCGTTCTGGAGCAGTTATGTTTGTTAAGTGCGGATTCTTGCAGGTTAAGTTTTCTGAGTTCAGACATAAGGGTTTCAAGGAATCCAGGGATTTGAGTAGAATCTATGGATTCGGAGGACCGGAGGCTGGCCCCAATCGAGATGATAAAGAAGGCCAATGTTGACGCAGAATTAGGTCAACATATGAGATCGCTAGATCGCGCAGTACGTAACACGGTAAACTCGCAGCTTCCCTGCGCCGACCAGTCAGACCGGTCAGGGGCACCGGTCAGACCGGTGACCTTCGGGGAAGATGGGAGCAAACCCTAAACACGCCTCCCGAAAGGATCCGTCAGGGAGAACGTTGTCAGGGGTGCCCTAGGGTCGGCAGGCCACCTAGGACGCCTTCAAACGTCGCGGAGACGCAGGAAGAACAGCAAGTAGAGGTTGGAAAAGCTAGGGTTTGAGAGATGCAAAAAAGTAAAGGTAAAAGTAGTAAATTTGATAGATTCGATTGGATGTGTCTCAATCGGCCGAATCCCCTTATATTTATAGGGAGTGTAGGTCTTGTCCCGCAAGGAAACCAAGTTACAACTCGTTACAACCTCGAAATCCTAATTCTAACCAAATTACAAAGGGTAGCCGGCCTGACCGGTCCCCCACACCGGTCAGACCGGTTTGGGCTCGGACTTCTCTTTTTTGCGCCAATCTTTCTCGCACCAACTCTTGCGGTCCTCCTGTGTCCTAAGCACCGTAACTTCCTGCACTTGACCGGCCTGACCGGTCGGGCTGACCGGTCTGACCGGTCTGCCTCGGCCTGTGCCAATTTTGGTTATCAACATATGCCCTCCTGTTTTTTTGGTAAAGCTTGCGTACCATAAAACATCAGTACCAAAATTGTCATCTAAGGACGATGTTTTAACAGAATTCATCGGCCGTTATATTTCTAAGGGCGATATCCAAATATCGGCCATGTGCCACTTCATGCCTCTTGCCAAACACTTGGATAGTACCTTTTCAAGTATCTTTTATTCAACGCCTTAGGCAAACGTCCTCCTTGCAGCGTCTCCACCATATAGGAATTCCCGCCATTGATCTTGAATACTCGATATGGACCTTCCCAACTTGGAGACCACTTGCCGAATTTATTATCTTTAGTACCAAGTGGCAATATTGTCTTTCATACTAGATCACCAACTTGAAAAGTCTTCTCTTTAACCTTCTTGTTGTATGCTCTAGCAACTCTAATCTTGTCTTTCTCAATTTCCTTGAGAGCTTGTAAATGCTTATCGGTCACCTCATCAATGTTGTCCATCATCAAGTCATAATGTTCACCAACCGAAAGCTTATTTTGTTTAGCAAGTCTATAAGCGTCCAGATTTACCTCAACGGGCAAAACGGCCTCTTGACCATAAACAAGCTCAAAATGAGTGACTTTGGTAGTACCATGTCTAGATATGCGATGAGCCCATAAAGCTTCAGACAAAACTTCATGCCACCTTCAGGGATGTTCCTCTATCTTCTTCTTGATTAACTTTATCAAAGTTTTGTTACAAGACTCGGCCTGACCATTGGCCTGAGCATAGTATGGAGATGAATTGAGCAATTTAATCTTATACATATCGGCAAAAGCTCTCACTTCTTTAGACATAAAAGATGTGCCTTGATCCGTAGTTAAAGTTTGTGGAATGCCGAATCTATGAATAATATGCTCAATAATAAACTCAATTACCTCCTTATGAGTCATATTCTTAAGAGGAACGGCTTCAGTCCATTTAGTGAAGTAATTTGTAGCAACCAACATGAAGCGATGACCCTTTGAAGAAGAAGGATGTATCTCTCCAATAAAATCCAATCCCCATCCATGGAAAGGCCATGGTTTAATAATAGGATGAAGTAATGCAGCAGGTACCATCTGAATATTACCAAATTTCTGACATTCTTCACATCCTTTGTAATAACGAAAACAATCAGCCATCATAGTAGGCAAATAGAATGTAGCTCTCCTAAGAAACCACTTCATCTTAGGAGCCGATTGATGCGTTCCACAAATTCCTTCATGAACTTCACCCATGGCCACTCTAGCTTGATCAGCACCCAAACATTTTAGCAATAAATCATCGACGGTACGACGATGCAACTCATCGTCAACCAAAGTATATTTGAAAGCTAAACACCAAATTTTTCTGTCTGTTCCAGAACTAGAATTTCTCAGATATCTAATAATGGGCGCTCTCCAATCATCCAATTCGGCCTTTTTGCTTTGAGGATTTTTAGGAACCGAATTTGGACCAGAAGAAAATGCACCGGTCTGACCGGTCTCTGTACCGGACGCTGGACCGGTCAGACTGGTCTGGAAATCGGTCTGACCGGTTCGGTTCTGACCTGCTGCAAACGCTAGAACTTCATCATTGGCAGTAGCAAACAACGGCCTTTTTCTATGAAAATGTCTTTTCTGAACATTATAACCTGATGCTTGCTGTGCCAAAGCGTTAGCTCTAGGATTTTCACATCTTGGTACATAATATATAGTGAACTCATCAAAATATGATATAATATCAAGGCACTTGTCAAGATAAATATTCAATGAACCTTCCAAGCATTGACACATCTTAGATACTTGCTGTACAACCAGTAATGAGTCACCAAAAGCTTCAATATACTTTACTCCCATGTCATGCAAAAATCTCTAGTCCGAATACTAAAGCTTCATATTCGGCTTGATTATTTGTGCACTCATCTTCCAATCGGCTAAGAGCTTCAAAAACAGCCCTATTAGGAGAAACAAGAACAATTCCAATACCACATCCGTTCTTGCAAACCGATCTATCAAAATGCAATTTCCAGGGAGTAAAAGTCATGTAATCAACCTCTAAATTATGCTCATCATTAATCCGATGTTCAACAATAAAGTCAGCTACAATTTGGCCTTTTATAGATTTCAAAGATTTACAAGCCAAATCATACTCAATAAGAGCATATGCCCACTTACCGATCCTACCACTCAAAATCGGTCTATGCAACATATACTTAATAACATCAGCTTGACATGCTACAATGCAAGTATTAGATAACAAATAATGCCTCAATTTTGTACAAGCATAATACAAAGACAAGCATAATTTCTCAATAGGTTTGTACCTTATTTCCGCATCCAAAAGCCGTCGACTCAAGTAGGTAATAATATGTTCCTTGCCATTTGTTTCTTGAGTCAAAACAGTCCCAACAACATTATCTTCGGCCGCAATATAAAGCCTAAATAGCACCCCATTCTTAGGTGCTTTGAGTACAGGCGGCGAAGACAAGTATCTCTTGATCTCTTCAAAGGCCTCTTGCTGCTTTGCCCGCCAAGTAAAATCGGCTTCATTCTTTAACCGAAGTATAGGAGTAAAAGCACTAACTTTTCCGGACAAGTTAGAAATAAATCGCCTCAAGTAATTAACTTTGCCTAAGAATTTCTGCAAATTATGCTTGCAAGTAGGCGCTTTAATCTTTTCAATAACACCTATTTTCTTAGGATCTGTCTCTATGCCTCTTTCATGCACCATGAAGCCTAAAAACCTTCCAGCCGATACACCAAAAGCGCATTTCAATGGGTTCATCTTTAAACCATACCGACGCATTCTTTCAAAAGCAAGACGCAAATCAGCCAAGTGAGAATTTAATCCAGCCGATTTGACAATAATATCATCAATATAGACTTCTAGGATAACACCAAGTAAGTCATGGAAAATCAAATTCATCGCTCTTTGATAAGTTGCGCCGGCATTCTTTAAACCAAAAGTCATCACAATCCATTCAAATAAACCAACAAAGCCGGGACATTTAAAGGCCGTTTTGTATATGTCTTCCTCGGCCATAAAGATTTAATTGTATCCCGCATTGCCATCAAGAAAGCTAATAACCTTATGTCCAGAAGCATCATTAATAAGCATATCGGCTATAGGCATAGGATATTCATCTTTGGGAGTTGCTCTATTGAGATCTCTAAAATCAATGCAAACTCTAATCTTATTAGAACCCTTTTTCTCAACAGGCACAATATTAGAGATCCATTCAGCATAACGACACGGCCGAATAAACTTAGCTTCAAGCAAACGATTAACCTCTTCTTTTATTCGATCATAAAATAGAGGATTAAGTCGTCTATTGCCTTGTTTATATGGCCTAAAACCTGGTTTAATTGGCAACCGATGTTCAACTAACTCATGGCTTAAACCAGACATCTCATGATACTCCCAAGCAAAGCAATCAGCACACTCTTTCAACAGTTCGATTAATTCAGCTTTATAATCGGCTTTCAATTTTTGATTTACAAAAGTCGGTCTTGGTACAGAACCATCACCTATGTCTACCTTTTCTAAAGGATCAGCCGATGTAAATCCTTGTCCTAATTTCTCTACTTCCTCAAAATCATTAGTGGCTTCACATGCATCGTTCATGTTTGACCGATAATGCTCCACCCTTTACTTCAACCACTTCTCGCTTGCATCCATCTACTCTTCATTGTCTGAGTCAACCGATCTTTGAACCGGCCTTAGAGCAGCAGATACAAAGCCATCCTTAGTACAAGCAAGGAACTAAAAGTCCGAAATATCAATTTCGGTCAAGCACTTGACATTATCATGAGTCCCCAATATGGATGCATCGGCCATAGCAACACATGCCGAAGAATCCGCATGAACCACCTCGACTTCGTCACCAACCCATTGAATCAAGCATTGATGCAAGGTAGAAGGCACATATTGATTTGCATGAATCCAATCGCGCCCCAAGATCACGCTAAAGTTACCTTGCACCTCCGTGACGAAGAAAGCGGTCGCCAATGTCTTGCTCCCAATAGTAAGCTCCAATGATGCAACTCCCTTGGCGCTCATCGGCTCTCCTCCTCCAATGTCGCTGATCGTCATGCTTGTCTTGATAAGCTCGCTGTCCAAACCTCCCAATTTCTTGTACAAGGTGTATGCATGAGGTTCACAATAGCACCACCATCAACGAGCATCCTAGAAATCGGCCTTCCTTTAATATGACCCTTCACATAAAGAGCTTTCAGATGGTTGTCCGATTCTAAGGGCCTCTGAAACACAGCATTCTTGGGAGCAAAATCAACTTGAGCCACCCTCTCATCACATTCTTGGGAGCAAAATCAACTTGAGCCACCCTCTCATCATCTCCGACAAAGCAATAGTCGGCATTCATATAAATAACATTGACCTCCATGTCCATTTTGCTAGGTGAAGGCTCAAAGTCAACAGCTTCATCATCGTTGTCCATCTAAACATCTAAAATAGCAGTGGGCGGAATCGAAACCTTAGCCGAAGAAGAAAACGCATCGGCTACCGATTCTCCAGGCGAGACTGGTCTGACCGGTTCCTCCTGACCAGTTCCAGTTGTCGGACCTGAAACAGGTAGGAACCGGTCTGACCGGTCAGGGACACCGGTCTGACCGGTCTCGGCCACAACAGTCGACTCCACTGCGGACGGCTCAACCTTTTCAGGTATTTTAGCCTGACCGTCTTGAACTCCAGAATCGTCCTTGGGACCTTGACCAGATGGCGGAATCATCGGCTTAGCCTCATTGAACCACTCCTTCCTCTTCTTCACCGATTCTTCCAACCTTTGCTTTTGAGTATGCAACCACTGCAATCTCCTCTTCTGAGAATGAGTCAAACCAGGAGGACACCACTTTGGCTGCGTGTACTGAGGTAATGGAACCTTTTTTACGACCGATGCGCCAATAACATTGGGTCCATCAGCCATTGACGTATCAACTGCCATAGAGCCAATTTGATTTACACTTTTCACAATTGGCTTTGGAATAATAGGTGCAGGTTCTTCTTTCTTCTGAACGGGACTGTATTCCTATTTAGCCGGCTCCTTACCCGGCTTCCTTTGGACACCGGTCTGACCGGTCATGACAACCGGTCTGACCGGTCTATGCTGTTGGGGCACAAACACCGGCCTCTGTTGGACACCGATCTGACCGGTCGGTGGAACCAGTCTGTCCGGTCTGTGCTGCTGAGGCACAGACATCTGTCTCGGTTGAAAGTTTGCAGGCTAGGCTGTGATGGATTCATTCTGGCTTGTACAGGAGCCTCAGGCCGCGGTTGATTTGGTGCAAGACAGTAAGGCACGTACATTATACCATCTCTCCAAATAGGTTGAGGAGAGAGAGGTTGAAATGCCCTCCATGGCCTAGAAGGACCAGCACCATTGAATGAACTTGGACCTTGACCCCACTGTCTTTTTGGCGCTTCCTTCATACCAGAATCCCTTGGTGGCGATCTTGGTCTCTTTTTTAGTGGCCGATCTTGTTGAACGACCGTGTTTTGCATGTGCTTAGCCATAACTTGATCAAAGGTCGCCTTCGGCTTGAAAGTCTTCCCCTGATCTTTATCCTTGTTGGTCTTCCAAGTGCCAACTTCGGGACGTTTCGGCACAAACGTTCAGACCGGCCTCTGGGCCGGACCGGTCTGATCGGTCGGGTGAACCGGTCTGATCGGTGTGTCCTGAGCAGCAGGAACAACCAGCCTTTGATCCCGCGCTTGAGAGCTTGGTTGCCCCCCAACTTCAGAAGTCTTCACTGTAATAGTCAAGATCTTCTTCCCATCAGGAGCTTGCTTAAGCACCACCTCTCTCCCAAGCACTTTGTCATGTTCCATCACCTTCCTTGGTTCTCCAATCACAACATTTTTGCCTCCTGCTACATCGGCATTGTTTGGCCGAACCAACATTTTGGCATCCTGAAGATCCATGGTATTAACTACTATGTTGTTGACTGGAAACGGGCGCTTATCAACTTGCATCTCATTTAAACTCAATCGTCCATCATTCACGGCCGATTGAATCTGTCGACGAAAGAAATTACAGTCATTAGTTGCATGAGAGAAAGAATTATGGAACTTGCAATAAGCACGCTGCTTTAACTCCTCGGATGACGGAATAGCAAAAGAGCATTTGATATATCCATTCTTATGCAATTCATCAAAAATTTTATCATACTTGGATACATCAAAAGTAAACATCCTCTCCTCCTGTCGATTCCTATGAGTCGGCTTAAGAGATGTGTGTTGACACCGGATTTTCGCACCTGACATGCGGAGTCAGATGGTGACGTGGTGAGGTTGAGACTGCGCAGTGGGCCCGTTGAATGGTCAAACAGAAGATGACAGAGAAGGAAGCCGATGCTGAAGAGGAGTCTGATGAGGCAAGAAGTCCGATCTGATGATGGATAAAAGAAGAAGGGCGCGTCGGCTAAGAAGGAAGCGTATCAGATGCGGGGACTATTTCCTTTTCAGAAGGCGTTTGAGAGTCCCGTTTTATGTTAAGCTTAGTTTACTTAGTTCGCAAGTTAGTCTGGTCCGATCAGGACTCTCCATGACCAGGGTATAAATATGAGCCCTCGTCCATTGTAAAAATTATTCTCACAATCAATACAACCCGGATTCACGCCAAAAACCCTAGTAGTAGTTATCGACGAAGCTCATTGGTGGACGGGCTGTATCAGTTCTGATCTCCGGCTTATCAGTAAGTTAGTCAATTTATCGAACTAGTATAGGCTTTGAATTGAGGCGCATCGCCCTTTCTCGTTTATACTGTTCAACCGATTTATCTCTGGATAAGCAAGATTGATATAGATTCCCTACGTCGGAGCTAGATCAATATTGATTATCCAACAGATTATCGTTTATCGGACTGTACTTTTAGCCTAGATTCCCTACGTCGGAGCTAGGTATCAAGATTAGGCTAGATTCCCTACGTCGGAGCTAGAATAATCTTGGTTACTAAAGGCAGTTTTTGCGGTTTGTTTGGAGTTGCTAGATTGGTTTAGATCTACGCCATGTGAATCAATTCTACTTCTTCAACGGCTTTGAGCATTGGTCTTGGTCCGATTTAAGCAATATTTATCTTACAGCATCGTTCTAGGTCCGATCCTGCTTTGTGGTTTAATCTAGCTGTTCTTTGAGTATTGCACTGGTGTAGATTCCCTACGTCGGAGCTGGATCTTTGTAATACGCTTAGATTAATCTTTGATTGTCATGTTTGGTTTAGATTCCCTACGTCGGAGCTAGATTCATCTTGATTAGTCAAAGGAAGCTTTGATTATGCCTTATTGTTATTTGAATGTTAAGTGTGGTTTAGATTCCCTACGTCGGAGCTAGGTCATGCTTGATTATTTGATAGCATATCTTAGAATCAGAACGATCCTGTTAATGTTTTATCCGCTTATTTGCTTAATCTGGTCAACACCTGTGCGAGCATCTTGTTTAATTGACAGGTTGATGAGTTGAGTTTGACTGTTTAGCTATCTGATTTGATCATAGCTGGAGAAATCTAGATTCCCTACGTCGGAGCTAGATTTCTCTGAAAAAGTTATGGTCCGATTGGCTAGTTAGATGGTCCGACAAGATGAGTCAAACTGGCAATTAGGCAAGATGGACAATGTATCGGCTTACACTTTGATTATTTGATATCTTGTTTCAAGACACAGCTGATCCATTACTTTACATATTGGCCTTGTTTTATGCTTTACTTTATTATTCAAAGGCTGATCTGTTATATCAATCAAGGTCCGATCCTGATTGGTCCGATTCTGAGGTCCGATTTGGTGTCTGATTGAGGTCCGATTACTCGGTCCGATTGATGTCATCAATGAAGTCCGATTTTGAGGTCCGATTGGTATCGGCCGACACGTGTCTGATTGGGTCTTGGCTAAAATTCGACGTTACTCCATCGTCTGAAATAGAGCCGGCACAATCAAAGAGCAATTTAACTGTTTTATCCCCTTGTCAATTTCAGGTCAAATTGACTGGCACGCTGCAAACCTGAACTGGAGTGTGGGCTGGCACTGGAGTGAAGCAGATCTCCCTGGTCTTCGTGTGCTGCACGCGGAGGATACAACCGCCGATTTTCTGCGTCAACACATTTTTGGCACGCCCAGTGGGACACGAGAAACAAATTCCAAGATGTCGTCGTCTGATGCTGAACAAGAAACTGCAGCAAGACTTGCTGCTGAAAAAGAAGCTGCTGAAAAGGCAAAGAATGACAAAAACAAGACGCCTGAGACTGCCATTCCAATTACGAAGGCCGATCTGTCTAAAGCTCAATTGGATGCAGTTCAGGCTCAAATTGATGCATTTGAGAAGCTCTGTCTTGGCCAGTTTGGGCGTAATCGTTCAGGCCCTATACTCAAAGGTCCTCTCCCAGATCCAGAGTTGATCAAGAAGACGACTGAAGCTCGGGAGTACCAGGTCAACATGACAGAGATGATTCACCAGGCTGTTCATCATGCATTGATCAATCAGTCAGGCACCTTGGTGAATTCTTTGGATAATCTCATCAAGAAGGCGGTGGATGTTTGCTTGAAAGGTCCAGTATTTATAGCAGATTCTGCAGGGGCATCAGGATCAGGGAAAGGCAAAGGAACTGAAGATAATGCAATGACCGTTGCTCTGCAGGTTCCAATTGCTCCACCACCTCCTATTGAACTGGCCAACGGTTTTCTGTTAATGGCCGATGGATCTATTGTCGGCCCACATGGTGAAAAATATGCTAGGACTCTGAGCGAACAAGAAAAGCAACCTGCAGCTGCAAGGCTACGTGCAGAGGTTCCTTCACATCAGCGTATGGTCGGTGATTACAATAATTATGTGATGGACATAGCTGATGGGATGCCAATTGGAAGTCAACAGTCCGATTGGTCACAGAAAATAGCCGAGGTGATCCAGAATCAATTCGGCTTGAAGCCTAAGAATGAAGCGAGGTTGTATCGGCACCCGTACCCGTCTTACTTTGATGCAGTGCCACTTCCTCTGCGTTACAGAGTGCCGGATTTCTCCAAATTCTCCGGGCAAGATGATATGACCACAATTGAGCATGTCAGTCGATTCTTGGCTCAGTGTGGTGAGGCTGCTTCAGAGGAGGGACTCAGGCTTAGATTTTTCCCTCTGTCACTGTCAGGGCCGGCGTTTACCTGGTTTACGTCGTTGCCAGCAGGATCAGTCACAGGATGGTCCGATATGGAGAAGCAGTTTCATAAATACTTCTTTTCCGGTCTCAACGAAATGAAGATTTCCGATTTGATTGCTGTCAGGCAGAGAAACGATGAGACCGTCAAGGAGTATATTCAACGGTTCCGTGACACCAGGAATCGGTGCTATAGTTTGAAGCTATCTGATATGCAATTGGCCGAGCTTGCATTCCAGGGTTTGCTCGCGCCGATCAAAGAAAAGTTTTCTGCTCAGGAGTTTGAGACGTTGGGACAACTGGTTCAGAAGGTGTCAGCTCATGAGGTCCGGTATCAAGAGATGAAGCGTATAAAGTTTTCTAAACAAGTATCTTATCTCTCTGATGCTGAAGAGGAAGCTGATGTCAACATAGCTGAATGGACCAAATCCAAGAAGCCAGTGTCGCTCCCATGGATCAAGCAGAACCCTAAGAAGTTTGGATTTGATATAACAAAGGCCGATAAGATTTTTGATTTGCTGCTCAGTGAGAAGCTTATTCAGCTTTCTCCAAATCATTCTATTCCATCGGCCGATGAATTGAAAAAACGCAAATATTGCAAATGGCACAATTCAACTTCTCACGAGACCAATGAATGCAAGGTGTTCAGGAGGGAGATCCAATTGGCTATTGAATCAGGCAAGATCAAGTTTGAAGACAACAAGAAAGCCATGAAGATCGACGGTCATCCTTTTCCAAATAACCTTGCTGATTTCTCCTTTTCCATTAATATGGTTAATGCTGATGAGAAGGGGAAGTTTAAGGTGCTTACATCGAACCACGCCAAGAGTTCTGGTGCCGTTGATCCTGCAGTTCAAGTTACCGTTGAAGAGCTGCGGAGGAATCATCAGGCGTTTGGGCGAGAATCTAATGCTCCTGGTGGATATCGGCCGCGTGTAACTTCCCAGATGTTGATTAATAAGTACAAAAGACAGCAGGCAGCAGCCCGAGCATGGGAAGAGCGCGAGGAACGACGACGTCGGAGGTGCGAGTATCAAGCAAGGCGGCTTGATGAAGAGTTTGATGATCAGCGCCGACGTGATGATAGGTTCAATGGCCGACGCCGATATGATGAATGGTCTGATGGCCGACGCCGATATGATGACAGGTCCGATGGCAGACGCTGGTTCGATGATAGAGTCGACGATCGCCATCAGTACGGTTATGGGTCTAATTGGCATATAGACAGGCGTCAAGGTTACGACCGATATGATCAGGATGATGATCACTGGGGGTGTCCTTTCTTCGTATTCTGCTGGAACGAGAAGCTTAGACTGCCATCAAAAGCAGATTGTCCTGAATGCAGTTTCCAGTATGAGGAATACAGAGCTTCCAAAAGAGGTCGACGATCAGTTCATGAACGGATCGGCGTCAGGATTGATGATCATCATCGAGGAGATGAAGGCCGAGTTGATGCTCATGCCGTAAAAATATCGAAGGCCAGGTTGATGCTCTTGGCCCTGAAAAAATTGAAGAAAAGGCTCCAGTTCGGAATCGGATTAAAGAACCTCAAATGAAGCCTGGACAGTGGTGCCCGTCAGGAATTTCTAGGTCCAAAAAGAGACGCGTGCAACGCTTGCGCTATCATGAGCAGATTCAGGAGCAGGAATTGGCAAAAGAAAAGAAGACATGGCGCGTCAAGATGGCCAATGATGATGAAGCAAGCACATCGGCCGCAATAAATATGGTTTTGATGTTGCCTTTTGATTTTGCTGCTCCTGATGAACAGGACGATGATGAGGTCAATTATGAACTGGAGGAAGCTGCTGCATGCTTGGTTCTGGATTCAGAGAAAGCTATCTTTGAGAAACCAAATGCAAATGGGTATCGGCATCTGAAGCCTCTGTACATCAAGGGATACGTTGATGGGAAGCCGATGACCAAGATGTTGGTTGATGGAGGAGCTGCAGTCAATCTCATGCCTTATTCCACGTTCCATAAATTGGGAAAAGGGATTGATGATCTAATCAAGACCAATATGACGCTCAAGGACTTTGGCGGAAACGTTTCAGAGCCTCGGGGGGCAATTCATGTTGAATTGACCATCGGCAGCAAAACATTGCCGACTACCTTCTTTGTGACTGATGGCCAAGGTTCTTACAGCATGCTCCTCGGGCGAGATTGGATTCATGCCAACTGTTGCATCCCATCCACTATGCACCAATGTTTGATTCAATGGCAGGGCAATAATGTGGAGATCGTCCCAGCTGATGATTCGGTTAGCATTGCTACAGCTGAATCAACGATTTGGGAGTTTGAAGGAATTGAATGCCTGTCAGGGAAAACATGGGATGGTGACTTCCTTAAAGTGTCCGATCAAGGACTACAGCCGATCCAAGCAGTCGGCTCTGAGACTTTGTTTTAAATGGATGATTGCATAGAAGATCTTGAAGACCGAAGTGAGTTCGGCAAATTAGGATTTGGATTTACGTCGGCCGATGAATTAGAAGAAATAGATATAGGATCTGGTGATAGGCAAGGCCGACGTATATCAGTGCTAAGTTGGATCCCGAGTATAAACAAGAGTTAATAAAACTTTTGAAGGAATATTCTGATTGTTTTGCTTGGGAATATTATGAAATGCCAGGTTTGAGCCGTAATATCGTTGAACATCGGCTACCCATCAAACCAGGATATCGACCACACAAGCAGTATGCAAGAAGGTTTAACACTGAGATGCATGAACCAATTAAGGCCGAAATAACGAAGTTATTCGAAGCTAAGTTTATCAGGCCATGTCGATATGCTGAGTAGGTATCAAATATAGTTCCTGTTTATAAGAAAAATGGAAAGCTACGTGTTTGCATTGATTACTGGAACTTAAACAAAGCAACCCCGAAGGATGAGTATCCGATGCCGGTGGCCGATATGCTTGTTGATGCAGCGTCAGGCCATAAAGTGATGAGTTTCCTGGATGGTAATGCTGGTTATAATCAGATTTTCATGGCAGAAGAAGATATTCCCAAGACTGCATTCCAATGTCCAGGTGCTCTCGGTTTGTATGAATGGGTTGTTATGACTTTTGGTTTGAAAAATGCCGGTGCTACTTATCAACGTGCTATGAATTATATTTTTCACAAGCTGATCAGCAGGATAGTTGAAATCTACATTGATGATGTTGTAGTCAAGTCAAAAGGTTATCAAGATCATTTGGCCGATTTGAAGGAAACGCTGGAGTGCACAAGGCAGCATGGGTTGAAGATGAATCCGCTCAAGTGTGCCTTTGGCGTATCGGCCGGCCAATTTCTCGGTTTCCTGGTGCATGAAAGAGGAATTGAGGTAAATGATCGGAACCGTAAGGCAATTGATGATATTGAACCTCCAGTAAACAAGAAGGAATTGCAGAGTTTGATTGGAAAAATCAATTTCCTGAGGAGATTCATATCAAATCTATCGGTCCGATTGGAGGCGTTTACTCCTCTGTTAAAGCTGAAAGATGAAGAAGAATTGGTTTGGGAGCCTAAACATCAAAAGGCATTGGATGAAATCAAGCAATATTTAGCATATCCGCCAGTTCTTATTCCACCACAAAAGGGTAAGCCGTACAAGCTTTATTTATCGGCTTTTAATCATGCAATCGGCTCTGTCTTGATTCAAGAGGTTGATGGGAAAGAACGAGTTATATTCTATTTAAGCCGAAGATTGCTAGATCCTGAAACTCGGTACTCATATGTGGAGAAGCTTTGCCTTTGTTTGTATTTTTCTTGTACAAAATTAAGGCATTATTTGCTATCGGCCGAGTGTACTGTGATCTGTAGAGAGGATGTGATCAAATATATGCTATCAATGCCAATCATGAAAGGAAGAATTGGCAAATGGGTTTTTGCTCTGACAGAATTTGATCTCAGATACGAATCGGCCAAAGCGGTAAAAGGGCAGATAATGGCTGATTTAGTTCGCTGATCATTGTGGACCTAACGTTGATGCTGGCGAACAATGCACTATGGAGCTTGATGTATCTGGTCCGATGGAAAAGGCTAATGTGGTTGACGCGGTTCCTTGGACTATATTCTTTGATGGTTCTTCTTGCAATGATGGTTGCGGAATCGGTCTGATTATTATTTCGCCTCGGGGGGCAAGGTTTGAATTTGCTTTTCCAATTGAGAAATGCACAAATAATCAGGCGGAATATGAAGCATTGATGAAAGGTCTCCAGATTCTTAAAGAAATCGGCGCTCAGTTTGTTGAGGTATTTGGAGATTCTTTGCTGATTATCAATCAGTTACTCGGCAAGTATGATTGCAAGATGGATGCTCTGTTATCTTACTTTGAGAAGTGCCGAGATTTGATTAGTCAATTCGCCTTGGTGACTCTTAAGCATGTTCCAAGACATCATAACGA
>CM014277.1:24235287-24246981 GCA_004135705.1 Alloteropsis semialata | reverse complement strand
GTCGCGGTACCGGTTCCAGAACCGGTTCCAGAACCGGAACCTATGAGGGTTACGAACCGTGACCGATGGCGAGTTCTCTAGTAGTGGAGGCGAACCGTGTAATTTCATTACTTCTAGAAGCAACGAAGTCACAAGAAGTTTTGGGCATTTTGCAGTCTTTTCTAGTCGTTCTCCTACCAGCTGCTAACATGCAGCAAGCCCTCCTAGCGAGGTACCAAATCTCCAGCACACAGGGCTGAAGGACACGCTACCACACACGTAGCGAAAGCACAGCCGACCACACATTACACAGCAAAATATACTTGCCAAAATTGGCTATGGGACACTCTTCAAAGGTGACTTTTGTCACAGGCCACTAAAAAAACATGGCTTTGCTGAAAGACATTGCTCAACTATAGCAATTTGCTGCTGGACACTCCATCCATTATTATATTCAACTTCAAAGCAAAGCTATTTGAATGGACTAAATTACCCCTCATTTCATAGCTCCGGCCATGAACTAGTTCGTTTATACTGTGGGAAAAAACAAATGACAAAATATCTACGACATCTGCTGCTAGCTTGCAAAACGATTCTGGTCTTGCCTGTGCTTGGGTGCGGCGCACGATCCTGACAACCTGAAGCCGGCCGGGGCGTGCTTGCCGGTCGAATAGGCGCGGGGAGGCGGGGAGCTCGAGCATGTGCGCCTGCTACCGGAGATCTCGAGTGCGGTGGGGGCCGGCCGAGGAGGTCGAGCGCGGCGGCGGTCTTTGGGGAGGACAACTCGAAGCCTATTGAGCGCAACGGCGGCCAGGGAAGACATGCGAGCTCGAGCTCAAGCGAGGGGCGCGCGTGGTGGTGATCGCGGCCGGCATGGCGCTCCCCTCGACGCCTGCCGCCGACGCCAAGGTCCTCGGCCAGGGCCCAGAGCCCCGACCGCCGCAGCTTCCACTCTGCACTAGACCCCCAGCCCGCCCGCGCCGCGCCTGTTGGCTACTCGTGCACAGCCCCTTCCTCACTGCCTCCTGTTGCTATGCACGCGCCGCCCTCGGCCACCCCGCTGCTCCGGTGGCCCGGGGACGCTGTCGCGCCCCGCAAGAGCACCAGCGCGGGCGCGTCTGCATCTGTGAGGAGTATCGTTGTGGGTAGGTGGATGTGCTCGAGATGGAGCTAGATGTGCGGAGGCGCGAGGTGCAGGAGATTGCTGAGGTAGAAGACAGACAAAAGGGATTATTGCGGCGTGTAGCAAGGAAGGAGACGAGGGTAATTTAGTACATTCAACTAGCTTTGCTTTAAAGTGGAATATAATAATGGATGGAGTGTCCAGTAGCAAATTGCTATAGTTGAGTAGTGTCTTTCAGCAAAGCCATGTTTTTTTAGTGGCCTGTGGCAAAATCTTTGAAGAGTGTCCCGTAGCCAATTTTGCCTACCTTCTACTTCTAAAGACACCAGCTTGATTTGGCGAAGGCAGCAACGACTTCCCGGCCCACCTCGTGCCTGGGACATCATCCTCCATCAGTCTATCTGGACGTTGGCCAGACTTCATTCCCTCATGGATTGAGTCGATCTCTCCATTTGTTGTGCTCCAGTATGCTTCACTTTGCACGTGGAATGCCATAGGCATGTTCTTGGTAATCTCCGCTCCTGCCACCTGTAATATTCCAAGAATATTATAATATTAATATATGTATTGTTGCTAAAAATTTAAATTTTTTGTTTGAATGTGTGGATCATTTCAAATTTGGTCAAACTTAAGGTCAACAGTCTAAAACTTTCCCCAATTCTTATATTAGTAATTCAAAATGTGCATAATAAAAATTTGAGCTTGTGCATGCTTGATTTGGATATTCTTGGAGTTATTGGTTTTCAAATGTGGATTTGAATTTTGAAATTTAGTTCAAAACACAATTCAATTAATAATAAAATAAAAACCTAAACTACAGCCGGGCCAGCCGCAGCCCACCGGCCCAGCTCTACTCCTTTTCTCTTTCTCTCTTTTCGCACCAGACCAGCCCCAGCCCCGCTCCGTCGCCCCACACCCACCATCGCTCTCTCCCTCCCTCCCCTCTCTCTCTCTCTCCGGCAGGTGGGACTGTTGCACAATAGCATCATCTCCACAACGCTTTTCCCCTTCGCGCGTAGCAACGCTCATGCCAGCCGCGCCCGCACCTCACCCAATTGGGGCTGACGACAGTGTAACCACCTCCCATCCCCCTTCTCACCTCAAGAATCTTCCACAAGGCGACATGGCTTGCGGATTTGGGCGTTTACGCCTCTGCTCCCCATGCGGATGTGCACTATGCCTCCTAGCCCGCACACCGAGGATCCCCGGCCCTTGGATGCATGGTCGCCTCAACCCACTCCCTAAGCAAACCCTAGGGGCCACCGCTATAAAAGCCCCCCTATTGGCTACCACTGCTCTCCAATTCCACTTGGGCGGAAGCGCTTCTCACCAAACCACCCCACAGACCGGAGAAGAAAGAGGAGGGAAGGGGGAAGAGAAGAAGGGGAAGCCGATGGACTAAAGAAGAGGACAGCGTCGGCCAAGGTACTCCAAAGCAGGAGTTGCACTCGCCATCGCCGTGCCTCCGCTCAGCTACAACTTCTCCGCACTAACCCGGATCCTCGTCACTCCCTGCAACCCTCTTCTCCTTCGTCAGACGGTGAGCCACACCAGCCGCCCGTCCTTCTTAGATTGCTGCAATGCTCTGCTCTTGCTTGGCCACCATGTGGGAAATTTGACCCAAATACAGCTTGGCAACTCTGACTTGACTGAGGTATTTGACCATTTATTAGGGAAGAGGCATCTTATCAACTATAGTGTTTGACCCTTGTGTTTGACCATTTATTAGTGCCGCCACAATATGAGGTGCTCTTGATCAAAGGTCCCACTTTTGTGAGGACAATGATTAGGTTATTTGAAATCCATTGTATTTATATCACATTCTTCAATGATGTCATGTCATTTCAACAAAAAATACCGCCCTTACGGTGCATACTATCATGGTATTGTTTCATAGAAATGTCATGCCAACTAATTGTCTATAAATTGTGTCCATGACATTGGCCCCAAAACATTTGAGTTTCCAAACGTTAGTTTTCCTGCCCAAACTGTATTTCCATGATGATGTTGTTTTTATCTCTCTATTCTTTAATTGCTTTTCATGTCAGCAAGATTGAATTGCTTATTGTCACATAATTAATGCCATGACACAACCAATTGGAAGTATCCTATTCCATTCTTAATGGTAAGTTCTATTTTGTTTTTTTCAAGGGTGTTGTATCAACTAGAGGGTCACGATATGATGAATGAAAGAGTCCCCCAATGCAAGTTTCATTGTCTTATTTCATAGGCACCTGCAGTATTGTTGACGGTCCATAGACGCGCCAATTGTGAACCGCAAGCGCACGGATCATCGTAGCTTTTCCCTTAGAGTATTCCATCCAAGGTTTATCAATCCGTGGATCGACAATGAACTACCTAGGGTTTTCCATCTAATCTAATGGATCTATCCCTAGCATTAATCGTTGATTGCATATAGAGGTAAACCTTTAAGATGTAAGTGAGTATAAAGGTTGATTGCATCCGAAAACGTAGGCAAAGATAGCATAACCGAGGTTAACGAAGGCCTACTCGTCTCTAGGTACAGCTCTTAGTCAAAAGGTGATCACAACCAAAGATTGAATCTCTACCAAAGGTACCCGAGTCTTATCTCCGAAAGGTGGCTCGCAAGCGGCCTACTTTCTAATGGTCACCGCCGCGGGGTGCGTGCCAATGCCTAAGGTTTCCCAAAGCTTTACCCAACCAACTAGCAAGCGCTCGACGAGCTTCCTCTCGTAGTGGCTTGCGACAACTCCCATCGTACTCGCCATTGATCTAACTCAACATCACGTCGTCGCTAGAACCTTTCCCTCCGTCATGCTGTCACCACATCGGGGTAATCGACGGACTAGCTAGAACGCGCTACTTCAATGTATCCGCAAGATATGGACTAATCACCACGATTAGATCTAATCTTACTACGAACATATGACGGCCGTGCATATAAATATAAAGCATTCAAAGAAGTAGACCAAGGTTGAGACAACTAGAATAGAGATTAGATTGATATCACCATCGTGTGTGTACATACCCCGATGAATCTTGGGGCTTGACTCTTGAGCTCCGCCGTGGCACAACCGCGCAAGGAGGCCATGGCGGCTAGGGTTGGCCTAGGCCATGCCCTAGGTACCTTCAAAGACTTGCAGCGACCCTCGTCTCCCTTTGGTGTATGCCCTAGTTTTCACCAACTTCTGGTTGATTCCTTGCCGTGGCTTCGGGGTACAGGGGCTATAAATAGTCTGAGGAAACCCTAGCTCGAAGGGGAGGTCGAGGCGGCGCAGGAAAGGGGTAGGCCGGCCGGCCCCATAGGTCCTAGGCCGACCGGCCTAGGCCCTTTTTGGCCCGCCTCGGCCTCATCTTTTGCGTGCAAGCTCGTTGATCCTCCAGGAATTGATTTGCCAATGCATGTGGGTATTTGACGTCGGTTGCTTCGGGATAATATTGGGTCTTGATAACCTTCCATATGTCTACCTGATTCGCCTTGATCCCGAAGTCATCCGACCTTATCTTCAAGTCTTCGCCCTTCCACATTCTTGGAGGTTGGTTCACCATAGATGAGAGCGAATGAAATCCGAGTTGTATTAGGTCCTTTGCCTTCATGTTCCTCCATGCTACGTATGACCTTGGTCTTCGTCCAAAAGTGCTCATTTATAGCTCAAAAACCTGCGTAAACCAAAATCCTCCAAAAATACATGCATATGCGAAAACGGGGTTATTTCAAGTGCCAAGTGGCGGGTTAGTATATGAATTGGTCCCAAAACACCACTTGAATAGCACTAAAAGTGTACGTATAACGAGCGTCAATAATCCCCCCATGCTTAAACCTTGCTCGTCCTTGAGTAAGTCCAAGATCTTTGCTTAACAAGGAAATCAGCGTTGCCCTTCAATGCCATCCCTACGCTTAGTTATACACAACAAGATACATTGCTCTCAAGCGTTTAGTATTTAAAGTTCATGTTGTGACCGGCTACTTTTCATTATGGAAGATAGAGTAGCAATAAAGAACAAGCCACAATAATAATAAATGCAATGCTCTTAAACTTAGGCGAACTTTAGACCTTTACCTTGTTTCATCGTGAAGAGTTTTGAAAAAGATGCATATCCAACATAAGTAAGATTCTCTTGTAAAAGCTCATGGGAACACTCATCTCATCAAGTCGCTCAAGCCTATACTAGATTATTTTCAACCTATTCTACTCATATATGAAAGTGGAAGGCTTATGTGGAGCTTGGTAGGTAAAAACAATCCTAGCAAAACATTATATCTCAAATATTGTCAAACTAAGAGAGAGATCTATTGGAATTACCGAGACTAGTCAAAAAGGCCATGGAGAATAAATGTTGGAAAGGGAGAGGGATGGAACACACACATTTAGATAGGTGGACATGTGCAAATGGCAAGTGGATGATCCCGAGGCACAAATGAAGTCCTCGTTATCGGATTGCACATGGTTGGAAAATTGAGTATAGAATTGTCTTCAAAGCACTTGGAATTTGATGAAGCTAAAAGAATTAAGGAGCATTATTTTTCTTTTATTTTTCTTTCTTTCATTTCATTTTTGTTTCTTTTCTTTCTTCCTCTTCTTTTTCTTTCCTTTTCTTTCTTTTTGCTCCTTAGAACCTTTGGCAATATAGTACTTACTTAGCATTCTCCCCCATGCTTAAACGATTGCTCGTCCTCGAGCATAGAAGTGAGGGTTGATAATTGCTAAAGTAAGTACACAAAGTCCATCTTGATCTTCTAGAAAAGCACTTGAATCTTCAGGGAGTTTCTTCGATGCCTCCCAAATTGATGTTCTCTAAATTAAGCTCTCGATTCTCGTGGATTTCCATCGAGAAAAAGATCCATACTCAATTGTGGTTTGTGGTCAAAGAGGGTAATCACAAAAAGATATTTGGGTTTAGGGTGGATATCCAGCGAAGTTTGCGAAGTTTTCGGTGTAGAAACTCACAATGCATGGATAGAAAGGCTAGCAAAAGGAAGGTACGCAAAATGGAATGGCCAGCTTCTTAGTCGCGAACCATAGAAATTAATCTTAATTCAACTCATCAAAATATAAGTTTGCAAATCTAAAAGTTTCATCATGAAAGATTATGTAATGTAAAGGCTTTGATAGGTAGAACTTTGCAAGAGATTCACGAATGTAGATAGCATAAGAACCAAGTTTTAAATAAAACAATACAAGGCATAAGGTCATCGGTAAACTTGAATCAAAGAGCAACATAAGCAATATGTGGGTCTAGAATTTAGTCATTTAACCTTCACAATAAAAGAGCTGGTATTTATATCGATTTAAGATCATTTAATGGAGAGCAAATAGTCGATTCATATACAACATCATGTAGGCAAAACAAGGCGGCAACTTTCATCACTTTTCTATAAGCAAAGCATTCAAAATATGTTATCGTGGTGAGCACAAAGTGATGGTGATCATTTATGAAAAACAAAAATAAAACTAGGTTGTCCTCCTAGTAGCCATGTTATTAACAAGAGAGATATACAAAGGTTTCTAACTTATGGTCGATGGCATACATATATACAAGTATTAAGAAGTAGATGAACAAAGAGAAGGTTGAGGAAGAGTTACTGTCCTTTTCGATGCTTGCAATGAAGTGTAGCGTGGCTTCCCCCATACTTAAGCATTGTGCTTAGCATGGAAGAGGAATATTGAGCATCTTATGGTGAACACGATCATTGTATTCCATATGGCCTTTTCCTTCTCGTCCAACAAGTCCTCCCCCATGCTTAGCATGTTGCTAAGCGTGAAAGAAGATGGTGAACCGTCATGTGATTCTTGAAGTCCTTCCGCCATATGTTTGCAGACTATCTTTATACTTCTTCACCTTTCTTGCCTTAACTTTCTTTAACCTCTTCTTGTCATCAAGCCATGGTCCCAATCATTCTTCGTATCGTTATCACCTCCTTGCTTGTTGTCTTCATTGCTGCTTCATCTTCCATAGATTTTTTCTTTATTTCCAGAACAGAACATGTATTGAACCCTTTCTCCACTGCAAAGTGTACAAATTTTTCTTTCTAACGAGTCATCATATGCCCAAAAAGGATTCCGAACAAAAGAGTTATGCCCTTTTTAGTCCAGCACTGCAATCTATCTCGAGCTGGTTTCAGAACGCGCAGCGCCCAATGTTTTTGTCGTATCTCCTTGTATGGGTCTTCAAATTCATTGATCTTAGATGCGTTGGAACGAGAATTTGATGGAGCTTCTGAATATCAACTTTTTATTCCTTGTACATCTCTGAACATGTGCAGATTTTTTATGAAAACAGCAATGTCCCTTTCAATCTTCAGAGATGTTAACAATCTTGATTGCAACTTTGATCATGAATTCATGGGATTCCTTCGTCACGCCTGCAAAACAAATAAGACGCACAAACTACCCCCGGGATGACGGTCGGAAGTATAAGCAAATGCCAACAACCAATGACATTCCTAAGACCTTAACTTGTGGCATAATTAACCTAGTAAAAGGGAAAAATAAAAACATAATGGGTGCGTGTATGTGTAAAGTGAGTATGCAAATGAGAGGAAAGCACATAAACAAAGATAACATGTACATCTAGTTCTAAACACCATGTTTACAACTAGATTGCTGAATTTCTCCATAGTCATAAAGATTTGTTAACCAAGGTTAAAACACATGTCTATCCCAAGGTCAACAATTCCTTATAGCACAAGAAAAATAAAGTGCATTGCAAAGTTTATAAACCAACCAATGCAATGTAAATGCTAACAAGGCTTACAAAACTAAATGATGATGGTCCGTGATCATGTCTAAAGACCATGTTTACACAAGACCGTAAAGGGAAAATGCTGCGCAAGCATTAACATGAATATGAAAGCATTCATCATTAAGTTTCTTGAAAGAGCCAAACTAACAAATGCATGATGGAACAATGGAATGGATGCAAAATGCAAATGCAAAGAGTTAGCAAAAATAAGGGTTAGCAAGGTTTGAAAGGTCTTTCAATGTTGTCATTTATCGAAAAGAACCAAACAACCTAGCTAACGAGGTTTAGGGGAAGGTTCAAGGGTATCCTAAATTTTTGGCTTAAAACAAGAATTTTGAAGAGAGAAGTCAAGTTTAGAAAATCTACCTAAGGTGGTTGAAAACAAAAAGAAAAACAAAGGTTATTTCATTGGGTGGAAAACAAAACCGATGGTTTTAGGATGGCTATAGGTATGAGAGATTTTCCTAAGGATTTAGGATCTCGTGGAGAGGCTAATCAAAGTTTTCAGTTAGAACAAGGAATAGAGATAGACTTGGCTAATCCGAATGATGATGGCAAGTAAATCAACACAAGTCAATCCTACCCTTGTTGGCTCAGGTTTTTGGCGGGGGTGATAGGAAGGCTTAGGTGGTCTTAACAAAAAGTTAGATTGAAACAAAACATGCAATGCAATGCAAGGGTGAGAACAACATGGCATGAAGTGCAACATGAGGTGGATGAACATAATGAAATGACATGGTGTGGTGGTCTAAAAACAAAACAAAAGTTAGCTTAAGTCAACTAGCCACAAGTTTAGAATCAAAGGGTGGTGTCATACCTCATAATTCTCTCTAAAAAGACACAAAAGAAAAGACTCTAAACACTAATAGGCACACAAAAGGGTCTACAAGTTTTTCAAGATCAAATAACAAAGTGCTCCCTCAATAACATTTAGATCATACAACATAAAGTTGTGGCATTTATTAGAGCAATGGTACAATGTTACTTAATGTTTCAAATAAAGAGCACAATATAGACCGTCATATTATATAGATAATAAACAAAAGATCGGGTTGCCTCCCGCAAAGCGCTTCATTTAAAGTCATAGAGCTAGACTTCTCACGTACCTTGTCATTGTTGTGAAGCCATGGTCCTTCGCACGAGAATCCGAAGTATCCATGCAGCTTGATGTCACGTGGTGTAATTCATCGTGATTTGCTCAAAACATCTTCATGAATTGAATGTCGCCGGCTCGTGTCTTCATATGCCAATATACTTGGTGGTCTTCATTTGTTCTTAGCTTCTAAAATTGATCATGCACGCTCAATGAAAGCATTGTCTAAACTCCTCTTCATTGTTGTCATCATTATCTCCTCTACCTTGTTCTTATCAAGTTGCTCCTGCCTCTTCTTCACAGATTTTCTCCTCTGTCCAGAATAGAACATATACCAAAATATATTTCTATTGAAAATTTTATGAAATTACCTTTCCAACGAGTGGTCATTCATCTTAAACAGAGTTCGAATGAGAGAGTTATGCCCATTTAACTTTTAGCGCTGCGTGCTGTCCAGAAAATTTCAGAATGCACGACCTTCGATATTTTGATCATAACCACTTGTAGAAATCTCCGATTGACTTGATTCTTGATTTGTTGGAACCAAAATTTCATGGGGCTTTTAAATATCCAGGGGTATTCTGTTGTTTTATTCAGAGGTTGTGCAGAATTTTGATGTGAACAGTACCTTCTTGTGAATTGAGCCTGAGATGTTGATGATCTTGATCTTGTGGTCTTTGGAGCGTCGTGTTGTCCATCCTTAGGATTCAAGGTCATCACCATTGATTCACCAGCAAGTGGCATTCCAATGATGTGTCTTCTCCATAATTCTTGCTTTACCCAAGGTGTCGGGATCATGGGGGGCTCCTGTGCTTTATGTCGATGATTTGAGCGGTTTCTTTTGTTGGTAGCATCACTCAATTAGAAGCTTCTTGAGCATCCGACTGGAGAAGATTAGTAATGTCATGGTGCTTCTAATCTTATTGCCTCCAGTTTTGACCAACTTCAAATCATCATCTTTTGTGCTCAAGGACCTCCAATTATCCCTTGACATCATCATCAGCTTCTCTGTTGCTTGCTGCTGCCTCTCTTTTATTGAATTCCTCTTCATTCAGTATAGATCATGTACTAAACTTCTACTCTATTATAGTGTGCATCAAATTCCCTTTCCAACGAGTGCTCATTCACTCCCAATGGACTCCGGATGAAAGAGTTATGCTTGTTTTACTCCAGCACTATGTTCTGTCCAGAGCAATTTCATAACGCGTAGTGTTGAAAGGTTTTACCATAACTCCTTATACCGATCTCCAAAATTCACGATTCTTGATGCGTTGGAAAAAAGATTTTATGGAGCTTCATATTTTATAATTTTTCTCAATGGTACCTCTCTGATCATGGGCAAAAAACTAGTCTCAACAGCAATCTTCCAGAGATGTTAATGATTGGATCTCACGACTTCTTCGGGGCTTGATTCATCACCTAAAGCTCGAACAAACAAATCTCCAAGAAACATTAGCCTTTAAAATTAATTGACACGGCAGCATACCTTGTTCATCTTCGATTGTTTTGGGTGTGGGCTCAATAGCGGATGATGGGCCACTAACAAAAGTTAGCACCTACCAATAAAGAGCAGATCTTGATGTAGCCATCAACTTATTTGATCGAGATTGGACTTGCCAAAGTCCTGATATTGAGAATTTCTCAATCATCTTGTGTCTAGGGTTTTACCTGCATTCATAGACACAAACAAAAAACACATGATATATGCAATAATAAAATTAGGGTTAGTCCGAAAAATTAGATAGATCAACCTAGGGTTCGAGTTGCCGATCCCCGGCAACGGCGCCAGAAAAACTTGTTGACGGTCCATAGACGCGCCAATTGTGAACCGCAAGCGCACGGATCGTCGTAGCTTTTCCCTTAGAGTATTCCATCCAAGGTTTATCAATCCGTGGATCGACAATGAACTACCTAGGGTTTTCCATCTAATCTAACGGATCTATTCCTATCATTAAGCGTTGATTGCATATAGAGGTAAACCTTTAAGATGTGAGTGAGTATAAAGGTTGATCGCATCCGAAAGCATAGGCAAAGATAGCATAACCGAGGTTAACGAAGGGTCCAATCGTCTCTAGGTACAGCTCTTAGTCAAAAGGTGATCAAAACAATAGATTGAATCTCTACCAAAGGTACCCGAGTCTTCTCTCCGAAAGGCGGCTCGCAAGCGGCCTACTTTCCAATGGTCACCGCCGCGGGGTGCGTGCCAATGCCTAAGGTTTCCCAAAGCTTTATCCAACCGACTAGCAGTCGCTCGATGAGCTTCCTCTCGTAGTGGCTTGCGACAACTCCCATCATATTCGCCATTGATCTAACTCAACATCACGTCGTCGCAAGAACTTTCCCTCCCGCATGCTGTCACCACACCGGGGTAATCGACGGACTAGCTAGAACGCGCTACTTCAATGTATCCGCAAGATATGGACTAATCACCATGATTAGATCTAATCTTACTACGAACATATGACGGCCGTGCATATGAATATAAAGCATTCAAAGAAGTAGACCAAGGTTGAGACAACTAGAATAGAGATTAGATTGCTATCACCATCGTGTGTGTACATACCCCGATGAATCTTGGGGCTTGACTCTTGAGCTCCGCCGTGGCACAACCGCGCAGGGAGGCCATGGCGGCTAGGGTTGGCCTAGGCCATGCCCTAGGTACCTTCGAAGACTTGCAGCGACCCTCGTCTCCCTTTGGTGTATGCCCTAGTTTTCGCCGACTTCTGGTTGATTCCTTGCTGTGGCTTCGGGGTACAGGGGCTATAAATAGTCC
>CM014277.1:24219844-24234517 GCA_004135705.1 Alloteropsis semialata | reverse complement strand
AGCACGCACACACCCGCGCGCGAACGCGCCCGAGCCGCGCCGCGCCGCCGTACCACAGCACCGCCGGCCGAACTCCCCTGTGACCGGCCGTCCTTCGTCCTCGCCTCGCCGTGCCGCCCGCTGCCCTGCCTAACTCCTCGCGCACGCGCCGTCCTTGCTCGCTGTGCTCGGCCTAACACGGGCCCCTGCGCAATTACTCCGGCATCCGAAGCTCGCCGGCCGCCGAGCGCCCCCCTCCCGCGGCCGCCTATAAAAGGGGCGTCCCCGAGCTCAATTCGCCACACCACCGCCTCCACTTCCTCGCCCACGAGCCCCCAAAGCCTTCCCTTGCTCCCCACGCCGCGCAGCGCCGCCCAGAGCTCCGCCGCCGCCGCCGCTCGCCCACGCCTCGGCCCTCACGTGGAGCCGCCGCCTCGCCTGCCCTCTGCCCTTGGTAAGCGGGGGAATCGCTTCCCCGTTGCCCGCTGATGCTCACGCGCGCGCCCTTTCCCCGATTCCGTGGCCAGAGGCCGGCAATCGCCGGCGAGCGCCGCCGCCCGAGCCGCCGTCCCCTTCCCCTGTTCGAGCCGGCGTGGAAAAGAAGAAGGCCGCGGCACTTTTCCGGAAAACCCCCTGACCTCCCGGGAATTCCATAAAGAATCCTTCCACCATTTGCCAAATTTCCAGAAAACCCCCTGTGCTTTCCAAATCTTTCCATATATGCCCCTGGCTGTTTCCAAACCCCCCATATACTTTTCCAAATTCACAACCATGCCCTTCCACCTTATAAAACCTTCACAATTAGGTCCCTGGCCCTTTATAATTATTATAAAGAGGTCCTAAAACCCCCGTTTAAGCCCTAAACCTCCTCTAACTCGTCATTCCATGCGCCAAATCACTCCGGTTTTCCACCAAACTTCACCATGCCTATCTTATATCCATTCCGGCCGAGCTTTACCCAAACCATCCCCATATAATTCCGTTTCCTATTTTATTTTGTTCTTTCCTGTTTCCAACTCATCGGTTAAGGAATGTGTTTTCTTATTGTATGTTTGTTTGATCGTGCCCTAGACGACGGAGTGAACGAGGAGGAGCAGTACCGCGAGCAGGACTACGCAGGAGAGTACCGCGAGCCCGACTCCGAGGACCCGTACCCCGAGCAGGATCTCCCAGGAGCTTTTGTTGACGGCAAGTCCAATCCCATCCTTTGATGCATGTTTATCCCAGTTTTATAAACACAACCTATTAAGCCTTTGATATTGCATTGTTTTAGTTTCAAAACCCGGTTGGTTAGCCACTCCTTGATTGATATGACATTCCTTGATTACCCAGTTATCGCTAAATATGATACGCTCTGTTTAAGTGATAACGCTTTCTAGAATGCTTAGGTTTAGAATGCATAGGATTTGTTACCCTTACTCAACCATGACTATACACTTGTTTTATCAAAAGATCAACTGTGTGAGTTGGTTTTGGTTTTGGGTTTTGGGTTTGAAAAGAGTAAAACTGTGTGGATAAAATGGATGGGCATAACTTTGTGAAATGCCATTAAGGAGGCTTGTACCTTTGTGGTTAAGCAAGTTGGGAGATATCCATTTTGTCCGGTTTTAAACCGAAGTGATGTGTCATCTTGCCTAACCCACTTTACTCGTACAACCACTCGACTCTTGTATGGTGCAAGAGCTTAGTCTAAATCCCACTAGCCGTGCTGTTAGTTGTCTGGAGGCAGGTGTGCAGCGGGAAAACCAAGTGCCGTCTTAGTGACATGGTTGCCGTCTTAGTGACATAAACCCCTTGGTGTTTTTCTCGTGATGGCTAGGCAGTTTGGCTAAGGTGGGTAATGACTTCGATAGGATCCGCACTGACACTAAGGTGATCGTGTTGCGGTACCCTACTTGTGGTGAAAGTGTACACCTCTGCAGAGTTTCCTAATCTATTCGAATAGCCGTGCCCACGGTTATGGGCGAGTTATGGCTTGGTCACAATACTAAGGTTTTGGGATGGGTTTGGAGTGTGTGTTTTGGAAAGAGTTCGGCTTTGTGCCAAAGCTACGGCGGATGGGAAATCCGGTAGCACTTAAAAGATGGATCCTTTGTGGATCAACCCCCCCCCACTTAATTGTCTTGTTTTAAAGAGCTTGCTTTGCTAAAGTTGTTCCTTGTTAAACCATTGCATGAGAAAAATTAGCTTTATTGCAAATTTAAACCTTAGCCTTATTCCTTGATTTATCATATGCATAATTCTGTGTTAACCCCTCCGTGGGTGTGGTTGGACTTGTTGAGTACTTTTGTACTCACCCTTGTTGTTGTTAATCCAGAAGAAGACCCGGACTTTGTTGAGGACGCTGAATAGGTGGTCGCTTCCGCACCCAGCTTTGCCTGTGGAGTTTGGTCCCGCCCAAGATGGCTTCGCTGTCGCAGAACTCTGATCCCTTGGTTGAACCGGTCTGGTTCATCCTTTGGCTCACCGCCGTAGTTTACCTTTTAGCAGTCTTAGTTTGTATCAGGTGCCCGCTTTCTCGTGGGCTGTGAGTTTCTGTACCAACTGTTGAATAAATGTGTATCAGCCTCCTGGGACTGATAATTTGTATCACATTTAGTCTCTGCTTAGGCAGGGGCGCTTCACTCGGTCTCATCTTTTGCGTGCAAGCTCCTTGATCCTGCAGGAATTGATTTGCCAATGCATGTGGGTATTTGATGTCGGTTGCTTCGGGATAAGATTGGGTCTTGATAACCTTCCATATGTCTGCCTGATTCGCCTTGATCCCGAAGTCATCCGACCTTATCTTCAAGTCTTTGCCATTCCACATTCTTGGAGGTTGGTTCACCATAGATGAGAGCGAACGAAATCCGAGTTGTATTAGGTCCTTTGCCTTCATGTTCCTCCATGCTACGCATGACCTTGGTCTTCGTCCAAAAGTGCTCATTTATAGCTCAAAAACCTGCGTAAACCAAAATCCTCCAAAAATACATGCATATGCGAAAACAGGGTTATTTCAAGTGCCAAGTGGCGGGTTAGTATATGAATTGGTCCCAAAACACCACTTAAATAGCACTAAAAGTGTACGTATAACGAGCGTCAATAAGTATTTAATTCATGCATGATGTGGAAGTGTTTAATTGGTCATATAATTTGATGAAATGAAACTCTAGGCCAATGGATTTGTCGGAGAGTTTAACTGTGTTGGAAACTATGTAAAGGGAGTTTCATCATTTCCTCTCTCTCTCTCTCTCTCTCTCTCTCTCACTCCAACACCATGTCACCGTATTTGAATATGTGTCACATCTTTTATGGAGAATTAAACTCCACTAATAGTAGAGAGATCAGAATAACTCCCATTATCCTACACCATATGTGGATCAACTCCTCAGCCAAAGGAAGGAGCCGCCATTCGCCCATAAAGGGGCCTAGCTGGACCATTTGCCATAAGCCCAAGAGCCTGAAACCAGTCAGGTTCTCCTATTGGCATGCAGGCACTGCATGTGCATTGCGAAAGTGATTTTATCATGCCAAACTCACTAAGTGCCCTCTTTTATATTTTGAATTTTATTATTTAACTATTCAAAGTATGATAGCTGACTTCTTTTATCATGTTGATCTGAATGCTGTAGAATAATTAACCTTATCAAATTATAAATATAAAGTGCTTAAACTACGTCCAGTAGATGTTAGTTTGAGTGTATGTTTCAGTCGTCCTAAATCCAAGAAAGGGGTATATGTATTTTGTGTTCCTGACTAGTTCGAACTATGAGTTTGGTTTCTCAATAAATTTAACAAGTGGCAATATATAGTGGGCATCAAAGTATATATGACATCAACCTGCAAGCCAAGACACATTTCATAGTGGGGCATGATTATCCAATAGAAATGCCTTCAATATATCTTACAAGTTCGTTATTGAAACAAAGACGATAATGAAGAAGAAATAGTAGAAGTCTGGGAATGTCCTCAAGAATGAATGAAGAGATGAAAAGCGCCTGTGAACTTGTATACAATTTGAATTGCACATTTTATGTATCTGATTTGATTAAGATTTTGCAGTATTTGTTCGATGAATTTGTGCTTCTTCTTCAGCTCTTGAAGTTATATGTGCCAATAATGAGTGTTCCTTGTGCTTTAGGCTTGTGTCTAGACATTACCATAATAATGTTAATAAGGTCATGTCTAGTATAGCTTCGACCACAGTACACGAGGGATAAGAATATCACCTTGGTGAACAGAGACAACAATTATATATGTGAATTAATTTGTGCTTCTTTTTGGCTGCTGGAGAATTTTTTTTGGTGTCAATAAATACTCATGATGAGTACCAAGGCTCCTTGGCATAATATATGGTTACTCTACAAGCCCAGCAGCTATTTTATTTGATGATATCAATAATCATCAGAAGTGCCCCTATTTGATTAGAAACTCGTTTGCAACAAATTCGATATGAGAATCATCTTGATAAGTCACTTTTGGCTTCTGTAGATGAAATTGTGAATGATGAATTGCAGTTTTGAATTGTAGTTGATGTGGAGATAAACTTGATAGATGAACCGTAGTATGAACTTAAGGGCTTTTTGTTCGTCTGGCAATAGTAGCTTTGTTAGCTCGTAATTAGCATTATCAGGAACATACCTTGCTATATTTAGCACCGGTAGACATATAATAATATCTGTTTCTACAAGCAATTGATGCTGGTAGCAATAATTCATTGTCCGTGTTAGATAAGGTTAGATCGGTCATGAATGAAGTGTTCTATAGTAGTGATTTTTTTACTGGATGCATACTATTCTAGATTTCTAGTGTTCTTAGCATCAATTGAACATCTGGTGATTATAGTCAAACAAGCCATGGAGATTGATGTTTGAATGCACCTTTCCATGTCACTAGATCATTTGCTTATTGTGTGACCTTCTCACCAGAACACCCAGCGAGGTATTCTCCCTATTTTATGGCCACTTGCAGCCTCTGCAAGTTTTAGTCTAGTGAAGCTTCTAGTGAGTTTATCACCAGTTAGTTCCTTTGGGACCAAATATGGTAGGCTAAAATAACCGTCCTAGGAAATCTGGTGAACACGTCTCTTCAATATGAAGTTCAAAACAAACATGCAACTTAGATTTGTACTTGATACATGACAAACTTTTGTGATTGTTAAGTAAAGTAGCCTAGTTTCTCTTTTTTTTGTGAGGAAAAGTAGCCTACTTTCTCTGGGGCCAAACATGATACAAATAAGAGTCCATGGAAACCTGCTGATGCAAACATCTATTCCACAATAAGTTAATTAAGAGTCGTACATACAAGCGGGCAAAACAAAATCAAACCACGTACATGACAAACCTTTGTTAAGTACTGTCAACTAAAGTAGGCTAGTTCCCCTGGGACCAAACATGATACAAATAAGAGCCCAAGGACAGCTGGTACACAAATCAATTCCATATGTATAGAGTTCAAGAATCATACCATATACATGACAAACGACTTTTTAGCTATGGACAACTAAGTCTGCAAACAAAATAGGGCAGTACATGATGGTGGGAACATTGCAGCCACCCAGAGCACTGGAGCACAATACCATTTTGTTTTGAGCAGGACTACAATACCCATTCTTTTAGCATGAGTAGCCTAAAAAAGGTATTTTATACGCCTTGAACTCCCATGCTATGGGCTTCCATCTTTTTATCATTCTGTCAGTTAGATACGCGCAAATAAAATTATGGATGGATATAGTTTGAATTTAAATTAATTACTGCTGAAGGTTCAAAATTGGGTAAATAAGAAAAATCAAAACTGACAAAATCAGAGGTTTATTCATGGTCCTTGATAATATGTGCTAAATTGAACATATCAAAGAAAAAAAGATGCCGATACTCAAATAAAAATAATGAAGAATGACAGGTAACACTACTAAAAACTGATTTCCCAAGACAACCTATCTCTCCATCTAACTAATATTTCCAACGGCCTGTGGAGATGAGGCTGCTTTTGCCAATGTAAAGAAATTAATTGAAGAGTACTTCTTCCAATGCAGAGAACATGTCCTGCCGTGCGAGGGGATGTGGTACTTGCAAATTATCCCTTGCCCGCAACATTTGTTCCAGAACTCTAGCGACTCTGAACTTATGTGTTGTCAATCTGATAAATGCAGGTAGAATGAAAAGCATTGAGGCCCAAAGTTTGCATTGATAAACTGTAGTTTACACTCTCGTAGGGCATAACTTTTGCTATCTAATAAAAGGGGCAAAACATTTTCATTGCAAGCCAGATTTGGACGCCTTTTCTTTTGGATGGTAAATTTGGAGATCGATAAGAAAAGGCTGATGTTGCCGCATTGCTCTACAGATGATAACCAATGAACCATTTGTCAGGTGACCTTCTAAACATTGGTACCTTCTAGCAGGGATCAAAATTTCTTTCTATTTGGTGGTGACCGAAATTACTCTTCATCAAATTTCAGCTGCCGTTCACTGAAAGATCACCTTTACAACATGGATTTCAACAAAATTTCATGAATTTCACTGATTTCAATGAAGACCCAGAAATTGGTGATACAATTGAAAACGATACCTTCTAGGACACTATCCAATGCCTCGGCGCTGTATGTTTGTTTTGTGGGGCGATTGTTATATGCCTCCACTAGCAGTGGCATCCTTGCGAGACTTTACATTCGCATGGATGCCTCTCTTGGGATCACTAAATGTATCACCATCTTGAGAGCTGATTTAACTTGAGAAGAAGATTGCCAGGCAGCAGATGGTTGCACGTGGGTTTACAAATATTTTTTGTTTGTTTTTTTGGAGGAATTAATCTACAGTAGGCGATTGCCAACCTGAACTTCTTATTAAAATTGTGGCAAATCAATGGATGACATCAGAAATTGCGAGCATAATGCAAAAGATACACTGGAACAGAGAGAGAAAAACATAACCCTCATACACACAAGATTGAAAGACAGACCAATCCTTGTACAAGCCAAAGACCAACCAAACATTATCTCTAGAGCACAACGCTCATATTTTGTTTAGCAGCAGCCATAACCTAGCACAAGAAGGCCCTTTTAAGCATTCAAACCAAGAAATGAAATTACAACATAAAGACAAAGAAAACATAAATATATAAGCATTTATTTAATCTCGACATGAACTTGATAGATGAACTGTAGTATGAACTTATGTTTATTTTTGTGTCTGGCAATAGTAGCTGTGTTAGCTCGTAATTAGCATTGTCAGGAATATACCTTGCTTTATTTAGCACCAGTAAACATACAATAATATCTGTTCCAAGCAATTGATGCTGGTAGCAATAATTCATTGTCCATGTTAGATAAGGTTTGGATCCATCATGAATGAAGTTTTCTATAGTAGTAATTTTTTTACTGGATGCATGTTCACTACGGGAAATCCCAAGTTTGCCGAGTGTCTTCATGTTTGCCGAGTGTTTTTTTTCGGGCACTCGGCAAACAACTTGTTTGCCGAGTGTTTTTCAAAAAACACTCGGCAAAAAAAAACACTCGGCAAAAATATGGTTTGCCGAGTGTCAAAAAAAACACTCGGCAAACAAATTCTTTGCCGAGTGTCAAAAAAAAACACTCGGCAAACAATATCTTTGCCGAGTGTTTTTTTTTTGACACTCGGCAAAGGTCCTGTTTGCCGAGTGTTTTTTTGACACTCGGCAAAGTCATAATTAAAACCACATTTTGAAGTAGTAAATCAATTCAAATTAAAAAGTTTTGAACTACAAAGTTGTATAACTTCTCAAGATGCTGAACTTTTAGTTTGGTCATTTCTTCATTCGACAAATTCATATGAATATTGTTCACAAAATCTAGATCTCTCGTAGAGTTTCCTGAAACTATAAGAGAGATCTATAAGATTTGTGAACAATGTTATTCTCACTACATCGGATGAAGAAATGTCATATATCAAAGTTGTAGATCTTCAGAAGTTATACAACTTTGTAGTTTAAAATTTTTTAATTTGAATTTGTTTTGCTAATGAAAAGTACGTTTGTAGTTCTCAAAATTCAAAATTTGAGTTTTTTCAAATGACCTCGGATGAAAAAACAGTCAAAATAATAGTTGTAGATCTTGAAAAGTTATGAAACTTTGTAGTTGACCACTTTTTCATTTGAAATCATATAGTCAACGAAAACTAAGTGTGAATGTTCTCAAATTTGAAATTCAAATTTTGTAAATGACCTCGGATGGAGAAACTACCAAAATAAAACTTGTAGATTTCAAAAAGTTATAAAACTTTGTAGTTGACAAGTTTTTAATTTGAGATCATTTAGGGCCTCAAACAAGTAATTTACACTCAGTTTAGTATAATACGGTAGGAATCAAAACAATATCTAGTCACAAATAAGAGTGTGGTGCAGTGGTAGAGAAGGTCACGCGCGAGAGAGAGGTCGCGGGTTCGAATCCCGCCAACCGCGTAGCGCGCGAATTTTCCGCGAAAAATGGCGCGACTTGCGACTTGCGACTTGCTGGCTTGGGTGGTTGGGTGCCTTCCCACATTTAAATAAATTTTTTTGCTATTTGTTTTCGGTTTTTTTTAGCACTGGAAACCGGCTGTTTGCCGAGTGTCAAATAGCACTCGGCAAAGGGTTTGCCGAGTGCCCGAAAAAATACACTCGGCAAACAGCTCTTTGCCGAGTCGCTGTTTACCGAGTGTTGTTTGCCGAGTGTAACACTCGGCAAAGTCTTTGCCGAGTGTATTTCGGCCTTTGCCGAGTGTTTGGGACACTCGGCAAACCCCTGATTTCCCGTAGTGGTTATTCTAGATTTCTAGTGTTCTTAATATGAGCATCAATAGAACATCTGGTGATTGTCAAAGCCATGGAGATTGCTGTTTGAATACACCTTTCCATGTCACTAGATCATCCACTTATCGTGTGACCTTCTCACCAGAACACCCAGCAAGGTATTCTCCCTATTTTATGCCCCCTTGCAACCTCTGCGAGTTTTAGTCTAGTGAAGCTTCTAGTGAGTTTATCACCAGCTAGTTCCTCTAGGACCAAATATGGTAGGCTAAAATAACAGTCATAGGAAATCTGGTAAACACATCTATTCAATATGAAGTTCAAAACGAACATGCAACTTAGACTTGTACCTGATACATGTCAAACTTATGTGACTGTTAACTAAAATAGCCTAGTTTCTCTGGGACCAAACATGTTACAAATAAAACTCCATGGAAACCTGCTAATACAAACATCTATTCCACAATAAGTTAAGGAGTCGTGCATACAAGCAGGCAACACAAACTCATTCCACAAACATGACAAATGTTTGGTGACTGTCAACTAAAGAAGGCTAGTTCCTCTCGGACCAAACATGATACAAATTAATTAGAGCCCAAGGAAAGCTGGTAGACAAATCTATTTGATACAGAGTTCAAGAATCATACCACATTCATGACAAACGACTTTTTAGCTATGGACAACTAAGTCTGCAAACAAAATAGAAAACTACATGATGGTGGGAACATTGCAGCCACCCAGAGCCCAGGAGCACAATACCTTTTTAATTTGTTTTGAGCAGGAGTACAATACCCTTCTTTTAGCATGAGTAGCCTAAGAAAAAGGTAATTTATACTCCTCGAACTCGCATGCTATGGGCTCCCATGTTTTTATCATTCTGTCCATTAGATACACGAATGAATTTATGGATGGATGGAGTTTGAATTTAAATGAATGAGGAAGAAGAATCAAGTGAATGTGAGCTTGGACAGGTGAGATATTACTGCTGAAGGTTCACTATTGGGTAAATAAGAAAAATCAAAACTAACAAAATCAGAGGGTTATTCATGCATGGGGCCTTGATAATATGTGCTACATTTTTTTTTTTTTGAAAAGAGAACATTTTATTAATTTCAAGAAGTTACATCGAGTGGATACAACGACTTGAAACCGTTCCCGGCCTCTGCCCATAGAGCACACAGCCTACTAAAATTCGAGATTAATAGACACATTAATGACTTTCGATCCTGAGACTAGAACGCCACCCATGTGCCTAGGTAGAAAAGTCCTTTGCCACCCGCTCCAACCACCGAGAGGCCGCAACAAGCACCTCCTGGGAAGTAGGCTGTTGTAGGGTAGCCCATGTACGAATCCAGTGCGTAGCCCTGTAGATAACCTGCAAAAAATAAGATTGTTTGTTTTCAAAAACAGCGTCATTCCTGCAGAGCCAGACAGACCAGCACATGGCTGCCGCTCCTACCAAGGTGAGTGATTTATAATGTTTTGGAATGCCATTCAGCCAGCCCCCGAAAATGTTGGATATACTTGTAGGTTGGCGGATACCCCATGCCATGTATACCATGGCCCAAGCCATCCGCGCAAAACGACAATCTAGGAACAGATGCTGAATCGTTTCATTTTCATGACAGAAGCAGCACTGTTGATTACCTTGCCAGTTCCTTTTCGCCAAGTTATCCTTTGTGAGAATGATACCGCGCCTAATATACCAGAGGAATATCTTGATTTTTAGTGGTAATTTCAGCTTCCATAGTTTCTTGTTGACATTAGGAACGATCTGGCTTATTAGACCCCGGTAATGTGACTTTACTGAGAAGACACCTGCTGGGTCAAGATTCCATCTGAACTCATCCTCTTCGTTGCGGAGTGTGATGGGAGCCAGTCGGGCTGCTAGGTTATTCCACATTGCTATTTTGTTTCCGATGAGATCCCTACGCCAAGATAGATTGGGCGATGGCGCTGAAAGCACTTGACCCACCGTATCTTGTTTTCTCCTTGCAATATTATAAAGTTGCGGGTATTGTTGTCTTAGGGGTGTGTTACCTAGCCAAATGTCTTCCCAAAATCTAACTTGTGACCCATTCTTTATGACGAAGGTTCCAAACCGGAGGAACTCACTTTTTGCTTTCATCAAGCTTGCCCAGAAATGAGAATCTCCGCTTTTCCATTGGACCTGAACCAGTGGTTTGGTCCCTAGATATTTGTTGCGTAGAATCTGCTGCCAAGTACCGTCTGTTGTCAATAGTCGGTACAGCCACTTGCTGAGCAGGGCGATGTTTTTAAGTTCGAGATTTTGTATCCCTAAACCTCCTTGTTCTTTAGGTTGGCACAGGATATCCCACTTTGCTAGCCGATATTTTCGTTTGTGATCATCACTCTGCCAGAAGAAGCGGGATCGGAAGTAATCCAACTTCTTACGTACCCCTTTCGGAATCTCGAAGAAGGACATCATGTACAACGGTAGGCTGCTAAGAACAGAATTAATCAAGGTTAGCCGCCCTCCCGTGGAAAGATTTTTCCCTTTCCAGCTACTGAGGCGCTTTTCAAAACGTTCTTGTACTTTCAACCAATCGTTGTTTGACAATCTCCGAAAATGGATCGGGATGCCCAAATAACGAATAGGAAAGGTACCTGTGTTGCATCCGAAAAGCTCCCTGTACTGATCCTCAAAGTCCTTAGCCTCGCCAAAACAAAAGAGCTCACTCTTATGAAAGTTAATTTTCAGACCTGATAACTGTTCAAAGGCGCAAAGAATTAACTTCATGTTTTGAGCCTGTTCTAGATCATGCTCCATAAAGAGAACGGTGTCATCGGCGTATTGTAGGATGGATAGGCCGCCCTCAACTAGATGCGGCACTACACCCCTCAGCTGATTGTCCGCTTTGGCTCTATTTATGAAAAGTGAAAGCATATCAGCTACTAAGTTGAAAATATGTGCTACATTATTGAACATATCAAACAAAAAGATGCCCATACTCAAATACAAATAATGAAGAATGACAGGTAACACTATAAAATTCTGATTTCCCAAGACAACCTATTTCTACAGCTGGCTAATATTTGCAGCGGCCTGTGGAGATGAGGATGCTTTTGCCAATGTGAAGAAATCCAATGCAGAGAACATGTCCTGCCGTGCGTGGGGATGTGGTACTTGCAAATTATCCCTTGCCCGCAACATTTGTTCCAGAACCCTAGCGACTCTGAACTTATGTGTTGTCAATCTGATAAATGCAGGAAGAATGAGAACCATTGAGACCCTAGTTTGCGTTGGAAAACTGTAGTTTATACAGTGTCTCACAGGACATAACTTCTGCAGATCTAAAAAAAAAAGGGGCATAACTTTTTCATAGGAAGCTAGATTTGGACGCCTTTTCTTTTGGATGGTAATTTGGAGATCCATAAGACAAGGCTGCTGTTGCAGCATTGCTCTAGAGATGATAACCAATGAACCATTTGTCAGGTGACCTTCTAAACCTTGGTACCTTCTAGAAGGGATCAAAATTATTGCTGAAATTATGGTCTTTTCGGTGGTGACCAAAATTCCTGTTTATCAAATTTCAGGCGCTGTTTACCGAAAGGTCACCTTTTTGACCTGGATTTCAGCCAAAATTTCATGAATTTCGCTGATTTCAATGAAGACCCAAAAATAGGTGAAACAAAATTAAAAAACACTACCTTCTAGAACACTATCCAATGCCTCGGTTCTGTATGTCTGTTTTGTGGGGCGATTGTCATACGTCTCCACTAGCAGTGGCATCCTTGCGAGACTTTACACTCGCATGGACGTCTCTCTTGGGATCACTAAATATATCACCACATCTTGAGACCTGATTTAACTTGAGAAGAAGATCGCCAGCTCCTTCACAAGCTGAGGATGCATGGTGGGCAGCAGATGGTCGCATGTGGTTCTACAAATAATTTTTGAGCTCTTTTACAGTGCCCTATACTACTCTAACGATGGACCAGTATGGAATAAAAAAGGACCAATATGAAAGGATCAGACGGCTCAGAATTTTTGTATACTGGTGGAAACTTGACCTGTAGTATAGTAGTATAGGTGGGTAGTATAGTCTAGTATGGGTATTTAGGAAAAAAATTATAATTGGCACAAATATAATTTTTTGAAGAAATTTTATTTGCACAAATATAATATTATTAAAAATATCGTAATGGCACAACTGTAAATATTTTTTAACAATCTATGTCAAGACATCAATATGGTTCGAACCTGGGACGTAGAAAGGGAAAAAATTTCTCAATAGAAGGAGATTACTAGAATGCCCTTCCTCTATACTCTATAGTATTGAGTAGTAGTATAGGGCACTGTAAAAGAGCTCTAATTTTTTGTTTATTTTCTGAGGAATCTACGGTAGGCGATTGCTAACCTGAACTTCTCATTAAAATTGTGGCAAACCAATGGATGACATCAGAAATTGCGAGCACAATGCAACAGATACACTATAACAGAAAGAGAAAAACACAAGGGTCATGCAAACACAAGACTGAAAGACAAAGACCAATCCTAACACAAGCCAAAGACCAACCCACCGTTCTCTACAGAGCACAACGCTCATATTTTTTGTTAGTTTAGCAGCAGCCAATAACCAAGCATAAGAAGGCCCCCTAAGGGCTTGTTCAGTTGGAAAGGATTTGAAGGGGATTGAAGGGATTTGACAGAGATTAAATCCTATCAAGTCAAACCCCCTCATCCCCCTTAATTCCTTTCAATCCCCCTCAATCCCCTTGGGGAATGGATTAACCGAATACGGCCTAAAGCATTCAAACCAAGCAATGAAACAACAACCGAAAGACAAGGAAAACATAAATACATAAACATTTATTAATCTCCACACATGATGAACCCTTATACCAGATGTTCACGACATTGTCTAGGACCACAGGCCAACAAACCCAGTTCTGCAGTAAGCATAAACATTCAACAGGATAACAGGTACGATCGATCATGCACGATTCACTTCTCATTGTCTGTAACACAGGGTAGGCGGAAACTACCTAGTCCCTTTCAGAACCGGCCCTCTCCTCAGACATTGAGTCCGGCGATGGCGGCTCTGCCTGCATGTTCAAGACACACGGGCCTGGATCCGACGACCACGGCAGCAGTGCATTATTGCCTGAACCGGAGCTACCCAGATCAGGCCGTGGCCGTGGCAGCTTTGGCACGCGTTCAAGATCCCTAAGCGTCAATTGATCGCCGACCGGCACTAACCTCGAGGATGGGTTGGCCAGCACAACCGGCGGTGGAGCCAGCGGCCTGCCCACGCCAAGCGTGGCGGTCGGTGTGGAAGCCAGCGGCCTGAATGCCGGAACCAGAGCAGTGGAGCCGCCCGTGACGGCGGCCGGAGCAGCCATGGTGGCCACCTGTTGGCCGGAGGAACCCTGAACGAGGAGGTTGGCGGGCGCGACAGTTGCTGGAGCCCGAGACCTAAAAACAGGAAGCTTTGGTGGGGGGTGCTGGTGCAGGTGCACCGGCCGGAAGTCCCCCGGCCTGAATGGCGGCACATACGCAACGGCGTTGGGCGACCATGGCAGCAGGGCAGTGGCACGCTGAGCGGTGGGGCCAGCCGTTGCTGCAGCCGGAGCAGACACTGCCAATATCAGTTGGCTAGAACTGGAAGGACCCTGCACAGACCTGGACGCCGGGTTGGTCTGCGTGACCGTCGTGGGAGCCCTTGGTGCAGGTGGCTGGGAGCTGTCCATGGCAGGTTCCAAGCAGCTCACACTTCAGAGCTCAGACTGCAGGAAGAGAATGTGTTTTTACTAGCGTACTCTTTTGTACTCAAGAAAAATTGAACATACAAACATCTTGAAACTAAAATCTTCTTAGGTATTCATACCTTTCACCGGATTCGAACTAGCACCTCTTGGGGGAGGGGCGGGGGCACGGAGTAGATCTAGGAGGAGAAGAAGGGGAGGAGTTGGGAAAGGGGGTGTTGT
>CM014277.1:24178809-24219542 GCA_004135705.1 Alloteropsis semialata | reverse complement strand
GGAAAGAGGAAGTTGTTTGGGGGAGAGGGAGTAATTAATGGATATCTCGCTATAGTGGCTGGGCTATGAGCTGTCACACAATGCTTATTTTTGTATTTGATATCTTTTACATTAACTGTTAAATCTATTTGGACAGCTCATCAACATCTTTTGCGAGAGAATTTTATTTAATATTAATATGAAAAATATGTATTAATATATTTAAAGCATTGAAGTACTAAGCAATTATAAAAGGTTGCTGACATGGAATCTTTTTATAAAAACCAAATTGATGTGACTTTTGTAGAAAGTCACAAGATCTGTTTTTTTGGGTTACCATCTTGCAATCATTAGGCTCATTCACTTGTACGTACTCATGTTTAGTAAACCAAGTCGCTGGGCTTGAAGTTGAAGTAGCCAAAAGGAAGTTGTTTTGCAATTTAGTGGCAAGGCTGGACTGAAATGACCTTGCATGCATGCACACACAATAATTATTCGCTTCGTCTTCCACGCATATGCCGCCCTCTATTTAATCCGGTGCTGCATCGCGTCGTGGCCGCACCTTCAGCTGCTTGCTCATTGGCGCAGTTTCCCCTCTACTTGGTCCTCAGCACCATGGATGTGGAGCTCGACTTGACCTCCAGCCTCTTCCTCTCTGGGGTCTGGGGTGGAGGCGCCATTGTCCGGCGGGGCTATGCTCCTGCAGTGCTATCACTTTTGTCCGACGGAGGTGCCGGGTTCGCAAGAGCAAAATGAACCATAGAAGGTAAAAAAGCATTACTCATGCATTGCATGATCGGATCATAATAATCATAGCATTACATGTACCAACAATTTTAAATGTGTCATGCAACAAGCTTGGCAGTAGCTTCACCAACCAAATGAGCTGTGGCTTTTGAAAAAGTAGCTGTGAGCTATGGACTGTAAAAATAGCAGTGAGCTATGGGCTATGGGCTGTCGAAAAGCCGTTTAGTGAAATAGTTGTGGCTTTTGGAAAAAGTAGCAAGCGGATCCCACATGTCATTCAAAGTCCACCCATTCTACTGTCCCTCTCTCTCTAACGAGTTGACCCCACAAGTCAGAATCTTCTTCTTTCTCATTGCACTGCACAGATCGATAAGGGCCTCGTGGGCGGCGGTGGCGGAGCTCACGGGGGGCCAAGCCGCGGGGAGGGGCCGTCGGGGAGTCACTGGGCGGAGCCGTCGGGGAGGAGGTCGTGGCCTCGTTGGTGGGCTGCGAAGGGAAAAAATGGACCGGTATCTGCCACTTACGAGTGGCAGGTGGTAATTCTAGCAAAACTTCTCCCCATAGCTGCTCAAAGCAGGTAGGGACTGGCTGTGGAATTTGCACCACCTCCAAAGCAGCTTTTACCAAAAGCAAGGGTGGGAGTTGAAGGCCTTTGGTTGGCTTTTGGCTTTTGGGGGGCGAAAGCCACAGCCAAAAGCCAAACCAAACACACCCTGAGCATCACAAGTGATTTGAACTGGAAGGCGACCTTGTCTCTCTAGGCTTTCTTTCTTCATATCAAGAATTTTGTACTTGTTTGAGCTTGCACTTTCATCGCTTCTTGCCAACTTAGTTGGAGTGTGAAATAAATTCGATTTGTCTTGCGTGGAGAGTATCTTGAAAGCCCTATTTTATGAAATCAAATTTAGTTCAAATGATAATGAACTGAGTAAAAATAAGTAAACTAGAAATAATTTGTGCTAATAGAGAGTACGTGTACCTGTTGATCGATTGGAACAAGGTCCTGAATGATTTTTGCAGCTTTCTTATATTCAGTAGCTTGAATAGCACCAAAAAATACCAGATCTAAGATATTTAAATCCGGCGAATTTGGTGGTTGCCAAATGATCCTAATGTTGAAACCATCTTGCTTAGCAACTTCAAGGAGTTGTGGATCATCAACTTCTATATGAGAAGGTGCATTATCTTGTTGAATGTAGATAGGCTTGTTCCCTATCTTCCTGTGGCCATTTAGCTCGAATAGCAAGAAGAACCTTATTAATCATAAATTCTCTAATTACATCTCTTGTAATTGAAGCTTTCAATTTCACTTCCATTGTCCCAGTTGGCCGATTAACACTATACCTCTTAGCACCCTCAAAAGAAACTAGAGGAAAGCATCCAATCTTTTTCCATAAAAAATGCAAACTCCATTCTCATCAAACCTTGGCCGAGCAGTCACACATAAGAACATAATTTTAGGAATGTCGTTCTTACTGCAACATGTTCTTAAGGGCCCATCCTCATCTGCAAGTAAGTAATATCTCTCAGATTTTCTAGTAAGATAACCATAGGAAGAACATTGACTTGAGGGAAATGCCTACAAGAATCAAAATAATCCTTCAAGGAAAAATAAAAAACAGTAAAATTCTGCCCATACTCTCTCCACATTGTTCCTAAATTAAGAGGAAGTCTTAATTTACACATTATTAATTTGTGGTGCTGTGAACTGCCGTTACTAGCTGGCTACGGGAGGAAACGTTCTGCAGTTACGAGCTGGGCAGGGACTCTGGAGCTAGGTTGTTTTTTTTTTCTTCTTAGCTGGCTCCAATTAAAGTTTAGAAAGGATGCAACCAATACTAGCCAGGTTCTCATGGGATTTGGCCACCTTGACAGCTCAGGGGCAGCTAGGTTGTTTTTTTTGTCTTCTTAGCTGGCTCCAATCGAAGTTTAGAAAGAATGCAATCGATACTATTGGCAGCGCCAATAATCTCCTTCTGCCACGTCAGGTTGGCATGGGATTTGGCCACCTTGGCAGCTCAGGGGCAGCAATTTGGGGCGTAGGTGAATTCCCCAGCGTTGATGTGAGAATGCGAGATAATTTGAAATCAGAATGGATAAACTATACTATGGACTGCAAGCTTAAATATTTGCAATATCGAAATTCATAGTTCTGTCCACAAATTGATATATTTATAATGAAAGTAATGGAACAACACTTAACTCTGGGTCTCTGGCCATTGGTGAGGTGCCACAGAATCCACTGTGGAAGGGGAAATATGTAGAAGAATCAAAATGATTAAAGACTACTGGCATTTGCTCTCCTACACGCGCTCCTGGTAGAAAACCAGACACGTGTTGATCAGTAGTGAGCTCTAGCTATTTTACAAAAAATGTTGTCCGGTTTTCTCAGAATCAACCCGCGGTCCAGCTCCTCCAATTTGCACAGTAACCGCGTCCGAATATTTTTCTATAGACCCTTGGTTTCAAGTTTATTTCAACACAACGAAGTGACTGCTGGTAGGCGCATGGCATGTCTTCTTTTGTGCGGCATGCGATCAGCAAGCCAATGCCCCTAGTGTGTTCTTCGCCCATCCCTCAATGGCATATAAGACCAGTGGCAAACTTGAAATCTACATGGAGCTGGACTAGTGAGATATCCGGGCGCCCTTAGATTGTTGCAATAGCCTCCTCCTATATGGCCACCATGTGGGCAACCTATTAGCCCCAAGGTAGCCAGTGCACATTCCCCATTGCCTGGCCTGGCCCGATGACTATGTCTTGAGTGACACATACCATGTGTGTTCGAGCCTCCAGAGTCGCCGTACTATGTGGTTCTCAAGATACATGGTCCCACCTTTTTTGAGGACAACTACTAGGTTATTCTCAATGCATTTTTATCATGCCATGCTCTCCAATGATGCCATGTCATTTTCGGAAGGAATAAAACTACCTTTACAATGCATATATCGTGGTGTTGTTTCTTACAATACATTGTACTCTTGGTTGAACTGAGCCTATGACATTGCCCCAAAAAAATGTGCACTGTTTGGAAAAGATGGTTTTCATACCCAAGTTGCATCTCCATTAAATACCGATTCTGTTCTCTAATTACTTGCCATGTTGGAAAAAATGCTTATTGGCACCTAATTAATACACTACTGGAGAGAGCGTCATCGGTACCGGGTGACAACCCTCATAGGTACCGGTTCTGGACCGGTACCACGCATCCGTGACTAAAGGGGTCGGCCTTTGGTACCGGGTCCAGAACCGGTACCAATGAGGGCCATTGGTACCGGTTGGTAACACCAACCGGTACCAAAGGGCCCTCCAACGTATGCTACAGGGGAGGCCCTTTGGTACCGGTTGGTGTTACCAACCGGTACCAAAGGATATTTTGGTTATTTTTTTTAAACATTTGCTATTTGAGTTAATTATATGCAATTCGTCTACGTGTCTACGCGTCTATATGTCTACGCATCATATGTCGTATGTCGTACACAATCTTTCACGCAATAAGATTGAAGTCGTCGCAATTGTCAATTGATTTTGACCCAACTTTGATTGCATTTTTCTCGAACATTCACATATAAACATTGAGATCAGCCAATACAAAAGTTGAAGATGGATCAATAGGCTACAACTTCTACAAAGAAAGTTATACTATTTGCTCAATGGTTTGAAAGTTACGGTGCCGTGAAATTGGTCAAAAATCAGCCTTTTCAGACTTAGTCAGAAATTGTCTAAGTGTTGGAAACAGCAGTTTGACCAGTTTTTGACCATGAATTAGAGCAATTAAAAGTTGTTTACAGTTGACGAGTAGAACTGGAAGAAAGAGCGGAAAGGGAGCGATATTGAGAGATATCACGTCCGTCATGGTGGTACTCTCCGTTTGGATTTATAACTTGGTCCATAATGAATCCAAATAGTTGGTCGGCAATAGCTTTTGATTTTTTTGTCATTGGGAGCTCTTCATGGTTAAACATCATCTGCATTAATCACAAATGACAACATTTTAATCTCATTATCCATTGGATAACACTAGATCATACACATTACAGAACAAGTCATATGTAAGTATGAATTGTTTGATTTCATACCATGAGTTCTTCGTTAGTCGCATTTTTTGGAGAAATAAAGGTATGGATCCACTGGCAGACGTAGTATTTGCATAGATTCGTCCCTTGTTCTTGTCTAGCACACTAAAAGTGGAGAAGAATAAAGTTAGACGTGACAACTATATATTAGTATGATTTTACGAGATATGCGGGTACTCCAGCCACATACCGGAAAGTCCGTCTTCACATCCAATTTTTCTTTGAAGTTTCCTCGAACATTTGCACGGAAACGTGTCCATGCCATGTCAATCAGGTCTAAAACTGGTTGGTAATCCTCTTGTGGTTTCCGCATTGAGTCCAAGACAAAAATATGACCGGTGTTTATGATGATTGCAAGGAGTATCCAGTGAAAGCTGTAGATATATATAAATACATGCACAAGTATTGAGAAAAAAGGTCTTTGCTCTTGGATCTATTTTTACCGGCTTCTCTGTCATCTGGTTTGAAATGTTCTTTGACCTGGGCTTTGACCACCAAAGCAGTTTCCTCGTCAGTTTGGTCGTAAGGTAACTTCTTCCTTATGGCGGCCAACTTTTCTTCTTCGGTAGGCTCTTTTTCCACCGTTTGATGTAGCTTTTTCTGCCGAGTAGTCCGCCGTGGGGGCGCAGCTTGGCGCTTTGGGGCATGTCGTGCTGGTGGAGGAGATATGTGTGAGCCGGCATCATCCCTACCTGGAGGTGGTAGCTCTGGCTCATCCTCGTCCCTTCTTAAAGGTGACAGTGGTTGCGGGGGATCCCTGGATGGAGTAGATGATGGCCCTTGACTGCCAAATTTGACGTAACGCTTCTTTCATAGAATGATACTGTCATGGGCAGCATCTGCTAACGTCCTTTCTCCATCGCCACCTTGGATGTCGAGCTCCAAGTCATCATATCCTTCACAAATTTGCTCCACCCCCACCTTGCAGTAGCCACTTGGAATTTGTACCCCATGAATGGTCTGCCCTTGCTCCACCGGATAAGCCATACCGTAAGCCACCTTAGTAGATAAGTTCCTGCATGGTATATGTAGCTCACATGGCGTATACAGAGTGATTTCGTCCACTGGATAGCTTGCACTGTCGTCCCCCGCAACGGCAGGTGGGTCTCCATGGAAACAACACTACTTCGACGTTGGGAGGGCGGGCTAACACCATCAGCTGATCCAATAGCTGGTACAAGTACTACTCCCGGCACCGTATGCCCTTGGCTCAGCAATGTCTGCATCTGTCTAGACACTTCATCTGCGATGCCGGCCTTTGTCTGCTGAAGCTCTCTTTCCAAGTTCTCTACTCTTCTCTCCTGTGCGGCCTTGGAGCGGCTTCGAATCTTGTACGTGTCACTGTCCGCAGAGAATGCAACCTTCCACGGGACAACGCTGACACCTCTAGCTCGTCCGGGATGTTCAGGATTCCCCAGAGCCCTTGTTAGCTCGTCGTTTTCTCTGTCGGGAATGAATGTCCCATCGGCTTTCTCTTTAAGTGCCGTAAGGATAGCATCGACCGCCTCTTTTAACTCATCGTTGTATATAAGCGACCCATCATTAAGATCTAGAGTGCCACCATGAGCGTAGTACCAATGCCTTGATCACTCGAGCCAATTCATTGTCGCCGGCGTGATTCCCCTGGCAACCAAATCTTCTTCCATCTTATCCTAGATAGGAATTTTCTTCTTATAGCCAATTGGTCCAAGAGAGTGGAAGTACTGTTTCTTCGCGGCATTGATCCTTGCCTGTCGCGAGTTCTTTTCACCTAACTCCGACTGCCTGTACTGCATGAACGAATCCCAATAACCCCTCAGCTTTGGGTACTCGTCAAAGTTGGGTGTCAGGTTCTTCTCGCCATATTTCTTGTACATGTTCTTCTTCCATGTTTGAAATGAAGTAGCCATCGTCCTTAGAGCCCAATTTTTGACTCTTTCCTCTGAACCTTCATGCACTGTGAAACATTCTTTCAGACTAGCCCATAACATTTCTTTCTCTGATTGCGGCACGTATGAATGATTATCGCTGGGTTTCCACCTGTAACAACCCAGGCCCGGCGCGTGGCCCAGGCCCACTCTGCCTAGGAATGGACCCACCTACGTAGCAACTCGCTTGCACTTTCGTCCTCGCTTCGTGCAAAACGGTTAACCGAGAGTTACTACGGTCCCTGGCCTGGCTATTTAAGCTGGTCCGCTTCTCCTTCAGCTACCGATATGGCACTATCCTCGCGTAGCTACAGGGTTTTTTCGGCGCTACAGTAGCCCCGCTACAGTAGCCCGAAACTGGCCCGGCCCAACAATTGGCCCAACTGGCCCACGAGGGGATGTCACATACACCCACCCTAAAGGATTCAACGTCCCTGTCGAACAACCAAACCAGCTTACCCATATAGGACACATGTCCAGGACCTACTCTCCTGGCCATGTCCGTACGTCCAGTGCCGGCGCATGTGCCATACCGTGTCCACACTGGGCCCACGCGTCATGCGCACCATGCCCGCGCAACTGACCCGTACGCGCCCATGACACAGTGAGAGTCGGCTCTGATTACCAAATGTAACAACCCAGGCTCGGCGCGTGGCCCAGGCCCACTCTGCCTAGAAATGGACCCACCTATGTAGCAACTCGCTTGCACTTTCGTCCTCGCTTCGTGCAAAACGGTTAACCGAGAGTTACTACGGTCCCTGGACTGGCTATTTAAGCTGGTCCGCTTCTCCTTCAGCTACCGATATGGCACTATCCTCGCGTAGCTACAGGGTTTTTTCGGCGCTACAGTAGCCCGGCTACAGTAGCTCGAAACTGGCCCAGCCCAACAATTGGCCCAACTGGCCCACGAGGGGGATGTCACACCACCTCTGCAAGCTGGTGGGCACGTGGTCTCTCACTAGAACGCCACACTGATTGGCCATCTTTGTAGCAGCTTTATCTGGCGCAACTGGCCGACCATCTTCTGCCACATCTGTGATTATAAGTCTGCCCTCTAACTTTTTGGTCGGGCCACGTTTCGTCCTCTTCGATGATGAGGACCCAGAAGGCTGTGAGCCTGAGGGCTACACGTACGAGAAAGAAATGTATCAAGATTTCATGCTTGAACATATATATATATATATATATATATCATCGATATTGACAATATGTATACATGTATACCTCCTCTGCGTGAACATTGGCAGCAGGTTCTTCCATGCCATCACCAGACATATTGAGGTATTGGCTGCCATTGTCACCACCTGCCTCCTCCTCGACGTCGAGAAGGTTTGTGGCACATGCACTACCTTTTGCGATTGCGTCCATCATAATCAATTCGTTCATTTCGTCTTCCGACGTCATCTTGGCACCTAAAATTGTATCAAATTCTATTTTATTCTATGAAATTACACTAATGATAAGACAATTTTGATGAATTTCTATCAAATTCGATGAATTTCTATCAAATTCAATGACTATTTGTAAATGACAAGTTTTCATTTACTATCTAATAAGAAAGTATACATCAACTATTTGTAAGTCTAATAACGAAGTATAATTTACTATCATTTACTATCTCATAACTATTTGTAAATCTAATAACTATTTATGAATGACAAGTTTTCATTTGCTATCCAATAAGAAAATATACATCAACTATTTGTAAATCAAATAACAAAGTATTATTCTTAGAATAATCATTTGAAAACTATAACTAATAATCATTTCTAAATTAACAATAACTAATAATCTTTTCTAAACTATTCTTTCTTATAAATAATCAATTCTAAACTATTCTTTCTTATAAATAATCATTTCAAAACTATTCATTCTTATAAATAATCATTTCAAAACTATAACTAATAATCATTTCTAAACTATTCTTTCTTATAAATAATCATTTCAAAACTATTCTTTCTTATAAATAATCATTTCAAAACTATAACTAATAATCTTTTCTAAACTATTCTTTCTTATAAATAATCATTTCAAAACTATAACTAATAATCATTTCTAAATTAACTATAACTAACAATAACTAACAATAAATAACAAACATTTCTAAACAACTAACAATCATTTCTAAAGTAATAATCATTACTAAACAATATTTCTAAACTAATAATCAATTCTAAATAATATTTCTAAACTAATTATCAATTCTAAACAATCATTTCTAAACAATATTTCTAAACTAATAATCATTACTAAACAATATTTCTAAACTAATAATCAATTCTAAATAATATTTCTAAACTAACAATCGATTCTAAACAATCATTTGTAAAGTAATAATCATTTCTAAACACACACAACCATACACAACACACACACACAAACATACACAGCACAGCACAACACACAACACATGCACACACGTACACAGACACACAGGCCGGGCCGGCGGGCGACGTACGTCGGGGCGGCGAGGCACAGAGGGACGGGACAACGGACGCCGGCGGGGTAGAGGGGGCGGCGCCGGGGGCCGGTGACGGCGNCGGGTGCGCTCGCGCGCCCCCACCGGAAGAATCGTGACTTACCATATCTACGCTGCCACTCAGCCTGGGCGCGAGCCTCCATCTCCCCCCCAGGCTCGGGGGCTACTGACGAGGGTCTGAATTAGGGGTACCCAATCAAGCCCTTAATCCAGGTCTTCACGATAATCCACCCCTCAAAAGCAAAAGCCGAAGAACCAAATCAAAGCAGATTCTCCATGACCCAACAACTCGGAGGCCGCCCGACAAGTCTCCGATTCGCCCGACGAGTTCTCCGCCTCCGAGCGGTTCCGCGGCTCGCCCGAGGAGTTCTCCGCCTCCGTGCGGTTCCGCGGCTCGCCCGAGGAGTTCTCCGCCTCCGAGCGGTTCCGCGGCTCGCCCGAGGAGTTCTCCGCCTCCGAGCGGCTCTCCGGTTCGCCCGGGGAGTTCTCCGCCTCCGAGGAGACTCCGGCTCGCCCGGTAAAACTACTCGGCCACGTCCCGGCCCATCCAGCGCCGTACCCACTTGGTACCCGCCGCGTCAGAGCATGATGGGCGTCCGTCCTTCGCCACGGCAGCCACAGTGGCGCCCGTCTCATCCGAACAGGAACGCTACAGTCCTGAGAGAAATGCATGCGCAACACCAGGCGCCCAAGGACGATCCCAGGCGTCCATGGACGACACCTGGAACCCGAAGAGGACACCTGGAGTACCCAAAGGCCTCGAGCGAGTCAACCACGACCCGGGAACTACCCGGGAGCTTACCCGAGAAGACATCTACACCAACCACCCGGGATGTACGATCCCGGGTCCGGCGGGGTGCCCACTCCGTCAACACCTGCTCCCTGTACGGCTCGACGCGCGACACAAGCTAAAGGCCTCGGGGGCAGTAACTCCCCTTGTAATTTTCTTTCTTTCTTACCCCCCGCTCCCTTCTCTCCTTAAGACTATAAAAGGGGACAAGGGGACATCAGTGGGGGGACAGACGAACATCAGTCGAACATTCGGGCACAGCACGAACAGCACGCTCACTCGCACAGCACAGGGACTTGGGACCCTCTCCCTCTCCCGACCAGTTTGTACCCCCTACTACAGACTTGGACTTAAGAACATCGGCACACACTGGACGTAGGGTATTACTCTCCGGAGGCCCGAACCAGTCTAAACCCCCTGTCTCTTGAGTCACCATCCGGACCCTGACATGCGATCGTAGAAATTTACTTGCCGGCGGTAGAGAACCCCGACACGCCCTCACAGAAGAAACTGATGAATGGACTTATATTGGGGCAATAATCTCTTCTCTTCTGCTAGAATCTACAAATGCTTATTGGGATCGGCTGATGTTCACCCAGCTTTTAGAAAGATTTAGAAAACCTCGTGTCAACAAACACAAGGTGTTTTTTTGGCTCCTCCTGAGAGACCGGTTAATACCAGAGAGCTTCTACGGCGTAAGCACATGACACTATCCTCTTATGAGTGCGTACTATGTTCAAACCCTCCAAAGGAATCCCTTCTTCATCTCTTTCTACATTGCCCATTTTCCTAGGCCTGTTGGGCCCCGCTGAATCTGGAAGTCGATATTCTGTTATCTCCTTTTGAGCAATTGGAGAGCTCTACTCAACAACTAAATCTTGCATTTGGCATGGACATTATCATCATCATATGCTGGTGTATTTGGATGGCGCGAAATGATTACATATTGAAAAACATCCAAGCCAACATTCTGGTCAGCAAATCTCTGTTCAAGACAGAATTCACATGGATTATCCTCACAGCGAACAAGAAGCGTACCCCCTCCATGTGCTCATGGCTACAAGATTTTGTGTAACTTTTCTTATCTTTTTTGTCTCCTTCTTTGTATCCTAAGTGTAACCGGTTTGACATCTTTTGTTTTTATATAAATATATAATCAATAGGGGTCTAACCCTTCCTGTTTCACCAAAAAAAATATATTGATTTGGTTTTGTAGCTTGCTCCCAAGGAAAGCGATAGTGCTTCTACAAGTTAGGCCCCAAGATATTGGATTAGGGGAACTCGTGGTAGATACAGGGTTTCTTGTTCGTATCGTCTACTACATGGCTTCAAGACACCTATTGACAGAATTCAAATTTTTCGAGATGCATCCCATGCTTTATAGGGCCCTTCAAAATCCATACGGGTGCCTACAGCAGGCCTAGCTAGAAATTTATAGCTACTTTGAGTAGAAAATGAGCAAAGATACATTGAGCTAATAAACTGTCAATACTTTATAGGATAGGGGGTATGTCGAGTAATTGATAACTATAACTGGGGAGACTACTGTCCATCTGAAAAGCAAGGCATTGGACGTCATCGCTCTAGATATTTTTGCCATTAATTGATGAAGAAGCAAAGATATACTTGCTTTTGATTTTTACTCTTATTTGCGTAGTATTTTGTTATCAGCTTGTGCGCTGAGAATATAGTAAAATCTTGGCTGTGTGCGCTGAGAATATACTTTATCCATTTTCTATAAAAAAGAGAGCGCTCATAAAATGAACCACTCTTTTTTCACATCAAGTATACATGAACATCCCATGTAGAGGAGAAGACAGCTAATGTAGTCAAATGTTGAGGTATTTGAGTAATTTATCGCCCTTCCGGTCGTGTAAATCTCGCTTGCCACAACAGGTTGTGCTAGCCCGTACATGCGCTTGTAGGCTTCTTAGATAATGGATATATACAATTCATAATTTTTTATTGTTAATGACTACAGCTATACTTTTGTGGAATCATTCACCAATTGGACATAAAGGGATTATACGATGCATCAGCAACCACATATGGTATGAATAAATCAAGTTTGCTGTAGCTAGGCTGGTTGATCAATTTCAGTCACCATTCATCTTCAAATCTTGGTGCCAAGCTGCACGGATTTGGTTCCTTGCTTTCTGTGTACGTACTTGGCACATTTTCTTTTTCATCATTCTAGGTTGTCCCTTTGGCTATGTTAAATTTAAACTATTCTTAAGCCTGGACGGTATCATATTTATCCATATCCGGCCCAACACGGTTACTTTCTACATAATTAAGCTGATGAATATTTAACTATACATTCTCTGTAGTGTATCAAAAAACTTAGTGGGAAGCAAAAAGAAATATTTTCATGTATATAATCTCATACAAAATATATTACAAAGTAGTACCCCCCCTAGCCAGACTGTGGCGCAACATCTCATTCATACGACCTACTTATCTAGCTCTGAAAGACTGCAGACCTCGTTATTGTGATATTAGGGCTTCTCTAGTGGTGAGTCGATCCATCGCTAGAAAAAAAAGGCCATGTCGGTGCAGGAATTGCTTTTTCTCATTCTTTTCCAGTGGCATTGGCCCACACGAACTTTTCCTCTTTACTGCTTGGGAAAGCAAGCATATTCTCACCACAAAGTTCTTCTGGCCAATGAAATGTCTATTTTTTTTTATTGTGGAGCCAATGAATCGATGCAAATATATGCATCGAATCCTCTCTCTCTCCTGAATTGTTCATGGGGTGTTCCAATAGTTGAACCGACTCATACAGTTGCCATGCATTGATTTGTTTCTCCCAGTGGAGAAGCCCTTAGAAGACACAATATTGGCTAAGAGGTAGCAAAATCCCTAGATTACCACACACAAGCCCTACTTTCACAAGACAAAATCTACTGGCACACTTGTTCGCAATTGCGTGATGCATCGCATGCCTAGATGAATGAGTTTATTGTGACCCAAGCTCTTCTGGATATTAGCATGGACAAGGTTTTGGAAGAAGACGAGATCCGTGGAGTACGATAATATTTCGAGGATCAGCAGTGAATTAAAAGGGTTCGAGTGGACAGTGCAGTAGTTGGTCATGGAGGAGAAGAATAATGGCGTTGCGTAGATATCTAGCTTGGCCAATTCGTTGCTAGCTTGTTCGGAGTAATGCAACCGATCGACAACCTTTTGAATGGTAGCAAACTTCATATGCACCAACAGTTTATAAGAACGGGATGCAAGCATGAATGTTTTCTCTTCAGGGTCGTATGGTGGAAGAATAATTAAGTTGGAGTTGTGCAAAGCACACATTTACAGATATATACATCCTACTGAAAAGATAAGAAAAATCTAATCAGCCTTCATTAGTTTCCAGAACAAACTAGTATACATTGGCTATACTTTTCTGGAATTGGTGATTCTTGGCACAACATCAAATCATGTATTTATAAGGAGAAATAACAATAGCTTCGGTTGGAGGTGTAGTAGCTCTACAAGAAGGGTACTGGTTTAGTTTGGCTAGAGTCACATGCTGACCTGCACATTCATTTTTTTATTTGAGAAGCTAAACAATGAATATGTAAAGATGCTATATGATACATTCGAACAACTTACTTAGAGTTTTTCTATAACTGAAGTTATTTCAGCACACTTGGCTTCAACCTAAGAATTTTAAGATAAGTGCAATATATGTAACTCAAATTTGTTGATTCTAGAATCTAGCTACACAACATTTCTTCAGTTACTGGGTTATACATAGGAGACATCCCATTCTCGCACATCACTGATGTCACATCGGCAATACGACTCTTTTTCATGTCACCAAACATAGTCTTCTTTGTTGGTTTCTTACGTAGTGTCTTGGACAGATCCACTTCTTTGCTTCTTCTTCATTTGTGGAATTATTATGCCAACATATATAACATATAATGTTCTAATGGATAGAAAGGAGCATCTCGAAATAAAAAAAACAGACTATGTGTACCATCAACCACATAGGCTATTGATAAATCAATTTCTTTAGAAGCTTGGCTGATTGATCAATTTAGTCACCTGAATCATTCATTTTGAAATTATAATGCCAAGTTGCATGGAATTTGGTTGCTGACTTTGTCTGTACGTACTTGCCACATTTGCATTTTCGTCTTTCTAGTAAGTCCCTTCGGCTATATTAGCTCTAAACTATTCTTCAGAGTGGTATGTGTCATATTTATCTATACCCACCAAATATTAAACTTTACATCCTCTGTCCTGTCGCAAGCAAAATAGTGGCAGGTAAACGACTTTTCCATTTATATAAATTCATAAAATAAATATTTTTATCTATACCCATCAAGTATTTAACTTTGCATCCCTAAAGCTTGGTGAGAAATCGAGAGTCGCTAATGTCAAATTAGAGGAGACCTTATTGGCTGAGAGGGGGCGAAATCCTGAGATCACCATACACAAACCCTTCGGCCAGTAGCAAATATATCCTCACGTACTTGTTCGCAACTGCCTGATGTGTCACATGCCTAGATAAATGAGCTTCTTGCTTGTGACATGATCTGTACAAGAGATTAGCTTGGTCAGGGTTTTAGAAGAAGACAAGATGCATAGGGACATACCATGAGATCCATGGAGCATGATAATATATCCTGGGCCAGAAGTTAATTTAATGGTTTGGATTCGACAGTGGAGTAGCTTAATTAGCTAGGAGGACAATAATGATCATGTTGCCTGTAGATCCAGCCCGCCCAATTAATTGAAAGCTGCTATGGAATAATGCAAGTGACAGACCAACATGTGAATGGTTGCAGATGACTAATTAAGTTCGAGTTGGGCCAACACAAGAATACTTGTATTAACTCGTGAGAAAATTAAGTCATTCACTACGGGAAATCAGGGGTTTGCCGAGTGTCCCAAACTCGGAAAAACAAATAGCAAAAAAATTTATTTAAATGTGGGAAGGCACCCAACCATCAAGTCGCAAGTCGCGCCATTTTTCGCGGAAAATTCGCGCGCTACGCGGTTGGCGGGATTCGAACCCGCGACCTCTCTCTCGCGCGTGACCTTCTCTACCACTGCACCACACTCTCATTTGTGACTAGATATTGTTTTGATTCCTACCGTATTATACTAAACTGAGTGTAAATTACTTGTTTGAGGCCCTAAATGATCTCAAATTAAAAACTTGTCAACTACAAAGTTTTATAACTTTTTGAAATCTACAAGTTTTATTTTGGTAGTTTCTCCATCCGAGGTCATTTACAAAATTTGAATTTCAAATTTGAGAACATTCACACTTAGTTTTCGGTGACTATATGATTTCAAATGAAAAAGTGGTCAACTACAAAGTTTCATAACTTTTCAAGATCTACAACTATTATTTTGACTGTTTTTTCATCCGAGGTCATTTGAAAAAACTCAAATTTTGAATTTTGAGAACTACAAACGTACTTTTCATTAGCAAAACAAATTCAAATTAAAAAATTTTAAACTACAAAGTTGTATAACTTCTGAAGATCTACAACTTTGATATATGACATTTCTTCATCCGATGTAGTGAGAGTAACATTGTTCACAAATCTTATAGATCTCTCTTATAGTTTCAGGAAACTCTACGAGAGATCTAGATTTTGTGAACAATATTCATATGAATTTGTCGAATGAAGAAATGACCAAACTAAAAGTTCAGCATCTTGAGAAGTTATACAACTTTGTAGTTCAAAACTTTTTAATTTGAATTGATTTACTACTTCAAAATGTGGTTTTAATTATGACTTTGCCGAGTGTCAAAAAAAACACTCGGCAAACAGGACCTTTGCCGAGTGTCAAAAAAAACACTCGGCAAAGATATTGTTTGCCGAGTGTTTTTTTTTGACACTCGGCAAAGAATTTGTTTGCCGAGTGTTTTTTTTGACACTCGGCAAACCATATTTTTGCCGAGTGTTTTTTTTTGCCGAGTGTTTTTTGAAAAACACTCGGCAAACAAGTTGTTTGCCGAGTGCCCGAAAAAAAACACTCGGCAAACATGAAGACACTCGGCAAACTTGGGATTTCCCGTAGTGATTGGTGTAATCAAGTAATTGTCTTGCTAAAGCTGTAGGATTTTCAAAACGTGTCTCATATAAGGGCCCTTATATGGGTTGGCAAAACACGTTTCCTACAACCTTTATATGAGACGCAGGCTTCCAAAATGCGTCTTCAATGAGGGTAATATGGCGATGCAGCTTCTTCAGCTCTATTCAAGTACTCATGGCATGTGATTTCAGTAGATTTCAGTAACAAGGCAATTGCTTTTTGGAGGAAACAGAAGTGAAGCTACGTATATGGACACCCACATGGTGGGCCATGGGAGATAAACAAGGGAGAAGTAGAGATAATTAAGTGTGTGTTGCACGAAAAAATCTTGAAAATTGGAAAGTTTCGGACGAGTTGCTATCTCTTCATTTACGTTCCAGAACCGGTACCTATGAGGGTTACGAACCGTGACCGATGGCGAGTTCTCCAGTAGTGTAACCTGGGGAGACAAATAGGCATGCCATGGATGAGTGTCACGAAATGTTCTTATCACTGGGGTTGTCTTGTTGCTCCATAATTGGGATAAAAAAATCACGTCGCCAGAAGAATCTAATCGATCTCCTGTCTTTCTTCCTCTGCTGCGAGCAAGGGCAGAGCACATCACACAAGTCTGCAAGCTGCAGATGGACACCGAGTACAAAATCCCAGCAGCGATTACACCATTCCAAGAACTATGTAATCACCTCCAGTAGGTTGCATGTACTAATGCGGCTCCCGCTTGTTAAGCTCCTAGGAACTGGACTGGGTTCTGTGATCCTATCTTGTACTCCATGGCTGAGACAAAGGGCGACAAAAAAATTGTGTTCTTCCTGATGCCTCCTGTTCTCACAGGGACTTCATTGTTTGATCGACTAAGCTTATTGACATGGCCACAAATGTTTGTGAACATGATGCATGCTGGTTCCCGAACTCTAGGGACATCACATATAGCCCCTTCAGTCACGTTCTCTGTGTTTAATGGTTACTCCTTCCATCATGTAATATAGGGCACTATAGCACTTTTAAGACATATTAAGAGAGACGGCAAATGACCCATAAACCCCTAGTTAACAGATGGCTTAGCTATTAGTATACTGAAATCATGGCCAACTATTTGCTGTGATTTCAATTAACAATAAAGTTATTTGCTCCTTCCTGTTAATTACGTGGAAAGTTTAAAACAAATAAGAAAGGACCTCGCTATGTCGAGAGGGGTCTACGGATAAGGATCCGTCGAGACCACCCTCCCGACCCCTCGCTCTTATCTCCGACATCGCCCTATCTGCTCAGCGGAGGGAAAAATAAGAAAAAAACCACTCAGCCTCGCGCCCGTGCCCTGCCGCCCTCCACCTCGCCGGTGTCATCTCCGCTGGCCCTCAAGCCCTCCTCTCCCTCCTCCTTCCACTCCCCCTCCCCCTCCCTCTCCTTCTCCTCGTTCCTCTCTGCCGAATCAGAGATGAGTGCCCCCGCCCCGGCTTATTCTTCCTCTCCGGCGAGCTCTCCCGCCGCCCGCTGTAACATCCCGTCCGTGAACACCGCACAACACCGCCCTTCCGTAGGGGCTCGCCCACTTACATATAGCACCCTGCTTACACTTTCGTCCTCGCTTCGTGTAAAAGGGTTAACCCGAAGGTGCTATGGCTGGAGAACAAAGGCTTATAAGCTAGTTCCACTCTTGCTCAGCTAGCAATATGGTACTAAACATGTGCACCTGCACTCGTGGGTGACAACTAGGCCATATCCAAATTGGGCCGGGTGTCACATACACTCCCCCCCTCAAAGAACCCGACATCCTCGTCGGTCTAGCTCACCCACACTTGGGCAAATGTCCCAGCAGACCGCCCCCTCTTAGTGCACGACTGTACGTCCAGGGCCCGACATATGCCATGCTGTGTGTCCCATCCCAGGCCCACACATGCCATGCGCCATATGCCTGCACGCTGCGCCCATACGCGCAACCGCGAGGGTCGGCTTGGATACCACTTGGAACACCCCGTCCATCAATACCACACATCGCTGCCCTTCCGTAGGGGCTCGCCCACTTACATATAGCACCCTGCTTACACTTTCATCCTCGCTTCGTGTAAAAGGGTTAACCCGAAGATGTTATGGCTGGAGGATAAAGGCTTATAAGCTGGTTCCACCCTTCCTCAACTAGCAATATGCTACTAAACATGTGCACTTGCACTCATGGGCCACAACTAGGCCATATCCAAATTGGGCTGGGTGACACACCCGCCCTCCTGCTTCGTCTCCAGCGGCTTACGCCGCTGGAGCCACTTCCTTGTCCCTCGCCGTACTAACCCGGCTTCGCCAGGACGGCATCGTGATGCCCCCGCCACTGAGAACCCGCCATCCATCCACCGTAATCGGTCACGGATGGAAAGGACAATATGCTTCCATTGGTACTGGGTCCAACGGCCAATAATTCTGCGAGCTCATTGGTACCGGGTGGTGGCACCACCCGGTACCTATATGGCCACATTGGTACCGGTTGGTGTCACCACCCGGTACCAATGAGCCACGGGGCCTTTGGTACCGGTTGGTGACACCAACCGGTACCAATGTGACCCCCTTTGGTACCGGATGGTGCCACCAACCGGTACCAAAGGGGCTCTGCGTATAAGTCCCCTTCTTCCTCCCCCAGCCTGAGCCATGGCTCATTTCTTCATCCTCCATTGAGCTCGGGTTGGGGGAGCTCATGCCCAATTTTTCCATAACTTTTGAAGATTTTGCAAACCAAGTCCGCTAGAAGGTTAGCAACTTCATCCTCACTCTTTTGACGTTTAGTATGGTCTATTTAATGCTCTATGTTTTGAGTAATTTGTGTTTTGTGGAATGGATTGAAATAAGAGATTTTAGATTGAATCTTCATTTTTATTATGAATTTGTAATAGAGAATCATTATATAGTTAGTTGTTGCATGTGTAGAGATGATGCACAAATTTTTAGACATTGTTTAGATTTTTTGGATTATTTGTAGAAACTTTAAATGATTTTCATATTTATGCTTATTATGATTTTTAGATATTATAAATGATATTCATATTTAGGGTTATTAGGATTTTTAGAGATTATAAATGAAATTCATATTTAGGCTTATTACAAAATTTAGAATTACATCTTTTTAGAGGCTTCAAATGACGTTGATATTTAGGGTTATTAGGATTTTTTGAGATTATAAATGATATTCTTATTTAGTTAGATTTTAAATTCAATTTTACTTCTCATGGTTGTCAATATCTTGAACTAAAACAATCCAACTCTTGGCATGCCTATGATGATATCAAATTTTACCTAGTTTTCTAGCTGGGTAACATATGATGACCTTGAGCTTGAGCTTGTATTGTATAGTTATGCTTCTCATGGTTGTCATCAAACCGTGGGATACATCCATACCCAAGCAACGAATCGGTTGTGATGGTTGGGCTGGGTGTGTCCCACGGTTCCATGCCTACCATGAACCAATTTTTTTTTACCACCTGTAATGTTTCTTATGCTCCAAGTTCAAGGTCAAATGAAAGACAACATATCTGAGGCAAATCACTCCTTCAAATTTTTTTTTGAGATGAGCAAAAGTAAGACGTTGATGATTTTGGAATGTGGTTGTCGGCCATCGTGCCCTTGGTTTGTCGCAGGTTTTGGAAACCTCCCGATGCAGGGGAGGTGCTGCCGAAATTTTTAGAGATTATAAAAGATATTCTTGTTAAGGCTTACTACGAACTTTAGAAATACATCTTTTTGGTGGCATCAAATGATGTTGATGTTTACGGTTATTAATATTTTTAGAGATTATATATGATATTCTTATTTAGGTTTATTACGAACTTTAGAAATTCATATTGGGGGATGAATTTTTCATTATATTTTGTGAATAGATGAATCGGCAATGGATGTACAACACGGATAGACGCTCATCTGACTTCATTAATGGCGTTCATCAATTCCTCGACGCGGCAGAGGCTAATTCGACCTCGGGTTTTATATGCTGTCCATGCAAGGTCTGTGAGAATAAGAAGGATTATCACATCTCGAAGAAGGTGGTCCACACACACTTTGCTTATGAGTGGTTTCATGCCTAACTATATCTGTTGGACCAAACACGGCGAAGCGGGGATATTCTTTGAAGAAGGTGATGAAGAAGGTGACGACAACATCCCGGACTTTGCACAATACGGTGCCTTTGCAGATGATACAGCAATGGGCGAGGGTGTAGCAGTTGCAGAAGATGAGGATGATGACGCCTTAGGTGGCATGATCCATGATGAAGAGAAAGACTGCAAAAGTGCGAAAGAGCGGGAGAAGATGAAGCGTTTGTTGGAGGACCACAAAACATTGTTGTACCCAGATTGCAAAGAGGACCAGAAAAAATTGGGTACCACACTGGAACTGTTGCAATGGAAGGCAACTAATGGCTTGTCTGACAAAGGTTTTGGAGAGATATTGAAAATGATAAAGAAGATGCTTCCAGAGGGCAACACATTGCCCGAAACAACATACGAAGCAAGAAAAATCGTTTGCCCTCTAGGACTGGAAGTACAAAAGATACACGCATGTCCCAATGATTGTATCCTTTATCGGGGCAAGTCGTACGAATCTTTGGACGCCTGTCCGGTTTGCAATTGTTCGCGGTATAAAATCAGGCGAGACGACCCTGATGATGTTGAGGGAGAGCCCCCCAAGAAGAGAGTCCCTGCCAAGGTGATGTGGTATTTCCCTATAATACAACGTCTGAAGCGCTTGTTCAGAAACAAAGAGCATGCTAAATTGCTGCGGTGGCACAAAGAGGATCGGAGGGAAGACAATATGTTGAGACACCCCGCTGATGGGTCACAATGGAGAAAAATTGACAGAGCGTTCCCAGACTTCGCAGAAGATGCAAGGAACATAAGATTTGGTTTGAGTACGGATGGCATGAATCCTTTCGGTGATATGAGCAGTAGCCACAGCACTTGGCCCGTGACTCTTTGTATGTACAACCTTCCTCCGTGGATGTGCATGAAGCGGAAGTTCATTATGATGCCAGTGCTAATCCAAGGGCCAAAGCAGCCTGGCAACGACATTCATGTGTATCTAAGGCCACTGATTGAGGACCTTTTGTTGTTGTGGGGCAAAGATGGTGTAAAGGCGTGGGATGAGCACAAGCAAGAGGAATTTAACCTATGAGCATTACTGTTCGTGACCATCAATGATTGGCCTGCACTTGGTAACCTGTCGGGACAGTCAAACAAGGGATACAAAGCATGCACACATTGCCTAGAACACACCGACTGCATTTACCTGAAACATTGTAGAAAGTGTGTGTATATGGGCCATCGTCGATTCCTTTCTGAGAAACATCCGCTAAGAAAGAAAGGAAAGCATTTTGAGGCGGAAACTCGTAGCAAACCAAGGCATCGGGATGGAAAATATGTATTTGCTATGGTAAAAGATGTGAAGGTGGTCTTTGGGAAGGGACCTGGCAGCCAGCCAGCGGTAAGTGAAAATGGAAAGGCGCCCATGTGGAAGAAAAAGTCAATATTCTGGGACCTACCATATTGGGAGGTCTTAGATGTCCGCCACGCAATTGATGTGATGCACCTGACAAAAAATCTTTGCGTAAACGTGCTAGGGTTTCTTGGTACTTACGGAAAGTCAAAAGATACGCTTGAAGCACGACAAGACCTGAAACGTATGAAACAACGAGATCCCCTGCATCCTGAGAAAAGAGAGAAAGGGCGTTGGAACTTGCCTCCTGCTAGCTACACTCTAAGCAAGGAGGAGAAGACCAGCATGTTTGATTGCTTGAACAGTATTAAGGTCCCGTCCGGCTACTCATCGAATGTAAAGAGTCTGATAAATATGAAAGAGAAGAAATTCGTACACCTCAAGTCCCATGACTGCCATGTGCTGCTCACACAATTGCTTCCGGTGGCGCTGAGGGGAATTCTACCTGTTAATGTCCGAACAACTATTGTGAAGCTATGCGCCTTTCTCAATGCAATCGACCAGAAGGCAATTGATCCCAGTAATCTAGCAAAGCTGCAGGATGATGTGGCCCCTTGTCAGCCTTGAGATGATATTTTCTCCGTCTTTCTTTAATATTATGACGCATCTCCTGGTCCATGTTGTCAAAGAGATTGGTATTCTTGGTCCTGTATTCCTACACAATATGTATCCTTTTGAGAGGCTCATGGCTATTCTAAAGAAATATGTTCGTAACCGTTCTCTTCCAGAAGGATGCATCGCCAAGGGATACAGAACAGAGGAGGTCATTGAGTTCTGTGTTGACTATATCCCCGATCTGAAACCGATTGGGCTACCTGAGTCACGCCATGAGGGGAGACTACTTGGAAGGGCACGTTAGGAAGGAAACAAACAAGGTGTAGCGACTACGATTTATTCATGAAAGCCCATTACACTGTATTGCAGTCGTCAACCATGGTGGCTCCTTACATCGAGGAGCACAAGACTATAATATGCTACCAAAATCCAAGAAAGTCTGACAAGTGGATTACACGCCATCACATAGAAACTTTCGCTGGTTGGTTGCGACAAAAGCTCATGGGTAACGAGAAAATACATACACAGCTGGCGTATTTGGCAAGGGGACCATCATCCTCATTCTTGACGTTCCAAGGCTATGACATAAATGGGTATACATTTTACATGAGAGCCCAAGACGACAAAAGCACCAACCAAAATAGTGGTGTCTGTATAGATGCCTATGACAACAAAGGGAACAGGGACTCATATTATGGCCAGGTAGAGGAGATCTAGGAACTAGATTATGGACCTTTGAAAATACCACTTTTTCGGTGCAAATGAGTGAAACTTACAAGTGGAGGTGTTACTATAGACCGCTACGGCATGACAACTGTGGATCTCAACAAAATTGGGTATGTAGACGAACCATTCGTGCTCGCCAAGGATGTGCATCAAGTGTTTTATGTAAAGGACATGTCTACCAAACCCAAGACGGGGACTCTGCAAACAAACAACTCCGAACTTTATCCAAAACGGCACATAGTTCTCACGGGAAAAAGAAAAATCGTGGGTGTCGAGGACGTCACCGATGAAGATGATTATAATAGGTGTCACGAGGTGTCTCCGTTCAATGTGGAGGTTGACACAAGCATCCTGTTGGCCAATGAAGATGCTCCTTATGCTCGCAACGATCATAACGAAGGCACTCTTGTAAAGAAAACATTTATTGCTATTCAAGCATAATGTTGTACTTATGTTGAAGCGTTATGGTATGTAATGTAAAGGAGTTAATATATATTACTAAATAGTAATATGATTCTAGAATAGTTTCTTATGCTTCTTGATTAACCAAATTTGATTTTGTCTTATGCTTCTTGATAAGTATTTACTAGTTTTGTTAAATTGACTTGTAATATATTGCGGTTTATTTTGGTTAGTATCATGCCGAGACAGCGTCAGGCAGCTAGACGTGGTGGCTATGTTACTAATATGCCACCACCATCCCGATTCGAGAGGCTCACGAGCCTGGATGGTCGACAACATAACAAGTTGATCATGTCCCAATTCCCACACCTCAGCAACTTCGCTACAATATGGTAATATAGATAATCCTCTGCAAGTTGCATTTGAATGTAATCACTATGTCACCGAGAATAGAAATTATTAATAATGCAGATCATTAATCCAATTACATGGCTAAAAGATGCAAACATCGGTCAATCAAGTCCTTTGGTATTAAGAGAAAATGTGACCAAAAATAATGGTAGGGTTATGATCTCTGTTAGCATTCAACAAAATGCCACCCGTGACCCAAATCCTGGTGACATGGTTATTATCCACGTTCATTCTGGCGCGTGGCAGCAAGACCATGTGGCCTCGTGTGATGCTGTGAGCAAGCATTAGCCCAAATAGAAAGTCAAACTGGCCACGTTTTCCCGGACTACAGCTACTTCAAGTTGAAAGCTCTCGAGACGGGTGAGCCAGACGTGACACAGATGCCTAAAAGGATTAGCCCTTCATATGAATCGATTTATGTAAGTTAGTTTTATTTTTAGTTGTGTAATTATATTAAAGTTTAACTATCTTTATCTGTAACAATATGTTTTATTAATCTTATTGTAGGATGACTACTACTGTGGATTCATGCATGCGTGTTCTGGTCTACGTGCAGTCCTTTATCAAGTCCTTGAAAACTTAGGGTATGCACACACGACGCCAGGGGCTTATCGAGTTAATGGTGGTTTCCAAGCTAATATAACCTTGAGTCATGCCAATGCTGCTGAGATCACAATTTATGGAGAGGTCTTGGATTCACGTTACAAGGCACAGGATAGTGCATACATATATGCACTTGATTATGTCGACAGGTTCCTAGGCATCGAGGTTATCGATATAAACTATCCTTTCTATCTCATGAAGAAGCATGGCGTGCAGGGACCCTGATTATTGCTGTTCAAGCATAATGTTGTACTTATGTTGAACCATGATGATGCTATGTAATTCTAATATGAATCTAGAATAGTAAAGGAGTTAATATATATTACTAAATAGTAATATGAATCTAGAATAGTAAAAGAGTTAATATATATTACTAATATCAAAGGAGTTAATATATATTACTAATACCAAATAAAATATATATAGAAATATGAATCTAGATACATTATTTCATATATCATTATAAGAAAAATAATACTTGTTAGTTGATGTATACTCTATTATTTCATTTAGATATGTCAAACAATACATACAAAAGAGTTAAATTTGAAATATTAAGTATAAAGGAATTAATTGAAAATACTAATAATATATATGTCAAATAATACGTACTAAAAAGATGGCGTGTAATCCACTAACAAGTTAAATTTGAAATACTAAATAAAATATACTAAAAAGATAAATTATAAATACTAAATAGTATATACTAAAAAGATAAAAAGGAAGAAAGATTATATACTAAAAAGATAGAAAGGAAGAAAGAATTATGCAAATAGTATATATATGAAATAATAAATACTAAAAAGAAAAAAAGGAAAGAAAGAGTATATACTAAAAAGGAAGAAGAGCGGGAAACTGAATTGGGGGCCCTTTGGTACCGGGTTGGGACACCACCCGGTACCTTAGGGTTTTCATTTGGCGCGCAAAACACCCTTTGGTACCGGGTGATGTCACCACCCGGTACCAAAGGCCCTTTGGTACCGGGTGGTGACATCACCCGGTACCAAAGAGGGCTGGGCATATATAGCGCCACGCCCGCGCGGCCGCGGCCACACTTAGTCATTTTCGCGATCTCCACGCCGCCGCCGCCCGACGTCCCTGCGCCCCGAGCGCCGCCGCCCGACGCCCGAGCCCTCGACGGCCGACGCCGCCGCCGCCCCCGACGCCCGACGCCGCCGCCCCCGAGCTCCTCCACGCCAGACGCCACCCCGATCGACCTCCTCCTGCGCTGCCCTGTGTACGTGTGCATGTGACCTCCACGCCGGCCCTCCTCCACGCCGGCGCGCCCTCCTCCACGCCGGCCCCGGCCCCCCTCCTCGACGCCGGCCCCGCCCCCCGTGCACGCCGGCCGGCCCCTGTGTATGTGTGTGCGCCGCGTCGCGCGAGTCAGCCGAGCGGGGCTGACGTCAGCCCCTGCTCGGCTGACGTCACCTTTTTTTTAATTAATTATGTATTGTAAATTGTTGGAAATTGTTTAGAAATTGTTTAGAAATTATTTAGAAATGTGTTGGAAATTGTTTAGAAATTATTGATTCCATTGACTATGAAATATGTTANAAATATGTAGAAATTGTTTAGAAATTATTTAGAAATGTGTTGAAAATTGTTTAGAAATTATTGATTCCATTGACTATGAAATATGTTAGAAATTGTTTAGAAATTTCCATTGACTCTCATTCTATGTAATTTCCATTGATGATTATATAGGAAATTATTTAGATATAATTTGATCGAATTAGATATAATTTGATAGAATTTCATACAATTTTAGAAATTGCTTTGAAATTGGTTGAATTTGATATAATTTGATATAATTCGATGGAAATTCATCGAATTTGATTGAAATTCATCGAATAAGATATAATTTCATAGAATTTCATACAATTTTAGAAATTACTTTGTAATTAGTTGAATTTGATATAATTTGATATAATTTGATGGAAATTCATCGAATTTGATTGAAATTCATCGAATAAGATATAATTTCATTGAATTTCATACAATTTTAGAAATTACTTTGTAATTGGTTGAATTTGATATAATTTGATGGAAATTCATCGAATTTGATTGAAATTCATCGAATAAGATATAATTTCATAGAATTTCATACAATTTTAGAAATTACTTTGTAATTGGTTGAATTTGATATAATTTGATGGAAATTCATCGAATTTGATTGAAATTCATCGAATAAGATATAATTTCATAGAATTTCATACAATTTTAGAAATTACTTTGTAATTGGTTGAATTTGATATAATTTGGTCAAATTTGGTAGAATTTGATAGAATTTGATTGAATTTGGTAGAATTTAATAGAATTTGGTTGAATTTGATAGAATTTGATAGGATTTGATAGAATTTGATATGATTTGATATAATTTGATAGAATTTGATCAAATTTGATAGGATTTGATTGAATTTGATAGGATTTGATCGAATTTGGTAGAATTTGATAGAATTTGATCGAATTTGATCGAATTTGATATAATTGTTATTTGATGTATATTTGATAGACGGAAGACGAAATAAATATGACAGAAGAGGAAATGAACGTGTATATGATGGAAGAAATCGCAAAAGGCAGTGCACGTGCCACAAACCTTCTCGACGTCGACGAGGAGGCAGGTGGTGACGATGGCAGCCAATACCTGAATATGTTAGGTGATGGCATGGAAGAACCTGCCGCTGGAAGTGTTCGGCCGAGGAGGTATATATGTATACATATTGTCAATATCGAATATATATATGTTCAAGCATGAAATATTAATATATACATTTCTTTCTCGTACGTGTAGCCCTCAGGCTCACAGCCTTCTGGGTCCTCATCATCGAAGAGGACGAAACATGGCCCGACCAAGAAGTTAGAGGGCAGACTTGTAATCACTGATGTGGCAGAAGATGGTCGGCCAGTTGCGCCAGAGAAAGCTGCTATAAAGATGGCCAATCAGTGTGGTGTTCTAGTGAGAGACCACGTGCCCATCAGCCTGCAGAGGTGGAAACCCTGCGATGATGCTACATACGTGCTGCAATCAGAGAAAGAAATGCTATGGGCCAGTCTGCAAGAACATTTCGCGGTGCCTCAAGGTTCAGAGGCAAGAGTCAAAAATTGGGCTCTAAAGACGATGTGTACTTCATTTCAAACATGGAAGAAAAACATGTACAAGAAATATGCCGAGAAGAACTTGACATCCAACTTTGATGATTACCCAAAGCTGAGGGGTCATTGGGATTTCTTCGTGCAGTACAGGCGGTCGGAGTTAGGTGAAAAGAACTCGCGACAGAATAGGATCAATGCCGCGAAGAAACGATACTTCCACTCTCTTGGACCAACTGGCTATAAGAAGAAAATTCCTATCTGGGACAAGATGGAAGAAGATTTGGTTGCCAGGGGAATCTCGCCGGCGACAATGCATTGGCCCGAGCGATCAAGGCATTGGTACTACGCTCATGGTGGCACTCTGGATCTTTCCGATGGGTCGCTTATATACAGCGATGAGGTAAAAGAGGCGGCCGCTGCTATCCTTATGGTCCTTCAAGAGACAGCCGATGGGACATTCGTTCCCGACAGAGAAAACGACGAGCTAACAAGGGCTCTGGGGAACCCCGAACATCCCGGATGAGCTAGAGGTGTCGGCGTAGTCCCGTGGAAGGCTGCATTCCCTGTGGGCAGTGACACATACAGGAGTCGAAGCCGCTCTAAGGCCGCACAAGAGAGAAGAGTGGAGAACTTGGAAAGAGAGCTTCGGGAGACAAAGGCCGGCATCCCAGACATGGTGTCTAGACAGCTACAGACATTGCTGAGCCAAGGGCAGACGGTGCCGGGAATAGTACATGTACCAGCTGGTGGATCAGCTGACGGTGTTAGCCCGCCCTCCCAACGTCGCAGTAGTGTTGCTTCCACAGAGCTCCCACCTGCCGATGCCGGGGACGAGAGTGCTCGCTATCTAGTGGACGAAATCACTCTGCGTACGCCATGTGAGCTTCATATACCAAGCCGGAACTTATCCACTAAGGTGGCTTACGGTATGGCTTATCCGGTGGAACAAGGGCAGACCATTCATGGGGCACAGATTCCAAGTGGCTACTGCAAGGTGGGGGTCGAGCAGATTTGTGAAGGATATGATGAATTGGAGCTCGACATCCCAGGTGGCGACGAAGAAAAGACGTTAGCGGATGCTGCCCACGGCAGTATCATTCTATGGAAGAAGTGTTACGTCAAATTTCGCAGTCAAGGGCCGTCAGCTACTCCACCCAGGGATCCCCGCAGCCACCGTCACCTTCAAGAAGGGCCGAGGATGACCCAGAGCTGCCACCTCCAGGTCAGGATGATGCCGGCTCACACAGGTCTCCTCCTCCACCAGCACGGCATCCCCCAAAGCGCCAAGCTCCGCCCCCACGGCGGACTACTCGCCAGAAGCGCCAAACAGTGGACAAAGAGCCTACGACCGAAGAAGAAAGGTTGGCCGCCATAAGGAAGAAGTTACCCTACGACCAAACTGACGAGGAAACTGCTTTGGTGGTCGCAGCCCAGGTCAAAGAGCATTTCAAACCAGATGAGCCAGAGAAGCCGGTGCCCATAGATCCGACAGCGAAGACATTTTTCAAAACAATGAGCGCGGCGAATCAGAAGAGATTCTTGCCCTCTGCTACGACCACCAGCTTGCAAAGTCTTATGAGAAGCAGAAACAACAAGCCAGCAGTGGATCCTCGGTGAAGAAGGCGGCCACTCCTAAGAAGAAACAAGTCGGTCAGAGCTCGGCTAGGAGGGCACAAGGGCAACAGGAATGTGACGACGAACAGGTTGCCTTGTTGTGCGAGCAAACAGGCCTCTCAGCGGCAGAACTTTTATCGGGCACGGGCGAAATTCCTAAGGCAACACCAGTGGAAATTTGGGAATTTGAATATGGCAAACCAATGCTGGCCCCAGATTCTTTGAAGTCCCTAACCACTCAAGCATTCCGATTTCATGAGTGGTACATGAAGGCGTCCAAAAAGGGTAGACAGATGCTCAATGTTTTGATAAAAGACCGTGATTACTTCCGTGGGCATAGTCTCCTGATTTTGGATTTCAAGGATGTGTATGATTTGTACCGTCAAGATGCCATAGACCTCTCATTGATGAGCTGCTGGGTTGTGTAAGTTTCTTTCACTGATCTATTCTCGCAATACTTGCTTTCTTAATTATAATTTTCAACAATAACAATCTATTCTTGTCATGTAGGATGGAGATCCATACATGCCGTGAAAAATCATATGATGATGTCGGCTTCATGGATCCATTGATGGTAAATGCCGTAACTGTAGCCAGTAAGCCACTAGAGACGGTGGACAACATATACTTGTACCTGGAGAGACAAAGAAGCAAGACTTACATTTTTTTGCCATACAATTTCCAGTGAGTACTTCTCTCTATGTATGTATAACTTTAAGACTTTGTTCTCAATACTTGTGCGTGTATGTGTATATATATATATATATATATATATATATATATATATATATATATATATATATATATATATATATATATATATATATATATATATATATATACAGCTTCCACTGGATACTGCTTGTGATAATCATAAACACCGGTGAAATTATTGTCATGGACTCACTGCGGAAAAAAAAAGAGGATTTCCAAGCAGTTTTAGACTTGATTGACATGGCATGGACACGTTTCCGTGTGAAACAAAAAGGAAATTTCAAACAAAAACTGGATGTGAAGATGGACTTTCCGGTACGTGGCTGGTGTACCCGCATATCTCGTAAAATCACACTAATATATAGTTGTTACGTCTAACTTTATTCTTCTCCACTTTCAGTGTGCCAGACAGGAAGGAGGGACGAATCTATGCGGATACTACGTCTGCCAGTGGATCCATACCTTTGTTTCTCCCAAAAAAGCGACTCAAGAAGAACTCATGGTATGAATTAGATCATTAGTGTATATAGAAATTAGATTATTAGTGTATATGGAAAATAGATTATTAGTGTATATGGAAATTAGATTATTAGTATGAAAATATTAGTGTATATGGAAATTAGATTATTAGTGTATATGAAAATTAGATTATTAGTGTATATTGAAATAAGATTATTAGTGTATATGGAAATTAGGTTATTAGTGTATATGGAAATTAGATTATTAGTGTATGTGGAAATAAGATTATTAGTGTATATGGAAATAAGATTATTCTTGTAAACTTTGTTACTTGGTTAGAAATGATTATTAGTTATTGATTATTGTTTACAATTGATTATTAGTTATTGTTTTGAAATGATTATTAGTTATTGTTTAGAAATGAATGTGTTAGGAAATTTTATAATTACATGCAAAATTTATTTATTATATGAATGAATGATTATTAGTTACTTGTTTAGAAATAATTACATGCAAAATTTATTTATTATATGAATGAATGTTGTCATTTGTGATTAATGCAGAGGATGTTTTACCATCAAGTGCTCCCAATGAAACAAAAATCAAAAGCTATTGCGGATCAACTATTTGGATTCATTATGGACCAAGTTATAAGTCCACTGGGAGAGTACCACCATGACGGAACCGCTATCGCTCAATTGGACTCCCTTTCTGCTCCTTCTTCCAGTTCTGCTCGTTAATTATAAATAACTTTTAAATGCTCTAACTTTTGTATTGGCCGATCTCAAATGTTTATATGTGAATGTTCGAAAAAAATGCAATCAAAGTCGGGTCAAAATCAATTGACAATTGCGACGACTTCAATCTTATTGCGTGAAAGATCGTGTACGACATATGACATATGACGAGCAGACACGTAGACGCGTAGATTTGTATATAACTAACCCAAATATCAAACATTTAAAAAAAAACCAAAACAGCCTTTGGTACCGGTTGGTAACACCAACCGGTACCAAAGGCCCTCCCCCGCATGCCTACGCGGGGGGTCCTTTGGTACCGGACCAACCGGTACCAAAGGCTCCCTTTGGTACCGGTTCTGGACCCGGTACCAAAGGCAGGCCCCCTTTAGTCACGGTGTCGCGGTACCGGTTCCAGAACCGGTACCTATGAGGGTTACGAACCGTGACCGATAGCGCCTTCTCCGGTAGTGTATAATTTTGCAATGTTCAATACATGTTCCATTTACTAGGCCAAGTTCATGTTCATTTCCACAAGAACTCCTTGAACCAATGGGCTGAGTTCTTGGGGTACCGCTTCAACCCATCATTGTAGTCCACAAAGTTTAGCCCGAACCGGACTGTGTAGCCGTACACCCACTCGAAGTTGTCCAGCAACGACCATGCGAAGTATCCTTTCACGTTTGCTCCGTCCCTGTGAATTAAAGAAGTCAATATAGTGTTATCAGGTGTCTTAACTGGCATATTCAAATTCAATCTAGGGATCTGATCGACCTTATAGCACTTAGCAGGGCAAGGAGATGCTTGTGGTGGTATTCTACCCGCATGTCGTCCTTCAGAGCTTCCTGGAGTGGCAAGCTCATGTTATTGGCTTCATCAAAACCTGTATCCAAGAAAACAATGTTTCATATTGTTTCAATTCTAGTTGTGGAGAGTAATATCTTATTATAAAAAACTTATCGGAGGAGAATACTCTAATTTACACTCCATCCTTGAATGGGTGTCAGTTATGGGATTCTTGCATATACACAAAAATGAAGTGTGTTGCCACCCAAATTAGTGCTAATTGGTTTTTTTGGAAGAATAAAGTATGAGATGATTATAGTTTGTATGTTTCTTAGCCTCTGAAATGTTTTGGTTAAAGTCAATTGTTGAAGACTTTGTCAATGTCCAAAGATATAAATAAATGAACAAGAGAAATAACTGAGTCAATTGCAAAATATAAGTACATGGCATAATGTGATATTGGTTTGCACTGCCCATCTGCGAGTAAAGGTATAGTAGTACGGGATAAATGATTAAAAGTTACCGTTTTCAGTGATGTAGATTGTTGGGTTGCCATAGTTGTCCTTAACATAAAGTAGAAGCTCACGAAAGCCTTGAGGGTACATGTAGAGCCAAGGCGAGGCAGCCTACATATATTTTGGTTATATATTCAAATAAATCATCACACATAAAATGGGTTGGAAATTGATCACATTTGTCTATCTTAGGAAATGAGAAGTTACCTGAGGACCTATGGGAACACCATTTCTAACACCTGATATATTCATAAGAGGTCAGAAAACAATATTAATTATAATTTGAAACTAAGCATTAAATAGTTATTGAGAATTATTCAAAGTAGGGTAAATGAGGGAATAACAGTATGATGGTTGTAAATAGTTATTGTTTTATGGAGTTTTTCTACACACACTTGAGTGAACTCAGGAAATAAAACTTCATCAATATTAGTCTGATAAGAAAAATAGAAGATCCTTGGCTTGGTGACTCACCGGAAATACTAGCTCGAGAATCAGTGTTATAGCTAATGTTAAGGCCATTTGAAGTAGGAAGGTTAGCAGCGTAGTATGTAGTATAGTAGTTGAGCCCGATGAAGTCGAATGCACCCTTGAGCATCTCAGATTGTTCTTTTGTGAACCGTGGCAAGCGATTTCTCACCAATCTTTTCATGCTGAGCGGGTAGTCACCTCCAACAAGGGGGTCCATAAACCTATAGGAGGATATATGGCTAGTAAGATTTGTTCAACATTGTGTAATGGTCACAATTTTGCAGAGTTTTTACCATCCAAATTTGAAATCTAAGGAACGTCTCACTGCATTATCATTGGATTTTGATGGGGACAATGGAAGCAACCAAAGTGAGTCTAAACTTATTCCGATCTTCCCTCTTTGGACCGCCTGCACGCAAATGTGAGCAATGAGTTCAGAACATGGTCAAAGTGAAATTTATTTGGCAAATATAACATATCCTTCATATATTCATATGAAATTATATTCTGAATTGGGATCTATATAAAAGACCATGAACCCTAACTACCAGATTATATCTCGATTTAAACTGTATGGCTTCTGAATTTACATCGACAGACTAGAAGATTAGCATAGAAAATATGGGGGAAAATTGGTCTGATAGCACCGAAAGATCGCAAAAAACTGAAAATACCATTAAAAGATCGTCAACCCGCAAAATACCATCGAAAGAACGAGCCGTTACCTGAAATTACCATTCCGTCACGTTTCTGCCAACGTCCGTCCGTCTGTTGTCTCCCTCCCTCCCTCTCTCCCAGATGGCCGACAACCACCACGAGCTCTCTCTCTCCCTCTCTGATTTCCCTCAGCAGCGCATCTCTCGCTCTCGGGTTTTTCTCTCTCCGAGCGGATCATCAGAGCAGGCAGCGCAGCAGAGCACGCGGGAGCAGTGGCAGAGCAGGCAGCAGAAGCAAGCGGAGCAGGAGGCAGGACGACACCAGGGGGCGCCGCGTGTGGTTGCAGATCCCCGTGGCCGGCAATGCATGGCTCTCGCGCTAGCCGACGTGCGGGCCGATGGGAGCAGCAGCATGTGCGGGCTCAGGCAGCAGGCCTGGCGGCCACAAACCCACAAGCGCAAAAGCTGCGGCGCCGGCGAGGAGCAGCTTCAGGCCGTGAGCACGGCGCGGCGGATCGACGCCACGCGTGGGCACGACGGCGCCGAGATGTTGCAGACGTTGGTGGCCTGGAACAGCAGAGGATGCAGAGCAGGTGGCGTGGGAGGCAAGCAGTGCAGCGACAGCGGGCAGAGATGGCAGGCCAGTGGGGGAGCAGCGGTGCGGCATGAGCACGTGCTCCTGCCCCGCCGCGACGAGGCATTTCAGCAGGAGCGCCTCGCGGGGCTCGAGCGAGCCGAGAACCCCGCGGCTGGACTCCTCGCCGAAGAACGCCGTGACTCGGGGCTCGGCGTCGAGCTCGCGGAGCTTGTCGCCGAACGTGCATGCCGCGCGGAGCCGCGAGCGGGCGGCGGAGAGGGGAGCGATCTCCGCGGCGAGTGCCGGGTTCCCGCGCTGCTGCGGCTGCGGCTCAGGGGAGGAGGGCACGGGCCCGGGCTCGCGGTCACGCTTGAGCTGCGGCACGGTGGAGACGCGCTGCGAGCGCGAGGGCGACGAAGGGGACGGGGACGGGAGCGCGGAGAGGAGGCTGCTGCGGCCGGGGCGGGGATTGAACGAGGGCGGGGCGCAGCGACTGGGGCGGGGATTGAAGGACAGCGCGGCCTCGGGCGAACGAGCGGGCGGCGGACCCGGGTCGGCGCGGCCTTGGGCGGACGGAGAAGGCGGCGGCCCCGGGCGGCGCAGCCTCGAACGCTCCCGAACCTCCTCGGTGAGCTCCAACTGTGCCGCGGCGGACTCCGACGCCTCGTCGTGCTGCTGCGCCAATGCCTAGGGTGGGCTCGACGACGATGGACGGACGGACGTTGGCACAAACGTGACGGAATGGTAATTTCAGGTAACGGCTCGCTCTTTCGATGGTATTTTACGGGGTGACAATCTTTTAATGGTATTTTCAGTTTTTTGCAATCTTTCGGTGCTATGAGACCAATTTTCCCAAAATATGGTTCACGGTAGCTATTCCTGCTTGAGGTCAAACATAGAAAAAGAGATAGAATACATGATTCAGTTGCGTAATTAAATGAGTTGACTACATTTCCCCATGGTACACCCAAATAAAAACTGAACTCTTAATACGATTTCTGTACATACAGGAAAATTCATTTTTCTGTGGGTATTTTCATTTTCCTGTGTATTGTATTTCGATAACCGACAGGATAATATATTTATTTCTGTCGGTTTGTCTTGTAACCGTAAAGAAAAAATTGCTACCCACAGGTCAATTCTGTTCTCCAGTACTGACTTCCAATCCAATCAGTTCACTCAAGAATTGCAATTGCATGGAGAGTTCATCACTGACCTGGTACTTCTCTTTGTATAAGCGAACTGTTTCTGCATGGGCAAGTAGTTGATGATGACATACAGTGTAAGGCTCTGTTCCTGAATCCCCAGCGCTGCACTTGCCCTGCTCCCATGGCGAGCACCGGCCTGGTGCAGCCACGCCATTTGCATACCCACCCGAGCAGAAGATTCCGGGTTCATTGAACGTAATCCAGTGTTTCACTCGGTCACCAAACTCTTTGAAGCAGACTTCAGCATAGTCTTTATAGTCGTTTCTGCAGGAATTGCAGTAATGAACCATAAACCATATGCGCGCAAGAAGTTTTATTGCGATGATTGCAATGTCAGTACACAAGTGTCTGTTTTTATGATGAGGACTTTGCGTGCTGGATGAATATTAGTCTGACAGAACTTTTATAGTTAACCACATTCAGAAATTGTAAACAATATATTTACCAAAAAATAATTTAGCAAAAACAACTCTAGAGAGCCTAAGGTCGTGACTCACATGATATTAGGACTAAGAAATCCTCCGTATTTGTCTTCTAATGCCTGAGGTGAGTCCCAGTGAAAAATGGTCACAAATGGTTGCACCCCTGCAAATTAAATGCTTAACATTTTATACTATCGGATCACAAGAGGCTAATCAACGCAGCAAGACATGCATGGATACCTTTCAACAAGAGTTCATCGATCAAATTGTTGTAGTATCTGACGCCTTCTCTGTTGACTCCACCACTCAGACTTCCATCTGTCATTAGATTAAGCTAGCTAAGTTCGATGTGACCGATCTACTTGGACTTTGGAATATGTCCAAGGCAGTTGCGACATAGAACATCTGAACAACAGTTACTTACTTGGAAGAATTCTTGTCCAAGAGATGGAGAACCTGTATGCATCCATTCCCATATCCTTCATGAGGCGCACATCTTCCTGCATTTTTGGGGCATGTCCTCCCCATGGATCAGTGGTGTAATAACATGTTTTTGTCTAGCAAATCCTTGTTCAGAGAAGAATTCGCATGGGTTATCCTCATGGCGAATGAGAGACTTTCCTCCTCTATGTCTTCATGGCTAGAAGACCATGTGTAATTTTGCTTATCTTTTTTGTTTCTTTCTTTGTTTCCTTATGGGATTGTTTTTCTTTCCCTTTTCCCTGTTATTGTATATTTTGCTTTTGGTTTTAATATATAATCAGTAGGGTACTTTCCCCTCCTGTTTCATAAAAAAAAACATGTTTTTGTTGGTAGTTTGGATAAACTTTAAAAATAGTGTCATAAGCAATGTCAGGCATAACTTGGAGCATATAATTCCTTGAAATTCATGAAGGAATTATTCAATTAGAAAGACAAAGACCTGGTTATTAAGATATTAAAATTCTACGTACTTTGTAGAGATGATAAGAATCCACGGCCACATCCCCGTTGCTTCTGTCAATAATTTTATCTGCAAGCTCAGAAAATTGTTAAAAGTTTCAACGACAGATCCCTAATTATTAATATTGCTTCTTGTCATTTTAATTGAAAATACAAGTTTCCAGGTATGTCCACAGACTAAGTCAAATTTAGGCCATGATTGTACGATTTGTTTACTTTAGCAAATCTCTGCCACAAGAAGATTTGTTTACATGAACATAATAATCTCAGTGGCGTTTACTAATGGCAAAGCCATCGACAAATGGATAGGCCAATTGTCAAGAAAACATACCAGCTGTGCTAAGAATATAGATGTCTGTCTTCCTAGGCGTACTTATTTATGTACACAGATTCATATAAATACATAAGAACATGATGAAGAGTACGAAGCAAATTATCATATGATATTCTTTCTCCAAAATGTTGTCATCTCTCCGTCCTAAAGAAATGCAACTCTTGTTTCTCGAAGAGTCAAACTATTTCAAGTTTGACTAGATTTATGCAAAATAATACTAACATTTATGGTACAAAATAAGTATCTTTAGATTCATCATGGAATATATTTTTATACTAAATCTATTTAAGAGATAAATATCAGTAACTTTTTGTATAAAATTGGTCAAACTTGAAATTATTTTGACTTCTCGGGAAGCAAGAGTTGCATTCTTTTTGGGACGGATGGAGTATATACAAATATAGTTGTCTTCTATTAATCATTATTTTCAAAGACTTGATGAATGTCATTTTTGACAATGTAGGTACCAACAGACAAGGTGGACGTGTATATTGAGTTATATTGACATTCTGATTAAGTATGCATTTCAAGTGCAGTTTTGTTTGCAGGTCTGCATTTGATTGTTATTGTCTCTAATATAAGATGGGAAAGTATATATGCATAAGCCATATCAAAAGACAAGTTTAGACTTGCCTGGGTGTTGATGAGTGAATGTGTCCCAGATGCTTGGTCCTCTGGCCCCCTCCATTACGCCACCCTCATACTGCATGTAAACATCAAGATAGCTCATATGACTACTTGGGTAGTAATCAGGCAATGGGTCCTATATGCTATTCTTAGAGCAACTCCAAAAGGCTCGGTATCCCCTCTTGCATCGGTAAAAAAAGAAAAAAGTCGCTAAAAACTTTATCCAACAGACGCGCTATCTTCCTCGCCATTTGCGGCTGCTCGCTATCCCGTCCCCCTCGCTCTGGATTTTTGCCGAGCTCGCGCCGCTCGCCATCGGGCTTCTCCCGCGCGCGCCCCCCTCCTCCCGCGCGCGCTGTTTTCCCTTCCCGCGCGTCGCCCTCTTCCCGCGCCGCACCCCTGCCATGTACAAAGCTTTGCCTCCAAGGACCAAATCAGCACAGCCAGGGTGAAATCTCACCGCCGGCCCTAGTCGCTGTTGTCACCTGCAGATGTGGCCGTCGACGACATGAATCCTGGTGAGTTGCTCTCAGCTTGCTACATGGAATTATTTAGGTGTTCAGGTTGTGGTGCAGTGCAGTTGCATTCTCGCTAGGAGGGCTCAGATTGTTTAGTTCTGAAGATTATGTCAGTGAATGCAAGATGGAGTAGTTAGGGTTAAGAGAATGCATCTTTTATGGTTCAGTATACCTTCAGAATTACTATGGTTCAGTATACCTTCAGAATTCAGATTAACCATAGTTGTGAATTCTCAATCAAATTAGGTTGTTGTCATTTCAATTCATTACTGAACACGAATGAATTCAAAATTACTATAGTTCAGTATACCTTCAGAATTCAGATTAACCATAGTTGTGAATTCTCAATCAAATTAGGCTGTTGTCATTTTCAGTTCATTACTGAACCATAGTTGTGCCTGCAAGCTCAGTTCTGAACCATACTGTGTGACCTCTAAGTTCAGTATCACCTGATAGTAGAAATATTGTAATGCTTTCCTCATTCCTCCATGCTGCACTGCAAGAACTGTGCAGATAAGGAAGTAATAGTTGCCTTTGTATCTAATTTTCATTTGCAATCAAATTGACTCCACTTTGTGCTGTTCTCGTGGGAAAAAATAACGCAGGGCAGTGGCAGCGGGAAAAAAAAAGAACGGGTCCAAGATGTGGGTGGAAAAAAAAATAACGGGGTCGGGTCGGACGTACAGGACGGCGCGACGGATCTTAAAAAAAAACTCACGTGGAAAGGATTTGAATTTTAACCACCAAGTTTACCTAGTCTCTTGGATTACTCCATAGAAATACTTGGTTTTCTATTTTTACAAAGGAGGTACAATCTTCAAATTTAGCTAATAAAATAGCTAATCTCTTGGAGATGCTCTTAGGATTCTTTCACAGGGATGGCTGGTCGTGCGGCGCTAAACGCGGAAGGGAGCACGTCCTGGCGTGCGAGCGGAGGCAGGGACCGAGTCCTGCGAAGAGTTCGGAGCTCGTGGATGCAGGGACGTCGGGAACGCCGGACGACGCGTTCGTGCGCGCTGGAATCGCCGTGGTGGACGTGTGGGCGCTGCGTCGCCGTTGGGGGCTATATATGGCCATGTAATCCTTCTGTAAAGATCGCTGGTTGCATTTGGAGCGAATCAAGCCAACATACAGGCCGTTTGGCGGCCGGGGCGTTCGGCGCCCGGAAAAACACTGTTCATCTTCAACCTTGGGTTCTTGGCGTGTGTGTGAGCTAGAGCGGGCGAGGTTGAGAGTGAGCTGCGGGAACGCGCGTTCCTGGGCGTGTTCCAACACTTCTCTTGTGTATTCTTCTCGAAGATACATCCGATCTTAAAATAGGCAAATGAGTTTATCAGACCCTGTATACTAGATATGGAATAAAGTGACTGAATAGCATGGTCGCACATGCTGTGTAAAGAAATTCCTGAAGCCTTTAGTCCCCGGACATTTGATTTGAAAACTAATTTTCATTTACAGTTTAAATTAGCATTCCATTTCCTGGTGAAAACAGAAAGGGTTCTTCTGCTGATTACTGGCTTCTATATATCCAGGAACTGCGCTGTGGGTAAAGTTTTGGTCAGCCACCCAGGGGAACATCTTGCTCTTTTTCGTAATGGGGCGACGAAGATAGTTGGATGCCATCTCCTTCTGCTGATCAAGTTTAAATTCAGCAAGGTCATCAGGGCACCTGCTGACTGCTGTATGTGTTGTTAGTGGTCTATGCTTTTTGCAGAAAATGATTCTTGAAACTTGTGACAGCTATTATACTGCAATCAAGCCAATTATCTCTCTGCATGGAGATTTTGCCTAGTTACGGTGTGTGCTTGTGGCTGCTTGGGCGATATGTGATCTTCTTAAGTTATGAACTCTGTGTGTCCAAGGTTGGTCAGGTATGCAGAGGTAAATGTTTGTAACATCAGTGACATTGGTGAAATAGGATTGGGGGAAATTGCAATTACAGCAAAGGGTATGAATTTTAATGTTGAGAAATAGGTATTGGCCGTTATCCTTCTGAATGAGCAGGATATGTGCATGGTTACTTTATGTGTTTACGTGGAAAAGAGAACAAAGGCTACCCAAAGGGCAATTGACAGACAAATTATGCATGGCACCGTGATGAGAGACAACGGGAGCACTAAATCTAGCAGATGCGCTGATACTCTGAATGCCGGAGATCGATTATATGGTCTGTACTGTGTCCAGGTAAAGTAAAAAATGTTTCTTTGCGGCAGTGAGGAGGAGTTGATCAGTTGAAGTTGATGAGTTAACCTGTGTCTTCTATGCAATCACCTAGATGAATTGACCTGTGTCTTTTATGTAATCGCCTAGATGAGGATGGTACAAGCAGGCCAAAAAACGCTGGCATCTCCTGAAAATGGACGGAACAAGAAAAAAAAAAGCTTGCTGAATGCAACTTGGCTCTGTAGGCAATTGCTGAATTGTAGAAAATGCCAGAGGAGATGCATCCGAAAGTGATTGATATTTTGGTAGAAATGGTAGGACAACAGAAACGAACTGAATGAAGGTGACCCGGCCTGCACAGTTCTACAGGATGGAGTATCTGAAATTGTTCAGACGTGAGAGCACTGACCAGTCCACCAGAGTTTACAAATGGAGAGCACCGCAGGTAGACTATTTGACAGAAAGCCAATGTTGATGGTGCATTCAGAGATGAGAGCACCATGGGGGTTGGGGAGTATGTATTAAGGTGGATCAGGTTGGCCCTTGTGTGGGAACGAGATCCTCTACCTTCACCCGAAACGAAGGCAGAGAGCTGTCACCAAAATCCTAGCGTCCATTTACCATCGGAAAAAGTCCTATTTACCTCCCTGGATTATGAGCCGAGTCCATCTTTCCTCCTCGAACTCGAAA
>CM014277.1:24136594-24176795 GCA_004135705.1 Alloteropsis semialata | reverse complement strand
ATAGCAACGGTCTGACGGGTGAGTGCAATAAAAAGAGAAACACGTGAAGCAACCGAAAAAGGCCGCGAGGCAGATCAGATGGGCCGGATGGCAGCGGGCGCTGGGCCAAGCCCACGTAGAGTAGGAGGGGCAATATTTGAATCGGTACGCTCGCAGCTACCAGAAATACTGACCGGTGATTAAGGACTGTGAGCACCGGTGTTGAGTTCGTATTGTTAGTGACAATGATGTGGCAAGGGTCAGTTGTAACTTGTAAGTCCGTACTAATGACTGAATGGAATTACCATCTGTCTTTTTGTGCTGTTACTGTGTGACATTGACATTACATCTTCAATGACCGATTGGCAAAAGATGTGTTTGCAGTTCTAATGACTGAATGGCATGAACTTGTAATGGCAAAATGGGTGTGAAACATCAAGTTGACTCACAATTAGAGACGGAGGAACTCTAAGTGTTTTGATTTTTGGTAGTCAATTCAAGGTACAAAGTCCGGTTCATCCAAATGCAAAAAAGTTGATTCATTCTTTTTCAAATGAACTTTAGTGCAACAAAAGCTGGACGGCATTCACCGGACACCTTTGACGGGAGCATCGGCCCGATCGGTGCTGCGTCCCACGATGTGGGGCTCATCCTAAAATACTAACCGGTAATATGGAACAATGAGCACTGGTCCAATTCATGAGAGCACATGTCCGGTGATAGCAACGGTCTGACGGGTGAGTGCAATGAAAAGAGAAACATGTGAAGCAACCGAAAAAGGCCGCGAGGCAGATCAGACGGGCCGGATGGCAGCGGGCGCTGGGCCAAGCCCACGTAGAGTAGGAGGGGCAATATTTGAATAGGTAGGCTTGCAATTACCTGAAATACTGACCGGTGATTAAGGACTGTGAGCACCGGTGTTGAGTTCGTATTGTTAGTGACAATGATGTGGCAAGGGTCAGTTGTAACTTGTAAGTCCGTACTAACGACTGAATGGAATTACCATCTGTCTTTTTGTGCTGTTACTGTGTGACATTGACATTAACTATTCAATGACCGATTGGCAAAAGATGTGTTTGCAGTTCTAATGACTGAATGGCATGAACTTGTAATGGCAAAATAGGTGTGAAACGCCAAGTTGACTCACAATTAGAGACGGAGGAACTCTAAGTGTTTTGATTTTTGGTAGTCAATTCAAGGTACAAAGTCTGGTTCATCCAAATGCAAAAAAGTTGATTCATTCTTTTTCAAATGAACTTTAGTGCAACAAAAGCTGGACGGCATTCACCGGACACCTTTGACGGGAGCATCGGCCCGACCGGTGCTGCGTCCCACGATGTGGGGCTCATCCTAAAATACTAACCGGTAATATGGAACAATGAGCACCGGTCCAATTCGTGAGAGGACATGTCCGGTGATAGCAACGGTCTGACGCTGAGTGCAATAAAAAGAGAAACACGTGAAGCAACCGAAAAAGGCCGCGAGGCAGATCAGATGGGTCGGATGGCAGCGGGCGCTGGGCCAAGCCCACGTAGAGTAGGAGGGGCACTATTTGAATCGGTAGGCTCGCAGCTACCAGAAATATTGACCGGTGATTAAGGACTGTGAGGGGCAGGAGGCCGGTGCACGCGGCACACCGGCGGGGGAGCGGATGACCGCCACTCCGCCAGGTGGCCTGACGCCCGCCGGGGAGCCGTCCGATGTGCTAGGTGGCAAGCACCAGACGCACGGACCATCCGGAAGCCCGAGAGCCCGCTCAAACGGCAGAGAAGCCGATGGGACGGGCGCACAATGTGGCACGGTGGCAGACGGCGCCTCGCCCTCAGGTGCAGTAACCGACGCGTCCTTTGGGATTCCCGAGGGCCGTTCCCGTGTCGCTCGCCATTTATAGGGCTCTCCTCCACCCATGGAATACAACTCCGCCAGCCCTCACGTACGAAAGCCTCTCTCTCGCAGGCAAAGCCGTAGTGTGACCCGATGGCTCGCTCCCGCTCCCGCTCCCGCTCTCGCTCGCGCTCCCGCTCCCGCAACCGCCTGGAGGACGTCCAAGGAGACTGCGGTGACAAGGATTGGACGCCGGCGCCGGAGATCACGCACACGACGGTCTAGGATGAGCCGCAAGCTTCAACGCCCAGTTCGTCGTGGCCCTCGTGGGATGATCTCGCGCGCATCCGATCTCCGGAGAAGCGCGCCCCACCGACCGGTCCGACTCCTACTAGGCAGGAATGGGTTTATTTCGAGGGGAGGACCCTCCGCACGACGACAACATGTGACGCGGCGGTGGCGGCGAAATTTCTCGAAGAAATCCGAGGTACGCCACCAAGACGCGGCATGATCGTTGGATTGGACACCAAGTGGAAAAGGCTCGATGGCGGCGCCTTCACGACGGCCCTCTTGCAGTTGTGCGTCGAAACTCGTGTCCTCGTCTTCCAGGTCCTCTATGCCGCCGCCGGAGACCTCCCCGAAGTCTTGAAGAGGTTCCTGACAGAGGAGGACCACATCTTCACTGGTGCACACATCGACAACGACGTGAACCGGCTGCGGGAGGATTTCGGCATCACAATAACCAATCCGATTGACCTCCAATTGGTAGTCCCCAAAGCTGCCTCAAAATACAAGGGTCTCGGTGGAACCCCCCATCCCAAGTACGGAGTAACGCGCAGGTCGCTCGAGGATCTCGGAAAAGCGGTACTGCACCTGCCTTGTCTTCACAAGCCGGCGGGCGCCGACCACGATAACTGGCACGCGTGGTATTTGTCACCTTCGCAGGTGAACTACACCGCCGTAGACGCGTACCTGTCCTACGAGATCGCGAAGCATCTGCAAATCGAGGATGGCTATAAATTTATTTAAGTTTGTTGCTTATTACATCAGGAGATCGAGTGTTAGTTGCTGTAATAGTAGGTGTTGTGTTTGGAATGTCCAGATCTCAAGTGTTAGTTTTGTAACGGTAGGTGTTAAGTTTTGTGACAATGATTGTGGCATGAATCAGTTGTAAGACAGTCCTGATGACTGAATGGAATTTCTATCATATGTCTTCTTGTGCTGTTACTTTGTGACATTGACATTACAATTTCAATGACTGAATGGCAATAGATGTGTTTGCGGTTCTAATGACTGAATGGCATGAACTTGTAGTGGCAAAATGGGTCTGAAACGCCAAGTTGACTCACACTTAGAGACAGAGGAACTCTAAGTGTTTTGAGGTACTCAAGTCAAGCTACAAAGTTTGGTTCATCCAAATGCAAAAATAGTGGATTCATCTTTCCAAATGAACTTTAGTACGCAGGACAGCATAAATGGGCATAGCTGAACACCAAAATCACTGGACAACTTTGGAGGTGGCACTGGTCCGACTGGTGATGCCACGCAACGCAGCAAGATGTCTCATCCTGAAATATTGACCGGTAATATAGAACGGGATCACCGGTCCAAATGGTGAGAGGAAACCATCAGGAAATCTGCCGAGTACATGAAAACATGTCCGGTGATAGCAATGGTCTGACCGTCTGACTGTGAGTGCAACAAAGAGGAACACCTGAAGCAACGGAAGCAGGCCGCAAGGCAGATGGGCCGGATGGGGGCAGGCGCCGGGCCCAGCCCACAAAGAGTTGGAGTGGCAATTTTGAATCGGTAGGCTCCTAGATTCCTGAAATTTGAACCGGTGATGAAGAACGATGAACACCGGTCGAAATGGTGTAGAAAAAAACTGTTCCATCAGGATTATCTGACGAGTTCTTTAGTAAACGTCCCGTGACTCCAGGGTTCCGGCCGGTGAGTGCAGTAAAATAGGCTTTAGCTCAAGAAATTCGTCCGGTGATGATGCTGTACTGTGTAACGATACGTGGAAACAAAGGACTTTAGCTCAAGAAATTCGTCCGGTGATGATGCTGTACTGTGTAGCCAACGGTTATGTGTCGAGAGAAAAACGTCAGGTGTATGCACCGGTCTGAACCGTGACTGAAGTGAAAGAGGGACTCGTCAAATTCAAGTTCTTTGAGTTCGTACTCTGATTCTTTCACAAACTTGCGCCAACTAAACCTCTAGGCTAACTCTATGTCTTGGGGATTTGTTTGCGAGTCACACAGATAGGTCGCTCGAGGATCTCGGAAAAGCGGTACTGCACCTGCCTCATCTTCACAAGCCGGCGGGCGCCGACCACAATAACTGGCGCACACAAACAGATAAATATATACTCTTGTTGACAAAACATTAGTATTTACATCTGATAAAGTTCATTACAAAGGTTTTTCTTACATAAACGAGAAAGCCTAGAACTTAAAACGGGAAACTATCTTCTCTATCGTCTCCTTCTCCTCTTCCATGTAGGTATCATACATGCTCCAGGTACATGCCGGGTTGATTCGACCTTCCGTAATGCTCAGGGGCTGCGTTGGGAACCAGGAACGGACAAGACCGAGTACTTGCCTAGTACACGAACGGGCGATCCGCTGGCAATATGACCGCACTTGCCCAGGAGTTGCTCGGAGTCGATCAAGAAGAGGAGGAGCAGCACTGCCTGCGGGTACTTTGGCATAAACATCGACCGGTGAAAGGGTAGCCTCTTTCCAGGATTCAATTTCTGTACCGCGACGATTGATCTCTACGCGAAGCGCTTGGATTTCCTCCTCCTGGTTGCGGATCTTGGTCATATCCTGGATAAGCTGTACATCGGCGTGCTGGCGCATTTTCTGCTCTTCAGCAAGTTCCGCCATGCATTCCTTCTCCCGCTGCTCAGCCTGGTTCACGCGCTCTTGTTGCCGATAAAAGCGATTCTTCATGTCGATTACATCGGCCTTTAGAGCTTCAATGCGCTTCTCGCTCTCTGCAACCAAACAGATCATATTTATCATATGCTCTATGCTAACAACAGGGAGAAGTACTCGGCAAACATACCAGAGAGTTTCTGTCTAAGAGACTTGTTTCTCTCGACTACATCCTCTCGCTGGTCTTGATACAGGTTGATCTTCTTGTATGCTTCATCCAGCTGGAGGCGAAGCGAGGCACGCTCCTGTTCCCATGACTTTTGCCCTTTGGCTAAGTCATCTACAGCTTTCTCAGCTCGGGCAATGGACGTGCTAGCCCTGCGGAGCATCTCAGATTTCTGATGTGACCGCACAAGTATGCTCTGCTCCACAAAACAAGGTGGCAGAGTTGATCAGCGAAAAAACCAGAGGAGATAAGTATCTTACAGTATTGATTTACTATATACTAACCTCTGTGAGCTTGGTGAATTGCTTTTGCAGCTCCACGGCCTTCTCCAGATCTTCTTGATCAACTTGCGAGTTGAACAGGAAGGCATTGTCATTTTCATTTGGATTTACACCCGGGGTTCCGGTGTACATCTGAAACGGCTCTGGCGTCGGCTCTCGGGGTTTCTTCTTCTCCCGGATAATTTCTTCGATAGTTCCCACTTTTACCAGTCCAGCGGCTGCATCAAGCTCCTCAGTACGGAGTTTTGCCATCCGAGTACTTTCTGCTGCCTTGGGCCACACCTTGGGAGCAGAAGTACCCGGAGCGGCTTGCTCCGGTACTTTGGAGGACGACGATCCGGCAGCGCTTGATTCTTGTGGGCGGGGTTGCGGAGATGCCCGGGGACTCAGCGCATGTTCTACTTCTGCCTCCCTGTCGAGGATTTCCACGGATGGGTTTCCCTCCCGGACCTTCGGCGAGTGCGTGGAGGGAGGAGTAGGCGGCCGGCTGAACCAAATAAGAAGATTGCAAGAATTCAATTTGTTGAAAGCAGTACGAAAACAAATGATGCTGTTCAACATAACAAATCGCTTACCTGGCGAAATTCATGTCAAATTCTGGCTCGTCCAGGTCAAAGTCAAAACTCCCAGATGGGATATCTTGGGGTTCATGCGCTTCTTCTTGCCGAGCGGGTTCTTTTTCTTGCGTTTGCTGCATACAAGAGTTCAGATCAGGAAAAAGGAACCCAGCACAAGTCAAGATGAAGATTTCAAAGCATAAATTACACATACCTTGGGGGGAGATGACTATAGTGGAATTCCCACAGGAATCTCCACATTTGTCTCTGCTTCAAGAATCTCCGTTTCAGCAAAAACGGCATCAGCAGGTTTCTTCAGCGAAGGAAACACCTTTTTCCGCAAAGCTCGTTTCTTCTTGGGGACCTGCGGATTCTGCGCATCTTCGGAGCTGGGCCTTTTCAGACCTGATCCTCCTTGCCCAAGTATCTTGCCGGGAGTTGTCGGGGCGCATCATCATCTGAGGATGATTCTTCCTCCAGAATCACCTTGTCGATTTTCGGTGATGCCTTTTTCTTTCCTTTCCCCGAGCATTCAGCAGTTTGCGGGGGTGGGGGCGTCTCAGGTAACCCGGACAGGTTCTCTGCAACTTCAGGAGGTGCGGAAGCAAGTATGGTCTGCAATTCCTGACATTGGGTGCCAAGGAAATTAATTAGTTTTCAAGAAGCAAGAAGGTGAACATCAAAAAATGGTATTCGAGGTGTTTTCAAGCTTACCACTGGTGGTGGACGACATGCCGAGTACTCGACTACTCGGCGTGGGAGCTCTTGTGCGTCCATAAACAATGCTTGGACGCGAACGGCAACTTCATCCGATGACAGTTTGTTGGGGGAGATCCTGGTTGGGTCCTTGGGGCCAGTGAATTCATAGCTAGCGTGCACCCGCTTTTGGCAGGGTTGTACGCGTCGGCGCAGGAATGAGCTGGCAATCCCAATGGCAGTCAGACCCTTCTCCTTCAAGTCAGCAATCATATTCAACAGGCTGGAGATCCCTTCAACCTTATCCCTGTCAAGGGCTTCATTCCAAGAATCCTGCTGACGAGGCAGGTGTCCAGAATGCTTGGAGAGCTTTGGGGGTTGGTTCTCCACATAGAACCATTTATCCATCCAATCCTTGATGGAGTCATTCATCTTGAAATCAAAATAAACAGTCTTCATCCCTTGACGAAGCTGGATCCCGGCTCCACCGACTACTTTGTCAGGAGTGGACTTGACGCGGAAGAGAAGGCGGAACAGATTGAAATGGGGATCTATTCCAAGGAAGGCTTCGCAGAGGTGGATGAAGAGAGAAATTTGAAGAATGGAGTTAGGGTTGAGGTGAACCAACTCTAACTTATAGAAAGAAAGGAGGCCACGGAGGAAATCATGAGCAGGCAAGGCGAATCCACGCTCATAAAAGGCAACAAAAACCACGATCTCCTGGATCTCTTCAAACGGCCAATGCTTACCGACATCGGTGCGCCAGCAGGAGACCGGCTTCTCCAGCAGGTAGCCTGATCAACGAGACCCTGCACCATTTCATCTAATGCCTTGGATGGCTTCCAGACGAGAGCGGGTGCAGGGGCATTCTTGAACACCGGCATATCTGTGATTGAGACCTTTGATTTTTTCTTGCTTGCCGCAGTCTTGCTTTCTGAAGGTTTGTTGGATGCTAGTTTCCGACCCATTTTGCCTGACGAGATCTTGGGAATGATTCTCGGTCGCGGCGGGAGTGGATTGGGGGCTTGCGCGGGTGCGGAAGAATTTGAGGATTTCAGTTGTGATAGCGATGGCGGCGGGGCGGGGAAGACGAACGGTTCAGGGCCTCTGTCTTGTAAGATTGAAGTGGTAACCCTAAACGTATTTCCTAAAACCCGTTTTCACTAAAAGCGCCAACACTTGTGTATTCGCTGTTTATTACCAGATGCGCATTTGTGCGGCATTTTCCTAACAAGCTAAAGTATTTCCCGAAGTATTTTCATACTCGGGGGCTGATGCTTAATGGGAGTGATTTTTCCACATCAAAGAATATACTTATTTCTTCAAAAGTCTTCAAGCTTATTGTTATCTGCTTTAAGCTTGGGGGCTGGGGGGAAATTGTATATTTCTTTTGGAAAGTTTTTTCATTAAAGACCCTGGAATTGTTTTTAATCCTTGAAAACATTTCTAGGCTCGGGGGCTAGACCCATAATGGGTCCATCTTTTTTCAAAAGCTGGACACCATTATAGTAAATGGGGAAGTTTTTGCATCATCTTTGGTTTAGAAACCAAAGCCCGGGGGCTAGCTGCAAAAGAAGTCGGCAAAGGAGCACATCATGTTCACTTCTGAAGGGTTTTCAACAAACAGGATGACGAGGAAACAACTCGGCTGATGTTGAAACTGTTGAGAAACAACTCGGCAGGCGTGAAGACATGAAGACGCTCGGGGGCTTGACGGTCCAAGATCCATGGGAGTCCTCATGGGCTGTGGGCCTGCTAAGAAATTGGGCCGGCAACTCTGACAAGATACAAGNGTTTCCGACCCATTTTGCCAGATGAGATCTTGGGAATGATTCTCGGTCGCGGCGGGAGTGGATTGGGGGCTTGCGCGGGCGCGGAATAATTTGAGGATTTCAGTTGTGATAGCGACGGCGGTGGGGCGGGAAAGACGAACGGTTCAGGGCCTCTGTCTTGTAAGATTGAAGTGGTAACCTAAACGTATTTCCTAAAACCCGTTTTCACTAAAAGCGCCAACACTTGTGTATTCGCGGTTTATTACCAGATGCGCATTTGTGCGGCAATTTCCTAACAAGCTAAAGTATTTCCCGAAGTATTTTCATACTCGGGGGCTGATGCTTAATGGGAGTGATTTTTCCACATCAAAGAATATACTTATTTCTTCAAAAGTCTTCAAGCTTATTGTTATCTGCTTTAAGCTTGGGGGCTGGGGGGAAATTGTATATTTCTTTTGGAAAGTTTTTTCATTAAAGACCCTGGAATTGTTTTTAATCCTTGAAAACATTTCTAGGCTCGGGGGCTAGACCCATAATGGGTCCATCTTTTTTCAAAAGCTGGACACCATTATAGTAAATGGGAAAGTTTTTGCATCATCTTTGGTTTAGAAACCAAAGCCCGGGGGCTGGCTGCAAAAGAAGTCGGCAAAGGAGCACATCATGTTCACTTCTGAAGGGTTTTCAACAAACAGGATGACGAGGAAACAACTCGGCTGATGTTGAAACTGTTGAGAAACAACTCGGCAGGCGTGAAGACATGAAGACGCTCGGGGGCTTGACGGTCCAAGATCCATGGGAGTCCTCATGGGTTGTGGGCTTGCTAGGAAATTGGGCCGGCAACTCTGACAAGATACAAGGAAGAGGCGTACAGCTTAAGGAAACTAGTCGGCTACAGGGAAACAACCCGGCCTACTCATATTAGGACTCTGTGTATTGTATCCGACTAGGCGCTTTGACTCCGGTCAACGGGTCTCCGCGACTCGGCCGGCCCCGATATGCTCGGGGACTCGGCATTTCAACTCGGCCAGCCCCGACGCGCTCGGGGACTCGGCGCTTCGACTACGGTCATCAGGTCTTCACGACTCGGCTAACCTTGACGTCGGGTAACTTCGGCGCCAGAAAATAATCCGCGAACCTACGCTGCCAAGTTGGTCCTTGGGTCAAGGATAACAGAACATACATTTGCAGCCAAGATATGAAGCAAGATTCACCGGGAAACTATACTATTACAAGAAGAGCCAGTCAAGAGCCGGTTACAAGGGCAAAAAGCATTATCCGTCAAGATGACGGCTTGGGGCACTTGTCGTGGCGTGGATTGGCGCATACACAGCAAGCTTGGTCCACATGAGCTCATCGCAAGCCCTCTTGTAGCACCATGACGACCGACGGCGGGTCACCCCACTTGAGGGCAAGGAGCGAATGCCTCCGGGCATCCCTTGGCTCTACAAAGCATTTCACCCTATGAGGCCCTTGGCCCGGGGCTATGCTGGGAGTCAACGGGGCAGCACGCAGATGCTCACTAACACCTCAAGATCTTCGCAAGCACTCTCCTAGCACCAAGCTCTCAAGACCTCATGATTCCTCCCCGGAGGATGAACCCAACAACAAGTCCCCACCATATTCTACATTGTGGTAGATACGCTCCCCTTTTGCTAAGCACAAGGCTCCGTGCCTTGGCGTGTATTTATAGCTCCGAGCTGGATGTTCACATGTGACTCCGGCTGCACTGTCTGACGCGTGAGCTCTGCGCCGCGTAGCAGCTCCTTCTTTCGAGGCGCTCAATCCGCCCTTATAGTCTTCGGCATCACTTGACCACGGGAATGCTCTGTGCGTTCACGTGGGAACTGTTCTTGTCGCGATGTGTCCAGACACTCGTGGCAGTATTATCGTTTGGGCGGCCTGTCTGCCCCGAAGCTTGGAGATTCTTTTCTTTTGACCATTAGCCCGATTATTCTAATCGGCCCAATGCTCGTGGACTACTCCATATAGAGGGCTCCTTGCGTCGCCCTCCTTATGCCCCATCAGGATGTGTCACTACAAATCAACCATCTGGGTACCCCCGGGTGGACTGCCGGTCAATAAATCCGACGGTATCCGAATTCCAAGCTTGATGACAATGGAATATAGACACTTTATTATCGTTTTGGCTGAAAAGCCGACATCACTACATTGAAAGGACTGACATTTATTGACTCTTAACAAATCCTAAAAAACTTAAGGGTAAAAACGCCAACGGTCCAAACGGTGCCAACGGTCTCACCGGTACGTGGAAACAAACCTTTAGCTCAAGAAATTCGTCCGGTGATGATGCTGTACTGTGAAACGATACGTGGAAACAAAGGACTTTAGCTCAAGAAATTCATCCGGTGATGATGCTGTACTGTAGCCAACGGTTATGTTTCGAAAAAAACGTCCGGTGTATGCACCGGTCTGAACCGTGACTGCAGTGAAAGAGGGACTCGTCAAATTCAAGTTCTTTGAGTTCGTATTCTGATTCTTTCACAAACTTGCGCCACACTAAACCTCTAGGCTAACTCTAGTCTTGGGATGTTAATTTTTTTTGCGAGTCACACGGTACAACGCAGACAGTCACAGCACACGCACACTCACCCCTATGAAGGCACGCACGCAAACCCTACCCCTATGAACATCTCCGAAGGGGAAGTCTTGGGGATATTAAAGCTTGCAGCAGGATTGAATTGAGATAAGCAAACACAAACATGACATGTGCAATAGATCGATCGCATCACATTGCCAGATGGATCACCAAACATCACAAGTTATTGAGACCTTTACAACATGATGGCCCACGGTGCCAACGGTACAAACGGTACGTGGAAACAAAGGGCTTTAGCTCAAGAAATTTCATCTGGTGATGTTACAATTTGTAGCCAACGGTTATATTGGTGAGTGTAGTAAACTTGAAAAGCGTCGGTTGGGATTAAGGCCCGGGGCCGGGGGTGGCCGTGTTGACGGTATGTTTCCTGCAGCGTCGGTTGGGATCCCCATGAACGGGGAGGGTGTGGGAACGTGCGCGGTGCCGGTTCAGTTCCCGACGCGTCCTTTGGGATTCCCGAAGGCCGTTTCCCGCGTCGCTCGCCATTTATAGGGCTCCACTCCGCCGATCGAATACAACTCCGCCAGCCCTCACACACGAAAGCCTCTCTCGCAGGCAAAGCCGTAGTGCGACCCGATGGCTGGCCCGCGCTCTCGCTCCCGCTCCCGCAACCGCAACCGCCTGTACCGGGCTCGGCGATCGCCGTCTCCTCCGGCGTCCTTCCACGAGCGCTTCTATCCGCCGTCTCCTCCGGCGTCCTTCCACGAGCGCTTCTATCCGCCGTCTCCTCCGGCGTCCTCTCCGGCTACGGCTGCTGCTCTGGATCCGGCAGCGCCTCCGTCAACCTCCAGGGCTGAACGGTCGCCGACGCCTCCGCCGCCGTCCTTCCACGCGGTCTTCTATCCGCAGTCCTTCCACGCGCAGTTCTATTCCCCGCCCCCTGCTCCGGCTGCGGCACCGGGTCCGTATGAGGCGCATCCACCTCCAGCGCCACCGTGTCCGGCCGCGCCTGCGCGGTCCCCCTCGCCGCCGTACTCGCAGACGTCGGGCTCCATCTCCACCGACGAGGAAGACGACACCGACGAGGAAGGCGCCCTCACCCATTCGCGCGTCATCAAGCGGAGTGGTTTTTACGGCTGCCCCGTCTGTCCCAATCGCGCGTGGAGGAAGTGGACAATGGAGGACGTGAAGAACCACGTCATGGCCATCGCCACGGGCAGCGGCCAGGAGGCCAGGAGGCGGCGGCGCCACTGTGATGTGGCCAGGGCAATGCGCTGGATGTGAAGCAGGTGCGCGGTGAAAGCCGCTCGTACTGATCCGCCACACGTGGTGAGCGATCGTGTTTGTTTTATGCTTTCTGTTATTTATGTGCTTTGTGTACATACAACAAAATCAGAGGGTGTGAAGGTGGGAAAAGATGTGCTCTTCACATAGTAGAATGTAATGTGCCAGACTCTTAGTTACAAACTAAAAGCATCACTTCACTATCAATGTATGAAACTGCTAAAACTTGTGAACAATATATACTCCACAAACTTAACCAGACTTTAATATAGCACACGCAGAGTGAAACTTGCAACGTAAATAGAAAGGTAGGACCGACAAGGTTTAACGGAACACAGTGCAGCCTGCATCAGGCTGCAACGCAAGCAGTGACCAACTAACCAGTTCACACAATCTGGGACACCTGGATAAACATAACATCGCTAACAAAGATAAACTAAAAACCAAAAACTCCCGCGCGCCAGGGTAGATAGAAGACTACGACAGTTCATCAAGCGTCCTCATCCATATATGGAGTAAGTGGATCAGGATCCCTTCCACCGTGCGAACCGTTGACTAAGTACAGATGACAAATCTTAGTCATCTGCTCAGCATGCGCACTCACCATTTGCATCACATCTTTTGGTCCATCAATCCTAACTAACCCAGTTGACAGCTCACGCCCAGGAACAGGACTGAGGTAGTACAACCGTGCGTCTTGTGTGTATCCATGATTGTTCAAAGCCCGCACCAATTCGGCGTACTCAATACTAGTTGCTGGCGCACCAATTGTAAACTGACTGAGTTCATCTCGACTGTCGCCGTACATCTGTAGATCAGAATAGAGTTCCTTCACCTTGTGAACCTTAAATCTCATGACCACATCCTGGATGTATTATGGATTAGACAAATAAGGATCATTTGAGCACAATACGATCTTTCATATAAAAAATGAAAATATTTCATTTACCGGGGCACACTCAGTGTCAATTAATACGTAGAAGTTGGCCCGTGACATACAGATCTCTTGTACCTGAAATTGCAAACATTCGATGCGTTCACATGGTTGTCTTTAATCTTGCAAACGATGCGTTCACATGGTTGTCTTTAATCTTGCAAAATAAAACGAGTGCAATTTAATAGAGTATAGTAGTTACCTCTAATATCTTCTTGCGCTTGCTGCGAAGCTCCTCTTGTTCGATCCAGGGCTCCATCAGGGACTTCAGCTTTGAGTGCTCATACATCAACTTTTCGAACTGTGCGTCAAGCTGCTCAAGAATGGAGCCCATTGTTTCTTGGCCGTACGTTATGTGCGCATCATTTTTTTCAGTGATATCTGAATGGGCGCAACTAGAGATAGAGCGTTCCATCGCTATCTTGTCCATGATATGGGAATGCACACTACTTAATTCTTTGGTCAAAGTGGCTGCGAGAGTTTGCTGCAACCTTTTGCTCAAGGCAACAAACACCTTGTCGGTCTCTTTGTCCAACCGCTCACGCTCATGCATAATGTACCGGTCAACGTTCTGGCGATCTTGAATCCTACTAATTCCGGTTTTCCCACGTGCAAGCTTTATGTCTATAGATAAGTCCTCCCGCTTCTGCTTGAAAGTGCTCATCATCTCCTCGACCTCGTTCAGGGACTTCCGAACTTGATCCATGATAACTAGTGACACATGCAATAGGGATATACTACCATAAGTGCACCAAACAATAGCAAAACACAGTACCGCAGGCATTGCCAGACAATTTGCTTGCATTGTTTAAATACTAGTAAATGCTTGTTCGAATATGAACCGCACGCGCGCGGCTCTAGGGCGAGGTAGCGCGAAACGACGAACAGCACGGAGCGGCGATGGCGTGGCGAGGACGGACTGCGACGCGGCTGGGCGAACAGCAAAGATGGGAACGACGGGGCTCACCACGGGCTTCGGCGAAGAACCACGAGCGGGGGAGCGACGTCGGGCGAGCGGACGGCGATCGGCGGCGCGAGGTGACGGTGAATGCAGCGCGACGACGGGCCGGAGGCGAACGCGGCGAGCGAAGTGCTCCTGCATACCAAGGCGATTAGGTCCCGAGGATCGGCGGCGGCGGCCAAAATAGAGAGAGAGAGATGTCTGCGGTGGCTTACCGAGGCAAGGCGAAGGCGTCAGGAAGGAAGGAATGGCGGCGGGGGGTGGTGGGGAGGATTTAATAGGCGCAGTGTATCGACCTAGGGCGACCTAATGCTACCAACGACTCTGCGGCGGCGCAGGCTGGGATTTCGCCCATAATCCGGGCGCGATTGGCGGCTTACGGCGATGGAGGGCGTTGCGGGGATGCGGGAACGCTGCGCGGCGGGGCGTGGCGCTGCGCGTGGGGCCGGGGTACCCGAACGAGCGGCCTGGCGTGGGGTCGAGCGACAGGGCTAAGGGCGGATCTGCCCTCTCGATTTTGTCGGGAGTAAGAAGATGGCGGTGGGGCCCGCTGGAAGGTGGTGAGAGGAGCAGCCAGATCGCTCCCGAGTCCATAGTAATTTAACCGGTGTGCAAGAAACGTGTTCAGCGGTCGGACGGGTGAATTGGAATGTTGATGCCCGGTGATGTCATCGGCCTATCCGGTGAGTGCTACTAATATGGAATTTTGAACTCCATTGAGTTCTGTCATAAAAAAAACTGCTTCGAGTTCCAACTCAAATTCTTTCAACTGCTTTGATCTCTATGAGACACCTAGTGCTAGAATACGCGTGTGTGTACCACACTAGCCTCTAGGATCAGGTCATGTTACTGATCGTGTCCCATCTAAGCCTATTCCCCACCCAAGACACTACCATGTCACATTGACATTACTATAGAAAGAACTAACCCAATGCATATACTTTTTCCAAGATAAATCATCATCCTACCTATCTCCCCTCTTCTCCCTCCTATCTTGGTTGTTGTGTAGACCATTTCCTTCTCCTCTTGCATGAGAAACCATTTCCTTCTCCTCTTGCCACTTCAATAAAATGCGTACATGTCATCCTTATTAATTCTTTCTATAGTCGTGTTTCGTACATAGATGGTTCATGGAAAGTCGGCGATGAAGCGCGTTGCGCGTATGCGGGGACGCCGCGCGGTGTGGCGCTGCGCGTGGGCGGATATGCTGGCGGTGGGCCCCGCTGGAAGGTGGTGAGAGGAGTTAAACAGATCGCTCCCCGAGTCCATAATATTATTCCGGTGCACAAGAACCGTGTTCAGCGGTGCCTCCGGTGGGTTGGAATGTTGATGCCTAGCATATCGAGGTTATCGTCCATAATATCAGTGGCGGTTCTCTCCTCGAAAAATGCAACCGCCTAGATAAACACGTGGCCGCCCGGGCTCTCCCAACTGCGACGCGGCGACGCCCCCTCTTCATCCACAATCAATTTGCAGCACTCGACAAACCGGCGCTCTCTCAGATCGGCAATGGCGGGTAGCAAGAGGGCGAGGGAGGCAAGCACCGGACCGGAGTCGCCCGCACCGCCACCGCCGCGTCTCCGCGCCGCACTCATCCGCCAAGGGTATCACCCCAGCCACCTGAAGCCATTGCGGCCGCCTCGATTCGCCACTGACTTTCCGTTGTTTCCGCAGGGCAATATCTATGGCCGGGCCGCCTGTGCGCGGCCACGCTGATGTCGCCGAGCACTCCGCGGCCGCCACCGCAAAAGGCCAGGCGAGGGAGGCAACACCGGAGCCGCCCGCACCGCCACCGCCACGTCTCCGCGATGCACTCATCCGCCAAGGGTATCACCCCAACCACCTAACACCATTGCGGCTGCCTCGCTTCGCCACTGACTTCCCTTTTTTTCCGCAGGGCAATATCTATGGCAGGGCTGCCTGTGCGCGGCCCCGCTGATGTCACCGAGCACTCCGCCGCCACACGAGGCCAGGAGTCCAGTTCGTGTGAGGTTGGGCGTCTGCAAAACTGCCTGGAAGTGCTCCAGGCAGCTCTTGCGGCGTCCGAGACGGAAACCGCCGCTGCCCGTCGCTACGCCGACGAATCCCTTGGTAGGCTGACAGTTACTTCTACAGCTCTACTTGATCCTTTACACCATCCAGGTTCGCTGCGTTTTAATCAATTTTTCGTGTTTTGTTTCCGCATTGTAGACATCGAGCAGCGCCTCGAGGCAGCCAACATCCTGGCGGCGGAGCTCTGACGCCAAAACGCCGAACTGCAGAGCCGCCATGACGTGCTGACCATATCTGCGGTCGCCGCGGTCCAGGCCGTCAACCCCAGGGGCGTCCTCCTTGAAGAGCGCCTCAACACCCTCTCGGCGCGTGTACACAGCCAGGTCCGTTATGGTGTTACCCAGTGCGCTGGCGCGGCGCTAGTGGCGCGCAGCTATGCGGCCGTGATCTGCGCGGCCTGGAGCCAGGCTTCCCCGAAGGCTTCGATCACTTGGAAGTGGAGCGCCTTGTCGCCGAGGAGTTCGCCGCCGCCGCTACGGCTGTCACGGATGCCATCGACATCACAGAGGTGGAGTACAACGCCCCGTAATTTCTGTAGCAGCGCTCCATGACTACCGGCAAACATTATGCCCTGTAAAAACATTATACCTTGTTTGTCTTGATGTTTAGGGAAGTTGGCTGAACGTTTTAGGAGATTGGTTGGTCCCTGACCGGCGTCTGGTCTGGGAGCATTTGTTTCTTCATCTAGTGGTTTTCAGTACTTTTTCAATAGTTTTCTCGTTCTTAGTCTGACGATCTGTTGTATCAAACTGCATATGTCCGTTGCGTGGGAATGGAAATGGGGTTTCCCCGGTTCAAAAAAAACATTATGCCCTGTATAATACTCTACATGAAAACCTCAGATTGGTAACAGGGCACATCGGCTCTAGCTGCCGTTGGTGGGGCTTCCCAAACGCCCGCGTGTCAGTGTCCATTACCGTTACAGAACTAAACAAGAGCAGCAGAATTAAACAATAACACAAGTGCCAGATAACAGATAAGCCAGATTGTAAGCAGCAGATAAGCTGATAGAATTAAATCTTCAGCAGCAGAATTACACAAGAACACATAACACTAACATATTCAGATGCTGGTTCATGACAGCAAAAGCAGGAGCTAGGTTCATGACCACATTACATCATAGATAATATATATATTTGCAATCTTCCATCCCAGTCAAAAGCAGCAAAAGACCACACATGCTTCTTGTCTGTCAGCCTTGCTTCTTCAGTGCCTCTTCGAGAGCACTTATCCTCTCCTTCGCTTCTTCCAGTTCATTCTCCAGGAGCTTGAATTTCTTGGCCATCTTGGCATCTTCAATGGCCTTCTCCTTCTTCTCCTTGTTAGCCCTTCGCTGAAGATCAAACACATTTCCAAAGAGGGCTACATAACTTTCGTGCAGCTCCCCCCATGCTTCTTCAAACTCCTCTCGTGGCACATACTCATTCTAAAACAGGAAACATCCAATAAGATAGATTAAGCACTACAAGAAATTAACGACAAAGGAAAAGGTTGCAAGCAGTCATGGAAACATAGGAGTAGCATGTACAAAGCATTGCTTAATCTACACCAGATTATGGAAAAAAAATAAATACACTACCACTAGTCTAGCCACTCGATAGGGAGATAATATAGAATAGCATATCTATATTATAGCAATTCTGACAATACCTGCATGCTAGTCTAGCCACTCATAATACAAGATCAAGAACACCAATACACCACCACTAGTAATTCCAAATAACCTATCCTCCACAGAAACCGGCTTGCACAGCGGCGGAACCAGAAAATATTTTTAAGGGGGGCCGGACCGCTAAAGTCGGCACTATATATGATATGAAAGAATATGTGTCCAGTGTATTTATTAACTATTATTACTTCTTCATATTTGTCCATACATTAAACAAGCATAGCTTAAAAAATAACATTTGCACAATACACAAAAGAAAACAGTTTACACAAAAGTTAACCAACTAAAGGGAGGAATATAACATACCGATCAATTAAATAGTAATCAAGTGACTTTAAGGAAATGTAAGTCGAAGGGAAGGAGATAAGTAGCACTCATCAAGTTGTGAAGTTTTGGGTTCGTTGGTTCCACTAATTAAGGAATTAGAAGGTGGTAAAAAAATTTCAGCAATTATTCAAGGCAACATATCAGGTGCAAACTAACCTCTTCGTACAAACCGTGCAAACTCTAATCTGGGCTACATGATGTTGATCCAAGGGACGCAAAGGAGAGGTGGGAGGGGTGATTTGCACACACTTTTGCAAATCACCCCTCCCACCTCCTCTGCGTCCCCACTTGGATCAACATCGTGTGGCCCAGATTAGAAGTTTGCGGTTTGCACAAAGAGGTTGGTTTTCACCTGATACGTTGCCATTCAATCAAAATTGGCACATCTGATGAATTTGAATACCAAGGTTCCAATCCGCGTCAAAGTGGGTGTGCTCCTTTTTTTGAAAAGGCAGAAAATATTGTTCATTATTTAAACATTTATAAACATGTACATTGACAATGCATGGAGCCTCCAGTATCCAAAAATAACACCATGAACTCAAAGAATAAACTAGCTCAGCTATATTATGAGCAACAGGTCACCAGTGTTCTGCTGCCTTCGCGACAAACCAACCAAATGGACGTAGCTTTGCTTTGTAGTTATCTAGATGCCTCCTAATATTTAGACAACTTTGCAGATTTGTGCAAAAAAATAGACTACTAACCTAATTAAAGAGGGGATCCTGAGAAATTGAACTGGCGTTGGGGGGGCCCTGGCCCCTGCCAGCCCCCCTTGGTTCCGCCACTGGGCTTGCATGCTCTATCTAGGTAGATCCAGGGGAAGAGAACTTGCCTCATCGTCGTGGAGTGACACCACTGACACATCGTCGTCCTCCTCGCGCTTTGATGGAGGGCGACGGCGATGGTGACGGAGGCGCGGCGGGGAGGCGGCGCAGACGTGGCCCGCCTTGGGCAGGCCGCACCGGCCACGCGCCATGGGGGAGGCCACACGGACGGAGGCATCGCGCGAGGTGGAGGGCGACGGCGATGGGGACGGGGACGGAAGCTCGGCGGGGGAGGCGGCGCAGACGTGGCCAGCCTTGGGCTGGCCGCACCGGCTGCACTTGTACCTGACACGCGCCATGGCGGAGGCCACACGGACTGCGGCGGCGACGGATCAGGCGATGCGGCGGCGACGGAGGAGGCGGATTAGGGATTTCGGAGGCGGCGATGCTGAGAGAGGCGGATTAGGTATTTGGCAGCGAGGTGGAGGCGTATTTGAGGGGTCGCACGGCGTGTGGGCTCCGGCTCCACATGTCAGTGTTACATGCTCTAGTAACGGGCGTTACAAAGCCCGTTACGAATACTACTTTTTATCTTTGTTTTTTTTTAAACTCCATTTTGCAAGTCCAAGCGTGTTCTGACCCTAACACCTGCGTCACCCGCTAGCCGCATCCGATGGCTCCCTTGTTGCGACGCTGTGGACTCACCTCCACGTACGGCTGCACCCTAAGGAGGCACAAATCCTTTGCGCACAATACACGCTCTTCTCGCCAACAGGCAGAATAGTCTCACAGACTACTCTCAAGCAATCGCGCTCTCTTTTGTTGCAATGCCGACAATTTTTTGTCTATCTCTTAAGGTTACCCGGGTAGCACACGCCTTAATCCGTGAAACCTCGGCTCTTTCTGTCACGCCTAACGTCTCTACATGCGTAAACGAGTCCGTCTCATACACACTATGAGCAACGGCTAATGCAGGGACCAGGTGCTTAAACGTAATAGGCTAACTACTCCGGAGAACGACCGAAACAAGAGCATGACACAGCTTTTACGCTTATATTCATTATCCAATGAATTTCAGTACTTTCATTGTACTCTACAAAAATGCTACATAAATGTACGCATCTTTTCTTTCAGGTCAAGTTTTGGCGACGACTCTCCAAGACGCTTGGCGGCTCTGCTAGCTTACCTGGCGCATAAGTTTGGGGGCTGATTACAAAAGTAGTCGGCAAAGAGCACATCATGGGTTTTCCAACAAAGGCGCAATAGGGTGAGGAAACAACTCGGCTGATGCTAAATTTGTTGGCAAACAACTCGACGAATTTGAAGACATGAAGACGTCGGGGGCTGGACGCCGTAAAAACAACTCGGATAAAGCTTCAAGAACTCGGATGAAGCTTGAAAGAACTCGGATTAGAAGACTATTTCCTAAAGCAGAAGGTCGTAGGTTCAAAGAAGACAAAGACCCTTGGATTGATTATTCAATCATTCCAAGGCTCGGGGGCTGATAAGCTACACCCATCAGTTGCTTTTAAAACAGATAAGATAGAATGAAAGCTAAAACCGACAAGGTTTCATGGAACACAATACAGCCTGCATCAGGCTGCACCACACCGCTAGTGAACAACATTAGTAACATATTCACACCAATAGGGATAGCTGGATAACATAGCAACCTTTTTTTAAAAACAGAAAAGAATTTCGGCTTGACCTTCTTTACAGAAGGATCAGACCCATTATTACAAGATTATCAAGACCTTCACATAGAGTAGTTCTTTAACTTAACCGAAAATGTGCTTAAACTAAAAGACCATCCATGCGTCGTGAAGAAGTGTAAAGCAGCCATCTCCAATGTAGGGCATGCAGAGACTCCCAGGCTATACAGAATCATACTCATCCAAAAATGGATCCTCATCCAAATATGGATCCACATCCAAATTTGGATCCTCATCCGTGTTTGGATCAACATATGAATTTGGATCAGGACCGTCCGAACCGTTGACTAAGTAGAGATGACAAACTTTTGTCCCCAGCTCAGCATGCGCACTCAGCATTTGCATCACGTCTCCTGCTTTATCAATGATATGTAATCCAGTTGATAGCTCACTCCCAGGAACAGGACTGAGGTAGTACAACTGTGCATCTTCTGTGTATCCAAACTTGAACAATGCTTCCAACAAATCGGCGTACTCAAATGGCCTTACAAAATTAAGCTGACCAATTGAATCTCGACTGTCGCCGTACTTCTGTAGATCAGAATAAAGTTCCTCGACCATGTGAACCTTAAATCTCATGATCACGTCCTGGATGTATTATGGATTAGACAAATAAGGATCATTTGAGCATGATACGTTTATTCATTAAAAAAAGAAAAGAAAAGAAAAATTACCGGGGCACACTCGTTGTCCCGTAGTATGAAGAATTCGGTCCGTGACATACGGATCACAGCCTGAAAGTGCAAAATTCGAGGCGTTCACATGGTTGTCTATAATCTTGCAAAATATAACAGAGTCCATTTAATAGAGTACCGTAGTTACCCCCTCTTGTTTGATCCACGACTCCATCGCGGACTTCAGCTTTGATTGCTCATTTAACAACCTATCGAACTGTTCCTTAAATTGCCCAAGAACAGCGTCCATTTTTTCTTTGTTGACCGCTATGTAGGCATCAGATTGTTCAACGACCTTTGAATAGACCGCGTTAGAGACATCTCGTTCCTGCCGCATCTTCTCCCAGAAAATGCCACCCACTTCATCTAACACGGAGTGCACCACGCTTGCCAGTGTACCACCAAACAACTTGCAGAAGGTTTCAATCTCCTCGTAGTTCATTGTGTCAAGCTTCTCACGCTCAGCTATAGTGTACCGGTTAGCGGTCTGTTGCTCTTGTTTCTGGCTAATGTCGGTTCTGGTACGTGTAAGATCTCTCTCTATAGCTATGTCCACAAACTGCTGCTTGAAAGTGCTGATTATCTCCTCGACCTCGTTCAGAGACTTCCGAACTTGATCCATGATAACTAGTGACACATGCAATAATAGGGATATACTACCATAAGTGCACCAAACAATAGCAAAACACAGTACCAGGCATTGCTAGACAATTTGCTTGCATTGTTTAAATACTAGTAAATGCTTGTTCGAATATGAACGGCACGCGCGCGGCTCTAGGGCGAGGTAGCGCGAAACGACGAACAGCACGGAGCGGCGATGGCGTGGCGAGGACGGACTGCGACGCGGCTGGGCGAACAGCAAAGATGGGAACGACGGGGCTCACCACGGGCTTCGGCGAAGAACCACGAGCGGGGGAGCGACGTCGGGCGAGCGGACGGCGATCGGCGGCGCGAGGTGACGGTGAATGCAGCGCGACGACGGGCCGGAGGCGAACGCGGCGAGCGAAGTGCTCCTGCATACCAAGGCGATTAGGTCCCGAGGATCGGCGGCGGCGGCCAAAATAGAGAGAGAGAGAGAGATGTCTGCGGTGGCTTACCGAGGCAAGGCGAAGGCGTCAGGAAGGAAGGAATGGGGGCAGGGGGCGGGGTGGGAATTTAATAGGCGCAGTGTATCGACCTAGGGCGACCTAATGCTACCAACGACTCTGCGCCGGCGCAGGCTGGGATTTCGCCTATAATCCGGGTGCGATTGGCGGCTTACGGCGATGGAGGGCGTTGCGGGGATGCGGGAACGCTGCGCGGCGGGGCGTGGCGCTACGCGTGGGGCCGGGGTACCCGAACGAGCGGCCTGGCGCGGGGTCGAGCGACAGGGCTAAGGGCAGATCTGCCCTCTCGATTTTGTCGGGAGTAAGAAGATGGCGGTGGGGCCCGCTGGAAGGTGGTGAGAGGAGCAGCCAGATCGCTCCCGAGTCCATAGTAATTTAACCGGTGTGCAAGAAACGTGTTCAGCGATCAGACGGTGAATCGGAATGTTGATGCCGGTGATGTCACCGGCCTATCCGGTGAGTGCTACTAGTATGGAATTTTGAACTCCATTGAGTTCTGTCATAAAAAAAACTGTTTCGAGTTCCAACTCAAATTCTTTCAACTGCTTTGATCTCTATGAGACACCTAGTGCTAGAATACGCGTGTGTGTACCACACTAGCCTCTAGGATCAGGTCATGTTACTGATCGTGTCCCATCTAAGGCTATTCCCCACCCAAGACACTACCATGTCACATTAACACTACTATAGAAAGAACTCACCCAATGCATATACTATAAATCATCATCCTATCTCCTCTCTTCTCCCTCCTATCTTGGTTGTTGCGTAGACCATTTCCTTCTCCTCTTGCATGAGAAACCATTTCCTTCTCCTCTTTGCCAATTCAATAAAATGCGTACATGGCATCTTTGTTAATTCTTTCTATAGTCGTGTTTCGTACGTAGATGGTTCATGGAAAGTCGGCGACCATAGATGGGCATGGTTCAACCACGGAGCGAACCGTTACCGATCCATCAATCCTCTTGATCAATTAGCTCATCTATGTTGTCATCAATAGCCTTCATGCTGAATTGAGAACCAGAATATTATTCCGGTGCACAAGAACCGTGTTCAGCGGTGCCTCCGGTGGATTGGAATTTTGATGCATAGCATATCGAGGTTATCGTCCGGTGATAATATATGCGTGCGTGTTTAGCGGCGGCGGCGGCGGCGCGAGGAATGAATCTGCTTGCATTGCCTTGCCTAACGTGCACCGAATGCGGCGGTGTCCAAGGCGCGCTGTTTCTTCACAAAAAAAATGAGTCTCTCACACTTGCCGGTGGTCCTGGCCCACAAGGCTGATCTTTCCATCTAAATTTCCTTTGGAAATTTCCGTATCCGTTATGGAGATCGTGGTAACCCGAAGATTACTCTTCCATTTTTTCAGTTTCCATGAACCATCTACGTACGACAACGACGCAGCCCCTCTTCCGCCGCAGACGCCGCGCGCCCTTCCTCCGCAGCAGCCGCCCATCGAGTGCAAAACCCCCGCCCACCTGCCAAATTTCTCCCCGACCTCACACCGTCCTTCGATTCCCTCGGGGCTCGCCGAACTCCACACAACCATCCCCATCCATCGCCTCTAGTGCCACCCGCCGGAGCAGGTCCTCCACGGCAAGTTGGCGCCGCCCGGAAAACCGTCGGAGATCTTCCTCGCTTTCCGGCCAGACATCGACCCCACCCACTGCGACACCCGCGGCACCGAGACCTCCTTTGCAATTTGTAACCGTAGGTACGCTCCTTTGCCGCCGGCGACCACACTAGGTTGTTGTTGCATGTTCCACCATGGCCACCACAGGGGCGCACTAACCAGTAACCAGTGGCCTACTAGCTTGTGGTTAGGTTGTATTTTGGGTGTCAAAAGTATCGTCGATGAACTACATTCTTGGTTTTAACATGATCTACATTCTTGATAGTCGCTATTTATTTGATTTTTGTAATAGTTGATAGTGGCTTGGTTTCGTCTTCGTAGAATTCACACACTCATGGAAACGGAAGGACAAAGAGTTGGTCCTGTTAATTCTTCGACCCCAACGGATACAACAAAAGTTGGAGACCAGTCTATGAATTCTTTTCCAGGAATCGGCAAGGAGGATCAGGAAGAGCCGAAGGATATAGGTCAGTGAGTTCAAACAATTTAATTGCGCACAATTAGATGTTTGTATTGTGCTAGTTCAGTCATGGACACACAGCAGTGGCTCAAGGATATATCCGTGCCCACTTCTAAGTATGCATTGTGGTACATAAAACATCATTTTGAACACTGTTAACCGCCGGGTTCCTTCAATCTGAATCCTGCTGTGCTCTTATTCACACAATTCGATGCAGAGAACAACACCATGGCTTCTACTTCAAAATGGGTACCAAGTACTCCAAATCAGGTAATCTCCATATATAGTGTCAGTTATTTTGTAAGTGGGTTGTACATTTTGGCAGCCTATCATCGTTCAACTGGTTGATGCAGGAATCTAATATGCATTTAACAAACTCAACTATGAAGTTTGCAAACGTCGTACAACTGTTATCGTCCGAAAAAAAGGATGCTGTTACGGCTCTGGGATTTGGAGGGCTGCTTCAAATGCCAGCGACGTGTCTCAGAAGACAAATGATAGTGGAGATTGTAAAAACATTCCAACAGAACAGCCAAAGCTTCTTAATATGTGATGAACATATTCAGATTGACCCACTGGATGTCAAGGAAATAATGGGACTTACAATTGAGGGCTTGAATGTTGTCTCACACAAAGGCACAAAAGTGAACCAAAAAGAGGGCCCCTTTGTGGACCAGCAATTGTTTGTCAGGTATGCTGATGCAAAAGGCAAACTGTCGATAAACACGCTGAGAGACCTTATTGTTCTTCCTTGCCCTCCAGATGATGATTTCATAAGAGCCTTTGTCTTGTTCACAATTGGTGTTATTCTAGCACCAACAACAAAGGGCTATGTTCATTCCAGTTATCTGGCCCTTGTTAGAGAAATATCCGAAATTCTGAAATTCAATTGGGGCCAATTCACTCTGGACTATTTAATAACCTCATGTCATAACTATGTAATAGCTAAACATGATCGTCGTGGCTCCTTACAGGGCAATTTGTCTCTGCTACAGGTCAGTTCTATATGCTACAGCCAACACCTATGTACAATGTTTATTTTCCATCTTATGTATTTATTGCATGTTGATCATAGTTTTGGTACTGGGAGCGCGTCATTGCGGCCAGCGTGTTTGGGGTCAATTACAAGGCGCTCCAACCACCACTGATGGCGAGGTGGAATGACGACAATGCTACTCGTCGATGGAAAGCTTTCAATAAAGAAGGTGTACATGGAGGAACTGTAAGTCTCCAAAGATTACATCAACATGTGCCTGTTGTTACATGTACAATCTAACTGTCTTATCCATTGTTTGCAGCTTATCAAGCGCACTGTTTTTTCGGACCACGCAGCCTAAACATAAAACAACAGAGACTGCAAGCATACCACAACGCAAGCAACGTGATCATGAACCTAAACCTAAGCCAGTACGTGAGCATGGTCTACATGATCATCAAGTAAGTAGGCATCTATTTATGTGCCCAACCTAGTTTGTGTGCCTAATTCATTATTTCCTATTTATGTAGAATTATCTCTTTGAAGACTGGGCAAAAGATACCAAAACGGACATTGGACTAGTAATGGAGCGAAGAGTTTTGGACATAGAACAGAAATTTGATAGGAAAATACTAGCACGAAAGGAGGAGTTAGCTAAACTTAGGAAGGATAGAAGAATGGAGGTCAGGGTGAGAAAGATAGAAGATGTTACTGCAGAAATGCAAATGGATATCAAGGTAACCAGCGTGAGACCACTAATTGTAGCTACCTGTACATCCTTTAGTCTCTACCAAAATTTGTCCAAAAACAGGAATTGCGACAGGTACAACAGGAAATCCTGCGGATGCTGCAAAGTACGGTTCAGCCATGTACACCTACACCTCCACATGTTCAGCAATCTATGCCTCCACCTGCACATGTTGGGCAGACATCTATGCCTCCATCTTCACATGGTCAGGTATTGCTCCGGCAGTCAGGATTAGATGGCCCATTACATACTCCTAATAAACAAGAGTTATTCCTAGTGAACCAGTTGATCTCTACAGCACTAGTAATACCAATTGCAGGTACCACCACACATACCGGTCCAGCAGCCAATATCAAAACTCCCATCACTTTTCAATAAGACATTCGAGAGAATTGATGCTGAAGCAACCACTGCAACAAACGAAAAGCGGGAAATGAACTTTCAGAAGCAGAGGGGCCCCTCTATAGATAAGCAGGGCGGCCCCTCTACAGAACAGCTTGGCGACCCCTCTTCACATATACAACCAAGGAAGACTATTATCGACACTGATTACGAATTGAATGATGTTGACTCTGAGGCTGCATTATTCATAACCTTGAGTTACGAAGACGCTAATGTGGTACGAATAGGTGACCAGCCTGTTCAAGCAAAATGGCTTGTCAATAATGTGATGAACAAATATATTGCCGATGAGGTACTATCATGTCAGATCCATGTCGACAATACAAACATGCAAACACATATGTACTAAATCAACCCTTTGCAGGTCATAAATGCTTATGCTGCCATTTTGGAGAATGATCCAGAATCATTCATAACAACTTATGAAGCCAATTATCTGGTTCAAGATAAACTGGGTACTGACGCATGCAGGAGAATTAGGACACGAATTGCTGAAAAATGTATCGGAAGGCATATGGTACGTAATACTCATTTTCTTTTGAACTTCAGTGTGCAGGAACAGTAACAGTTAGTTTTGATCCTTAGTTTTTGCATGCCGTCGTTGACTTAATTGGTTATGCTTGTTCTTAGCATGGTAGTTGTCGGTTTTTTATACCGATTAGCCTACTATGGGGGGTCCCCAAGGTAGTTGTCGGTTTTATACGTAGGGCATTCCATTCAATACTTTTTCAACCTTTTGTAACAGGTTTTTGTGCCAATGCATTTGAACGGGAACCACTGGGCTCTCCTAATGCTGAATTTTAAAAGGTCAGAGGTACAAATCCTAAACTCTCTACCCCACACGCGAGATGAAGACGGAGAAAAGAAATTGGTAAGCATAGACCATAGCGTAACACATACCACCTATTCAACTTTTGCTCGATCAAAGTTAACATGTATCTCAACATCCCTAGGTGCAAGGCATACAAACATGTTTTGACTCTATGGGAACACCGATTAACTTGCGGACTTGGAAAACAGTTCCCTGCCTTGATATACTGAGACAAACAGATGGGTACTCCTTTTCGGTTCTATATTAACGTTGTACTTCGATTACTTACGTTTATGTTCCGTTGCAGATCTTCATGTGGGGCATTCATCTTGAAGTATTTAATGGCATGGGATGGAGAAAAAATGGCCCATGATTTCACAAATGTGAGTCTTAGAATTCTTCCAATTCCAAATTGCTGCAGGCTGAAACAATAATTGCTATATTATGTGCACTACTTTGTCTTGCAGGCACAGGTAAAAATGTTTAGCTGGAAAATATGCACGAGGCTGCTCCATTCTGATCGCAACATCTTACGCTTGGACTCATACAAAGAGCCTATGACGGTCTGTACATTTACTGCATATTAAAAATCTTTAAGTTTGACCAACTTTATTCCAGGCTGTAAAAATAACCGGGGTACATGATGTACCATTTGGATTGATACTTAGGAGGAAGAATACTTTAAGAAGTATCCGGAAGAACGATGCCTGGACAAACATGCTGAAGATGACAACGAGGTACAGATATTGGAGCATGGTACTGGAACACCATCAACGCCTACAGTGAGCACGAAACAAACTTGTGGAACCACTGTGGCCAGCGCAACAGGAGGAACTGGGAAAAGGCCAAGAGGACGGCCAAGGAAAGAATCTCTTTCAACCACCGAGGCTCCTTCAACCACTGCGGCCATAACGCCAGCACAAACAGGATCTGAGAAAAGGAAACGAGGACGGCCAAAGAAAGTTCCATCTACTCAAAGTACTCCCAAATCAAATGTCGTTGAAGAATTCAGCACTGCATCTATTGCTAAACGACTTAAGGTACCAGCTCGAGACGCAGACAAAAGGGTCAGCTTGCCAGGGCCACACAAGCGTAGCCCTTGGAAGTAATAATTTTAGATGTCTGCTGACGTTTCTTTTTGTTTGATTTTCCAATAGTGAATGGCGAGTTGATATCTACAGGCTGAATTGACGCAGATCTTTTAGAATACGTTGATGATTTCTTGCTGGAACTCAAAGCTGTTTAGAATTGCAACTCAAAAGGAGTTGAATTGGACGTGTTCCAAGTTTACTGCACTCACCGGTTACATCTGTGGGGTAACCATGCATCCTCACCGGATGATCTTGTGTGCAAGGTAACATTCCAAGTTTACTGCACTCACCGGTTACACCTGTAGTAGCCGTACATCCTCACCGGATGATCTTTCTGGTGTGCATGATAAGTTGATAACATTCCAAGTTTACTGCATTCACCGGTTAGACCTGTTGTGACACCGTACACCCTCACCGTATGATCATTCTGGAGTGCAAGGAAACCGCTTCATCAAGTTCTTCCCACAGGCTTCATTGACTTCTTCCCGCAGGATACATATCTTACAACAGATAAACAGCCTAAACCCGTATGTGCGCCACAATCTGGTTGGCGGTACCCTCGACCTCATTCGACAGCTCCCTAAACCTTTGGGGAGGGACGGCCGGGTTGATGCCTCTTAATCGGCTAATATCCTGGTCAGGCCACCACGACTTCACCAGCGCAAGAACATGCTTCGCGCAGATCGTGAGCAGGGTTCGACAGTACGGCCGCAGCACAAACGGAGCTTGACGAAGGCGGTCTAGCAAAGAAGGCGGTGTAGTTCCTGGTTGGATGGGCGCAATCATGTTGACGATCGGGAGAGCGGCGGCTGACAGATCCTTGATCTCCTTCTGCAGCGCTTCAAATTGCTGCTGCTTGTTGCGCAGGGTGCTCTGCAGCTCTTCAAATTCCTTCTGCAGCGCTTCAAATTCCTGCTGCTTGTTGCTCAGGGTGCTCCTGGCCTTCACCAATTGCTGATCCCCTTCTTCGTGCATCTTCTTCTCTGTCTCCAGCTGATGGCTGATTTCCTCCTCACGCTTCAGACAGTCAGTCACCTCTGCCTCAAAAGCTCCAAGCTTTTTGTCTCGCTCTAGCAAAGACAGCAGGGATAAGAATTCAAGCGTAGCAATAGGGCAAAATTTGATCGAGACATCGGAGCATCAATCAAAGGGCTCACCTCTGATATCCGCATGAAGCTCCCCATTCTTGATCACTAGTTCCTCCTTTTCATTTTGGATACAGTCAATCTTCTTATAGCACTCGTCCAGTTCCTTCTTGGTGTGAGCGCGCTCCACGTCCCAGGCTGCTTGCTCCTGCGCTAGCTTTGCTTCAGCTTCTTCGGCCCTGGCGACGCTGGTGGTTGCTCGGCGTAGAATCTCGCTCTTCTGGATCGAGCGCCGGAGGACACTCTGTTTTTGACGATAGAACAATCAAGACGGGATATTTCTTCCTCACAAAGGATAAATCTACAAGAGAAACTTACCTCATTGCACTCCGCAACTAGTGCCTGCATATCATTAAATCGTGCATACAGCTCCTTCATCTTCTCCAATTCTTCGTCATCAGTCTCGGAGTTGAATACGAACCTCCGATCGTCGTCCCATCCAGCTCCGGCAGGTGCGCACCGAATTTGAAAGGGCCGCGGCAGAGCAGCAACCTTGGGGCGGGGGATTGCCTCGATCACCAACCCGGTGATATTAGAGTCCTCCGCGCGGGCCGCGGCGCGACGAATGCTTCCGGCCGATTGAGGCCACGCGGCAGCCGGAGTCGTGCTCGGAGCTGGAGAAGGAGCTGGCTCCTCGCGGGCAGGGTTGACGTTCTCGGGGGCTGGAGAACATGGAAAAGACGGTGCGGGGGCACCTCGAGCCTCCTCGCCAGAAGCCAATGCCCTTGTAGGACATACAGCCGGTTCCGTCGAGGGACTTGGCGGCACCACAGGGGCCTTGTTTTTCCGTGAACTGTAGACGATGTAGGAAACATTCGGCTTGTTGAGTACCTTGGCCTCAGGAGACGGCCTTGGCGGAGACACGGTCGCCGATATCGGTACCTCTGGCGGCGGCGCCACAGAGGTATCCGCGGCACCTTCCTCACCCTTTGGTATCTTGTCAGCCACACAGTTAGTCTGTGTGGTGGTAGGAATCTCAAAGTGCGGCAGGTTCCTGGACGGGATCGTCCTGCGCGAGGAACGGGCCTTCTTCGTAAGAGGAGGCGACTCTGGCTCGCCCGGCTCTTCGGATGCAGAGGGTTTGATGCCAGAGCCACCTTGGCCCTTATCTCCAGGATGACGGGCCCTGAAGTTGTCATCCCATTCTTCACCTTGGGGAGAAAACGGGTACGTCACCTTGTTCTTCCTCATCTCCAGTACCGCCTCACGCGCGCCAGGTGGGACCAAGTCCGAGTTCTTGGTACGCTGCTTCAGGTGCTCGGCAGTTAGGTACTCGGGCAACGGAGGTTTGCACGAGTACACATGACAACGATTCTGCATAAATTTTCGTATACAGGATTCAGTCAAGTTCGAACATGAATGCTGTAAGATATGAGAAAGTGCTGAATCATCAACGATAATACAAGCAATGCATTGCCGAGTAGTTTTTACTTACATCGGACGGAGGATTGTACATCTGCCAACCCAAGAACGCCTTTGGCAACGCTTGAAGATTATGGAAAATCCTCTGCAGGCGGGCTAGGCACTCGGTCAACCCGAGTTCATCCTTGCACATTCTCGTTGGGTCTTCAGCACCCAAGTACTGGTAGCCAGCGTGCACCCTGTCCTGACAGGGTTGCACGCGACGGCGGATGAAGCTCAGCACCACCGACTCTACCTTCAGGCCTTTCTGCTTGGCCAACGTTATCATCCTGAGGAGCTCAGGGAGCTGGTGGCCTTCGTCGCCGGAAGGGGCGCTGTTCCAGTTGGCGTTATGCTTGGGCAGATGGCCGGTGTGCGGAACGAGCTGAGGCAGCTGATTCTCGACGTAGAACCACTCGGGTTGCCACCCCTTCTTCGAATCCTTCAAGCTGAACTCGAAGTAGTCCGCCTCGCGCCCTTGGCGCAGCTGGAAGGTCGCACCTCCGACAACGGTAGTCGGGTCTGGCTTGACATGGAAGAGATGGCGCCACAAGTGGAAATGGGGATCAATCCCCAGAAAAGCTTCACAAAAATGGATGTAGAGGGAGACCTGAAGAATGGAATTCGGGTCGAGATGGATCAACTCTAACCCGTAGAAGAAGAGAAGGCCGCGGAGGAAATCGTGAGCCGGCGTGGCGAATCCGCGCTCATAGAAGGAAGTGAACACCACAATCTCGTCGATCGCATTGAAGGGCCAGGGCATGCCTGGGTCCGCCCTCCAGCCTGCGATTGGTTGTGGCTGCAGTAAGCCATCCTTCACAAGCTTCTCCAGGTCTTCATTCTTGACGGAAGATGGTTTCCACACGATCCCTTGTGCTGGAGTTGAATCGTAGTGTGGTTTCCACACGGCCTCTTGTGCTGGAATCGTCTTGTACTGCGGGTCTCCGAAGGGAGCAAGCTTCCTTTTCTTAGTCGTCTTCTTCCTCGCACTGGTACCCCAATTCAGCGACATTCTTGGTGGACTAGTGATTCGAGCTTCAATCTCGGGCGCTACAGCCACGGATTGAGGATTGGAGGCTCGAGGGGTCAGATTTGTGGAATTGGAGGCAGTAGCGGCGGAGTGGCAGCTGTTGCTCGAATTGGGGATTTACCGACAAGGTAAACCGAACGGTTAACCCTAGGCAAGTAGGCGTACTTGTGAAGTGCGCCACCACCGAAGCGTTACGGAGTCTGCACGCGTCAAAGATGGGCGCAGACCCCGGTCGCCGCAGACGCGAGAGGCGCTCGTGACACGTCGGATCGGAGGGAGAGGGGCAGACTTGCGGCGCATCTCAGTCGTCCACCCTGGTCTCTCTCCCGCCGCCGCCGCCACCGCCACCGGTCTCTCTCAGATGAGCCCTCGCACGCCCTGGTCTCTCTCTCGCCGCCGCCGCCACCGCTGCCTCCTCTTGCCATCACCATCGCGGCCGCGCGCCGCCGCCACCTCGCGTCGCCTTCGAGGAGCACCGCGGCCTCATCTGTCCCGCGCAGCGCCGCCGCCGCTCCAAACCCTAGAGCGCCGCCGGCGCTCCAAACCCTAGGTCGCCGCCGCCGCCCCAGGTTGCCGCCGCCGCCATTGGTCGCTTCTTGGCGCGTACTCGCGCCGGCTCCGAGACCCGTTCGCTCCCTCGCGTCCCCGTCCTTCTCCTTCGCCGGCGTGATTCGCCTCCTGACGGACGGCTTGTGAGTGAGGATTCCCCTTTCTGGCTACATTTTGGTCTCAGAAGCTATCTTTTTTTTTCTATTAATGGTTCTAGAAATTCAACAATGTTTGTTTCGATAAAGCTAGTGCCCGATTTCATGCATAAAAGTTTCCAGTTCTAATTTTTTACTTTTTTTTATACCAGTAAGATAATCCTGTTTACAACGTCAGGGGTTCGGCCATCGTCACGCCAAATTTCTCGCGTCACTCGGAGTTTCCGGGCTTCACCTTCACTGTTCGAGGTATTTATGCTCCCCTCTGTCTCACCTTTTTGTTGCTGTTCAGATAGGTTACTTAGCTCTAGAATTATGCTTACAAATTATTTCATCGCCCTATATCCTATCTTGCAGTGTGTGGTTTGTTCAGTTAGTTGGTTGCTTGCTGTGTTGGAGTCAGAGGCAGTCATTTGACAGTTGGGGATTGAGGCCAAGCCTCTGAAGGTGATTGCCACTGCTGCATTTGTTGCTTCTGTGGTCAGTGATGGCTAGTGTCAAGCAGACTGCCAGACGTGACGATGAGGGTGAAGGCAGTGAGCCACCTCGCAGACCGGTGAAGGACAATGGCAAAGGTGTTGCAGATGAGCCTAGAAAGAAGAAGAAGCTGTCCAAGGAGGCACTGGAAGTGTTAGCAGCAGCAGCAAGTACAGGATCTTTGAGGATCAGGGAACCTAATCAGGATGGTGAGTATCCACCTCATAGGAGATCCACCCGCAGTCGAGCCTCGCATTCTGTGACGGTAGCTCCACCCACCACTCAGTCCGGTACGAAGAGGGCCCGCACCGAGACTGCATCAGAGCCGCTAGTTCCTCTTGATGCTACAGCCAGGACAGTCAAGAAGCTGCGGTTTGTTTCTCTTGAGGAGTGGTTCAGGGAACCCCGAGACGACCGTGCTGGTAGATGTTTCTACACACTCCTTCAGGAAGCCTTCTTCAGGGCATATGAGGCCAGGGGGATTCAGTTGAGCAGGCACAATGTGCTCAACTACCACAAATTAAGCTGTGCTGCAGGGGGAGCACACATTGAGCCGCATTTCACCTACTTGAGAGGGCTTGCCGAATTGCTTTCCCGGTCAGGCCGATATGTGGCGCGTTGGGTTAGAATTTTCTACGCCACAGTATGGATTGAGGGGAACAGAGATTTCATACAGTTCATGTTCAGGGGCAAGGCTTGTAGACTTTCTCGGGCAGAAATAGCAGACGCCCTGGGAGTGGATCTCAATGACACTCGCCTTTACGAGTTGGCCTACCAAGGTGCCCATCCTCCCAGACGTGCACGTGTTGGCGGTGTTCTTCCACCTTTTGAGAGGGTATCTATCTGCTACCACCAGCCATTCCGTCCTGAGTCCTCCCGTGCACCCGACAGACTTACTACCGAGGCTCAGGTCGTGCACAAGGCCCTGCGACGTTCACTTCTTCCTAGGATGGGAAACGGAGAGGCTGTGACCAGTATACAGCAGTGGCTCCTCCTTCACATCCTGTCCCATACACCGTTTGATATTGTAGACTTTCTTCTGTGTGAGATTGAGGACAGTATTGCAGATGGATTGAAGGCAGGAAGACAGCAGCCCTATGCACATATTATCAGTTATCTGTTGGACAGGGCCATTGCTCAGCATTCGCGGACCCCGGTTCGTCACCCGCTTGCAGACAGCCCTTCTTGTTATAAGGTCTACAACCCGCCGTCTTCCAGGGATCCTCGCCGTGGCCCGAGAGCCCTAGTAGCTGCTCAGAGTGAGCTGACTCAAGAGGAGCGAGAAGCAGCTATACAGGAGGATGATGCTATTGAGGATTTGGATGCCGTTCAGGGGTTCTAGGACGACGACTATGCCTCTGACTCGTCTGACCCAGACTACAGAGTTCCAGCTCCACCTCCTAGAGCTCACGATGTAGATGCGAGTGGTTCCAGTTCAGCTCAGATAGATCCAGCACCAGCTCAAGCTCCATTTCCACCTGCAGCACCGACTCAAACTACCGAACTGATGCAGATGATGCTCACGATGCAGATGCAGTTTAACGAAAAGATGATGAAGATGCAGGAGGAGGCAGCAGCAAGGGAAAGCGCAACTCAGCCAGGTTTTTTTCTCTCCAGCAGCAGCAGACAGAGATGACAAAGGCAATGGCGAGTGCCAGGGAGTCTACGACACTCATGTTCGAACGCCTGTATGAGCGTACCGGCATTGAGCCACTTCCAGTACAGCCTCCATTGGCTATCTCAGTGCCCTCAGCTCACTTACAAGTTCTGCCTGGACAGTTGCCTCTGCAGCCAGTTACTTCTGCTACACTTCCAGCTGAGCTGGTGACTCTGCCAGTTCCCAGTACTCCAGTTTCACCTCCAGTGTCAGATCATGAGTTACCAGAATTACATGCCGGCAGCTTGATTGATGTTGATTCCTTGTACTTTGTGCTGGTGAAGCCCCTGTGCAGGAGCCATCAACACCTCCAGAGCGTTTTGCGACCGAGCAAGGTGACACGATGGAGCCTCCCATCCCACCTTCACAAGGCACTCCAGCACCCGAACAGGTCAACCCTGCCCAAGAGGGGCCAACTTCTTCTCCTCCTTCCGGTCAGGACACAGCTCAGGAAGGCAGCAGCTCAGCCGAGCAGAGAGACGAGCAGCATCAGCCCTCAGGGCTGGCAGGTCAGGAGACAGCTCAGGCAGGCAGCAGCTCAGAGGAGACCGGGGGTGAGGAGATCCCGACAGATCAGACAGCCGAGCAGCAGCCCTTAGAGCTTGCAGGTCAGGCCACAGATCAGACAGGCAGCAGCCCAGACACCGACTCCGGTACCGCGGCTGTCAGAGTTGAGTACCATTCGCCTATCATAGTTGATGACATGACTATATATATCAGCTATATGCAAGGTTTTTTGTAGATACAGTTCCATGATTGGTCTGATGCTGGCTTTGCTATTTGGTGTTATATTTGGTAGGAAGAAGTGAAGACCTGACTATGTTGCTAGGAAGAAGTGAAGACCTGATTATGTTGAGTTAGTGACAGTCTTTTGGGGATATCTGGTGCAACATCAAGTTACTAGTTTGACTACGAAGTGAACACCTGACCTACTATATATGTGTGCTGTAAAATATCTGAAGTGCTGACCTTATGTGGCATGTAAGAAATGTGTGCTTTGGGTTCATGACCTGACTATATATGTGTTCAGTTAGTTAGATGCTTGGTGTGTCTTGGAATGCGCCTTTTTTTCTGGAAACATTGTTTTTGCAGCAGCATGAGTATCCAAAATGAAATGACTAATTTGAGAAGGAGGTACTTTAAGTGATAGGTACTTTAAGTGATTAGTGGTACGAAAGGCAAGGTAGTTCACCCAAATGAAAACAAAGCGCTGATGTTGATGCTCTTCATTCATGCTTGTTTGTGGTGCTTTTGTTGATGCTCTTCATTCGTGCTTGTTTGCCGCCGCCATCTTCTACTTTTTGGTGTAGCTTTTGATCTGAGGTCACATCGGGAACAGTTGCTTGGAGATTAAGAAGCTTCAGGTATGTTGTGAATATCTTCTTGGGTTTTTTGTTCGGAGCGTGGAGATTTCCTAATTAGTTGCTCTATGTCTACGATCTAGTAGGGAGCGAGGAGATTTCCTATTTCCTAATTAGTTGTTCTACGTCTACGATATAGTAGGCAGCCCAGGAGATTTCCTAAGTTGCTCTACGGCCTAGTAGGAAGCCGAGGAGATTTCCTAAGTTGCTCTGCGGTCTCGGCCGCCGGCGCCGGAGGGGATGCGGCGGTAAACGAGGTCAGAGGGGATCGATTCTATCCAGACGCTGGGGACTGCGCGTGGTTCTGTACAGTCCGTCGAACGAGTTCTCACTGGGCACTGAGACGGTTCCAAAAAATTTAAAATGGAAAGACACGGGGAAAAAAATCGACATAGGGGCTTTCATCTTTTTTATTTCACTGGCCGATACGGTACATAGACAATGACCTACGGGGTGTTAGACGCCACGTCGTCGATGTCGACGGCCGCCGCGACAGCGGATGCGGCTTCAGTGAACTCGGCAACAAGCCGCTCCACCTCACGCAGATCAGCGCCCTCCGCGAATCCAGGTTCCAGGCCGCGGAGGTCATGCCCCCGAAGTTGTGCCGCCGCGAGTGTTGGCGATTCTTAATGACAACTTATTACTGCCAACAAAGATATAAAATATGATAAAACAAATAGACATAGGGTTGATTACTAATGAATTCCATGAGTTTTGGTGCATATGTGCTTACAGGAATAAAGTGGCAAAAGCAGAGCCAAAGTGGGCCCAAGGCCAGGTCGCCCGACCTACCTTGGTCGGCCGACCTGGGTCCAGGCCCAGTGAGGTCCATTTTCAGCCCAACAGCAACAAGCACACTCAGGAGTAATCAGGCACGTTGAAATCAAGACGGTGGAATTGGAGAGTTGGGATTGGGCCACGTGGCAAGCACATGGATGCATGGGCCCACATTTCTAACTTAACTGACACATCTTCGCCATTACCCACCGAAAACCGACTACAGGACCCACTGGCAAGAGACACTGACGAAGTGGGGCCGAGGGGCCACAGCCCTGGGTCGGCCGACCTCCCCAGGTCGGCCGACCTGGCCACGCGCCCGAATCGGCACCGCCTTCACCAGTAACTGTAAACCGTCACTAGGAGTTCATCTGCGCCGTGCGTCATCAAGGACGGTGGATCTGATGGTCGGCCGATCCCCCATAGTCGGCCGACCTGGGCCCACCTCCGGACCGCCTCAACTGCTGCGAACCGACTCTTAACCGCCTCTCCAAGCTATAAGTAGCTGAGCTCGGGGCAGGGCTAATCATCATCGAGCAGAAGTGAAGACCCAAGGCGAAGCCCTCCTCATATTCAGAGTAGAAATAGGGAGAGAGTGAGGGAGAGTCTGGAGGAGTCCCGGCCTGTCGGCGACCCTCCACCTGTACCTCGACGGATGCGAGCTACTCAGTAAGTATCCGGGATTCAACTAGTAATTAAGTCTGAGTTATAGATAAGTTAAGTCTCTATTATGCTTGTGGATTCGTTGCTTTATTTATAAAGTATTCTAATCTTTGATCAAGGTTAGGATAGCTGATATTATCTTAGGCGTGGTGCTTAGGTGTATATCTGCCCTCGTTTGCCTCGTAGCCCCACGGATTAGTAGAGGTAGGCGGCAGGTGGTGACAGCCCTGTCCGTCCGTTGTAATCCTCCACGTACGGGTACGGCGTAGAGCTGTTGGCCGGCAATTTCCTAGAGGCCTAGGATACCCCGGTGCCTAAAGCAAGCATAGGAGAACTCTCTTAACTATAATCAGAGCCGTAGTGCTAAGTTATCCTCTCTACCCAGCCTTTATATACACTCGATCGATCTGGCTCAGCTTTAGTGATTAGATATACTTTTACGTTCCCTGTGGATTCGATACCTGGTTTACTCATGGGTGAAAGCTACTACGACAGCCGTGCGCTTGCGGATTTTCTGTTTGCCACCGCTGGTGTCAACAAGCTTTCTGGCGCCGTTGCCGGGGACGGTAGCAGTTATCTAAGATCTAAGGTTGCCCGTATATCTTTTATTTTATATTTCTTTTCTATTTCCTTTTTATCAACCATGAATTCCACCCAAATTCATGAGTTCTTTGCTCCAAAGGGCGAATTATTGGAGCCGCGCCCCTCGTCAAATCCTATTTTAACCGATAACTATGAACTTCGCCCTGCCTTCATAGCCATGGTCCAGGACATATCCTTCTCTGGAAGTGATGGTGAAAACCCATACCGTCACTTGCACGAATTCGAGTTGCTTTGCTCGTGTCTGGTCATATCAGGCATGACGCAGGCAACAATTAGATGGAAGCTCTTCCTGTTCTCTCTCAAAGAGAAAGCGAGGAAGTGGTACGATCACACCGTTGCGCTAACGAACGGTGAATGGGAAAAGTTACAGGACAAGTTTTGTCTTGAATACTTTCCTGTACACCGGATCTGTGCACTTCGGAAGGAGATCATCAACTTCCAGCAACGAGAGAAGGAAATGATCGCTAAAGCATGGGACCGATTTCAGGACTCATGTCTAACCAGAACAGATCTAGGCTTCCCAGACTACATGCTCATGCAGCATTTTTGGTCTGGGTTGAATAGTGAAGATGCCCGGTACATAGACATAGCAGCCGGAGGTTCATTCCTACACATAACCCCGGCCAGAGCAAAAGAAGTCCTAGCGGCCATCCGAGAGAACTCTCCTGCAGACGCGACTGAGACTGAGCAAGAAGACTCACAGATAGAACCCATAGTCTTGCCCAGCTCAATTCCTGAGACCCCATCCGTTGAGGAAGAGGAAACTCAACCTCTCGGATTACCATTTGAGTTCGAGGAAGATCTTTTTGAAGACTTTGGGAATACCTTGAACTACTCAATACAGAAGAAGCCTACGGTAAAGACCCCCTCCATCTATATGGAGAAAGAAATTTTGAACGAAACCGTGAGGGAGCTGATCACCATCCTAAACACGGAATGGTCGAATGAATCTGAGACTTCTTCCGAAGTTATTCGGATTAACTCACCTTCGCTGACCATTCGAGGTTTCATAAGCAAGGTGGCCGTAGACATTCTGTACAACCCGACCGTTGGGGCAAATATCATGTCCAGTTCTTTCGCGCATATCCTTGGAAGTCGTAAAAAGATGGCCCCGACGTCAAGACTTTTTAGGACACCCTCAGGTCGTATTCTCATGAGTCTCGGCCTAGTACGAGACTTTCTCCTCTCTCACCACGGGATTGAGATGCCTCTAGACTTTTATGTCTTTGAGACATCAGATTTCGACCTCCTTATAGGACATCCTATCGAGGGCCTGCTTCAGGATGTAACCTCGGAAGGAAACCTCCTAGCTAAAGTAGGAAGGAATCTGCTCACTATACCTTTAGCTAGGGTTAAGAACTCCATAGTTGAACCTTGACAGAACCTAACCCGGCTGAGGAAGTGAAATCCCTACAACATAGTGACCCATTTGAGTTATTCCTCGAAGAGAATGTTCACAACTTTATAGAGGAAGAGGATGACGCTTCTGAGTCGCTTGAGACCGAGGAGCCACCTAAGACACACGTAGAGCTAAAACCCTTGCCCACTGGCCTTCGCTATGTCTTCTTAAATGAAGACCGGGACACCCCCGTCATTATTAGTGACAAGCTATCGCAGGACGAGAGTGATAGACTCATAAAGGTGCTTGAGAAACACTGCTCGGCGTTCGGGTACTCCCTCAAGGACTTGAAGGGAGTAAGCCCTGCACTCTGTACCCATCGCATTCCCATAGACCCAGCTTCTACACCTTCTAGAGAGCCTCAGCGTAGGCTAAATAATGCAATGAGGGAAGTCATAAAGAAGGAAGTTTTGAAACTTCTACACGCCGGGATCATCTATCCTGTCCCTCATAGTGAATGGGTCAGCCCTGTCCAAGTAGTGCCCAAGAAGGGAGGTATGACCATCGTAAGTAACGAGAAAAATGAGCTGATTCCTCAGCGTACCGTTACTGGGTGGCGGATGTGTATTGACTACCGCCGGCTTAACAAGGCAACAAAGAAGGATC
>CM014277.1:24095858-24127640 GCA_004135705.1 Alloteropsis semialata | reverse complement strand
GCCGGCTGCGCGTCCGATTTCTTCGCCGCCACCTTTTCGCCAACACCTTCTTCGTACGCCTCCGCTTGGGAGGCGGCGGCGCCGTACCCACCACCGCATCCCGGACGGAGGGCGCTTCGTCCGACAACGTGGCCGAGTCGTCGGCCGCCCCGTCGTCAGTAACCGCCGCCCGCTTGGAAACGCCGCCCCCACGGTTGTTCCTCTTCGCCACAGCCGCCCAGCGCTTCCGCGGACGGTCCTCCACCACCTCCTCATCCGAAGGACTCAGAGAGCCCTCCGTGTCACTCGGCGCCCATATACGGGGAGCAGGCGGCTCAACCGCTCCCTCTGCCCGAGTGCCGCCCTGAGCAGCCGGGGGCGCGTCCTCGAGAATCACCTTCCTCGGGAAGTCCTCCGGAAGTGGGGCAGCAGAGAAGTATTCGAAGGCCCGATCCTGCGCAAGAGAAGACGCAAAATCAGACGGCCAACGGATGATACCAGAAATTACTCAAGAAGGAACATTCAAAAGCACTCGGAAATGCAACTTACCGGTGGTGGAGGCCTCTTCAGAGAAAAAGGGCGCGGCTGGTCCTTCTCCGACACGCGGCCGAGGAAGAACCCGCCGACGCGCGCCTTCATCTCCTCCTTTCCCACGATGCGGTTAGCAGCCCGAGTGGGATCATCTCGGCCCGAGTACTCGTAGCTCGGGTGCTTCCGCTCCTGGATCGGCTGGATCAGCCGCCTGCTGAAGTTGCAGGCGATGCCAATCGCCGTCAAACCTTGATCTTTCAGCTCCTTGATCAGCACAAGGAGCTCGTCAACCTCGTCCATCTCGGAGGCGTCAGGAAGCTCATTCCAGCAATCCTTGACCTTCGGCCGCTCTCCGGTATGGCAGGGGATCGCCGGCTCGTGGTTCCCGATGTAGAACCACTCGGCTTTCCATCCCTTGTTGGAGGTGTTGAGGGCGATGTCGAAGTACTCGTCCTTCCGCCCTTGACGCAGCATGAACCCGGCGCCTCCAACCACCACCATCTTCTCCTCGCTTGGCTGCGGCTTCAGCCAGTACAGGTACCTCCACAAGTTGAAATGGGGAGAGATCCCAGATACGCCTCGCAGAGGTGGATGAAGACCGAGATCGCCATAATCGAGTTGGGGTTGAGGTTGATGGCCTCGATCCCATAGTAGTGCAGCAGCCCTCGGAAGAACGCCCCCGTGGGCAAGCCGAGTCCCGCCTCGAAGAAAGGCTTGAACAGGACCAGCTCGCCGGAGTTCTCCGACGGGAACACCTCCCCTGCGCTCGGCCGCCACTCCGCCACGGCCTGAGACGGCAGGATGCTCCGCTCCACCATCTCCTCCAGCATTTCTGTGGTTACCTTCCCCCGCACCCACGCGAGGACAGGGGAGGGGATCTTGTCAGACTTGGGGATGCCAGTGAGCTTCTTCCTCCCCGCCATGGATCTAACAGCAGGGGTCTTCGATCGCATCAGCGAGATTGCGCTCCCCGTGGTGACTGAGATCGCACAACGGACTGGCGAGCAATGGGAGCTTTGGTGGCGGCGGGATGAAAAGCGAAGAACGGGGAAGACGGATCTGGGAATGGGAGGATTTCCCTCCGGGTCAAACCCTCACCTTTTATAGCGTGCCTTGATGCCCGAAATTACCGCGAGATAACGCGATTAGCGGGGGCGGGCGAAACGGTAAAAAGAGCCGTTGGGCGCTTCGCCTTCCGTTACACGCCGGGCGTCAACGGTAAAAAACGACTCCAAAGCACTCGAGCGAAACAAAGAAGTCGGCGTGCCGCTAAGGCTCGAACAGCCCCCACGCTCGGGGGCTGGCGCCGTAACAAAGCCAGTGTGCCCTTCGGGCTCGATTGGCCCCGAACCACTCGGGAGCCAACACTGCAAACTCAGTGGTGTGCCGCTAAGGCTCGAACAGCTCCCACGCTCGGGGGCTGGCGCCACGATCAAGCCAGTGTGCCTCTCGGGCTCGATTGGCCCCGAACCACTCGGGAGCCAACACTGCAAACCCAGTGGCGTGCCGCTAAGGCTCGAACAGCTCCCACGCTCGGGGGCTGGCGCCACGATCAAGCCAGTGTGCCTCTCGGGCTCGATTGGCCCCGAACCACTCGGGAGCCAACACTGCAAACCCAGTGGCGTGCCGCTAAGGCTCGAACAGCTCCCACGCTCGGGGGCTGGCGCCACGATTAAGTCAGTGTGCCTCTCGGGCTCGATTGGCTCCGAACCACTCGGAGGCCAACACTGCAGAACTGAAGGCGTACCGCTAAGGTTCGACCAGCACTCGGACTCGGGGGCTGGCGCCATATCAAAGGCAGCGTGCCATTCGGGCTCGATCAGCCCCGAAACGCTCGGGAACTGACGCTGCGAATAAATTGCGACAGACAGTGCAACCCTTTTGCAGGAAGTACAGTTACAACGGAGCCGGACTTGCGCCGGTTACAAACATCAAACACATCAACCGCCAAGATGACGGCCTGGGGCACTCGTCCCTGCGCCTAGTGCTACATCCGGAGCAAGCTCGGTTCACCTGAGCTCCTCGCAAGCTCTCTTGTAGCACCACTGCAGCCGTCGACGGGACAGCACCGGTGGAGGGTTGATAGCGAATGCCTTCGGCTATCCCTCGCTCTACAAAGCATTTCACCCCACATGGCCCTCATCACATGGGAATGCGGGGGTGAACGGGACAGCACTCAGACGCTGATCATCGCCTCAGGTTCTTCGCAAGCACTCTTCTAGCACCATACCACGATGACTCCACAAACTCTTCCCGGTGGATGAACCCAACAATAAGCCTCCGGCATGTTGACTGCAAAGATCCTATATCTATTCGCTCTTGGGTAGCAGCTCAGGCTCCCCGACGGGTATTTATAGCCCCTGGTCACCGGAGGACGAGAGATTTCCTCCACGATGACGAGCACGGACTCCGCGCCACGCGTCTTCCCTCCAGCCTGAAGTACATAGGTCATCCTTATCGCCTTTGGCTCCACTCTACCACGGGAGCGTCCTGTGCGATCACGGGAACACTGTTCCTGACGCCGTATATCAAAAGCAACACTTCTCCGCCTGCCTCCTCTTTGGCATATCTGACAAAGAAGGAATCCTCCGGGACTCGAACCCTTCGCCAAGATAAGTATCAATTGAATAACTTCGTCAATTCCGCGAGCTTTAACACAAGTCGCTAAAGTACTCGGGAGCACACGCCTTAATCCGTGAAACCTCGACTCTTCCGTACGCCTACGCTCCTACGCGTGCACGCGGCCCAGCTCCCTGCGCTATGGACTACGGCTATCAGGGATCAGGTGCATAAACGTAACAGGCTAACTCCCCGGGGAAATTAAAAGACTTAAAAGCAGGAAGCGGAGTTCATTAATATTTATATCGCCGAATGCCTTCTCCTCTCGAATTTCTACTTTGTTGCAGGGTATGGGAGACCACTCGGCGTGCTCGGCCCTCACGCTCGGGGGCTGGCGCCGGGGGTGACCACTCGGCGTGCTCAGCCCTCACGCTCGGGGGCTGGCGCCGGGACGACTACTCGGCGTGCTCAGCCCTCACGCTCGGGGGCTGGCGCCGGGACGACACTCGGCGTGCTCAGCCCTCACGCTCGGGGGCTGGCGCCGGGATGACTACTCGGCGTGCTCAGCCCTCACGCTCGGGGGCTGGCGCCGGGACGACTACTCGGCGTGCTCAGCCCTCACGCTCGGGGGCTGGCGCCGGGACGACTACTCGGCGTGTTCAGCCCTCACGCTCGGGGGCTGGCGCCGGGACGACTACTCGGCGAGCTTAGCCCTCGCGCTCGGGGACTGGACGCCGAAATTAACGTCGGATGATCTAGCCAGATGCTCCTTGACTAACCCTTGGACCGATTCCTACGGAATCGCTTCAAGGCTCGGGGGCTACGGCCAACGGACGCACCTCGCGGCGCATCCGTTGATTGTCTGACGACTTCAGAAGAAGACTACTAACCCTTGGACCGATTCCTTCGGAATCGCTTCAAGGCTCGGGGGCTACGGCCAACGGACGCACCTCGCGGCGCATCCGTTGGGAAACGGCTCTTTTCTCTCCAGTATCACGCGGTTTCGCTTCCAACTGCAGCAGGCTCGACGCTCATCAGACAGCACGACCTCGCCGACTTGTCTCTCAACCACGTACTACTCGGGGGCTTGTCGGGGGTAGACCCCCAGGGGTACCCAGCAGGCGGATTGGCCCAACCAGCAAGGGGCGGCCCAATCCGAGTGCAACTGGGCCGGTTTGTCAGACTGGGTGGCCCACCGGTCGGGAGGCCCACCAGTCGGGCGAACCGGATGGGCGCGACGGCGCGCGCGGCAAGGAAAGAAGACGGCGTATCCCGCAAGAAGCTCGGAGATCAAGATAAACTAGCCGGAATTATAGGGAAAGATATCTGTAATCGTTATAGGATCGAATCCTTGTATTTCGGGTAGGTTACGATCTCTAGCCGACTTGTAACTCAAGGCAGCCGGACTATATAAGGCGCCTTGAGACCCCCCTCCAGAACACGATACAACCCACGATCATACACAACATCTACGAAACCTAGGACAGAACCCAACTACGGAGATCCTTCAGGAACTTCATACACAGCAATACAATCGCCCCCAACACAGGACGTAGGGTATTACGTCATCTCGACGGCCCGAACCTGTTCAATCCTTGCGTCTTGTGTTACCATCGTCTTGTGATCCTCGATCTGTCCCTCATCAAATCAACCACGTAGGCTACCCTGTGTGGACTGCCGGGTCCAAACATCCGACACTATCTCTTGCTGATATGGCCAAAAATGAAAACCTTCTGGCCGTGAGCTCTCTGTTCTGGTCCGATGCCCTCAATGCTTATCTGTTTGGCCACGGTCCAATGATGCCAACTTTAATAGATATACACATGCTGACCGGCCTCGACACCGTAGACAATTCCAACCCCAGGAAACTTATTCGTGATTTGGAATACAGATTGGTCGGCATGGGCTCCAAAAGCTAGAAGAAATACGTCGCCGATCACAACAAAACTGGCACAGTTGGAGATAGAGAGCACGCAGCTTTTCTTAATATGTGGCTAGAGAGATTTGTATTCTGCGGACCGACCCTTGGTGCCACATCAAACATGCAACCGATTGCAGAAGCTTTAGCTCGTGGCGGATCGGTGCCACTTGGACGTCTCCTCCTTGGTGCAGTTTATCATCTGCTTCAACAAGTATCAGCCAAGCTATCGGAAGGCCAAGCAGTTGGACATATCGGAGGCCCTTGGTGGTTTATCCAATTATGGCTGCATACCCAGCTCTGATATGCCCTTCAGCTTAACTTCAAGGATCATCAATTCCCAAATTATTATACAGAAGAAGAAGATATATCCTATCGCCGATGCACATCACTCAGAGAAGCAACATCATCGTGCTTTGGGTCAAGGCTCGACGCAAAAAATATGGCCACCTATTTTGAAAGCTTTTACCATGGGATCGCATCGGAGCATTTTGACTATTTCGCCTACGCCGATCCCGATCGCAATTACGAGCTGCCCTTATTTAACATCCAGAATGATCTTGCAACGATCATGCCGATTCTGAAATCCTTCATTACACCGGCCATCCTTGAAAGCAACATTGTATTCAGCCGCAAAATCTCATCTTATGAATTTTACAATCCATCAGTAGCAGCTCGTCAATTGGGTTTCGGTCAACTCCCGATCGGCCTTTACTTCTCCAATAAGATAAAGCACAGAGAATCGGTCTCAACATCCCTAGAGATGGACAGGATCTTATCACTCGTCCCAGAGGCCAATTTTGAAATACCAGAATGGCTATGCACCAGCTTCTCATCCAGGCTCTTCAGAAATTGGTGGAAAGAATTACGCCTTCACATATTCAGACTCCCGGCCATCACTTTTTGCACCCTCATAGACTCCAATTTTGAGGCCATGAAAAATCCTGTAAGTCTTTTTGAATTCTCCCATTCTCATTCATCTCTTTTAAAATGAACTGTTCATAATTTGAATTTCATCTTTTAACAGCCAGTCGAAGAGAATGTGACAACGGTGAGCATCAGTGGCAAACCGATCCAATACGCCATTAGGACTCCGTATCCAAGGATCGGTTCTACCGCTCCATCTTTGAAGGAGATTATGGATGGTAAAGGCAAAAAAAATCCGTCCTTACTAAGATTCCTGATCCAAAGAAGCCAAAGAAAAGCCAAATGGTACGATTTTCTTATCCTTCCGATTTTCATTTCCGATTCACACCTTAAGCAAATAACTTCCCCATGCAGCCCCTTGAAAAAATCATTGGTCAGTCAACTTCCAAAGCTGCTGAGGAACCCCACAGAAAGCTGCAGAGGGCGCAAAGATGCTAGTTGACGCAATATCGGTAACAATCCGATTTTTTTTCATTTATTTTTCTTTAACTTAAATCGGCAATAATAATTCTCCCTTTTCAGCAAACAAATATCATATTGCCTGATCCTCAACCAGCTCCAGCACAAGACATACAAGCAGAATCGGCTCAACAGGTAAATTTAATTCAATTCTCATTTTCTTCAAATATATACGCTTGAACTAACCGATTCAACCTGTAGACTGCCATTCTGCAACCAATCATCGAGGAACCAAGCACATCTGCTCAATCGGAGACCATCCGTCAACAAGCCGAAAAGACTATCCAATCGAAGGTCATTTCTGGGCAACAAATCGAAGAGAATATTGAATCGGAGGCCATCCCTGAGCAACAGATCGGAGAATCAGCTACAAACACTCAATCGGAGGCACTTCCTGCACAGCCAACAATAACTTCACCAGTGCCACCTCCGATTGAGCCGACTCAAACACTTCAAATAGCTGCTCCTGGCCCAAGCATTGCCCAACCTCAAGTAATCCCCGATTATGTCCGGGAAGGGCAATTTAAACTGGTATCAATTCGTCACCTTGTGTCAATATTTCATTATTATAATAATATATTTTATTAACACTCTTTTTCAGGCACACGATCCTTCAGCAATGAGTCTCACATCATTTGACCTGGACGCCGTCATCGGTGAAGAGGAAGTCAGCTCCGCTCAATCATCTACCACCATCTCCGATGAGGCAAAGGCGAAGCTTCAAGAAATGCTGAATCATTTGAACAAAAGCATTGCCATCCTGGTCGAAGATGCTGAACCGATTCGCCAAATCTTCAAGGAACTAAAGGGTCAGCTGCCATCGGAGCTGGAAAACACGATCATCCCTGCGGCTTTCATTGAAGGTCATCAACCCCAAGTTTCTGCCGCTCGCTAGAATATCGGATCGGCTAGCTCAACAAGACTTATCCAAGAAGCGCAACGACGGCAAGGACGAACTGAAAACAATGCAGGCCCACATCAAAACTTTGGAAGCTGAACCAGCACGGCTAGAAAATCGGATGAAGCATCTCTAGGGTGTTGAAGCCGAACTACTCAAACAGCTCGCAGAAGTGCGCAAGGAGATGTCGGAGATCCAAGACGAGCTCAACAAAATTCCAACTTCTATCAAATCGGCGCGAGAGAATTTGAACAAACGCTTGGAGGAATTGCGTCAAATTCACAAAAACATCAAGAACATCCCCGGCTCCGATGTGGAAGACTTGGAAGAAATCAGGAAGATTGACAGCATTCGGTTGAACGCGATCGAAGCGATCCGCAAATTTCTGTAATGTTTAAACTCTAGCCATACTGCTCCGATGACAGTGGTCATTGATGAACCTGGGTAACTCCGACGAAGTCGATCGTCGATGAACACTTGTGTAAATATTTTTGCCCTTAAGGCGATACGTATCGTATCGGCTATCTTAGACGACATTACTTAGAATATCGGCTTTAAGAATCGATCCAAATGCTTGGATAATACTTCTTCAAATATTTTCCGTTAAGTGCCTTTGAAAATTCTTCTCCCTCCAACGTTTCCAAAACATATGCATTTCCTGGAACGCACCGATTTACACGATAGGGACCCTCCCAATTAGGCAACCATTTTCCAAACTTCGAACTTTTAGTCCCTATCGGTAAAATCAGCTTCCAAACCAATTCTCCTTCGATGAATGCTTTTGGCTTAACCTTTTTGTCATAATATTTGGCAATACGCATTTTATTATTCTCAATATTCTCCAATGCCCTCAATCGAGTTTCAGCCAAATCATCCAACTCAAAATTCATCAAACTTTTATATTCATCGGCAGTCAAGTTTCCTTGTTCCGATATCCGCCTCGATCCGATTTTAGTCTCCCAAGGCAAAACAGCTTCGTGTCCATAAACCAAATGATACGGGGATAATTTGGTAGATCCATGACAGGCCATCCGATATGCCCACAACGATTCGGTTAATGTTAGATGCCATCGTCTTGGTTGTTCATCAATTTTTCGCTTGATGATTTTGATAATACTTTTATTTGATGCTTCTGCTTGACCATTGGCTTGCGCATAATAAGGAGAAGAATTTAGTAATTTAATACCCATACTGGCAGCAAAATTTTGGAATTCGTTAGACATAAACATAGTTCCCTGATCGGTCATAATGGTTTGAGGAATACCAAACCGATATATAATATGCTCCTTAACGAATTCTACCATATTTTTTGAATCGGCAACCTTCAAAGGAATCGCCTCAACCCATTTAGTGAAATAATCTGTTGCCACCAATATAAATTTATGACCCTTGCTCGATGATGGATAAATTTGTCCGATCAAATCAATTCTCCATCCTCGAAAAGGCCATGGCTTGATAATCAGATTCATGGCTGACGCAGGCGCTTTCTGCACATTCCCAAATTTCTGGCACTCTTGGCAACCTTTATAATATTCAAAACAATCCTCCAGAATCGTTGGCCAGAAACAACCCGCTTTTTCGAATAATCCATTTCATTTTATAAGCCGATTGATGTGCACCACAAACTCCTTCATGCACTTCATCCATCATATCTTTGGATTCCGATTTACTTAAACATCGGAGCAAATCGGAGATTGGAGGTATGAGATTGTAAATTATCTTAAAGATCCATCACAAAAGGTTTCCAGGAAATTAAGATTCATGGCTGTTAAATATGTGTTACTTGATGATCGATTATATTATAAGACGATTGATGGTGTCTTGCTTTAAACATCGGAGCAAGACACCATCAATCGTCTCATAATATAATCGATCATCAAGTAACACATATTTAACAGCCATGAATCTTAATTTCCTGGAAACCTTTTGTGATGGATCTTAAGATAATTTACAATCTCATACCTCCAATCTCTGATTTCTAGCTCAATCGTCATGATCTCATGAAAACGCCGGTAGCCAGAAGCAGCTTGTGCCAAATTGTTAGCTTCCTGATTTTGAGTCTTGGGGATATGTTCAATATTGACCATCACAAATTCCTTTAACAATAATCGGCATTCATCAAAATACTGAATCAAAACATCATCTTTGCATTCATATTTACCGATTAACTGAAAAATCACCAACTGGGAGTCTCCAAAAATCTCAACAGCTTCAGCTCCGATTTCTAATAACAATTTCAATCCTTTAAGCAATGCTTCATACTCAACTCGATTGTTGGTAAAACTCGGATCCATCGGATACTGAACTCAAAATTTGCCCCCCGAGGTGAAACAATACCGATTCCGATGCCACATCCTTGACCACACGAAGATCCATCAAATAACAATGTCCAAGGCATCGGATCGACCAATTTAACTTCTCCTCCGATATGCTGTGTTACGAAATCGGCCATTACTTGTCCTTTAACCGCCTTAGCCGATTCGTATTTTAAATCAAACTCCGATAGTGCTAATATCCACTTTTCGATTCTCCCTTTCAACATCGGCATGGACAACATATATTTAACCACATCGGTCTTACAAACGATTGTGCACTCAGAAGATTATAAATAATGCCTCAACTTAGTGCATGAAAAATACAGGCATAAGCATAATTTTTCAACCGGTAAATATCTTGTTTCCGCATCAATTAACTTCCGACTCAAATAATAAACCACTCTTTCTTTTCCTTCAAATTCTTGTAGAAGAACAGACCCGATCGCCAATTCATCGGTCGACAAATATAATCGGAATGGCTTATCTCTCTGAGGTGGAATCAAAACTGGCGGTGTCATCATATATTGCTTTATTTCATCAAACGCCTTTTGTTGATCTTTTCCCCAAACGAATTCTTCATCGGCTTTTAATTTCAGCAGCGGGGAAAAAGGACGAATTCTCCCAGATAAATTTGAAATAAATCTTCTGACAAAATTAATCTTACCGATTAACGACTGGAGACTCGTCTTATCGGTGGGTGGCTCAGCATCTCTTATAGCCTTCATGCTCTTTTGTCCGACTTCAATTCCTTTTCATGCACCATGAAACCCAAAAATTGTCCGGCCGATACTCCAAACGCACACTTATTAGGATTCATTTTCAAACCATGCTTCCTTGTACATTCAAGAGTCTCTCGCAAATCGGCCAGATGCTGTTTGTATCCATCGGACTTCACTACTACATCATCAATATAAATTTTGACAATCCTGCCGATTAACTTGTGAAATATATAATTCATTGCCCTTTGATATGTAGTGCCAGCATTTTTCAAACCAAAAGTCATTACGACCCACTCGTATAATCCAAGTGCACCAGGACATCGGAATGCAGTTTTAGGAATGTCTTCTTCTGCCATAAAAATTTGATTATATCCTGCATTACCATCCATAAAACTAATCACCTTATGCCCTGAAGCTGCATCAACCAACATATCGGCAATCGGCATCGGATATTCATCCATCGGAGTCGCCTTATTAAGATTCCTGAAATCAACACAAACTCGCAACTTCCCATTTTTCTTGAAAACAGGAACGATATTAGATATCCATTCAGCATATCGGCAAGGTTGAATAAACTTAGCTTCATATAACCGAGTTATTTTGGCTTTTATTTCTTGGTCCAACTCAGGTTTAAATCGTCTCGGCGCTTGTTTAAAAGGCCGATACCCTTGTTTAATCGGGAGCCGATGTTCAACAATAGATCGGCTTAAACATGGCATCTCGTAGTATTCCCAAGCAAAACAATCACGATACTCTTTTAATAACTTTATTAATTCTTGTTTAAACTCAGGATCTAACTTTGCACTTACATATGTCGGCCGAGGTCTATCTCCTAAACCTACATCTATTTCCTCTAACTCATCGGCCGACATAAACCCTTGACCAAGTTTACCCTCATCTTCAATAAAATCATCCATTAATACAAACTCTCAGAGCCGACTGCTAGGATCGGCTTTAGACCATCATCGGACACTTGGATAAAATTGTCTTCCCAATTCCTGCCCGATAAGCATTCGATTCCTTCAAACTCCCAAACTGTTAAATCGGCGGTGGCGACGCTGACCGATTCATCGGCTTGGACAGTCTCGATGTGATCCCCATGCCATTGAATAAGGCATTGATGCATGGTAGATGACACACAGCAATTGGCATGAATCCAGTAACGACCTAGGAGCAAACTGTTGGACCCTTTACTGACGATGACGAAGAATGTAGTAGGTAAAGTCTTGTTCCCGATCGTCAATTCAACATTCAATGCCCTCCGAGCCGGCGATGAATTTCCGCCAAAGTCCTTGAGCATCATATCGGTCTTGATCAAATCATCAGGTCCTTTGCCAAGCTTCCGATATGTGGTATAAGGCATCAAATTCACAGCAGCTCCTCCATCAACAAGCATCTTGGTCATCGGCTTGCCATCAACATATCCTTTAACATATAAAGGCCTCAAATGTTGATATTTCTCATCAACTGGTTTGTCAAAAACAGCTTGTCGTGGTTGTAGAATCAACTGCGCCATAGCTTCCTCAATTTCATCGGCCTCATCATCGGTTGAACTTGCATTGTATTCAGCAGGCAGCACAAACACCATGTTCACCGATGCCGATGGCCCATCATCATCACGTTTAGGCTTAGCTTTCCAGACCTTGGAATTGTCATCTCTTTGACACTTTTCCTTCAACAATTCTTTAAATCGGAGACACTGAACCCTTCTCTTCTGAGTCTTGGTCAAACCATCAGGACACCACTGCGGATTGACCCCTGGACGTAGGTCCAATTTGACCTCCTTCTCCGATTCCTGTGCGTCTTCTGGCTCTTGAATAATTTCTTTTTTCCTGTACACCAGACGATCGTACACAGAGAGACGATCTACTTTATAATTTAGGCGATCATCAAACTTTCGGCGATCATTGTCCCATCGGTCATAGCACCGATTTTCTTGCTCACGCCGATTATGGTATTCACGCCAATCTTCGCGTTCCTGCTGATAGACTATCTCATTATGCCAGCTGCATCGACGCCCAAATTCCAATTGGTCATGCACAGACTGACGCTTCCTTTTTGAATCTCTATAGCTCTCATATTGATCGCTGCACTCTGGACAATCATAAATTGATGGAAGCCTTAACTTTTCATTCCAACAGAACCTGAAGAACGGACATCCCAATGATTTTCATTATCAAATCTCCCTGTCGGAGGACTCCGATCCCTTTCTTGTTGGCGCATATATTTATCAATGAGCTGCCCCGATGTAACTTTAGTCTTCTCGCCACGTCGGTGATCATCCCGATAATGCTGATGACTCCGATTTTGCACGTCATCGGCCGTTACTTGGCAATCCGGGTCAACAGCTCCCGATTTCTTCGCATTCTCCGATGTAAGTACTTTGGCTTTCATTTTTCTGTCAGGTGCTCCGATCTCAACCATATTTTGAGGAAACGGATGTCCATCAAGCTTCATTGGTTTTTTGCCAGTTTCAACATTAATAATTTCTTTTTCAATCGCCGATTGAATCTCATTGCGGAAAACTTTGCAGTCATTGGTATGATGAGAAACTGAGTTATGCCACTTGCAATATTTCTTTTTCTTTAACTCTTCGGCAGAAGGAATTGTATGATTCGGGGAAAGCCTGATTTGTTTCTATGCTAGTAATAAATCAAATATTTTATCGGCTTTTGTGATATCAAAGTTGTACCTTTCTGGCTCGACCTTCACCCATGGGCAGGCAATGGAATTCTTATTCTTGGTCCATTCAGCCAAATCGACCTCAGCTTCCTCCCCATCGGAATCATATTCAATGTTAGCAATTTTCCTCTGGAATTTCTCTCTCCGATAATCATTGCCACGTCCTTCATGCTGAGAGAGCTTTTGAATCATGTGCTCCAAGCCTTCAAAATCTTGACTTGTATATCGGTCTCTGACCTGAGGCAACAATCCTTGGAATGCTAAATCGACCAACTGTCCCTCTGACAAATTCAACGAGTAACATCGGCTACGCACATCTCTGAATCTTTGGACAAACTCACTAACCGATTCACCGTTTCTCTGTCGGAGTGCTGTCAGATCGGACAATCTGGTCTCTTGTACTCCCATGAAGAAATAAGCATGGAACTGTTTTTCCAAATCGGCCCAATTATTAATAGAATTCGGTGGTAACGATGAAAACCACGAAAAAGCCGATCCAGAAAGCGACATAGGAAACAACTTAACTTTCAATGGATCAATCGATGCAACTTCACCACACTGAATTGTGTATCGGCTGATATGCTCAATGGTGGTAACATCTCCTTGTCCAGAAAATTTATAAAAATCTGGAATCCTGAATCGGGCTGGCATAGGCAATGTATCGAACCAGTCCGGATACGGCTTCCGATACAGATAAGATTGACCCTTGGGCTTCAGACCAAACTGATTCTTCATGACGTCAGCAATCTTATCTGCCCAATCTTCCTGAGTATAATTTCCCTGACTAATCGGAGTACGACTCATTATGATGGGTGTCTCATTAGGTCCGATCGACTGCTCCTGATTATCAGCTCCCTTGTTCCTGGGTGGATTTTCAGTATTGAAGAAAAAAGGATATACCATCTTGCCATCAACAACAGGAATTCGGCTGCCAAACTGGTCAATATGCTGAGTTCCGCCATATTCCTTGTCCTCCGATTCTTCTTCCTGTTCGTTTTCTTCACCTCCTTCTACCGCCTTAGCTTTTGCCTTTTTTATCTTGGGAGCTTCATAACACTCAGGGTGAGTTTCTGGTGATGTAGACGAAGTAAATTGTGTCATCTTTTTCTTGATATCCTTAATTGCTGCAGCAGCTCCAGTATCAAAGTAAGCAGGTCCCTTCTGGGCATCCTTTAATATAGCTCCATACAGCAATTGAGCAATCAGTCCCACCACCGTGTTAACCAATATTCCAGATTGGTTAATCAAAGCATGACTCAAACCAGCATCAACAAAATCTTTGAAGAATTTTCTTTCCTCGGCAGTGATTCGATCGAACGCTTCCTGAGGGACAGGAAACTGATTTTTCTTAATCACCGCGTTGCGAGTTTTACTGAATGAATCTGGGCATAGGTTTTTGAAATCTTCAATTTGTGCTTCCACGAGTTTCTTCTGTTCATCACTGAGATCCTCCATCGTGATCGTAGGGATCGCAGCGGCTTTGTCTCCAGGTGCCATCGCAGAAGCTTTCTGGTCCAAAATGTGTTGACGTCCAAAAAGTCAGGCGTTGACTCTCAGAAATTAACACTGTGGCCTGGAAGATTTGCTTCACTTCAGTGCAGGTCCAAAATCTCAAGGTTCGCGGCGTGCCAGTCAATTTGACCTGAAATTGACAAGGTAGAGTTTAATCAGTAAACAACAAGGAACTCATCGGCCAAGGCCCCGATTTGTCCCAACAGATCGGATCAACGTAAAACAGCAGTCCGATTTGAGACTATAAACCATCGGCTATGAGTCCGATTTGTAAAGATGTGACAAATATTAAAACGGACCATCGGCTATGAAACCGAATCGTGAAGGTACAGCATTAGGTTAAACCATCGATCATGTAAACCGAATCGGAGATAGATCTAATCTAAACTCTTTCTTTGATATTCATCTTTCTAAAGGCGATAAATAAACTAATTCTCATGTCACTAACAATCGGATCGATTTCGAGACAGCGTTGCTAGCAGGGCACCGATCAGCCTATTTATTCCAATAGATCAAATTGTATCAAACAACTTATTTAAATTAGATCTATTTGTAACTTGCGAATTAGATCCAAATCAGCTATATAGACAAAAAGAACAGATCTATTACGAAGCTTAAATTATGATAAAACAAAATAGATCTTCTCTAATAGATGTAAGCCGATAAGATGAAACAGCAAGGTACGATAAGGGGTGAGCAATTTAAACGAAGAAGGGCGATACGCCTCAATCTAAAGCTTAGAATAACTCGATAAATTGGTGAATTAACTAAACGAAGAAGGGCGATACGCCTCAATCTAAAGCTTAGATTAATTCGATAAGGGTGTCGGACTTACAGACAAACCGGAGGTCAAGATGATGCAGCCCTGCTTGCTGAAGAACTCGACGAAAAGGGTTTGGGTGGCACATTAGGCCGAAAGTTGTGTTTGATTGAACGGTTGTGTGAACATTTTTTACAATGACGCAGGGTTCATATTTATACCCTGGAAATCTAACTAAAACTTGCCGGCTACGACAATATCTCTAATTTAATTAAAGCAATCTAATCTTAAACTACTATATCTATTACAAAACTTGATGCGCAATCAGGCCCTGAAGAAGCTTCCAGACGCCTTCCTCCTGATCAGTCGTACGCGCTCCGGCCTCCTTTGTCTCGTGTCCGATCAGGACTCCTATCGGACGAACTCCGATCGGAATCGAACGTCTCCCAGAATCGGACTCGGCCTTTGTCTGGATTCTTATCATACACACGCTCAGCTGAGTCAAAATCTGGTGTCAACATCATGTTATAATAAAAAATTATTATTAAGTTTGTTCGACTAATTTTTATCATGTTGTAATAACACTAATTTTTATTAAGTGCGTTTTTGCTTCCTGTGCAAATCCAGCTCTCTTTTGGTTTAGTTTTAGTTCTTTTACTAAATAGACCAATATCTATTCATATATATCATTATTACCAACAAAACTATAAAACTTTAATAAATAACATTTGCATATATTGGTGCTTTCATAATTTATTAAATATGATAATATGAGTGGTATTATTTTGTTTATTAAATATTAGCCAAAAATTGATAATTAAAATAGTTGATGGGATGCATAGATTTTGTTAATAGACCACTCTATACTCACAAGCATTGTCTCCATGCTTTTTTTGCGTGTGTACATGATGATCATACAGTGGCAAGGTGTATCTACAGCTAGATAGTGACAGTCTATAGCTATGAGACTTATGTCTTCCATAACCATGTATTAAACAATCGTTGATGGAGTTTTTACTTCTCTCGATGGTTTGAATGTGATCCTTGGGACATCCAAATCTTTCTGGCTCACACTAAAACCATCGAGAGGTAAAAATTCCATCAGCAGTTGTTTAACATGGTTATGGAAGACATAAGTTTCATGGCTACAGACTGTCATTACCTAGTTGAAGGTTAACCTTGCCAATGTATGAACATCATATACATGTGCATAAAAGGTATGGGAGAATACTTGTGAGCATTGTGTCGAATATTAAGAAAAATATGTAAACATCACATCAACTAGTTTAATTATAGATTTTTTTGCTAATATTTGACAAATAAACATTAAATAACTCAAATTAGCATGTTTATTAAATTTTGTAAGCTCTAATATAAGCAGCTATTATTTGTTAATTTTTTGGCAAGTTTTTTGGTGACAATGATATATATGAATGAATATTAATGTATTAGTAAAAAAATAGAACTAAAATAAAAGAGGGCTAGATTTGCACGCGAAGCAAAAACGCAGCCCCCTTAGTCCTGGGTCGTGTTGCGTTTTCCCTTCCCACGCGAAATTACCCTTTAGTCCTGGGTCGTATTACAACCCCGGATTAAAGAATCCCCTTTAGTCCCGGGTTGAAACACGACCCAGGAACTAAAGAGGGGGGTTATATAACCTCCGACCTCTTCTCTTCTTCCTTACTCTCAGAATCGATCTCTCGTCCCTGCCGTTCTCCGTCTCCCTCGCCGTTCCGACTGCCGGCGCCGCCCCGCGACCGCACTTACCCCGGCCTGCCACGGCCCCGCGACGGCCCTCCTTTGATATAAATGAAGTGCCTTGATCAGTAGTCAAAGTTTGTGGGATGCCAAATCTATGGATAATATGTTCAGTAATAAACTCAATTACCTCCCGATGTGTCATGTTTTCAAAGGTACCGCTTCGGTCCACTTTGTAAAATAATCAGTAGCCACCAACACGAAGCGATGTCCCTTTGATGAAGGAGGATGAATCTGCCCAACAAAGTCCAATCCCCATCCTTGAAAAGGCCAAGGTTTAATAATAGGATGCAATAAAGCTGCTGGAACCATCTGAATATTTCCAAACCTTTGACACTCTTCACATCCTTTGTAGTACCAAAAACAATCAGCTATCATATTAGGCCAATAAAAACAAGCTCTCCTCAAAAGCCACTTCATCTTAGGAGCCGATTGATGTGTACCACAAATACCTTCATGAACTTCACCCATTGCAATCTTAGCTTGACCAGAATCCAAACACTTTAACAATAAATCTTCAGCCGTCCGACGATATAATTCACCATCAACCAAAATAAATTTAAATGCCCATCGTCGGACTTTTCTGTCAACTTTATGATTAGGATTCTGCAAATATTCAACAATAGGTGTTCTCCAATCAGTAACTTCGTCCACATTAATTTTTGATTGCTCATGGACCGAATTACTGCTGTCAGCGGATGAATCGGTTTCTCCGGTTCTAAAAGCGGTTTTACCGGAATTTCCGGTGGAACCGGTTCCTGGATCCGGTGAAACCGGTTCTTCCTGGGCAGACGTCTCGGCTATGCAAAGTGTCGGCTTTCTTTCATAAAAATTTCTTTTCTGAACATTATAGCCAGACGCTTGCTGAGCCAGAGCATTTGCCCTTGGATTCTCATCTCTTGAAACATGATATATAGAGAATTCATCAAATTGAGCAATCATGTCTAAACATTTATCAAGATATGTATTTAAAAGTCCATCAAAGCATTGGTATACCTTATTGACTTGCTGTACAACCAGCAGAGAATCACCAAATGCTTCCACATGTTTTACCCCCATGTCATGCAAAATCTCTAGTCCGAATAATAAAGCTTCATATTCGGCTTGATTATTAGTACAATCATTTTCTAATCGGTTAAGAGCTTCAAATTCAGCACCACTTGGTGATATAAAAATAATACCAACGCCACAACCACTCTTACAAACCGATCCATCAAAATGCAATTTTCATGGGGTAAAAGTAATATAACCGATATCTAGATCATTATCATTAATGCTATGCTCAACAATAAAATCAGCAACAATTTGGCCTTTCATTGATTTCAAAGGTTCACAAGCCAAATCATATTCAATAAGAGCATAAGCCCATTTACCAATTCTACCACTTAAAATTGGTCTATGCAACATGTATTTAATAATATCGGTTTGACAAGCCACTATGCAAGTATTGGATAATAAATAATGCCTCATCTTGGTACAAGCATAATATAATGACAAGCAAAGCTTTTCAATAAATATATACCTCGTTTCGGCATCCAATAATCGACGACTTGCATAAGTAATAATGTGTTCCTTCCCTTCGGTTTCTTGAGTCAAAACAGCCCCAATTACTTGATCTTCAGCAGCCACATATAATTTGAATGGAATTCCTCTCCTAGGAGCTTTCATGACCGGCGGTGAAGATAAGTAATATTTAATCTTCTCAAAAGCTTCTTGCTGTTTTGCCCCCCAAGTAAATTCGGCTTCATCTTTTAACCGAAGAATAGGAGTAAAAGCATTAACCTTCCCAGACAAGTTATAAATAAATCTTCTCAAGTAATTCACCTTGCCCAAGAATTTCTGCAAATCCTTCTTGCATGTAGGAGATTTAATTTTCTTAATAATATCAATCTTCTTAGGATCTATCTCTATGCCATTCTCATGAATAATAAAGCCTAAAAACTTTCCAGCCGACACACCAAATGCACATTTAAGTGGGTTCATCTTTAATCCATATCGACGCATTCTTTCAAAAGCAAGTCTTAAATCAGCTAAATGAGGATTTAAACCAGCCGATTTAACAACGATGTCATCGATATAAACTTCTATGATTAAACCAAACAAGTCATGAAAAATTAAATTCATTGCCCTTTGGTAAGTAGCTCCAGCATTTTTTAAACCAAAGGTCATGACTACCCACTCAAATAATCCAACAAAACCTGGACATATAAAAGCCGTTTTGGAAATATCCTCTTCGGCCATGAATATTTGATTGTAACCAGCATTACCATCAAGAAAACTAATAACTTTATGTCCAGAAGCATCATTAATAAGCATGTCGGCTATAGGCATAGGATATTCATCTTTAGGAGTAGCTCGATTAAAATTTCTAAAATCAATGCAAACTCTGAGCTTACCAGAATCCTTTTTTACAATAGGCACAATATTAGATAACCATTCAGCACAACGACAAGGCCTAATAAAGTTTGCATCCAACAACCGATTAATTTCTTCTTTAATTCGGTCATACATGTTAGGATTGAAACGCCTAGCAGATTGTTTAAAAGGCCTAAAACCAGGCTTAATAGGTAGCCGATGTTCAACTAACTCGCGGCTTAAACCAGGCATCTCTTGATAATTCCATGCAAAACAATCAACATATTCTTTCAATAGCTCGATTAATTCAGCTTTATAATCAGCTTTCAAATTTTTGTTTACAAACGTCGGCCTAGGTACAGTGCCATCACCAATATCAATCTCCTCTAAAGGATCAGCCGACGTAAATCTTTGTCCTAATTTACTCATGTCATCAAAGTCCTCAATAGCTTCACACATATCGTTCTTTTGTGCCCGATAGTGCTCAAGTCTCTGCTGCAACCATTCTGAACTATTCATTAATTCAAATCAAATGGTTTAGCCGATACTCAACCGGCTTTAGAACAGCAGGCACGAAGCCATCTCTAGTACAACTGATCATCTCATAGTCAGAAATATCTAAACCTGTTAAGCACTTAACATGATCATACATAGACATGGTAGAACCATCAGCCACTGCAACACAAGCCGATGTGTCTCCATGCACAACCTCAATGTCTTCGTCTACCCATTGAATAAGAAATTGATGCAAACTAGAAGGTACACATCTATTTGCATGAATCCAATCACGACCCAATATCAAATTGAAGTTACCTTGGGTCTCGGCGACGAAGAAAGCGGTAGCCAACGTCTTGCTCCCAACGGTGAGCTCCATAGAAGCAACGCCCTTAGCACTCATAGGCTCGCCTCCTCCCACACCGCTGATAGTCATGTTGGTCTTGATCAGCTCATCATCAAGTCCACCAAGCTTCTTGAACACAGCATAAGGCATCAAATTGACAATCGCCCCGGTGTCAACAAGCATCCTTGAAATCGGCTTCCCATTGATATGTCCCTTCATGTACAGCGCCTTCAAGTGATTTTCAGAATCCTCTGGCCTTTTAAATATAGCTTCTTTCGGGCCAAAGTCTAAATGAGCGATCTCATCCTCCGGAATAATGTAATAATCCGAAGATAGGTGCACCACATTAGCATCAACATTCATATGTTCAGGTGACGATCCATAATCAACCAGCTGTTCATCGTCCATGTGCTGGGAATCCGATGACAACCTCTGATCAAACACGGGAGTAACAGAAATTTCAGAAGCAATTCGTGATGGACCTGGATCAGCAGAAACCGGTTCCACCGGTTTCATAACCGGTTCCACCGGTTCTGATGCAACAGTGGACGGCGACGGGGGTAGAACCGGTTCTACCGGTTTGGAATCTGGTTCCACCGGATTTTGCCCTGTAGCTTCGGTCTTCTTCCACCCCTTGCCTGGAGGAATCATCGGCCTGTATTTGTTGAAGTGCTCCTCCCTCTGCTTCTCCAGTGCCTTCTCTTTCTGGTCCTGAAAGCGAAGTCGCTGCAACTTCCTCTTTTGTGTTCGTGTCAAACCTGGAGGACACCATCTAGGCATAAGGTATTTAGCTCTATCAATTTCAACCTTTTTACCTACATCAGATTCTGCAGCAACTTTCTCCTGGACTAATGGCTTGACTTTATCACCAATTATCATAAGCAACTTGTCATCGTTCTTCAAATTTATTTGGAAGTCACCAATCTGGATGATGTCAGCAGCAGTAGTTCTCTCTTGGTCGACCTCCATCTTCTGGACAACTTCCTCCATCTTCTTAGGCTGATAAACTTGCTTGGGAGGAGAAGGCTGTCTTTTCTGGGAAAACCGGTTTAACCGGTTTACAGAACCGGTTCCACCGGTTTGAGGTGGCACGTCCCAACCTGATCGACGAGGAGCCGAACGGTTATCCACCAACCTCTCATGTGCAGGAACTCTGTTATTACCCCACCCTGGATGAAAAGAAGGATATTGCGCAGGGTAATAAGGCATATTCATCCCATTGTGATCCCATGCCGGATATTGATAATTGTAGTACGGAGGCATCCATGGCATGTTCTGACATTGGTTCTGTTGGGAATAGAAACCTGCATCACCACCCTTCCACCTGTTATTCGCCCTTGGAGGCGAAATTGGCTTCTCTTGGCGCGGAGGTGATCTCTTTCTCTTTTTTGCCGGCCAATCATCTTCAACTGGCCTTTGATTTGCATATTTGGAAAACAACTGGTCATAGGTCACTTTTGGCTTTGCAACTTTGCCCTGATCCTTGGCCACATTGATTTTCCAGGTTCCAATCTCCAGACGCTTAGGCTTCAACATTTTCTGGCGCCCCTGAGTAGAACCGGTGGAACCGGTTTCAGGAACCAGTGAAACCGGTTTGTCCTGTACAGGCTCAAACGGCTTCTTTGGTGATCTTTGCCCCCCGAGATCCGTGACTCTTGCAGTGATTTTGAATGTCTCTCTGCCATTGGGGGTCTTCTCACACACCACTTCCCTGACAATTGATTTTCCCTTCAAATTTTCAGGCTTCGGCTTTTCATCACCCACAACAATATTTTTTCCTTTAGTTGATTCGACTTGATGCGGCCGAATCAGAACCTTGGGAGGTTGCATCTCAAGGGTGTTGACAGGGAAAGGCTCTTTATCCACCTGCATCTCATGTAGTGTCAAACGTCCTTCATTCAAGGCCGATTGCACCTGTCGACGGAAAACATTGCAATCATTAGTAGCATGCGAAAAAGAATTATGCAACTTGCAATATGCCCGCCTTTTGAGTTCTTCAAGTGGAGGAATAGTATGAGACATTTTAATGTTTCCATTCTTTAACAATTCATCAAAAATACGATCACACTTGGAAACATCAAAAGTAAATCGCACTTCTTCTTTCCGATTCTTTTGAATTGGCTTAAGCGATGGACAAGTGTACGATTTATTCTTAGAAGGCCATACAAGTTCAGCAACATATACATCTTCATCATCGTCCGAACTACTAGAATCATAAGCAACAAGATGAACATTAGAACGATGAGTTTTATATGTATCCTTGCTATTCTTAATTCGGTTTTCAGTAGCTAAAGCTCTTATTTGTACTTGATTAACCGAAAAGTGTTCAAAGCCTTCTATCTTTTCTCTAATAGAGGATCTTAAACCATTAAAAGAAACATCAGCAAGATCCCTTTCAGAAAGTGACAAATTAAAGCATCGGTTTCTAGTCTCTTTGAATCGTTTAAAATAATCAGCAACAGATTCATCTCTTTGTTGCTTAACCGATGTTAAATCTGTCAATTTCAATTGAGTACTCCCACTATAAAAATGATCATGAAATTTTTGCTCTAATTGATTCCATGAATGAATTGAGCCAGGAGCTAATGAAGAAAACCAAGAAAAAGCAGTTCCAGTTAAAGACAATGAAAACAAGCGAACTTTTAAAGCATCATTGGAACCAGCTTCTCCTAGTTGAGCAATATATTGGCTAATGTGTTCCCAAGTGGTCTTGCTATCATCACCATTAAATTTAACGAAATCGGGAGCACGCCAATTATTTGGGTAAGCTACAGCATCAAAATTAGCAGAATATGGTTTTTGATATAATCTAGAATTACCCATATCAATGCCAAGCTTATCCTGCATCATAGTAGCTAACTCGTCCTTCATCTTATAAAATTCAGCATATAAATTTGAATGAGCTAGATCAGATTGCCCTGTGGCTGTATTTTGAACTGGAGCAACATGAGGCATGCTAGAAGAACTTTGTCGCAAATACTGATCGTATACATCATTAGGAATCCCACTAGAATTAATATTTTGATTAGGTATAGGGGGTGATGTATAAGCACGTGTTCTAATATAAGCAGACCCATTAACAGCTTCTATATTTCGGTTAGGGACCACCGAAATAGGAGCTGTGGCGTGTGGAACAAGCTGCTGTCCAGCCTGAGCAGCAGAACCGGTTCCACCGGTTTCTAGAACCGGTGAAACCGGTTTCGCCGAGGCTGGCGAAACATGTGCTGGCGGCGGTACCTGTCCTGGATAAAAATTTGCCGGCATACCATACAGAGGGTTTTCAGGTGCTTTTCCTGGTGTAGCCGACACACTAGCATGCATATTCTCATGTTGGGTAGGTTGTATATTTTGTGAATAATAAGAAGATTCTACCAACCTATCCTTTTCAATTCTATCTATCCTGTCCATAAGAGTGCTAACTACTTCATCGGTATGTAGAAGTGCAGCATCAAGATCATTATCAGGATTAGAAGTAGAAGGTTCAAGTGGATGTGCAGTTACCGGAGGGATTTCTTCCACCTTTTGATCCTTCATCACGAACGCCGGCATCGCGAAGTCTTGAGTCCTTGTCACCTTACCGTGGCGATCCTTCTTGAGCCCCATCAAGAATTGAGTCTTGAAGAATTCTTGGGCCGCTTCAAACTTCAGGCGTTCCTCCTCGCTGATCTCCTCCATGGAGGGAACAACGATGTTGTCCTTGTCAAGATCTGAGATAGATCCCATCTGGCTAGGGTTTGAATAATCGGTTATTAAAACCAAGATTTCCAAATTCCCCAGCGGAGTCGCCAAAAATGTGTTGACGCTTTTTCTGGTCAACACACTGAGATTGCACTAGAACGTGCGAGATCCGTAACGGATCAATCAACTGCAGCAGGCCCAGACGAAACCGGTGAAACCGGTTTGAGGATCCGGTGAAACCGGATCCTTGGGATCTGATGCGTAGACCTAAGATCGCCGGCCCGGGAGGGACCCCGTCAGGGCAGGCGCGCCTAGGGTTTCTCTGAGATCGGCAGGCCACTCAGAGCGCCGTAAAACACCGTAGAGACGAAGAACGAACAGAATTAGGGTTGGAAAAGCTAGGGTTTGAAGAATGACAAAAAAGTAAAGGTATATTGATTTGATCGATTGGATAACCCTCAATCGGCCGTGACCCTTCATATTTATAGGGTGGGGAGGTCGTACCCCGCAAGGAAATTCCTATTACAACTCAGATCTACAAAAGAGTCCAATCCTACTAGGACTCGGGGAAAACCGGTTCCACCGGTTCCCAAAACCGGTTCCGCCGGTCTGGCTATCAGACGGGTAACAGTGGACCAAACCGGTTCCACCGGTTTGAAAATCCGGTTCCACCGGTTCTTCCTGCCTTGCTGTCCTTGTGCCAATTTTGATCGCCAACAGTTCCAAGCTCACCCAATAGAACTATTATTGTTTCTACATTAATAAAATAGGAATGATGTCTCATTTTCAGCCTAGCAGGACTATAAACTCTACTAACAGGGCTCTAATAACGTGTCTTTGGGTTTGTTAAAAAATGATTGGTTCACTTGCCTTTGCCTTAAGCAAAGAAACTTTGCTTTGCCGCCTGGAAGGCTATATCGTCACCAACTTTTTCATAACAAATGTTCTCTAAAAGTTATCTTCCTACGGAAATTTTTCTGTACACTTTAATTTAAAGAAATTGTTTGATGCACTTATATTTATTTGAATTACAAGAGCTTTATATTGATACTTGTCAACTTCCTTTCAAGTTCAACGCCAATAGTCGTCTTCGAATACAGGCCTGACTCAATGTCAATGTTGGAGGGGGGAGGGCTGTGACTTAGAGATGGACAATTGTTAGGAGAATAGACCTACTAATAGGTCATTTAGGATTTTGGTGATTGCATGCAACACAACCCATGTGGACTAACAAGTTTGCTGGTATATAAGGACATAGTCGCCTGGATGTAAGGTGATGGACTTGGGTGATCAAACACATTAAACAAGGTCAAGAATACATGATCAAGACATTAGAAGACCTTAAAGAAACCTAAGACATCATACAAGACAAGCTCAAAGAAGAAACCGCGAAGAAAACAAAATAAAATAAAAAACACAGGAGCACAGACTACTGCTATGCTACCCAGTCATGAGCACAACAATAGTCGGTCCTGCTGACATAGTGAGGACACACTATTGCGGTCCTACCAATGCTGAGTGGAGCAAGTTGCGGTCCTTTACTGAAAAATGCCAAAGCCTACTGCAACGACAGACTATTGCGATGCTACAATCACCGATTGTTGCGGTGGGGCACAACAATAATCGGTGGTGCTAAAGAAGTTGAAGATTCGGCTATGGAATGACAGACTATTGCGGTAGTGCACCTATTTGGGCACTGCGATAGTCGGTGCTACGCAGAAAGTGCCCAACGGCTATCTAACGGCTAGTTCTTTATGTTGGGGCTAAAAAACCCCCTCCACCCAACCATTTGAAGTGTGTTAGAGCTTGAAAAAGCTAGTGGATGTTGAAGTTCACCATTTCATGTGCTCTATCCACCAAAATGCTTAAGAAAAGATTAGGCAATTAGCAACAAGGCTTAGGTTTCAATTAAGTGCTAGTTTAGGCCGCTTAGCGCTTTGCTTTAGGCTTTAGTCTAGAGTTTAGTAAGGTTTGCATACCTCTTTGCTATCGGTGCTTGCACGCACCAAGTGTTGTAAATCCGAGGCATTGTAATCTTGCGAGACCCTCCGACAAAGCTTTGTGGAGAGGCCGCCAGTGGTTGTGCAAGGGAGGAGAGGTCCTTAGCGATGCTCTACCATAGTGAAGATGGCAGAGGTCACCAGCGAGAGGTCAAGCGGAGACCCACTCGTGTTGTGGGTAGTCCCGTTGGCTATCACAGAGTTTCCCCCCACCAGAGTACTGCCCTAAGGAAGGGGCATTTCCCAAGAAGGGGCTCCAACGAGGATTAGAGGGAAGTTAGCTAATTTTCTGATACCTCGAAAAAAATCACCATACTGAGAGTTTGCGTTCTCTACTATTTACACTTCCACATTTACATTGTGCCTTTTACATTCCGCATTTACCTTTTCTAGAATTTTCTTGTGTAGTTGATAGGATTGGAATCTAGGGTGTAAAACTCTTTTACGGTAGAAATAGCAAAACATAGAAAAACCTAGTGCAAATCTAGATAGAAATTGAAATAGATTTTTATATGTGCTTGAAGCTTTAGTTTTTAGGACACCTAATTCATCCCCCTCTTAGGTGTCACGGTCCCTTCAACAATGACAACTAAGATGAGCTGGAGATGATATAGACCGTGTGCGGGACTAGTCCCCGCTCACACCCCTCGTTCATACACCTAAGGAAAATTAGAGTTTATGGGATGCGAAGTGCATATGCATGTCTATGATTCACCTGCCACGTAGGCTGGCCTATGGTTAACGCGCCATGCTACCATGTAGGATGGTGGACCTATGTTTGCAAAAGTTTCTTTGCAGTCTAGTATTCTCCATACTCGTCATTAGAAATTGGTCACAAGCGAATTGCTGGACATGACGGGTATGGAGCAGAACCATCGAGAAACATAATATCCGATACATCATACATGTATAGAAACATAATCTTTGATACGCTTTCATATTATATTGTACCAAGTTCAGTCCTAGAAGTGTTTGATACACTTAAGCAAAGAAACTCTGCTCTACCGCAAAGCTTTCTTCTGATGCCCTCAGCCTCAGATGGCCGCCTAGTGTAGTCGCCTTTTGGCGCTGGCACTGGTGTCATCTCCTTGAAGACTTTGATGGGGCTCTACAGTAATGATATGAAGTCTAGGAAGGTCAGGAAGGTTTGTATGACCAGTGGCTTCTATGACATTATTCTCTAAATGACCTTCTACACTCCGCGTACCACCACACAAGAGGTCTGGCCTTTTAGATTTCTACAGCTTTGCTCAGTTATGATTTCTATATATATAAGGAAAAAGTCCATATTTCACCCTTCAACTATTATTGGTGTCTAATTTTCAACCTCAAACTACAAAACCAGATAACACGCACCATTAAACTATCAAAACCAGACAAGTTGCAACCCCGAGCCTATTCCATGGTGGTTTTGATCTGACGTGGCAGTGACGTGCTGATGTGGATGACACAGTGCCGTTAAGGTCACCCTTCTCTTTTTTTTCTCCTCATATGCCCGACTGGCGACCATCCCCTGTCGGCGAGCTTGGACGCCACGGCCCTAGAGCCACTCCTCCCACTGCTTCCGGCCGCCGAAGCATGCGGACATGAGCCTATGAGCCTGAGATGCTAGTGCCTGCATAGCCTTCCAATCCCACTACTCATCTTCTACTGCAGCTTCACGAACTCAGGCCAACATCAGCGAGGGAGACGATGCACAAAAGAATTTTTCCGGTGACGAACGCCGGGGCCGATGAACGGCCTGTATCTTGGCCTTCTCTACATTGAAATGGACTCGGCAAAGTACAATGAGGAGCGCTGGGGCTTCTTGTAGGCCGGGGAGCTCGCCTCCACCACGGCCATTGCGCCTGATCCCTGCAGGATGCGCTCAACCATGACCGCGAGCCTTCCGCTTGACTCGGTCACGGCGGCCTCCCCCACACGATCTGCGCCATGCACACCACTCACCCATAACCTCCACAACACGACTCACCTAGACCAATACGTGACACACACGTACAACAACTGAACTCCTGTACCTGACGCACACATGCACGTACACGGGCTGGACACCCTACGCGCACCATGGACGCACAGCGCGACGCACGCAACCAATTCAACACCATGGCGCGTTTATTCCTAACAATCTCCCCCTAAACGCGACATCACCGCCCATCCTGATGCACAGGACGCTGGTTCTTCGTCGACTGTCCGCGAGGAGCGGCTCTTCCTTGTCTCCAGCGCCACCGCACGCTTGCCATCACCAGAGTTGATGCTGCTGCTCCCATCATCGTCGTCACCACGGCCGCCGCTACGGCCTCCAGACTCAACGCGAACCCCACAGCGTGCCTCATCTCCACCCGGACGCTGCATGCTTGCCGTCGCTGGAGTTGCAGCAGCTTCTGTCGTCATCTTGCCATGGTCGCCGCTATGGCCTCCGCACGAACACCGCTGCATGCCCACCTCCGCACGAATGATGCACTTCTGTCTTCTTTCTCAGCGACACACGCTGAGCTCCTTCATCGCCGGCGACACATGCCTGACATCGACACACGCCGTCATCTACGGCTCCAGCGACACACGTCGTCTTCTCCGGCTCCAGCGACACACGCCGTTTCGTGCGCCCGACAGGACCGACACACGATCCACTGCCGGAGCACCACCACTGGCGACCAGGCATAGGCCGACACACGGCCGGGCGACCTCGCCGCACCGCCACCACGCCATCACGTCACTGGCCACCATCAGTGCGCCTCCGATGGCGGGAACGAATCCCATGATAACCTGGCTCTGATATCAATTGTTGGAACCATCCAGGAACTCTCTCAAACTCACGAGCACAACATCGGCAAGGGAGACGATGCACAAAAGAATTTTTTTCGGCGACGAACGCCGCGGCCGACGAACGGCCTGTATCTTGGCCTCCTCTACATTGAAATGGACTCGGCAAAGTACAATGAGGAGCGCTGGGGCTTCTTGTAGGCCGGGGAGCTCGCCTCCACCACGGCCATTGCGCCTGATCCCTGCAGGATGCGCTCAACCATGACCGCGAGCCTTCCGCTTGACTCGGTCACGGCGGCCTCCCCCACACGATCTGCGCCATGCACACCACTCACCCATAACCTCCACAACACGACTCACCTAGACCAATACGTGACACACACGTACAACAACTGAACTCCTGTACCTGACGCACACATGCACGTACACGGGCTGGACACCCTACGCGCACCATGGACGCATGGCGCGACGCACGCAACCAATTCAACACCATGGCGCGTTTATTCCTAACACAGGCGCCCAGATCCCGTGAACTCTATCTTCTACGGCTGCGCGCACCTCCAGGCAGCAGGGTGGCATCCGCCCATCGCGCATCGCCGTCATCTTCCTCGACTCCAGCAAAATCTCCTTGCCGCAAGTCACTCGCCTCGATCTCCGCATCACCGTCATCTTCCTTGACGCGCACTGGAGGCAGGTGGCGACGACGGTGGTGTTCGATTTGGATTAAGCACGCAGGTTGGGAGACTGCATTTGTTGCCAGAGCTGGTGTGCCGTGTGTCCCTTTTTGCTGCTCCTATGCCCGATTTGATGTTTGCGTAGTTGCGTGCTGCAATTTGGCTTAGCCAAGGTAAAAGGAAGAGATTGGATTCAGTTATGCTAACTGCTTGCTCGATTAATTAAAACAGAGAACTAGGAGATGCTGTTGCTAGTGGCCTGATTGGGGGAGGGGAAGCTCGTTGCTTGGATTATTTCGTCGAGATCGAAAAGGAAAATAGAAGAGGGCAGATTGATCGAGTTGCTGCTGCTGGAGGCGCTGGTTTGTTCGAAAGCAGATTGAGACAGAGTTGAACGGCTATGCGGCCGAGGAGACCTGGCCGCAGTGGTGGCGCTGCCATCGTCATGATTGATGGACTCATGAGGAGGCGGAGAAGATAGGACTAGCAGGTGGACCCCACCATTACTTGTGTCAAACCGTATGCCACGTCAACTCAAAACCCGAGTGGAATTTGCTCAAGGGTGCAATTCGTCCGGTTTTGACAATTAGGTGGTACAGGTTGCCTGGTTTTGTAGTTGGAGGTTGAAAACCGAACGATCATGATAGTTGAAGGTTGAAAAATGGACTTTTCCTTATATATAAACTGTGTATTTATCGGCAGCAGTTCTAATGATATTATGGGAAAGATTTGGTCGAATAAAACCATGGTACAACTACATTCATATATTCCTTGTATGCTGAAGTTGGAAGTGGCTAATTATAAGCTAGGAATAGCTTGTTATGGCCATATGATGGTTCACACACCTAAGCAAAATGAGAGTTGGGGTGGTTGACCCATCTATTGTCGTGGAAGATGTGGGAATAATTGGGGGCTCATGATTGAAATAAATTTATTATATTTTCTTATCTTCCGGTCGAAGTTTCTTCGCATGATGTGAATATTTAGGGGCTTCTCGTGTTTGGTTTGTCGTGATGCTAAGCAAGCTAAATATTTGTTCACTACTGGAGAACTCGTCATCGGTCACGGTTCGTAACCCTCATAGGTACCGGTTCTGGAACCGGTACCGCGACACCGTGACTAAAGGGGGGCGGCCTTTGGTACCGGGTCCAGAACCGGTACCAAAGGGAGCCTTTGGTACCGGTTGGTAGCGTAGGCATGCGGAGGAGGGCCTTTGGTATCGGTTGGTGTTACCAACCGGTACCAAAGGCTGTTTTGGTTATTTTTTTTAAATGTTTGATATTTGGGTTAGTTATATACAAATCTACGCGTCTACATGTCTGCTCGTCATATGTCATATGTCGTACACGATCTTTCACGCAATAAGATTGAAGTCGTCGCAATTGTCAATTGATTTTGACCCGACTTTGATTGCATTTTTTTTCGAACATTCACATATAAACATTTGAGATCGGCCAATACAAAAGTTAGAGCATTTAAAAGTTATTTACAATTAACGAGCAGAACTAGAAGAAGGAGCGGAAAGGGAGTCCAATTGAGCGATAGCGGTTCCATCATGGTGGTACTCTCCCAGTGGACTTATAACTTGGTCCATAATGAATCCAAATAGTTGGTCCGCAATAGCTTTTAATTTTTGTTTCATTGGGAGCACTTGATGGTAAAACATCCTCTGCATTAATCACAAATGACAACATTCATTCATATAATAAATAAATTTTGCATGTAATCATTTATAAACAAGTAACTAATAATCATTCATTCATATAATAAATAAATTTTGCATGTAATTATAAAATATCCTAACACATTCATTTCTAAACAATAACTAATAATCATTTCAAAATAATAACTAATAATCATTTCTAAACAATAATCAATAACTAATAATCATTTCTAACCAAGTAACAAAGTTTACATGAAATAACAAAGTTTACATGAATTAACAAAGTATGCATGAAATAACAAAGTATAATAAATATATTCATAATAAATATACACTAATAATCATATTTCCATATACACTAATAATCTAATGTCCATATACACTAATAATCTAATTTCCATATACACTAATAATCTTATTTCCATATACACTAATAATCTAATTTCCATATACACTAATAACCTAATTTCCATATACACTAATAATCTTATTTCAATATACACTAATAATCTAATTTTCATATACACTAATAATCTAATTTCCATATACACTAATATTTCCATACTAATAATCTAATTTCCATATACACTAATAATCTATTTTCCATATACACTAATAATCTAATTTCTATATACACTAATAATCTAATTCATACCATGAGTTCTTCTTGAGTCGCTTTTTTGGGAGAAACAAAGGTATGGATCCACTGGCAGACGTAGTATCCGCATAGATTCGTCCCTGCTTCCTGTCTGGCACACTGATAGTGGAGAAGAATAAAGTTAGACGTAACAACT
>CM014277.1:24076726-24095602 GCA_004135705.1 Alloteropsis semialata | reverse complement strand
AGGCGCGTGACCTGCGGCCCGGGTGGCCGGCGGAGGCCGCGCGGCGCGGGTGGCCTGCGGAGACGGCGCGGACCATGTTGAGTTTCCACTCCATTTTCATTGAATAGTCTATACCATCTGCTGTCTGGCCCATGTCTGTTGCAGCACATACATGTTCATTTACTTCTAAATTATTCCATGGTCCAGGTGATGAATCACCATAATTTTGTCAAATTTTCATGTTACCCTTTGCCCCGTTAGTTTGGACTTGCGAATTATAACTTGATAGTCATACTGGATGAACTCGGGAGATTGCAGGTTTACTTACAGGAACCAATTACATGTACCAATGTTTACTCAATTGATATTGTTTTTGTGATGAAGCATGTCGTTCTGCTTTCAGTTAAACTAATTCTGCTGAATTTTTAACGAAAAAGCTAGTACTAGAGATGTTCAAACTTCTTACAGTTGCTGAATTTTGCAAAATGCAAAGTGGTATTAGATTTCTTGACCAATTCCTCTTTGCCTGTCAAATAAAATTATCGGAATGTGAGCTTGCATGATTTTTTAGATAAAAGGTCATTAGGACCCTGCTTTTTAATAGAAAGCATACATAGTTTACTGGGGATACCAGTTTAGCGATTACATCCCAGGATTAAAAAAAGCCTTTTCCGCAAGGAATAATGGACTCTGTCCTCATTCTAGACTCCCTCAGTTTTGTGATAGACCAAGAAACAACTGAAAGATAACAGAACACTCTCTAGCACTCCCTCTACCAAAAGCAGAACAAAAAGAGAGCAGAAGCTAATTGTTTCAGGTGTCTTGTTGTCCTTCGGTAGCCTCAGTAGAACGCAGTACCACTGACAGGGGCATGTATCAAGAGAATGATCATATTGGAAGCCCTCTTGTACTGTCAAATTTTATATCAATTCATTATATCTTATTTCTTTTGGGTAAGCCAAATTTTGAGGATTTACTCGATGCTTGTCTTAGTGTACCCTTTGCAGCTTTCTGAACTTCTGTCAGCTTATTTTCATTGCATCTCATAGCTGCTAGGAATGCCATTCTGCATGCATATGTATAACTATACCTTTTGGCGCATAAGTGTTTGCGCATTACATTATAAAATGAATGCATGTACAAGTTCTGCTTTGTTGTGATCTATTAGTGCCACCAAGTCCTTTTTTCTAATGTGTTTCATATAGGATCTGACTGCAGAGATTTCTGAATTGTAGAGGCAAAGTGATGAACTTGAGATGGGATCGTGTGAAGAAGGTACATTATCCTGAGACCTTTGTGGAAAAAAAATTGTTTCCTTGTTGGCTTCTCCTGCTCTTACTATTTTGTGAAAAGACAAATGCTATTTTTTTATCTTGATTCTGTTTCCAATCTTTCATGATGAACAGGTCAACATTTCATTGAATGCTGCTAATGGCCGGCTCAAGCATACAATGGAAGAGAGGGACCAATTTCATGAGGCAAACAATGAGATGATCTTTAGTTTACAAGCAAAGGTGCATACACTTTTCTGATTATTACTCTTTTAACCCTGTTGTAAAGCTAAAATTATGAATTGCATAATCCATTTCTCTGTGACAATGCAATATGTTTACTTGATTCTGCTTGACTTCTTGTTTAGAGATGAGCTGGAGAGATGCACAAACAATTTTCTGAAGTTGACTGAACGAAACCTTTCTAATTTCAAGTTCAGTAATTGGTTACATGCTGTTCAAAACGCTTGTTGAGTTTCTATTTAAAAATTGTACTGTTGGAGTATATATTTCATTCAGTTTCTCATATGCATCTTTTGTCTGGCGGACAGCGTGTGGCCAGGGCGGCCACCTCGGGCGAGCGGCCTGCGGGGGGACGACAGCGACGAGCAAGCAGGGCCGGCGGCGGTGACCAACGCGAGTAGGCCGACGCAGGTACGATATAAAAATCTCTCTCTTCCTCTTCCAGCGCAGATTCAGTTTCAAAATCTTGTGACATCGTTCTCCTCTTACGCTCTTTCCTCTCTCTCCTTGATCAGATCCCGCGGCCCGGCGCTAAAGCTGGTAATAGTTCAAAAACCAAACCAAATCCTCACCAAACTATTTAGATTATACTATACTCTATAAACCAATCTAACCCATATTCATTTACAACTACTTCCAAACCAATCCAAACCACTTAGATTAGTTTCCAAAACAAACTAATTCGATTCAATTATACAGATATGGCTTTGACGTAGGGCCCACGTATAGATATGGCTACACCGATTTGCACGGAGTAGCGGATCGTGTTCCTAAGAAACTTTTAACAAATTTTGGTCAAATCTGCTAAAATTTTAAGGTGTGAACGCTAACTTTTAATTCTAGGGTCCAGCTTTACATGCGGGGACCACATGCAAATTTGGCTACATTGATTTGCACAGAGTAGCGGACTGTGGTTCTGAGATATCTCCAATAAATTTCGGTAAGATCCGCTAAAAATTTAAGGTGTGAACGCAGGCTATTAATTTTAGGGTCCGGTTTTGGACATTGGGTCTCCCATATAGATATGGCTACACCAATTTACAAAGAGTAGCAGACTGTCGTTCTGAGACATCTCCAATAAATCTTAGTCAAATCTGCTAAAATTTTAAGGTTCGAACGCGAGCTTTTAATTTTAGGTCCAACTATGAATGTGGGACCCATATATAGATATGGCTACACCGATTTGCACAAAGTAGTGTATTGTCATTCTAAGACATTTCTAATAAATTTCAGTCAAATTCGTTAAAATTTTCATGTGTCAACGCGAGGTGTTAATTTTAAGGTTTGAATTTTAATTTAACTTATACTTACACACGTGACCATTATAATAGTTAACCATTCTAGACCGTTGTAACCATTAAATCAAACCAAATCAAACCATTATATGTGACAACTCATTATTCACCAAACCAAGTTAATCCAATAAAAAACCAAACCACTAAAACTGGTTTGGTACGGAACCATTACCCGCTTTACCTGACGCCCAGATACGGTCGCTCCGGGGCCAGATCCTTCGCGTTGTGCCCGCGGTGAGATAGCCGCGGCCTGGCACGGTCCCACAGTGAACGATTGCGGCCATAAAAGCCGCGGAGCACGAGGCGGCGCGGACGAGCTCCCGCGGCAGCGCGAGGCTCGGGCCCCCGATGCGGGCGGAGGATGTGGGCACCGCGGCGCGAGGGGCTAAGCGGCGCGGAGGCCGGCACCCGGCTGCTTCGCCAGCGCTACCCCATGGTGGAGCGAGCCTGGCGGCACCCAGCTGCTCGTCGTTGCCTCCGACGGGGCATCTAGCAGCGTCGCGGCCATTCACAGGCAAGGCCCGGAAGGCAAAGCGGCGGTGCTAGCTGGGTGGCCATCCGCATCCGGCGCTGGGCAAACACGCCGGCGTGCGGGACGCAAGGGGCCGACGAGCGCACCGGCCAGCACCCGCGGCCGAGCGAGCTCGCTGGCGCTGCCAGGCTGGCCAGCGCACCGGCTGCGTTTTCTTTTTTTCCCTTTTTTGCCAATGGCCAGCACCGCGACGGTTCTCACCTGCTTCCGATTTTTTTCTGTGCTTTTCTTTTTGTCTCTTTTACCCCTCTTTGTACATTCCTTTTTTTTTCAATTTTTTGTTTGCTTCCTTTTTTTTCTCAACCTTTTTTGTTTTTCATTTTTTTTGTTCGCCATTTCTTGGACCATATGTGGTTGAGTTTCACTGTTGTACGTGTTTTTTGTTAATATTGTTTTTAGATTAATTCAACATGATAGAACAGAGGGAAAAAAAGGCATCGGTGTGATAAGAGCAAAAAAAAATGATGGATTTTTTTATTATGTACCACAGCTATGTACCATGTTGGTGATAGATTTATTGATGTATTGTTAGAAACAAAAATGGTACAAGGTGCACCGTGTTGTGTAAAAGTGCAATCATGCACAATGGTGGTGTACAACAATGGCCATGCAAGAGCTGGCAACTTACGAAAAATTATATTAAAAATATCATGGGTGTAACGGTGTATTTTTTAAATCTGAAGAGAGATGTTCTTGGTACCGATGAATCAACTTGCAAATAAGGTGGGGATGTCAGTACTAGCACATGGGACATGGCCACATGTCTGTCGGTAAGAGCTTTAAGTCGCATCCATCTGCAGCCTTTCCATCCACGAGAACATATATGTAATTTGTCATATACTCCCACTGTGAATATCCTCAGCCCTCTTCCTCATGAAGTATCAACCTAGGCCTTGTTTAGTTCGCGCAAATTCGATTGAATGCACTATAGAAAAATGTATTGGGGATCGAAAAAGCAGAGAGAGGGCACGTTGTTCAATGCGTAAAACAGAGCGCGAATTCGATCGAATGGAGCGAACTAAACAAGGCCCTAGCTAAGGCCCTTCGTTGGCTCTGTACACTTGTACCAAAGCTATGCACGGAAACCCATCATCACTGGAAGAATTTGCATAAAGACAGTTTGTTATTCAGGGATTCAGCATGATAGCTCTTGCTATATCGTTAAAATAGGTACCAGGAGAAGAGAGTACTGAGGCCATGTTTAGATTGGGAGAATTCGATTGAATTCAATGATTGGAGATGCATTGGGAATTGAAAAAGTAGAGAGGGGGCACGTAGTTTAATGCGTTGCCTTTTGATTGAATTGGTGCAATTTCGCGAATCTAAACAAGGGCTGAGTTATTCTGGGACAGCGGCAGCAGCATTAATACCCACAATACCAAGTTGGTGCGTTGCACATGATAGGTTCATACATTGAAGAAAATAAAAGTATCCAGCTTATTTAAAATGAAAGAAAAGGTTTAGCCATATGTTCACTCACTGACCACGACAAAGAGAGACTATTTGCTGCAACAGGGCCCTTGTTCACATGGAGAACACTGACAAATATATTCCTAAAGGCCTATGAGAGTCAATTAGTTTTCAGTGAACAGATGAGAAACTATGCAGTAGTGTCAGATGGTAAAGTCTAACTCTACATGTTATCCATACAGGGAGAATGTATGCAACATATGAGTCTTGAGATAGCCAAGAGATTCCATGCTTCACACCTTCCTTCAGAAACAAAAACCATAGGCATGATAAGAGATTGCTAGATTGAGCTAAGGAAACAGATTATTTTGTATAGTTATTGTTTAAAACTGACATCCAGTGCTATACTCTTGAACAGTCAAGGTTATTGTTTCAAAACCAATAGGTTTGATCAGGGATTGCCAAGATTGAGCTATGGAAACAGATTATTCTGTAGTTATTGTATAAAATTGATATCAATTTCTACACTATTGAACAGGGCTTTTCTGACAAAAGTAGAAGGCCAAACGTATTCAGTGAATAATGCTATAGTTGTTATATAGCTACAGACATTTATAGCCATTATAGATTTGTAGCAATATGACAACATTGAGGCATGTTTCACCATAGCTATTTGGAGATTTAGGGTCACATCTTAAATCTCAACGAGCAAATTACTGAAGCAGGAGTTTGGACCAACCTCTACGAATAATAATGTATTGAGTTAAACTGAATGGATTCAGCTATATTGACCTGACAAGACAACAATGCATTTCCTGTTTCCGCACTACATATCTTACCTTGCACAAAACAGTTCTAATGAGATTTTGAAGAAACCTAATAATTAATATGTACCAACTACACGTTTCATAGTGAGATTATGATGATTAGGCATCTTTCTATTCATTTCTGCTATTACAATCATAGGAATACTGGGACTGTGATAAAGCTCAGGGTTTCGAGCTCTCACCTGCGGCACTGGTGGTCATCTTTGTCATGGCGCTTGCCGTGTACTCATGGCTACAACTGCTACTTTCCACCACTGCCTTCCCACTCACATGACGGCATTGGAAGCTTATCCTGGTGGCATGCCACAAAATAACTTACCTAGACACACTTGCTAAAAATATTTAAGAAATATGTACAATCTTAGATAAGTGGTGTTTGTACACATAGTATCCTAACTAAGATCCTCCAGCCATGCTTAAAAGTTAAGTAAAGACAAACTTTTGTCAACTACTGTATATAAGCTATGTAAGCTATTCAGTGATGAATTTGTCAAAGCTTAAGTGTATAAGTCTATAAAATACATGAATTAAAATGATCAGTTCAGAGTAAAAAAATAGTAATAGAAGAAATATTCCATGAAGGCATGAAGGCAGCAGTATCAGAAGAAAATTGTATCTCAGAGGTCATAGCTGGAAAGCTATTTTGTGATCCTTCTCCATGAAGGCTGCAGTACCTATATTTGCTTCTAATACAAAAAATAGGGGTTTGGTTCAAAAGGACAGCAGTAAGCATGTCTCTCTCGACTTATCCTGTGACAAAAATCCAGAAGAAAATGGGGGAAAAAATCTAGGTGGGTGCTTAGACACTTCCTGAGCTAAAAATACAAAAGAGAATCTAGGATGGGAGATATATACATCATGAAATGAAATTATGGAAGAGAACCATGTAGGTCTTTTTCTACGGAAAGTTCAGACCCATCTTGAAATATCAAAATCCAGAATAACCACCTATAGTCTATAGATCAATAGTCCATTTGCATGAGCCATTATTTTTTTTAATCAATGGTCAACAGGGAAACGGTGTAGCATACAATCTCAGTCATCATACACACAAATGAAAAGTACCATAATACTCACCAGTATATTGGCATATCTATATATAGCAAGGAGTCCAGTTTTTTATTTGCTAGACAATGAAAACTGTAGCACTGGATAGATTTCAGTTTTGCTACTCCAGAATTCATGAGGCTCAACAAAAATGGCATTGCATTACAATGTCTAGAGAATGTTTTTGAATGTCAGGTCCTACAAACATTTGTTAGTGGAGAGGTCGTCATTATATACCATGGCTATTGGCAGCTTCAATTCTACATGGTAATTCATTTTGTATCCTTTTTATCCAATAATTCGTATTGTCAGGATTAAAAACTATTGCTATGCCATTTTAATTCATACATTGAGGTAAAAGTAGTGGACATTAAGAATGGCAATAGTACCTCTTCTGTTTGTAATCTTATTTGGGAAGCAACGCTAGTATCTGGAGGACTGTCGAACTTAATTACGATTGGCTTGTTCGTGTGGGAAATTATATGATGGTTAAACATAAGTGCTCCTAGGTTCTAAACTAATTGTTGTTCAATCAAATTCTCTATCAAGAAGCCTTCGAGTGTGTTTGAATGGAGAACCCAAATTACAGATGGTAGATAAATTTAAGGACAATCTTCCTGAACCTGTGTGATTACTACCATTGGCTCTAGGCACCAAACTATGGTCAGAAATTTTATTAAAAAACAAAACTTCAGTTGCAGCACTGCTAAGCTTCCAGCCCTGTAAACCAACTTGAGGTCCCATATAAATGGCACGGAACATGACTATGGAGCTTACTGGCAGGGGGTGGGCATTTCGTCATACACCTTGCAGGCAATGAAGGGTTGCTTCATGTCCTTCAATTGCTCACAAGCTTCTCATTACTGCAGGTTCTTGCTAGTCCAAAACAACAAATATGCATCAAAAGAGAGAAGGGGCATACAGACAGGAGGGAATAGCAGAGAAGGGGCAAGGAAGGAAAGGAAATTGGACAAGCGGAGGAGAAAGGAGGGGAAGCTCACCTTTGCTGGTCGCTGGGGGTGAGGAGCGACTGAACGGTCATGCAGCAGGAAGCTTTTGTGAGACAAGAATAAAAAAGAACTGCATATCAATCTGAGGTATAGCACATCCAAAGAAAAAGGAAGAAAAATACAACAATGGACCGGAGCTCACGGATTTGCTCGGTGTAGTTTGGGAGGGGAAACACCTAGAGGAGGAAGAGGCGAAATCAGAGGTGCTGCTAGGGTTTGGAACCAGAGCGAGGGGGAGGAGCCACTTATCTCGGCAACCGGAGGAGACACAGGACGAGCGCCTGTAGGACGCACGCCCCTGGCCCGACAAGACGGTGTGACCTCCCCCATCTGCTCCGATGAGGTAGCCCTGACATCGGCAGAAAGAGGAAGAGGGCGCATGCGCAGCGATGTGCGGAGAGAGGGAGGGGCCGCAGGTGCGTAGGCGATGAGAGAGAGAGAGACAGAGGGAGAGGAGCGGTGTGGCCGCTGTTCGCCTGTTCCGATGGGACTCGACGATGATGAGTGAGGAGAGGCGCCGATCTCTCTCCCTCTCCCGCCCCAGGCCTTTTTCCTCCCCTCGCCTTGCATCCACACCCCCGGCTGCCTATGGGGCCAATCCCATCCGAGGTCCACCAATCAGACAGAGGTCCACAAAAGCCACTTGGGTACGAAAGGAAGGTCGTAGCGAGCAGAGCGCACGCGAGCGAGGGGATCCCGCTGCCCAGAGCGCTTTTTTGGCGTGGTGGCCATTGACCTGCACCCACCCTCCCCGCTGAGAGAGCGCGCGCTTGCGCGTTCAGGCAACGTGGCATCGGGTGACTGGATCAAGTACCCCTAAAATCCTCTATGCGAGACAAGGACGCGTGAAGTGCTCTCAAGCCATGGGGAGCGAGGCCTGTTTAAGAAACCCGATTAATATAGGGGATGGGGCATACAACAGAAGAGGACAAATGGCACGAATCTTCAGATGATTTTGATGGACCGGATTGCTTCATGCATGAGTGCTGGGAGTAAAGTCGATTTTCGCAATGCCGATCACGACATGCCGACGTCCGCAAGGCGACTGACATGTCATTACTTTTGAAAATATTTTTAGGTGTGTCTTCCTTTTTAATATGCGACCCCTAAAAATAGTGGTCATTCGGCATCATCCGCTCCAAAAATAGTTTTAGGGCCGGGTGATGATGTTGTCCGCCCTTAAAAATGATGTTGTAACAATAAAGTTATAACTTTTTTATATGATTTCTGATAAAAACAAACTTTATATCAAAATTGTAGAGCTGGAGGAGGCTTGAAACTTAGTTGACAACATTTTTGTTGCAAACATACTCTATGTCAAAGATGTAGTCCTCAACAAGATCAAACTTTATCTAGTTAAATTTCTTTTCATTTAAGACCATTTTAACAATTTTGTAGGATACAAAGTTTACAAATGTTACATTAAGTACATTATTCCGTATATTTCAAGGTATACTTTGCAATTTGTGAAGTACCTGCCAAAAAAACTTATACATCCCAATGCATTTTTTTGTGAAATAGATTATGCGTAATTTGATATTTACTGATCTAACAATTGGTATAAACAATTGCTTTCTTCACTTTTTGTTGTGGCGGATGTGGCGCCAATTTCAAACGCCAGTAGCTGTGGCACCTATTCACCCACGCGTGGTAGAGTGGGGCTGAAACTCAACAGCCAACCAAGCAGGCTTCTGGTTTTTGCGGCGCCGCCGCAAGTTGGCGAACTGTGTCTAGCAACCAAACATGCTCTATGTGCCTCGGCACTAACCCACGTGTGGGTCGAGAGGCAAGGGCTTAGGCTACAACCAGTCTTAGTGGCACTACTTCCTATTCTTGATCCACAATGTACTGCTTCAGTTGCTGAACATGCATACTACTTTCCATTTCCAGTGCCTTGTCTTCTTTTGATCTGTTTGGTTAACTGAATGCAAAATAGAAATTAAATCAGATTTTCATGTTTGAGTAATTCAGTTCGGAAATGTGTTTGTTAGTGCACTGGTTTTTTCCTTATCTCAATACAGCCTGGAAATGGAATTGCGTGGAAGATGAACTAGTGTGATTCTGTACTCGTTTATAGTCATAATATGATGATTGTTCATTGAGTTTTTTTTACTCCATACCACTTTATACTAGTATAAAAAAGAACTAGTATAAAAAGATTGTACGGTTGAGATTAATTGTATACTACTAGAAATTTTAACTGTAGTATGGTAGTATATAGGTGATTGATCTGTCTAGTGTGTGTATGCGCGCGCGTGTGTTTGTGTGTCTCAGTATGACTCCTTTCTCCATTTATACAATGATACGCAACTCTCCTACATGTTCGAGAAAAATATTATATCTCTGTTATGAAATGTGTGATTCACTGCGTTATATGGCATGTTATGTGCTTTGATTTTTCCCCAAGATAGATGGATCTGGTATTCATCGCATGATGTCAATTCAACATGAATTACAGTATCAAAACTCATATTATTATGTGTTCTCTGTGTCTAATCTAAAGTCGGCGAGAGCCAAGACCAAGATGTTAGCTTGAACGCGTTTCCACAGTGTCTGATATCTTTTTTTTTGGATTTAGAATTCTCTCAATTTACTGTTGTTGCAGTAATATGATATGAATATCAGCTCTGTAGAATGGACTTTCTTTAGCAAAAAAGAAAATAGAAGAATGGACTTCGTCTCTGCATTTGTTGTTGTCACAGTCCTTCTGTCCGTTTGGCCTTAAATTTCCGGATGAGCCGAGCCCCAGACTTTTCAATGCTGGGCTCCTTTTAACCCCTTTCCCAAAAGCGCTTCTCTGTCTTGCAAGAGCGGATCTGAGGAACGGGATCCTCTAACTTTGGGAACTCAGCGGCAGGGGGACGTCGGACTGCTCTGATCGTCGATCGCGCATCAGACGGCGAGAAGCAACACCACCGAAACAGAGTGGATTCGTTGGCCCAATAGCTCGATGCGGCCCATTCAGACGAGGAAAAAACGGCGCGAGGCCAATGGAAAAAGGCGCGAGGCTGATCGGAGGAAAAGGGCGCGAGGTCGACGGCAAAGGGCGCGAGGCCGACGCGAAGAAGTTGATTGCCGGAGGGAAGAGCTGCTCTACTCTTCAACCTCGTAAGTCTAATCTGCCTTCTCCTGCCATCTTTAACATGAAAGGCTCACTGATACTGATAGAAACTTCCATCGTCAGATTGTTTGAACTCGATCAAACTTTCCCTTTTCTCATGAAAGAAGCAGCCGGCTGTAACTTTCTTACGTAGCATTGTTATGGAGGAAGAGGCTAACAAAGAGCATCATGCTTTGTAAGTAATACAGCCCCACTTTGTTAATTTTTGTGTGATATCAAATTGATCTTATCTGTCCCAATCTCAAGTTGTCCCAATCCCAAGTACTGCATATTATTACTCGCTTGTTCTCTGCAATTGCAGGAGTGCTTTCTCATATATTTTTTCCATTGCGGAGATATGATGCCTAGTTTTCTACCTAATGTTGGCATGGAATTTAGAAATTCGGATGAGGCTTGGGCATTTTGGCTTAGCTACGGTGGACAGAAAGGCTTTGAGGTCAGAAAACGGTACACAAATAGAAGACAATCTGATGGGAAAATCACATCATGTAGGTTTGTTTGTGCAAATGAGGGTCATCGATTGAAGGACAAAAGAGATCATTTAACAAAGTGCCCTCGAGCTGAAACTAGAACTGATTGTCAAGTGCACATGAATCTGATAATGGACGCACATGAATCTGATAATGGACCGAAAGAAGGAAATTTTGAAAGTGACTGAATTGGTTTTGGAACACAATCATCAACTACACCTTCCAGAAACCTTGCACTTAATGGTATCACAAAGGAAAATTTCAGATTTACAAGCATTTGAAATTGAAACAGCGGATGATGCGGGAATTGGACCAAAAGCGGCACATGAATTGGCTAGTCGCCAAGTTGGTGGACCACTCAATCTTAGCTACACCTTTCGTGATCACAAGAACTATTTGCGGTTCAAGCGACAACGAGAGATGGCGTATGGGCAAGCTGGTAGCATGCTTAAGTATTTTCAAGAGAAAATTGCTGAAAACCCTGCATTCCAATATGCATTGCAAATGGATTGTGAAGAACAAATAGCAAATATATTCTGGGCTGATGCTAAAATGATCATTGACTATGCACATTTTGGAGATGTTGTTAGTTTTGACACTACTTTTGGGACAAATAGGGAGAGTAGGCCTTTTGGTGTCTTTGTCGGGTTCAATCATTTTAGAGAAACTGTAGTTTTTGATGCTGCTCTCTTGTATGATGAAACTTTTGAATCCTTTAAGTGGTTGTTTGAGACCTTTCTGAAAGCTCATAGTGGGAAGCAACCTAAAACATTTTATACAGATCAAGATGCTGCTATGGGAAAGGCGGCTGCAGAAGTGTTTGCAGAAGCATGGCATGGGTTATGCACCTTTCACATCATGCAAAATGCCGTCAAACATCTACATGAAGAGAATGATGACAAGAAGAAAAAAGAGAAGAAGAACCAGAAGAAAAAAAGAAGAAGAAAGAGAAGGAGGAGGGAATGGATGAAGAGGAGTTTGAAGATAGTATTCTATCAGATTTTAGTGCATGCATGTTTGAGTACGAAGACGTGGTAGAATTTGAACAAAAATTTGCCCTCATGAGGCAAAAGGTGAACAAGCAATCTTGGTTGGATAGCATATACAAGTTGAAAGAAAAATGGGCTGAATGTTATATGAAGGATGTTTTCTCATTAGGGATGAGAAGCACGCAGTTGAGTGAGAGTTTAAACAATGACTTAAAAATACATTTCAAATCTGATTTTGACATCATCCGGTTCTTTAAGCATTTTGAAAGGGTGGTACAAGGAAAAAGGAATAATGAATTGGATTCCAAATTTGATTCAAGGAAAAAGTTGCCTAAATTCTGTGTAAGGACACCACCACCCATGTTGGTGCATGTTAGCAAACTAGATACACCGCCTATATTTGAAGCATTTCAAGGTGAATATGAATGATCATTGGCAGCATGCAGCAAGGCATTGGACAGTGACAATGCATATCTAGTCGGAGATTTTACCTTTGAGAAGGAGTACAAAGTTATCGGCAATCCTTTGAAATAAACAATTGAGTGTAGCTGCCAGCAATTTGATAGAGTTGGGATATTGTGTTGCCATGCTCTTAAGGTTCTAGATTTAATGAGTATTAAGTTATTACCACCACAATACGTGTTAAAGCGATGGACAAGAGAAGCACGGAGTGGGACTATACAGGACAGGCAGGGAATAAACATAACCGAAAATCCAAATATGGATGCTTTGCTTCGATGCAGATATATGTCTAACAAATTTCTTAATTTGGCATATCGAGCAGCCAACTTTCCTCAATGTACTATGTTGGTGGACAGCACACTTGACAGCCTTTGTAAGCAAATTGAAGATATGATCATTGCATGTCCAAGCACTTCTGTGAGTTCATCTGTAGTTCCCACAAATGCTACTCCAATAAATGACATGTTGAGTAATGCACGCTTAAAGAAAAAGGAGGTCGAAACAAAAACTTCAAAACGAAGAAAAACTTGGCTCAATAAGCTGCACAAGGGTAGAAAAAAGAGAGGAAACAAAGCAACATCACAGTTTGGGAAAGAGGCAAATAATGATGCTGCACATGCACAGATGCCAAATATTTTAGTGGTATGTTGCTAACTAACAATTATGTTTCTAGTGTTGCCATTTTGTCCATTGTTTCTTAAAACCCTCCAATTTTGCAGATGCGGGAGAGTGGGGAAGAGTCAGGTAGAGGTGATCCACCAGTACAAGCACAAGCTCAAGCAGATGGTACTGTTTATGAAGATTACATGGGTGATTTTAGCTTCACTCAAATGCTAATGGTAATATTTCTCATACAGTTAGTTTACAAATTTAGATATGATAATTTAGAAATCTTACTTCATCATTTAATTTATTATAGGAACCAATCAGACATGATCTTTTTTGCTAGATGCTGGTGAAGTACTGCTGTTTTTGAGCAATCCTTGGACTATGTACTTTGCCACTTTTGTCATTTGTGATGTTTAGTTCTGGAGCATTTTGCCATGTCAGTCCTGAAAGCATGAGCTGAATTGGAATGCTTACTGTCTCAAATTGACAACACTGAAGTGAGGTGCCCCTGAAAAATAGGTTTCAGACCTGTAACAATTTATGAGTGAATTGTCTTTATAACTATGCTGAAATACATTTGACAGAAAAATCATCATATTCTCAATCTGCCACCCTAAATTGATAGCAACAGATTCACACAATTACAATAATCGTACTCTCAAATTTACACAATAATAAGGCTCAAATTGCCAAACACATTTAGTAATCACATTCAATATTGAGCTACAATTTCAGTTTACAATGTGCCACTATCTGAAAGTTTGGCTTCTCAGCTTGCTGCATTTGCCCTCCTGTGAGATGGCAGCCCTTCCTCCATGGTTACTCGGACTCGACAACACTGGTGGGGCTTCCCGTGGCGGTGCTGCCCCTGGCACACGAATCCTCTCGCCATTCCCAACTCGCAAGCGTGGCCTAGCCTCTCGGCGGCGGCAGCGACCGAGCAGAACAGCTCCGCGAAGGCCAAGGTGACGGGGACGAGCGCCACACAGCATCCGACCTCGATGGCCGGCGAAGAGCGAGGCGCGGCACTCGGCGGCGGCGCTAGACGGAGATAAGAGAGCCGCGTCACCCAGCGGCATGGCGGCGGCGCAGTGGCGGCGACAAGTTCGACGCTCCGTTTTTTCCTGCGAGGGGGAAGGAAGAAGGGCGTCATTCTCCTTGTGTGCAGGTATATTGGGCTGAGTGCAGGCATATTGGGCTGACATATGGGCCGTATGGTCATGGACTTCTTTACTGTATGTGTGCGCTGTTGGATGTCCATCCGACGTTCCAAAACAGCCGGATGTCCCTCTGCCGCTGAGAACGCAATGTTAGAGGATCCCGTTCCGGATCGGATTGGCTGCTCCCAATTCCCCAACCCAAATAGAGGAAGCCTCTCGGTCTACTAGAGTTGCGAGAGGAGAAGAAAGGCGATTTCGTCGCCGTCGGCAAAGATGGCGGTCTCTACCGTCTCCGATGGCCTGAGCACTGTCGGGAGGTGGCGGAGACTGCAGGTCTCTGGCGGGCGGGTGTAGGTGGTAGGTTTCTAGGTCCTAGTAGATCTAGGGTTAGGTTTTCGTGCGTCGTTGGCGAGGCGGAGGCGGCGGCGGCACTGAGGAATAAGTCCTCTCGAGCTCTTCCTCGCCTTGGCGGTGCTTCTCTCCGGCGTCGCCGGCGAGCTCGTGAAGGTGGTGCTCCCGATGTGGAGCTTCTGTACAGGAGGTGCCGGCCAGCGACTCGTCTTCCTGGATGGGAGGTGAGTCTGTTGAGCTTTTGTTTGAAGGATGGAGAGGCAGCGTGGATTCTGGTGGAAGGAAGGAGAGTGGAGCAGATCCATCTATGCGGCGGCGTCACCATGGCGCATCCACTATGTGGAAGCCGGCGGATCTGCATCCATAGCCACCGGAGCTCGGGATGTGTCCCTGGCCGATGGACTATCAGTGATGCTTCTTTCTCGTTCATGGTGGCGAGTTTCTACTACGGCTCCTTCCAAAACCTGATGGCGATGGAGCTCTGGATGGCCAATGGTTGGTGGCAATCTACTCCTGCTTCTGCTGGCGACGACCAACGGCAACGGAATCCGGTGCGCAGAGGCCCTGGGTACCCGAATGTAATTTTTCTGTTTCTTAGGGGCCTTCGTGTAAAAGATCTGGTGGAACAGCTATCCTCTGTATCCTTCCAGAATGTGCTCGTCCTGTATCTTTCAGTTTAGGCCTTGTTTAGGCCCGGTTTAGATTCGCGAAAAAGCACCAATTCAATCAAAAGACAATGCATTGAACTACGTGCCCTCTCTCTACTTTTTCAATTCCCAATGCATCTCCAATTTTTGAATTCAATCGAATTCACCCAATCTAAACAAGGCCTTAGTTTGGTTGAATTCGATTGAATTCAATGATTGGAAGTACATTGGGAATTGAAAAAAATAGAGAGAGGACACGTAGTTCAATACGTTGCTTTTGATTGAATTGGATGGCAATTCCACCCAAGCCTTAAGGCTGTCCGCAGCGGTGGAACGGAAGCGATACTGCAGTATCAAAAAACCCCGCAGCGGTGGAACGGAAGCGATACGCGAACGTCCCGTACGCGCGCGCGCGGTACTGCGAGCGCGGTACGGCGCGCTGACAGGAACCTGCGCGGGAGAGGGAGGGGAGAGAGTGATGTGGGCCCCACGTTTTTTTTAGATAAAAAATGTTATAACTCACAAACCAAAAAACCAAATTAAATTCCGATTGCACCATTAAATTCGTTGCAATAAATTCTTCAAAACAAGATCTCAGATGGATATATTTTGATAAAATTTATAAAGAAAAGAAAAAAAAGGTGAGAAGAGAGATGATATAGTAGTTGGGATAGATGGATAAAATATAGTAGAGTTGGGATAGAGTATGTGATTTGGAGTATGACGGGTGCGGGAGAAGTTGGTTTAGAGTACGGAATCTCGATGACCAGGACAGGATATTCCTTTTAGAGGATGCATTTAGGGGACGACGAGTGCGGACAGCAATACAGGTATGTTGGATAAAAAAAAAAGAGCGGATCGGATTGCACGGGAGAGGCGCAGGCAGAGAATGAGGGGGCTCCTCGGGCGCCGGCGGCAGCCGCCGCCGCTCCCCCTCTTCCCCGGCGCCAAGCGCTCCTCCGCGCCGGCGAGCCTTTTTTCGCTCGCCTCTGCCGTCTCCTCCCGGCGAGCCACCTCCTTCGGCTCCTCCTCCTCCTCGCGCTCTTCTCCCTCGTCCCGCCGGCTTTCTTCCACTTCCGCCTCCGCCGCTTCCACCGAGTGCGTTCCCCTTCCCCTCGATTCTCGAACCGGATCATTCTACGCTCGGAGATTTCACTAATTTGATTTAGTGCGTTGCTTTCGTATCACGTTTGCTAAACCTTTTTGGTTGCTGACTTGCAGATGCGGGAGAGGAAGTGCGGGTGGATCACGAGCCCGCCCATGGTTTGCGCGCACGGCGGCGACTCAACCAACGCGTTCCCCAACTCGGTGGGTTTCCAAGGGATACGGATGCGCTCCCAGGGGATTCGATTTTGTTTTTCTGACAAGGGGAAGTTCCCCCATTTCTTTGATCTGAGGTAAATGTGTTGCCGAGACTTAGTTTCCTGGGGAATCTTATGGATCAGATGGATGCATTTCGGATGGCTCTGGACGCGCGGGTCGACTGCGTGGAGGTGGACGTCTCGAGGTCCTCCGACGGCGTGCTCATGGCGCTGCACGACAGGTAATTGAATTGCCACTTTGATGGGGTTGTGTACTCTATCACACATCTTGCTTCTGTACTACTGGGACTGCATTTCTTACATTAGATAAATGATTTACTAGAGTAGCTGAAATTGGCTGTGATGTTATATCTGTGATGTGTATAGCTTGTGTTTAATAGAACTGGAGATAGGAACTAGTAAAATACTAATGGCAGTTGTTGATGGTTCCATGTTTGGTATGAAGATTTTGCTGTTTGCCGTTGTGTGATATGTTATGTTAGAGTCATGAAAGAAGGCATGCACTTGCCATTGCCAAGTGTCAACAGGGTACCCCAACACAATTCATTGTTACATGGACTGATTGCAGCAGAATCCACTGGATGATTTAACAACTGTATTGATGAATTTATATATATGACATAATCTACAAACAAAGACAATGAAAATATATCATTAAGGATGGATGATGAAAACTACATGTGTATTACATAACTTGCATAGAATCTCATAACATTATAAATCTAATCTGTTCTAATAACTCAAGTGCAAATACTTCGAATAAATTTAGAAAGAAGGCATCTAACCGGAAACCATCTGACTAATTTTCCAAAACTGGTAGATATTATGCGTGGTGGTTAATTCACCACCATTGCTAATTAGTAATGAGCAGATTAGTTGGATCACAGACAATTTTCACTACTCTTTTTCATATAGTTTGGTTATTTACTGATATGCTTCCATTTTTTATATTAAATAGGCAAACTCTTAAGTTTGGACTATAATTATGTGTAAAACAGTTTTATCTGCCTATTACTGAATGGTGTATGGCTGGTTTGTTTTGTAAATTATGCGCACCTTAGTTTCTGGAAGGGACTGCTAGGAAGCATATGATTATGTCCTTGTTTGGTGTTCATAGTTCTTACTATCTGTCACCATGATCACATGACGATGATATGGTTGGGGGCCACCCTTCTGCAAATGTTAATTTTGGAATTCATGGAAATTTCTAAAAATATTAGCTTGAGTAACATTTTTGAATGTTCAGTATGATGAATGCATCATTAGCATGCTAAGTTTTTTTTCCTAACAACTTGCCTGGACCTAATTAATATTTGACACAGGCAGGGATCTGCAAAAAATGTCTGGTAATTTCACAGCCAAAGTTGGTCATTGGAGCACAGATGAGGTGAGTCATTTTTTTAGCTTTAAGCTCACTATAATATTCTCGAATTTCCTGTGCTTGTGTTGTGTGTTTTAGTTTTGCTCAAAACAGACTGCTAAATGACTGATTGGAGTATATGGATTGTAATTGCTGCAAATTTTTTGTTTCAGTTATAGTTTTCTAAGACATTTCATGATCATTGACTGATTTTGGAGCTGAGATGTTAATGGAGTTATCTTTTAGTTGTTTTGTAGATAAAAGCACTAAGTACAAGGTTTCAGCTATCGAAGAGAGTCCAAAACGAGGAAGTTCCTAAAGCTGAACATGCTCTGGCAGTAAGCATTGATCCAACTGATTTAAGTTGTGGGAAATTTGGTACTTTTTGATTGGTATATATATATTTTTTTTCATGTAAGCTTTGAGCTAGTTGTGTGAAACAGTGAAAGCTTTTCCATAAGCATCTTACATTTTACTGGATGAGTATATATATGTAATTTTTTACATGCATGAACTGCTTTCCACTTTTCTCTCATACAGATGATATCACAATCGGTTAGGCAGGTGATTCTTGATGTGAAAGTTGGCCCACCTTTATTCGAGAAAGGTTTAGCTCAAGATGTATTGTCTCTTGTAAGTTTGCCTTATGTAAAGTTTTGTTTTGCCTAATGATGTGCTCATGAGCTGTTCTATTTACTTTTCTTGAACATCTTGGTTCTTCGTATATACCTGATATACATATTATATCTGTATTCTATCATCAATTTTCTA